>LR738713.1:34722619-34852272 GCA_902687465.1 Secale cereale | reverse complement strand
CCCCCCCCCCCCCCCGCAGTTCGCATGCTGCCCGTCGACCACCTTCGGCTTCAAATTGAAGGTCTTGAGCCATAAGCCAAAGTGTGGGGGGACAGGGAGGAAAGGCTCACACACGACTATAAAAGCCGATATGTGTAGGATAGAATTCGGGGCCAGATCGTGGAAATCTAGCCCATAAAAGAATAGGAGACCTTGAACAAAGGGATGGAGCGGAAACCGCAGCCCTCAAATAAAGTGAGGGATGAATACCACCCTCTCACCCGGCTCAGGGACGGGATCACCTGATCCTCATCAGGAATACGGTGCGCTACGTCGTCGGTGAGGTAGCCCGCTCTCCGGAGACTCTTCACATTCTTCTTCGTGACCGTGGAGGCCTCTCACTTGCCCTTGGAGCCGGATCCGGCCATTGTTAGAGAAGGAGGCAGTGGTGGAGGAGATGGGAGTTGTGGGTGCTGGAGCTTAGAGATTGGGAAGCAAGGGCTTGAGGAGAGCATGAGGTCAAATGGGAAGGATCTGTGTCCTTTTATAGACGGTAAATACCAAACGACCCCACTCCAGCCGTAAAACTCGCCGATTCCCAACGTAATCGTGCGTAAGGCGTGGTTGGGTTGCCCATGTCATATTGATGAGGATCCCATAATAAGCGGGAACGATCTTTGCTTCGACAAGACGTGCCAATGGAGGTTATGCCTCGAAACACAAAACTAAAGCCAAGAAAAACGGTCGAAATATTAAAGGGTCATACATGACGTTTCGCTGGAAAAGTTGTCAGTAAAGACACATTGTTTTGACACATTACCTTCGTGGTTAAGGGTTGTACTAATCATGCAGATCCAGACATAGTTCCTTTGTGCGGGAAATAACACTTCATATGTTCGGAAGGAAGAACCCGCCTTGCAATGTCGAAGACAGTACGCGTGTCGGACTCATCATCATCAAAGACTGGTTCAAGGGCTAGTGAGGGAGTCCTGGATTAAGGGGTCCTCGGGTGGCCGGATTACTCATTATGGGTCGGACTGGTGGGCCGTGAAGATCATCGCTGGAGATTATCCCCCATATCCGGATAGGACTCCTATATGTGTAGAATGGCAAATTTAAAGTCTGGGTGTAATGTGTCCTTCCTCTACAAGATGATCGTGTACAACCCTAGGTCCCTCCGGTGCATATATAAGCCGGAGGGTTCAGTTTGTAGAGGCAGAATCACAACATCATAGGCTAGACTTCTAAGGTTTAGTTATTACGATCTCGAGGTAGATCAACTCTTGTAATCCCATATTCATCAAGATCAATGAAGCAGGAAGTAGGGTATTACCTCGATAGAGAGGTCCTGAACCTGGGTAAAACATCGTGTCCCCAGTCTCGTGGTACCATCGATCCTCAGGCACATAGTTCGGGACCCCCTACCCGAGATCCGCCGGTTTTGACACCGACACCCTCCTCCAAGGGCCACAAAATTCCCCCTCTTCCTCCATTTATACAGCCCTTAGGGCGTCGTTTAGACTTTGGGTTTTGTTTAGATTAAAGTTCACCATAGCTGCAACTTCGCGTACTTCTTTTGTGTTCAACGACCAGACAAAGGCGTCATAGAACCACACCTTGATCAATAAAGCTTTCCTCTTATATTCGCAATATCCAGATTGCAATATCAGTTTCTTGCTTGTTCTTCGTTTGCTTGTAGGAAATAGACCCTCGTGATAAGGTTGATCGTGCTCCGGCGTGGTCAATAACCTCTCGGAGTTGGTTTAGCGATTGCTCAGGCACGGCGTCTTTGCATGTTCGTAGTCAGATCATCAAAGTCTACTCCTCCGAAAATTATAATCACCATCTCATCGAAAGACGGGACACCTTTGCCTCTATCATTTCACAACCTAGGAGAGTATGGCGTCTAGCGTGGGAAATTACCACCGTAGAGGTCCTTATTTTGATGGTACTAATTTTGCTAGTTGGAATCATAAGATGAGAATGCATATTCTTGGTCATAACCCCGTCATTTGGGCTATTATTCGTATTGGATTGCAAGGTGAATACCTCGAGGATGGAAGAGAACCGAATCGTGAAGCGACAGCGAAAGAAATGAAGATGTTGCAATACAATTCTCAAGCTTGCGATATTCTCTTCAATGGATTGTGCCCCGAAGAATTCAACAAAATCAGCCGCCTTGAGAATGCGATGGAAATTTGGGATACTTTGGTTGATATGCACGGAGTTACCGAGTCTGTCAAGGAATTTAAATTGGATGTGCTTCAACGTAAACTTGACAAGTTCAAGATGAAGGATGGTGAAGGAGTCGCCGAGATGTACTCTAGGCTTGCTCTCATCACAAGTGAGGCTCCCGGCTTAGGAAGTGAAGAGATGACCGACAAATTCATCATCAAGAAGATCCTAAGAGCCTTGGATGGAAAATATGATACCGTGTGCACATTGATCCAAATGATGCCCAACTATAAGGATCTCAAGCCAACGGAAGTCATCGGTAGAATTGTTGCTCATGAGATGTCACTCAAGGATAAGGAAGAGCTCCACAACAAATCTAGTGGTGCATACAAAGCTTCAAGTGATGCTCCTAAGACATCAAGTGAGAAACAAATCTTCAATGAGTAATTGAGCTTAATGGTGTAGAACTTCAACATGTTCTACAAAATAGAAGCAATGAGAGAAGCTCCAAGTCAAGATCCTACAATGACAAAAGATCTTCTAGTCGTGGTCGCAATTGCTACAGTTGTGGAAGACCCGGACACTACTCCAATGAGTGTATGACTCCCTACAAGAAAATAGAAGATTCGCCAAAAAGGAGGAGTAGAAGAGATGAATCACCTCCAAGAGAGAGAAGGAGTAGAGATGATCGTTATGAACGAAGACCCTCTCATAGAAGCAAGGATTCGGAAAGGAAGGACAAGTCATCAAAGAGCTACACAAGACGAAGACATCAAGCTCATATTGGTGAATGGGTGTCCGGTTCCGACTCCGACAGCTACTCCGAGAGAAGCTATCACTCCGACTCCGAATATACTCAAGATGAAGGTGTTGTCGGACTTGCACTTGTGTCATCCAACTCCTACGGCATATTTGACTCACCAAATGAAGGAATTGGAAGATGCTTCATGGCTAAAGGCCCTAAGGTATCACACGTAGAGTATCTTGATTTCAATAGTTATGAAGATGATTTTCTAGGTGATGATGATTTACTTGTTGACAATACTAGTGATGAAAACTATGATGAACTTGCTAATGATCATGCTAATCAAGATGAAACGAATGACAATGATAAGAAGGAGATCGAGCGTATAACTAAAGAACTAAACACTCTTAAGTTAGCTCATGAAACAACTCTAGAGGATCATAGAGAGCTCTAAGGACTCGTGAGAAGCTACGCTTCGAGAAGCTGAATTTAGAGCAAGAGCATGAGTTCATAAAAGCTGTCAATGATGACCTTCGAAATAAGAGTTCTTCTTATCTTGCCAAATGTCTCCTCTTGTCTACTTATATGGCACAAGTAAAATCTAGCAACAAGAACAAGAAAGATTCTTTCTCCAGTATTAACAATAACCATGTTAAATCCAATACTGTTGCTTCTAGTAGTTATCTAGATTCCACTAATGATTCTCTTAGCCAAGTTACACTTGAGCAAAAGAAAAGCTTATTAAAGGGAATTATAGAGAAAGGTGTTTACAAGAGCCTTGCGGGAAGTAAGCAATTTGAGGAAATCGTACATAAGCAAGGAAGGCACTGGAAGAATCAAGGTATTGGTTTTGAAAGAAAGTTCAATCTGTTGGGGATCGTAGTATTTCAAAAAAAAATCCTACACACATGCAAGATTATGGTGATGCATAGCAACGAGAGGGAAGAGTGTCATCCACGTACCCTTGTAGACCATAAGCGGAAGCGTTATGACAACGCGGTTGATATAGTCGTACGTCTTCACGATCGACCGATCCTATTACCGAACGTACGACACCTCCGCGATCTGCACACGTTCAACTCGGTGACGTCCCACGAACTCACGATCCAGTAGAGCTTCGAGGGAGAGTTCTGTCAGCACGACGGCGTCATGACGGTGATGATGAAGTTACCGACGCAAGGCTCCGCCTAAGCACTGCAACGATATGACCGAGTTGTGTTTCTGTGGAGGGGGGCACTGCACACGGCTAAAAGATCAATGATCAACTTGTGTGTCTTTGTGGTGCCCCCACCCCCGTGTATAAAGGAGTGGAGGAGGGGGAGGGGTGCCCTCCATGGCGCGCCCTAGGAGGAGTCCTACTCCCACCGGGAGTAGGATTCCCCCCCCCCTTCCCTAGTTGGACTAGGAGAGAAAGAAGGGGAGAGAGGGAGGAAGGAAAGGGGGCGCTGCCCCTCACCTCCTAGTCCAATTCGGACTAGAGGGGGAGGGGCGTGCGGCCTACCCTGGTCTCCTCTCTCTATCTCCACTATGGCCCAATAAGGCCCATATACTTACCGGGGGGTTCCGGTAACCTCCCGGTACTCCCGTAAAATCCCGATTTCACCCGGAACCTTTCTGATGTCCAAACATAGGCTTCCAATATATCGATCTTTATATCTCGAACATTTTCGAGATGCCTCATCATGTCCGTGATCATATCCGGGACTCTAAACAACCTTCGGTACATCAAAACTCATAAACTCATAATATCGATCGTCACCAAACGTTAAGCGTGCGGACCCTACGGGTTCGAGAACTATGTAGACATGACCGAGACTCATCTCCGATCAAGAAACCAACAGCGGAACCTGGATGCTCATATTGGTTCCTACATATTCTACGAAGATCTTTATCGGTCAAACCGCATGACAATATCCCTTTGTCATCGGTATGTTACTTGTCCGAGATTCGATCGTCGGTATCTCAATACCTAGTTCCATCTCGTTACCGGCAAGTCTCTTTACTCATTCCGTAATGCATCATCTCGTGACTAACTCATTAGTCATTTGCTTGCAAGGCTTATAGTGATGTGCATTACCGAGAGGGCCCAGAGATATCTCTCAGACACTCGGAGTGACAAATCCTATTCTCGATCTATGCCAACACCACAAACACCTTCGGAGACACATGTAGAGCATCTTTATAATCACCCAGTTACGTTGTGACGTTTGATAGCACACAAGGTGTTCCTCCGGTATTCGGGAGTTGCATAATCTCATAGTCATAGGAACATGTATAAGTCATGAAGAAAGCAATAGCAGTAAAACTAAATGATCAAGTGCTAAGCTAACAGAATGGGTCAAGTCAATCACATCATTCACCAATGATGTGATCCCGTTAATCAAATGACAACTCATGTCTATGGCTAGGAAACATAACCATCTTTGATTCAACGAGCTTGTCAAGTAGAGGCATACTAGTGACACTTTGTTTGCCCATATATTCACACATGTATTATGTTTCCGGTTAATACAATTCTAGCATGAATAATAAACATTTATCATGATATAAGGAAATATAAATAACAACTTTATTATTGCCTCTAGGACATATTTCCTTCTGTCTCTCACATGCACTAGAGTCAATAATCAAGATTACATAGTAATGATTCTAACACCCATGGAGTCTTGGTGATGATCATGTTTTGCTCGTGAGAGAGGCTTAGTCAACGGGTCTGCAACATTCAGATCCGTATGTATCTTGCAAATCTCTATGTCTCCCTCCTTGACTTGATCGCGGATGGAATAGAAACGTCTCTTGATGTGCTTGGTTATCTTGTGAAATCCGGATTCCTTTGCGAGGCAATTGCACCAGTATTGTCACAAAAGATTTTCATTGGATCCGATGCACTGGGTATGACACCTAGATCGGATATGAACTCCTTCATCCAGACTCCTTCATTTGCTGCTTCTGAAGCATCTATGTACTCCGCTTCACATGTAGATCCCGCCAGGACGCTTTGCTTAGAACCGCACCAACTGACAGCTCCACCGTTCAATAAAAATACGTATCCGGTTTGTGACTTAGAGTCATCCGGATCAGTGTCAAAGCTTGCATCGACGTAACCATTTACGACGACCTCTTTGTCACCTCCATAAACGAGAAACATATCCTTAGTCCTTTTTAGGTAGTTCAGGATGTTCTTGACCGCTGTCCAGTGATCCACTCCTGGATTACTTTGGTACCTCCCTACTAAACTAATAGCAAGGCACACATCAGGTCTGGTACACAACATTGCATACATGATAGAGCCTATGGCTGAAGCATAGGGAACACCTTTCATTTTCTCTCTATCTTCTGCAGTGGTCGGGCATTGAGTCTTACTCAACTTCACACCTTGTAACACAGTCAAGAACCCTTTCTTCGACTGATCCATTTTGAACTTCTTCAAAACTTTATCAAGGTATGTGCTTTGTGAAAGTCCAATTAAGTGTCTTGATCTATCTCTATAGATCTTGATGCATAATATGTAGCAGCTTCACCGAGGTCTTTCATTGAAAAATTCTTATTCAAGTATCCTTTTATGCCATCCAGAAATTCTATATCATTTCCAATCAACCATATGTCATCCACATATAATATCAGAAATACTATAGAGCTCCCACTCACTTTCTTGTAAATACAGGCTTCTCCAAAAGTTTGTATAAAACCATATGCTTTGATCACCTCATCAAAGTGTATATTCCAACTCCGAGATGCTTTCACCAGTCCATAGATGGATCGCTGGAGCTTGCACACTTTGTTAGCACCTTTAGGATCGACAAAACCTTCTGGTTGCATCATATACAACTCCTCTCTGAGATATCCATTCAGGAATGCAGTTTGACATCCATTTGCCACATTTTAAAATCATAAAATGCGGCAATTGCTAACATGATTTGGACAGGCTTAAGCATCGCTACGGGTGAGAAAGTCTCATCATAGTCAACTCCTTGAACTTGTCGAAAACCTTTTGCAACAAGTCGAGCTTTGTACACAGTAACATTACCGTCAGCGTCAGTCTTCCTCTTGAAGATCCATTTATTTTCGATGGCTTACCGATCATCGGGCAAGTCTACCAAAGTCCACACTTTGTTCTCCTACATGGATCCCATCTCAGATTTCATGGCTTCAAGCCATTTTGCGGAATCTGGGCTCATCATCACTTCCTCGTTGTTCGTAGGTTCATCATGGTCTAGTAACATGACTTCCAGAACTGGGTTGCCGTACCACTCTGGCGCGGAACGTACTCTGGTTGATCTACGAAGTTCAGCAGTAACTTGATCCAAAGTTTCATGATCATTATCATTAGCTTCCTCACTAATTGGTGTAGGAATCACTGGAACTAATTTCTGTGTTGTACTACTTTCTAATTCTGGAGAAGGTACAATTACCTCATCAAGTTCTACTGTCCTCCCACTCACTTCTTTCGAGAGAAACTCCTTCTCTAGAAAGGATCCATTCTTAGGAATGAATATCTTGCCTTCGGATCTGTGATAGAAGGTGTACCCAACAGTCTCCTTTGGGTATCCTATGACGACACATTTATCCGACTTGGGTTCGAGCTTATCAGGTTGAAGTTTTTTCACATAAGCATCGCAACCCCAAACTTTAAGAAACGACATCTTTTGTTTCTTGCCAAACCACAGTTCATAAGGCATCGTCTCAACAGATTTAGATATTGGTAAATCGGTAAAAGACATCATAGATCGCACCATATCTAATAAAGTACAGTTACGACGTTCGGACACACCATTACGCTGTGGTGTTCCGGGTGGCGTGAGTTGTTAAACTATTCCACATTGTTTCAAACGAAGACCAAACTCGTAACTCAAATATTCACCTCCACGATCATATCGTAGAAACTTTATTTTCTTGTTACGATGATTCTCTACTTCACTCTGAAATTCTTTGAACTTTTCAAATGTTTCAGACTTGTGTTTCATTAAGTAGATATACCCATATCTGCTTAAATCATCAGTGAAGGTCAGAAAATAACGATACCCGCCGCGAGCCTCAACACTAATCAGTCCACATACATCAGTATGTATGATTTCCAACAAATCTATTGCTCGCTCCATTGTTCTGGAGAACGGAGTTTTAGTCATCTTGCCCATGAGGCATGGTTCGCAAGCATCAAGTGATTCATAATCAAGTGATTCCAAAAGTCCATCACTATGGAGTTTCTTCATGCGCTTTACACCAATATGACCTAAACGGCAGTGCCACATATAAGTTGCACTATCATTATTAACCTTGCATCTTTTGGCTTCAATATTATGCATATGTGTATCACTACGATCGACATCCAACAAGAATAGACCACTCTTCAAGGGTGCATGCCCATAAAAGATATTATTCATATAAATAGAGCAACCATTATTCTCAGATTTAAATGAATAACCGCCTCGCAATAAACAAGATCCAGATATAATGTTCATGCTTAACGCTGGCACCAAATAACAATTATTCAAGTCTAAAACTAATCCCTAAGGTAGATGTAGAAGTAGCGTGCCGACGGCGATCACATCGACTTTAGAACCATTTCCCACGCGCATCGTCACCTCGTCCTTAGCCAATCTTCGTTTAATTCATAGCCCCTGTTTCAAGTTACAAATATTAGCAACCAAACCGGTGTCAAATACCCAGGTGCTACTACGAGCATTAGTAAGGTACACATCAATAACATGTATAACACATATACCTTTGTTCACCTTGCCATCCTTCTTATCCGCCAAATACTTGGGGCAGTTCCGCTTCCAGTGTCCAGTCCCTTTGCAGTAGAAGCACTCAGTTTCAGGCTAGGCTCCAGACTTGGGTTTCTTCATGAGAGTAGAAACTGTCTTGCTATTATTCTTGAAGTTCCCCTTCTTTCCCTTGCCATTTTTCTTGAAACTAGTGGTCTTGTTAACCATCAACACTTGATGCTCCTTTTTGATTTCTACCTCCGCAGCTTTGAGCACAGCGAAGAGCTCGAGAATTGTCTTTTGCATCCCTTGCATGTTATAGTTCATCACGAAGCCTTGATAACTTGGTGGCAGTGATTGAAGAACTCTATCAATAACACTATCTTCGTCAACTTTGCATCCAAGTTGAGTCATATGACTGTAGTACCCAGACATTCTGAGCAAGTGTTCACTGATAGAACTATTCTCCTCCATTTGCTGCTGTAGAACTTATTGGAAATCTCATATTTCTCAATCCGGGCATTTGCTTGAAATATTAACTTCAACTCCTAGAACATCTCATATGCTCCATGATGTTCAAAACGTCGTTGAAGTCCCGGTTCTAAGCCGTAAAGCATGGCACACTGAACTATCGTGTAGTCATCAGACCGTGTCTGCGAGACGTTCAAAGCGTCTACATTAGCGGGAGGGGGCTTGTCACCTAGCGGTGCTTCAAGGACATAATTCTTCTGTGCAGCAATGAGGATAATCCTCAAGTTACGGACCTAGTCCGTGTAATTGCTACCATCATCTTTCAACTTAGCTTTCTCTAGGAACGCATTAAAATTCAAGGGAACAGTAGCATGGGCCATTGATCTACAACATAGATATGCAAAAACTATCAGGACTAAGTTCATGATAAATTAAAGTTCAATTAATCTTATTACTAAAGAACTCCCACTTAGATTGACATCCTCTAGTCATCTAAATGATCACGTGATCCAAATCAACTAAACCATGTCCGATCATCACGTGAGATGGAGTAGTTTTCAATGGTGAACATCTTATGTTGATCATATCAACTATATGATTCAAGCTCGACCTTTCGGTCTCCAGTGTTCCAAGGATATGTTTGTACATGCTAGGCTCGTCAAGTTTAACCCGAGTATTCCGCGTGTGCAAAACTGGCTTGCACCCGTTGTATGTGAACGTAGAGCTTATCACACCCGATCATCATGTGATGTCTCGGCATGACGAACTTTCGCAATGGTGCATACTCAGGGAGAACACTTGTACCTTGAAATTTTTGTAAGGGATCATCTTATAATGCTACCGCCGTACTAAGCAAAATAAGAAGCATAATAAGATAAACATCACATGTAATCAAAATATGTGATATGATATGGCCATCATCATCTTGTGCTTTTGATCTCCATCTCCAAGGCACCATCATGATTACCATCGTCACCGGCGCGACACCTTGATCTCCATCGTAGCATCGTTGTTGTCTCGCCAACTATTGCTTCCACGACTATTGCTACCGCTTAGTGATAAAGCAAAGCAATTACTGTTGGGGAACGTAGTATTTAAAAAAAAATCCTACGATCACGCAAGATCTATCCACCAGATGCACAGCAACGAGAGGGGAGAGTGTGTCTACGTACCCTCGTAGACTGGGAGCGGAAGCGTCGAGTGACGCGGTTGATGTAGTCGAACTTCTTTGCGATCCAACCGATCAAGCACCAAACGTACGGAGCCTCCGCGTTCAGCACACGTTCAGCTTGATGACGTCCCACGAGCTCTTGATCTAGTAGAACCTCGCAGGAGAGTTTCGTCAGCACGACGGCGTGCTGACGGAGATGATGAAGCTACCATCGCACGGCTTCGCCTAAGCGCTGCAACGATATGACCGAGGTATGTTTCTGTGGAGGGGGCATCGCACACGGTTGGGAGAGATCAACAGATCAACTTGTGTGTCTTTGGGTGCCCCCTGCCCCCGTATATAAAGGAGCAAGGGGGGAGGTCGGCCAGCCCTCTATGGCGTGCGAAGAGAGGCAATCCTACTAGGAATAGGATTCCAATCCTATTCCTAGTAGGAGTCCATCAAGAAGGAGAGAGGGGGAAGGAAGGAAAGTGAGAGGGAAAGATGGGGCCGCGCCCCCCTCCCTAGTCCAATTGGGACTCCCCTTTGTGAGGGGGCGCGCCACCTCTTGGCTGCTGCCCTCTCTCTCCCCTAAGGCCCACTAGGGCCCTATACTTCCCCGGGGGTTCCGGTAACCCCCCCGGCACTCCGGTTTAATTCGAAACTTTTCCGGAACACTTCCGGTGTCCGAATATAGTCGTCCATGATACGTCCAAAACGTATCTATAATTTCTGCTTGCTCCATGCCTCTTTTGTGTGATATTGCTATGATATTTATACACTTCCATACACTTTTGATCATATTTGGACTAACCTATTAACTCAGTGCACCCCAGTGCCAGTTTCTGTTTTCTGCTGTTTTTGTATTTCAGGTTTTCCCATTACGTAAACTGCCAGAAAAATTCCGGGAAAAATATATAAAAAATCAGCGTTCCGGAAGCTTCCATGCGGCCAAAGTAGGGCCGGAGGGGGGCCACCAGGGCTCCAGGCGCCCTGGGGGCGCGGCCCCCCTCTTGGCCGCGCCGGGGGGGTGCCTGGGCCCCCCAGGTCTCCGCTGATGCCCCCCTTTGGCATATATTTACACCGCGTCCCGAAACCCTCGAGGACGGAACCCTTTTTCGCGATCTCATCTCTGTTTCGCCGCCGCCGCGCTTCCAAGATCGGGAGCACCAGGAGAACTCTTCCCGGCACCCTGCTGGAGGGGAGGATCACCACCGGGAGCCTCTCCACCACCATGGACGCCTCCCGGATGAGTTGTGAGTAGTCTCCCTTGGACCATGGGTCCATGACCAGTAGCTATGTGATGTTCTCCTCCCCTCTTTGTTCTTCACTAATTAGACCACGGGAGCTGCCCTACATGATCGAGGCACATATGTAATCCTTATGTTGTTGCTATGATGAGTTTGCTGGGATCCGATGGATTATGAGATTATGTTCAGATTGTGTTTGAGTAATATATTTGATTTACCTCTTTTATATTTATGTTCTTGAGTAATTCTTGCATATTCTCCGTTGCTGTTTATTGCTTTGGCCGAGTAGTAGGTAGTAACTCCAAGAGGGAACGTTATGCTTGATTGTGGGTTCATGCCCCTCGATGACTAGCTTGAGTGACAGAAACATGAGTCTAGGGGATGTGCTGTTGCCACAAGGGGGAAAACAACGGTGCTTTTTCTCGCGGGTGCAAGGATTGTTTACTTTACGTAAAGTTCTTTTAATGCAGTTGTCTGTTGCTTTGAGTTTACACTATGGGTGGGACTCGCAACTTAATACCAGCGAGATGTTCTGGATAGATATCTCAAGGTGGATGATTAGTAGTAGATGCAGATGGATTTCGGTCTACTTGCCTTGGCGTACCGCCCATGCTTTGAACCTCTACCTTTCTTGCAGCATAGTTAGCATTGGTTTGCGCACATAATCCTGTCAATTGCCCAGCTGTAATTCGTTTACCTCACTTAGCTGTTTTATCGTCTTTTGGGAGAGAGACATCACTAGTGAACATCATGGGACCCCGGTCCATATTACCATCACTGATCACATCCGCTATTTACTTTCAGTTCTTACTTACTAGTTGCAATTATACCTATCATTATTATCTCTTGCATTTGATCCTTTGTAAACGACAAGGCCGGAGGGATTGACAACCTCTCTGTACTCGTTGGGAGCAAAGTTATTTGTATCTGTGTGCAGGTCCAGTTGATTGCTAAGTATCTGGCGCCGTTAGCAGTTGACACCTTCTTGTTGAACCTTGGAGTCTCAGGTGAATTCGATCCTTGGTATCTTTGCCAAGGGAAAACTACCGCTACACTGCATCTCAAACCTTCCACTTGGGGTAACCAACGAGGGGCGAGAAGCCATCAAGCAAAGTTTTCTGGCGCCGTCGTCGGGGACTCCACTCTTCAAGATAGGGGAGTTGCACGCTATCTTTTACCTTTGCTTATTAGTCTTGTTAGTTTACCTTTCAGTTTTTGCTTTAGTATCTTTTATCAAAAATCACAAAAATAGTTATCTTGCTTGCTTGCTGCTATGGGTTCCACCGAGAACACCAAGTTGTGTGACTTCACTAGTCATAACAACGATGACTTTATCTGCACGCCTATCACTAAACCTGCCACTTCAGCACCTTCTTATGAAATTAAACCTGCTTTACTGAACTTAGTTATGAAATATCAATTCTTCGGTGCTGGAGATGATGCTGCTTTACACTTAAACAACTTTGTTGAACTCTGTGATATGCAAAAGTACACTGAAATAGATGGTGATATTGTTAAGCTTAAGCTTTTTCCTTTCTCCTTGAGAGGAGGAGCTAAAATTTGGTTTCAATCTTTGCCTAGAAATAGCATAGATTCTTGGGACAAGTGCAAAGATGCTTTTATTGGAAAATACTATCCACCTGCTAAAATTATCCAACTAAGGAGTAACATAATGAATTTCAAACAATTGGATAATGACATGTTGCCCAAGCTTGGGAACACATGAAATCTCTTGTCAAGAACTGCCCTACTCATGGTTTGACTACTTGGATGGTTATCCAAACTTTTTATGCAGGCTTGAACTTTACCTCGTGGAACTTGTTAGATTCGGCCGTGGGAGGAACCTTTATGTCAACTACACTTGGTGCTGCCACGAAGCTTCTCGATGAGATGATGACCAATTATTCCCAATGGCACACCGAACGCGCTCCAACAGGTAGGAAGGAAAACTCTGTCGAGGAGATTTCCTCCCTAAATGAAAAAGTTGACTTGATCATGTCTCTACTTTCCAAGCAATCTTCTATTGATCCTCGTGATGTTCCTTTAAATTCTTTGATTGCTCAAGAACAAGTAGATGTGAACTTTATCTCTAGAAACAATTTCAATAACAATGCTTATAGGAGTAATTTTGGTAGCAATCCTAGACCGTTCCCCTCTAATTCTTATGGGAACAACAATGCTTATCCTAGCGCCAAGAACTCCACTACTGAACTAGAGATTATGCTTAAAGATTTCATCACTACCCAAAAAGCCTTCAATAAGAGTGTAGAAGAAAAACTAGCCAAACTAGATAATCTCTCTTCGAAGGTAGACAATTTAGCCCATGAGGTAGAATTGCTTAAAATTAGAACTTCTCCTCTTGAGGAGAGGAAGGTCTGTTAGGATAATCATGACTTGACCGTGCATGGCTAGTTGGTTAGCGCATGGATAGGAGTGGATTAGCATCATGCATGGAGTTAGTTGGATTAGTGCGTGCGTGATGGCGTGATGGCCGGATGTGTTGGCTGGCTGTGTGCCCTCTTGTATATATATGTGTCAATGAGCAATGAGAAGGGAGGCCGTGAGGGCTGGAAAAAACAATGTAGCCATGGTGTGATCACCAAGGGAGCCTCTTGGCAAAGCTTGTGTGTTCTTCCTTGGTGCATGTGTGCGTGTGTGTGGAGTTTCTCCTTTTGTGAGGCAAGAGGTAGAAGGAGAGCGGCGGCGCAAGGCCAAGGCGAGGCTACGGCAACAACAATTGGTATCATGAGCTTGGTCGTCTTGGGCCGTGCCGGAGGCGTGCCGGCGATCGTCGGCGGCTGCGCGGAGCTCCGGGCCGTGTGTCGGCCTGTGAAGGTGCGCGGCGCGGCGGCTGTCATGGAGGTTCGAGGGGCGGCCGTGGCGCACGGCGACGTCCGCGGCGCGCGCGGCGACCGCGGCGGACATGGAGGCCATGGCACGCGGGGAGCGCGTGGCGACCTTGACGCACGGCGAGTTCGCGGCCGTGCGGTGTGATGTCGTGCTCGAGACTAGCACGGCGGTCGTGGAGACGAGGAGGTCACGGAAGACCTGCGTGGTGGCGCAGAGGCCGCGGCGGCTCGGCGCGACGACCGTGGAGGTGCTGCGCTGCGGTGGAGGCCGCGGCGGTGCAGGGCAATAAGCCGCGGCGGCGAGCCGGGCGCGACCGGTGTGTGTTATGGGTGCACATTGGACGCGTCGGGCGCGCAGGCACGCGGTGAGCGTCTAGTGCGGTCGGGCTCGTCGGGCGCGTCGGATGTGCGCGGGACGTGCGGGATGCACTGGTGTGGTCGGGCTCGTCGGGCGCGTCGGGTACGCGCGGGACGAGCGAGGCGCAGAGGGACGCTCGACGTGTGTCGCCGGAGTCGTGACGGAGGACCGTGCGACCGGCGTCGGTGCGCCAGGTCAGGTCCACGGGCTGGGTCACCGTTATGGTAACATCGACGACGGGAGCTGCAACAACTTCGATGACGGCAAGTCAAGATTAAGGGGAGAATGTTAGGATAATCATGACTTGACCGTGCATGGCTAGTTGGTTAGCGCATGGATAGGAGTGGATTAGCATCATGCATGGAGTTAGTTGGATTAGTGCGTGCGTGATGGCCGGATGTGTTGGCTGGCTGTGTGCCCTCTTGTATATATATGTGTCAATGAGCAATGAGAAGGGAGGCCGTGAGGGCTGGAAAAAACAATGTAGCCATGGTGTGATCACCAAGGGAGCCTCTTGGCAAAGCTTGTGTGTTCTTCCTTGGTGCATGTGTGCGTGTGTGTGGAGTTTCTCCTTTTGTGAGGCAAGAGGTAGAAGGAGAGCGGCGGCGCAAGGCCAAGGCGAGGCTACGGCAACAACAAGGTCACTCCTATGAATGCTATTCAAGTGCAAATTAATGAAAACATTAGGATGTTGGCTAAACTGAAAGAGAGATGGGCTAGAGAAAAGGAGGAAGAAGATAGAATTAAGAACCTTCCTACCCACCACACTGTTGCTACTATCCAAGTTGTTGAGGATATCCAAACTCTTAGCACCCAATGCACTCCTGGTCCCATTGGACCTATTAATGGTGATGCTATGACCATAGAAACTACCAAACAAGTGAGCCTAAAGGACACCACTACCACTTTACTTGATAGTAGTGACCTTGATTTTGATAATTGCACCCTTACCAAAGTTATTGATTTCCTTCACAAGATGTCTAGAGATCCCCGCACTAGCACGCTTAGTCTTGCCTTTACAGAGCATATCACTAATGCTCTCATCAAAGCTAGGGAGGAGAAACTTAGGGTAGAAGCCTTCATACCTAGAAAGCTAGAAGATGGTTGGGATCCTATGATTAAAGTTAAGTTGAATAACTTCTCTTGCTATGCTTTATGTGATGTTGGAGCTAGTACCTCTATTATGCCCAAAAGAATATATGATATGCTTAAACTAAAACCTTTTGATTCTTGTTCTTTTGGTGTTCGTCTTGTTGATTCTTCCATAAAGAAACCTTTGGGGAGGATCGACGATGTTCTTATCATTGTCAATAACAATTATGTTCCCGTTGATTTTACTATTATGGATATTGAATGTGAACCTTCTTGTCCAATTATTTCGGGACGTCCTTTCCTACGCACCGTTGGTGCTATCATTGACATGAAAGAGGGGAATATAAGATTCTAATTTCCTCTCAAGAAAGGGATGGAACACTTCCCTAGAAAGAAGATTAAGTTACCTTTTGAGTCCGTTATACGGGCTAGCTATTCTTTTACTCTTGATAAAACTTGATCTCTTTGCATTATGCCTAGCTTAAAGGCATAAGAGAAAGCGCTTTTGGGAGGCAGCCCACAATGAATAAAATTTTATTTTTCTTTTGTTGTGTCTTGATGTTGTTACTACAGTAGCATCATCATTGTATCTTTACTTTTCAGCTTTGTGCCAAGTGTAGCCTCTGATTCCAAGAAAGTTCAAAAGTTGTGACGTGCTGTCCAGGAAACAGATTCTGTCCTTGGACAGAAAAATTCGTATAAAATCACCAGATCATCTTTTTGGTCTGAATTATTTCGACAGCGTGCTCTATACAATTGTCTTTCGGGCGTCTGTTCTGAGTTTTTTGATTTGAGTTGCAGATGTGCCCCGAAAAAATCATTTACTACCTGCTGGTCTGTTTTTCACAGATTCTGTCCTGTTTTGCCTTTCCTTCATTTTGCAAACCTTGAGCTTGCTTTTTCTTTGCAAAAACCTTTTGGCAATCTTGAGAAACAGTAGACCTTCAAGAATATCCTTATTTCTAGCAAGGAACAATTATTTTATTATGGGTACTAACCTCGCTAATCAGATTATGATGAGTTATGTATGAAGGGAGTTTTCAAGTGTGCGAGGGAAGATGATAAAAAGATTCAGGAGTGTCAAACGCTCAAGCTTGGGGATGCCCCCGTGCACCCCCAAGAAATATTCAAGAAGACTCAAGCGTCTAAGCTTGGGGATGCCCCCGTGCATCCCCTTCTCCATCAACATTATCAGTTCGTCTTTCGTTCCACTATATTTTTATCACTTCATGTGTTATGTGCTATGCTTGGAGCGTCTTGCTTTTAGTTTTCTTTTTTAGTTTTCTTTAGCTTTGCTTGTTTTTCATAACGAGTTGGAACTCAGCTTTCTTTGTGTGGGAGAGAAACACTCTCCACTTCAACCTAGAACATAACATAGAATTTTCATGTCTATCTTTGATGTGTGTGTTCTTTGTCTTTCAATAGCTACTATCATGCTCGGCTCTTAGTTTTAATGCTTTACTTTTTGAAGAGCTTTTTGTTTAGTTGGTCGCTGGAACTCTCTTTAGTTATCATGCTTATCTTATTAAGAGAGTTGGCTTCTGTTGCACTGGTTGATATGTCTATGATAAAAATGCTATGTGCATAATGGTGCTTAGTAGTTCATGTTTTCTTATGGTTAGTCTCAAATAGCTGGGGGGTTCCCAATGTGTTATTGGAGTACCAACATGATTTGTTTGCCTATGATGTGGTATGGTTTAGTGATATATTCCTCCGAGAATTTATTTTGATTGACTTGGCATATGCTCACGCATATTTAAGACTGTAAAGATAGTCTATCAAGCCTTGATGATCTTTAATTTTTGAGTAGCGATATAACTTCCATGCCCGATTCAATGTTGCTTTGCCGCTCTACATGATTATGACCGTCATTGCTCTTTTAGTTGGTCGCTCCCAGTCTTTTGCTAACCTCCACCTATACTAAGCGGACTGACTGCTTATGCATCCAAAATCCTTTAAACCAGTTATGCCATATGAGTCCACCATACCTTCCTATACATGGTATTTACCTGCCATTCCTAACGAAGACTTTCATGTACCATCTCGAAATTATTCAAAAAAGCATTTCTCTTTTGTGCCTCTGTTTTGGCTCATGAGGAAGTAGTAGTTAATTCATGATCTTTTTAAGTTGGACAAGCTTCACCCCGGGATTGCATGTCTAATGTGCAAACCCATAATAAAAGAAGGAACTGGCATAGAGTGCGCCCGGCTCATTAAAAAATTATACAACAAACAAACCCTCCTTCACGCTTTGTTCATGAGAAATCAGAAAACTTTGGCAGTGATAAACAAAGGAGATTAAGAGGATGTGATCGTCCTCATGCGGGAGCCGTTCCTCGAAACTTGTCCAGCTCAAGAAGTAATTGAGTTATCTGCTAGCATTCGTTGACGAAACATGCGTATTCTAAAAAAAATAATTTTTACTTCTGTTTTTAAAACCAAGAGCTCTGGTACATGTTTAGTTTTTGTTTCCGACCACGGGTTTTCAACCTTGCCAACAAAAGCCACGGTTCGAGAGTCTCCACCTTCTTTAAAGCACCAACTATTGAGGGCATGATTGTCATTCTGAGTGTAATGTGCATTGTCCCAAAGTACCATTGTCTTTTGCATGATTATGATATCGTTTATTCTGAAATCATTGTATCTAGTCGTCACTTAAACCTTGGAGGTGCCCCTGCATTTATGTTTTGCTTCACTAAAGGGGGCAAGCGAGATACCACTTTATCATATTTGCACACCATGCTCACTACAAATCTATTTGATGTTTCAGTATCATATTGTAAAACTTTCAGTTCTTTGTGATTTTCTCATGAGGCAACTTAATTACTACAAATTCATTGTCTCAGTAAGCTTTTTCATGTGACTGTGAAAAGTCCTTATATGGTTAATAGCATGTCACCACAGAAATTATGCTTGTTATCATTTACCTACTCGAGGACGAGCAGGAATTATGCTTGGGGATGTTGATACGTCCAAAACGTATCTATAATTTCTTCTTGCTCCATGCCTCTTTTGTGTGATATTGCTATGATATTTATACACTTCCATACACTTTTGATCATATTTGGACTAACCTATTAACTCAGTGCACACCAGTGCCAGTTTCTGTTTTCTGCTGTTTTTGTATTTCAGGTTTTCCCATTACGTAAACTGCCAGAAAAATTCCGGGAAAAATATATAAAAAATCAGCGTTCCGGAAGCTTCCATGCGGCCAAAGTAGGGCCGGAGGGGGGCCACCAGAGCTCCAGGCGCCCTGGGGGCGCGGCCCCCATCCTGGCCGCGCCGGGGGGGCGCCTGGGCCCCCCAGGTCTCCGCTGATGCCCCCCTTTGGCATATATTTACACCGCGTCCCGAAACCCTCGAGGACGGAACCCTTTTTCGCGATCTCATCTCTGTTCCGCCGCCGCCGCGCTTCCAAGATCGGGAGCACTAGGAGAACTCTTCCCGGCACCCTGCCGGAGGGGAGGATCACCACCGGGAGCCTCTCCACCACCATGGACGCCTCCCGGATGAGTTGTGAGTAGTCTCCCTTGGACCATGGGTCCATGACCAGTAGCTATGTGATGTTCTCCTCCCCTCTTTGTTCTTCACTAATTAGACCTCGTGAGCTGCCCTACATGATCGAGGCACATATGTAATCCTTATGATGTTGCTATGATGAGTTTGCTGGGATCCGATGGATTATGAGTTTATTTTCATATTGTGTTTGAGTAATATATTTGATTTACCTCTTTTATATTTATGTTCTTGAGTAATTCTTGCATGTTCTCCGTTGCTGTTTATTGCTTTGGCCGAGTAGTAGGTAGTAACTCCAAGAGGGAACGTTATGCTTGATTGTGGTGATACGTCCAAAACGTATCTATAATTTCTGCTTGCTCCATGCCTCTTTTGGGTGATATTGCTATGATATTTATACACTTCCATACACTTTTGATCATATTTGGACTAACCTATTAACTCAGTGCACCCCAGTGCCAGTTTCTGTTTTCTGCTGTTTTTGTATTTCAGGTTTTCCCATCACGTAAACTGCCAGAAAAATCCCGGAAAAATTATATAAAAAATCAGCGTTCCAGAAGCTTCCCGGCAGCCAAAGTAGAGCCGGAGGGGGGCCACGAGGGCTCCAGGCGCCCTGGTGGCGCGGCCCCCCTCCTGGCCGCGCCGGGGGGGCGCCTGGGCCCCCCAGGCCTCCGCTGATGCCCCCCTTTGGCATATATTTAACACGCATCCCGAAACCCTCGAGACGGGAACCCTTTTTCGCGATCTCATCTCTGTTCCGCCGCCGCCGCGCTTCCAAGATCGGGAGCACCAGGAGAACTCTTCCCGGCACCCTGCCGGAGGGGAGTATCACCACCGGGAGCCTCTCCACCACCATGGACGCCTCCAGGATGAGTTGTGAGTAGTCTCCCTTGGACCATGGGTCCATGACCAGTAGCTATGTGATGTTCTCCTCCCCTTCTTGTGCTTCACTAATTAGACCTCGTGAGCTGCCCTACATGATCGAGGCACATATGTAATCCTTATGCTGTTGCTATGATGAGTTTGCTGGGATCCGATGGATTGTGAGATTATGTTTAGATTGTGTTTGAGTAATATATTTGATTTACCTCTTTTATATTTATGTTCGTAAGTAATTCTTGCATGTTCTCCGTTGCTATTTATTGCTTTGGCCAAGTAGTAGGTAGTGACTCCAAGAGGGAACGTTATGCTCGATTGTGGGTTCATGCCCCTCGATGACTAGCTTGAGTGACAGAAACATGAGTCTAGGGGATGTACTGTTGCCACAAGGGGGAAAACAACGGTGCTTGTGGCCGCGGGTGCAAGGATTGTTTACTTTACGCAAAGTTCTTTTAATGCAGTTGTCTGTTGCTTTGAGTTTACACTATGGGTGGGACTCGCAACTTAATACCAGCGAGATGTTCTGGATAGATATCTCAAGGTGGATGATTAGTAGTAGATGCAGATGGATTTTGGTCTACTTGCCTTGGCGTACCGCCCATGCTTTGAACCTCTACCTTTCTTGCAACATAGTTAGCATTGGTTTGCGCACATAATTCTGTCAATTGCCCAGCTGTAATTCGTTTACCTCACATAGCTGTTTTATCGTCTTTTGGGAGAGAGACATCACTAGTGAACATCATGGGACCCCGGTCCATATTACCATCACTGATCACATCCACTATTTACTTTCAGCTTTTACTTACTATTTGCAGCAATACCTATCACTATTATCACTTGCGTTTGATCCTTTGTAAACGACAAGGCCGGAGGGATTGACAACCTCTCTGTACTCGTTGGGAGCAAAGTTATTTGTATCTGTGTGCAGGTCCACGTTGATTGCTAATATCTGGCGCCGTTAGCAGTTGACACCTTCTTGTTGAAACTAGGAGTCTCAGGGGAAATCGATCCTTGGTATCTTTGCCAAGGGAAAACTTCCGCTACACTGCATCTCAAACCTTCCACTTGGGGTAACCAACGAGGGGTGAGAAGCCATCAAGAAAAGTTTTCTGGCGCCGTTGCCGGGGAACCCACTCTTCAAGATAGGGGAGTTGCACGATATCTTTTACCTTTGCTTTTTAGTCTTGTTAGTTTACCTTTCAGTTTTTGCTTTAGTATCTTTTATCGAAAATCACAAAAATAGTTATCTTGCTTGCTTGCTACTATGGGTTCCACCGAGAACACCAAGTTGTGTGACTTCACTAGTCATAACAACGATGACTTTATCTGCACACCCATCACTACACCTGCCACTTCAGCACCTTCTTATGAAATTAAACCTGCTTTACTGAACTTAGTCATGAAAGATCAATTCTCCGGTGCTGGAGATGATGCTGCTTTACACTTAAACAATTTTGTTGAACTCTGTGATATGCAAAAGTACCAAGAAATAGATGGTAATATTGTTAAGCTTAAGCTTTTTCCTTTCTCCTTGAGAGGAGGAGCTAAATTTGGTTTCAATCTTTGCCTAGAAATAGCATAGATTCATGGGACAAGTGCAAAGATGCTTTTATTGGAAAGTACTATCCACCTGCTAAAATTATCCAACTAAGAAGTAACATAATGAATTTTAAACAATTGGATAATGAACATATTGCCCAAGCTTGGGAACGTATGAAATCTCTTGTCAAGAACTGCCCTACTCATGGTTTGACTACTTGGATGGTTATCCAAACTTTTTATGCAGGCTTGAACTTTACCTCGCGGAACTTGTTAGATTCGGCCGCGGGTGGAACCTTTATGTCAACTACACTTGGTGCTGCCACAAAGCTTCTCGATGAGATGATGATCAATTATTCCCAATGGCACACCGAACGCGCTCCAACAGGTAGGAAGGTAAACTCTGTCGAGGAGATTACCTCCCTAAATGAAAAAGTTGACTTGATCATGTGTCTACTTTCGAAGCAATCTTCTGTTGATCCTCGTGATGTTCCTTTAAATTCTTTGATTGCTCACGAACAAGTAGATGTGAACTTTATCTCTAGAAACAATTTTAATAACAATGCTTATAGGAGTAATTTTGGTAGCAATCCTAGACCGTTCCCCTCTAATTCCTATGGGAACAACAATGCTTATCCTAGCACCAAGAACTCCACTACTGAACTAGAAATTATGCTTAAAGATTTCATCACTAACCAAAAAGCTTTTAATAATAGTGTAGAAGAAAAACTAAACAAACTAGATAATCTCTCTTCGAAGGTAGACAATTTAGCCCATGAGGTAGAATTGCTTAAAATTAGAACTTCTCCTCTTGAGGAGAGGAAGGTCACTCCTATGAATGCTATTCAAGTGCAAATTAATGAAAACATTAGGATGTTGGCTAAACTTAAAGAGAGATGGGCTAGAGAAAGGGAGGAAGAAGATAGAATTAAGAACCTTCCTACCCACCACACTGTTGCTACTATCCAAGTTGTTGAGGATATCCAAACTCTTAGCACCCAATGCACTCCTGGTCCCAATGGACCTATTAATGGTGATGCTATGACTATAGAAACTACCAAACAAGTGAACCTAAAGGACACCACTACCACTTTACTTGATATTAGTGACCTTGATTTTGATAATTGCACTCTTACCGAAGTTATTGATTTCCTTCACAAGATGTCTAGAGATCCCCGCACTAGCACGCTTAACCTTGCCTTCACAGAGCATATCACTAATGCTCTCATTAAAGCTAGGGAGGAGAAACTTAGAGTAGAAGCCTCCATACCTAGAAAGCTAGAAGATGGTTGGGATCCTATGATTAAAATTAAGTTGAATAACTTCTCTTGCTATGCTTTATGTGATGTTGGAGCTAGTACCTCCGTTATGCCCAAAAGAATATATGATATGCTTAAATTGAAACCTTTTTATTCTTGTTCTTTTGGTGTTCGTCTTGTTGATTCTTCCATAATGAAACCTTTGGGGAGGATCGACGATGTTCTTATCATTGTCAATGACAACTACGTTCCCGTTGATTTTACTATTATGGATATTGAATGTGAACCTTCTTGTCCAATTATTTTGGGACGTCCTTTTCTTCGCACCGTTGGTGCTATCATTCACATGAAAGAGGGGAATATAAAATTCCAATTTCCTCTCAAGAAAGGGATGGAACACTTCCCTCGAAAGAAGATTAAGTTACCTTTTGAGTCCGTTACACGGGCTAGCTATTCTTTTACTCTTGATAAAACTTGATCTCTATGCATTATGCCTAGCTTAAAGGCATAAAAGAAAGCGCTTTTGGGAGGCAGCCCACATGAATAAAATTTTATTTTGCTTTTGTTGTGTCTTGATGTTGTTACTACAGTAGCATCATCATTGTATCTTTGCTTTTCAACTTTGTGCCAAGTGTAGCCTCTGATTGCAAGAAAGTTCAAAAGTTGTGACGTGCTGTCCAGAAAACAGATTCTGTCCTTGGATAGAAAAAATCGTATAAAATCACCAGATCATATTTTTGGTCTGAATTTTTTCGAAAGCGTGCTCTATACAATTGTCTTTCGTGCGTCTGTTCTGAGTTTTTCGATTAGAGTTGCAGAAGTGCCCCGAAAAATTCATTTACTACCTGCTGTTCTGTTTTTCACAGATTATGTCCTGTTTTGCCTTTCCCTCATTTTGCAAACCTTGAGCTTGCTTTTTCTTTGCAAAAACCTTTTGGCAATCTTGAGAAACAGTAGAACTTCAAGAATATCCTTATTTCCAGCAAGGAACAATTATATTGTTATGGGTACTAACCTCGCTAATCAGATTATGATGAGTTATGTATGAAGGGAGTTTTCAAGTGTGCGAGGGAAGATGATAAAAAGATTCAGGAGTGTCAAACGCTTAAGCTTGGGGATGCCCCCATGCACCCCCAAGAAATATTCAAGGAGACTCAAGCGTCTAAGCTTGGGGATGCCCCCGTGCATCCCCTTCTCCATCAATATTATCAGTTCGTCTTTCGTTCCACTATATTTTTATCACTTCATGTGTTATGTGCTATGCTTGGAGCGTCTTGCTTTTAGTTTTCTTTAGCTTTTCATAACGAGTCAGAACTCAGCTTTCTTTGTGTGGGAGAGAAACACGCTCCACTTCTACCTAGAACACAACATAGAATTTTCATGTTTATCTTTGCTGTGTATGTTCTTGGTCTTTTAATAGCTACTATCATGCTTAGCTCTTAGTTTTCATGCTTATCTTTTTAAAAAGCTTTTGTTTAGTTGGTTGCTTGAACTCTCTTTAGTTGTCATGCTTATCTTATTAAGAGAGTTTGCTTCTGTTGCATTGGTTGATATGTCTATGATAAAAATGCTACGTGCATAATGGCGCTTAGTAGTTCATGTTTTCTTATGGTTAGTCTCCAATAGCTGGGGGTTCCCAATGTGTTATTGGAGTACCAACATGATTTGTTTGTCTATGATGTGGTATGGTTTAGTAATATCTTCCTTCAAGAATTTATTTTGATTGACTTGGCGTATGCTCACGCATATTTAAGACTGTAAAGAAAGTCTGTCAAGCCTTGATGATCTTTTGTTTCTGAGTAGTGATATAACTTCCATGCCTGATTCAATGTTGCTTTGTCGCTCTGCATGATTATGACTGTCATTGCTCTTTTAGTTGGTCGCTCCCAGTCTTTTGCTAACCTCCACCTGTACTAAGCGGACTGACTGCTTGTGCATCCAAATTCTTTTAAACCGGTTATGCCATATGAGTCCACCATACCTTCCTATACATGGTATTTACCTGCCATTCCTAACGAAGACTTTCATGTGCCATCTCGAAATTATTCAAAAAAAGCATTCCTATTTTGTGCCTCTGTTTTAGTTCATGAGGAAGTAGTAGTTAATTCATGATCTTTTTAAGTTGGACAAGCTTCACCCCGGGATTGCATGTCTAATGTGCAAACCCATAATACGAGAAGGAACTGGCAAAGAGTGCGCCCGGCTCAAAATTAATATAACAAACAAACCCTCCTTCACGCTTTGTTCATGAGAAATCAGAAAACTTTGGCAGTGATAAACAAAGGAGATTAAGAGGATGTGATCGTCCTCATTCGGGAGCCGTTCCTCGAAACTTGTCCATCTCAAGAAGTGATTGAGTTGTCTGCTAGCATTCGTTGACGGAACATGCATAATCTAAAAAAATAAAAAATTATTACCTCTGTTTTTAAAACCAAGAGCTCTGGTACATGTTTTGTCTTTGTTTCTGACCACGGGTTTTCAACCTTGCCAACAAAAGCCACGGTTCGAGAGTCTCCACCTTCTTTTAAAGCACCAACTACTGAGAGCATGATTGTCATTCTGAGTGTAATGTGCATTGTCCCAAAGTACCATTGTCTTTTGCATGATTGTGATATCGTTTATTCTGAAATCATTGTATCTAGTCATCACTTAAACCTTGGAGGTGCCCCTGCATTTATGTTTTGCTTCACTAAAGGGGGCAAGCGAGATATCACTTTATCATATTTGCACACCATGCTCATTACAAATCTATTTGATGTTTCAGTATCATGTTGTAAAACTTTCATTTCTTTGTGATTTTCTCGAGAGGCAACTGAATTACTACAGATTCATTGTCTCAGTAAGCTTTTGTCATATGACTATGAAAAAGTCCTATATGGTTAATAGCATGTCACCAGAGAAATTATTCTTGTTATCATTTACCAACTCGAGGACGAGCAGGAATTAAGCTTGGGGATGTTGATACGTCCAAAACGTATCTATAATTTCTGCTTGCTCCATGCCTCTTTTGGGTGATATTGCTATGATATTTATACAGTTCCATACGCTTTTGATCATATTTGGACTAACCTATTAACTCAGTGCACCCCAGTGCCAGTTTCTGTTTTCTCCTGTTTTTGTATTTCAGGTTTTCCCATCACGTAAACTGCCAGAAAAATCCCGGAAAAATATATAAAAAATCAGCGTTCCAGAAGCTTCCCGGCAGCCAAAGTAGAGCCGGAGGGGGGCCACCAGGGCTCCAGGCGCCCTGGTGGCGCGGCCCCCCTCCTGGCCGCGCCGGGGGGGCGCCTAGGCCCCCCAGGCCTCCGCTGATGCCCCCCTTTGGCATATATTTAACACGCGTCCCGAAACCCTCGAGGCGGGAACCCTTTTTCGCGATCTCATCTCTGTTCCGCCGCCGCCGCGCTTCCAAGATCGGGAGCACCAGGAGAACTCTTCCCGGCACCCTGCCGGAGGGGAGGATCACCACCGGGAGCCTCTCCACCACCATGGACGCCTCCCGGATGAGTTGTGAGTAGTCTCCCTTGGACCATGGGTCCATGACCAGTAGCTATGTGATGTTCTCCTCCCCTTCTTGTGCTTCACTAATTAGACCTCGTGAGCTGCCCTACATGATCGAGGCACATATGTAATCCTTATGCTGTTGCTATGATGAGTTTGCTGGGATCCAATGGATTGTGAGATTATGTTCAGATTGTGTTTGAGTAATATATTTGATTTACCTCTTTTATATTTATGTTCGTAAGTAATTCTTGCATGTTCTCCGTTGCTATTTATTGCTTTGGCCAAGTAGTAGGTAGTGACTCCAAGAGGGAACGTTATGCTCGATTGTGGGTTCATGCCCCTCGATGACTAGCTTGAGTGACAGAAACATGAGTCTAGGGGATGTGATGTTGCCACAAGGGGGAAAACAACGGTGCTTGTGCCCGCGGGTGCAAGGATTGTTTACTTTACGCAAAGTTCTTTTAATGCAGTTGTCTGTTGCTTTGAGTTTACACTATGGGTGGGACTCGCAACTTAATTCCAGCGAGATGTTCTGGATAGATATCTCAAGGTGGATGATTAGTAGTAGATGAAGATGGATTTCGGTCTACTTGCCTTGGCGTACCGCCCATGCTTTGAACCTCTACCTTTCTTGCAACATAGTTAGCATTGGTTTGCGCACATAATTCTGTCAATTGCCCAGCTGTAATTCGTTTACCTCACATAGCTGTTTTATCGTCTTTTGGGAGAGAGACATCACTAGTGAACATCATGGGACCCCGGTCCGTATTACCATCACTGATCACATCCACTATTTACTTTCCGCTTTTACTTACTATTTGCAGCAATACCTATCACTATTATCACTTGCATTTGATCTTTTGTAAACGACAAGGCCGGAGGGATTGACAACCTCTCTGTACTCGTTGGGAGCAAAGTTATTTGTATCTGTGTGCAGGTCCACGTTGATTGCTAATATCTAGCGCCGTTAGCAGTTGACACCTTCTTGTTGAAACTAGGAGTCTCAGGGGAAATCTATCCTTGGTATCTTTGCCAAGGGAAAACTTCCGCTACACTACATCTCAAACCTTCCACTTGGGGTAACCAACGAGGGGCGAGAAGCCATCATGTGGGTTCATGCCCCTCGATGACTAGCTTGAGTGACAGAAACATGAGTCTAGGGGATGTGCTGTTGCCACAAGGGGGAAAACAATGGTGCTTGTACTCGCGGGTGCAAGGATTGTTTACTTTATGCAAAGTTCTTTTAATGTAGTTGTCTGTTGCTTTGAGTTTACACTATGGGTGGGACTCGCAACTTAATACCAGCGAGATGTTCTAGATAGATAACTCAAGGTGGATGATTAGTAGTAGATGCATATGGATTTTGGTCTACTTGCCTTGGCATACCGCCCATGCTTTGAACCTCTACCTTTCTTGCAGCATAGTTAGCATTGGTTTGCGCACATAATCCTGTCAATTGCCCAGGTGTAATTCGTTTACCTCACATAGCTGTTTTATCGTCTTTTGGGACAGAGACATCACTAGTGAACATCATGGGACCCCGGTCCATATTACCATCACTGATCACATCCGCTATTTACTTTCAGTTCTTACTTACTAGTTGCAATTATACCTATCATTATTATCTCTTGCGTTTGATCCTTTGTAAACGACAAGGCTGGAGGGATTGACAACCTCTCTGTACTCGTTGGGAGCAAAGTTATTTGTATCTGTGTGCAGGTCCAGTTGATTGCTAAGTATCTGGCGCCGTTAGCAGTTGACACCTTCTTGTTGAACCTTGGAGTCTCAGGGGAATTCGATCCTTGGTATCTTTGCCAAGGGAAAACTACCGCTACACTGCATCTCAAACCTTCCACTTGGGGTAACCAATGAGGGGCGAGAAGCCATCAGTCCAATATACCAATCTTTACGTCTCGAACATTCCGAGACTCCTTGTCATGTCCATGATCTCATCCGGGACTCCGAACTACCTTCGGTACATCGAAACTCATAAACTCATAATACCGATCGTCATCAAACGTTAAGCGTGCGGACCCTACGGGTTCGAGAACTATGTAGAGTTGTAGACATGACCGAGACTCATCTCCGGTCAATAACCAATAGCAGAACCTGGATGCTCATATTGGCTCCTACATATTCTACGAAGATCTTTATCGGTCAAACCGCACAACAACATACGTTGTTCCTGTTGTCATCGGTATGTTACTTGCCCCAGATTCAATCGTCGGTATCTCAATACCTAGTTCAATCTCGTTATTGGCAAGTCTCTTTAATCGTTCCGTAATACATCATCCCGTGACTAACTCATTATTCATTTGTTTGCAAGGCTTATTCTGATGTGTATTACCGAGAGGGCCGAGAGATACCTCTCTGACACTCGGAGTGACAAATCCTATTCCTGATCTATGTCAACACCACGAATACCTTCGGAGACACCTGTAGAGCATCTTCATAATCACCCAGTTACGTTGTGACGTTTGATAGCACGCAAGGTGTTCCTCCGGTATTCGGGAGTTGCATAATCTCATAGTCATAGGAACATGTATAAGTCATGAAGAAAGCAATAGCAGTAAAACTAAACGATCATAGTGCTAAGCTAACGGATGGGTCTTGTCCATCACATCATTCTCCTAATGATGTGATCTCGTTGATCAAATGACAACTCATGTCTATGGTTAGGAAACATAACCATATTTGATCAATAAGTTAGTCTAGTAGAGGCATACTAGGGACATACTGTTTTGTCTATGTATTCACACATGTACTAAGTTTCCGGTTAATACAATTCTAGCATGAATAAAAGACATTTATCATGATATAAGGAAATACAAATAACATCTTTATTATTGCCTCTAGGGCATATTTCCTTCAGTCTCCCACTTGAACTATAGTCAATAATCTAGATTACAAAGTAATAATCCTTACACCCATGGAGTCTTGGTGCTGATCATGTTTTGCCCATGGAAGAGGCTTAGTCAACGGGTCGGCAACATTCAGATCCGTATGTATCTTGCAAATTTATATGTCTCCCTCCTTGACTAGATCGCGGATGGAATTGAAGCGTCTTTTGATGTGCTTTGTTCTCTTGTGAAACCTGGATTCCTTCGCCAAGGTTATTGCTCCAGTGTTGTCACAAAAGATTTTCATTGGACCCGATGCACTAGATATTACACCTAGATCGGATATGAACTCCTTCATCCAGACTCCTTCATTTGCTGCTTCCGAAGCAGCTATGTATTCCGCTTCACACGTAGATCCCGCCACGATGCTCTGCTTGGAACTGCACCAACTGACAGCTCCACCGTTTAATAAAAATACATATCCGGTTTGTGACTTAGAGTCATCTGGATCAGTGTCAAAGCTTGAATCGACATAACCATTTACGACGAGCTCGTTGTCACCTCCATATACGAGAAACATATCCTTTGTCCTTTTTAGGTACTTCAGGATGTTCTTGACCGCTGTCCAATGATCCACTCCTGGATTACTTTGGTACCTCCCTGCTAGACTTATAGCAAGGCATACATCAGGTCTGGTACACATCATTGCATACATGATAGATCCTATGGCTGAGGCATAGGGAATGACTTTCATTTTCTCTCGATCTTCTGCATTGGTCGGACATTGAGTCTTACTCAACTTCACACCTTGTAACACAGGCAAGAAACCTTTCTTTGACTGATCCATTTTGAACTTCTTCCAAACTTTATCAAGGTATGTGCTTTGTGAAAGTCCAATTAAGTGTCTTGATCTATCTCGATAGATCTTGATGCCTAATATGTAAGCAGCTTCACCGAGGTCTTTCATTGAAAAATTCTTATTCAAGTATCCTTTTATTTTATCCAGAAATTCTATATCATTTTCAATCAACAATACGTCATCCACATATAATATCAGAAATGCTACACAGCTCCCACTCACTTTCTTGTAAATACAGGCTTCTCCAAAAGTCTGTATAAAACCATATGCTTTGATCACCTCATCAAAGCGTATATTCCAACTCTGAGATGCTTGCACCAGTCCATAGATGGATCGCTGGAGCTTGCACACTTTTTTAGCACCTTTAGGATCGACAAAACCTTCTGGTTGCATCATATACAACTCTTTTTTGAGATATCCATTCAGGAATGCAGTTTTGACATCCATTTGCCAGATTTCATAATCATAAAATGTGGCAATTGCTAACATGATGCGGACAGACTTAAGCATCGCTACGGGTGAGAAAGTATCATCGTAGTCAACTCCTTGAACTTGTCGAAAACCTTTCGCAACAAGTCGAGCTTTTTAAACAGTAACATTACCGTCAGCGTCGGTCTTCTTCTTGAAGATCCATTTATTTTCGATGGCTTGTCGATCATCGGGCAAGTCTACCAAAGTCCATACTTTGTTCTCATACATGGATCCCATCTCAGATTTCATGGCCTCAAGCCATTTTGCGGAATCTGGGCTCATCATCGCTTCCTCATAGTTCGTAGGTTCATCATGGTCTAGTAACATGACTTCCAGAACTGGATTGTCGTACCACTCTGGTGCGGAACGTACTCTGGTTGATCTACAAAGTTCAGCAGAAACTTGATCTGAAGTTTCATGATCATCATCATTAGCTTCCTCATTAATTAGTGTAGGAATCAATGGAACTAGTTTCTGTGATGTACTACTTTTCAATTCAGGAGAAGGTACAATTACCTCATCAAGTTCTACTTTCCTCCCACTCACTTCTTTCGAGAGAAACTCCTTCTCTAGAAAGGATCCATCCTTAGCATTGAATATCTTGCCTTCGGATCTGTGATAGAAGGTGTACCCAACAGTCTCTTTTGGGTATCCTATGAAGACACATTTCTCCGACTTGGGTTCGAGCTTATGAGGTTGAAGCTTTTTCACATAAGCATCGCAGCCCCAAACTTTAAGAAACGACAACTTTGGTTTCTTGCCAAACCACAGTTCATAAGGCGTCGTCTCAACGGATTTAGATGGTGCCCTATTTAACGTGAATGCAGCTGTCTCTAAAGCATAACCCCAAAACGATAGTGGTAAATCGGTAAGAGACATCATAGACCGCACCATATCTAATAAAGTACGGTTACGACGTTCGGACACTCCATTACGCTATGGTGTTCCGGGTGGCGTGAGTTGTGAAACTATTCCACATTGTTTCAAATGAAGACCAAACCTGTAACTCAAATATTCACCTCCACGATCAGATCGTAGAAACTTTATTTTCTTGTTGCGATGATTCTCTACTTCACTCTGAAATTCTTTGAACTTTTCAAATGTTTCAGACTTGTGCTTCATCAAGTAGATATACCCCTATCTGCTCAAATCATCAGTGAAGGTCAGAAAATAACGATACCCGCCGCGAGCTTCAACACTCATCGGTCCACATACATCAGTATGTATGATTTCCAACAAATCTGTTCCTCGCTCCATTGTTCCGGAGAACGGAGTTTTAGTCATCTTGCCCATGAGGCATGGTTCGCTAGCACCAAGTGATTCATAATCAAGTGATTCCAAAAGTCCATCACTATGGAGTTTCTTCATACGCTTTACACCAATATGACCTAAACGGCAGTGCCACAAATAAGTTGCACTATCATTATTAACTTTGCATCCTTTGGCTTCAATATGAATATCTGTATTACTACAATCGAGATCCAACAAGAATAGACCACTCTTCAACGGTGCATGACCATAAAAGATATTATTCATAAAAATAGAACAACCATTATTCTCAGATTTAAATGAATAACCGTCTCGCAACAAACAAGATCCAGATATTATGTTCATGCTTAACGCTGGCACAAAATAACAATTATTCAGGTCTAAAACTAATCCCCGAAGGTAGATGTAGAGGTAGCGTGCCGACGGCGATCACATCAACTTTGGAACCATTTCCCACGCGCATCATCACCTCGTCCTTAGCCAATCTTCGTTTAATCTGTAGTCCCTGTTTCAAGTTACAAATATTAGCAACCAAACCGGTATCAAATACCCAGGTACTACTACGAGCATTAGTAAGGTACACATCAATAACATGTATATCACATATACCTTTGTTCACCTTGCCATCCTTCTTATCCGCCAAATACTTGGGGTAGTTCCGCTTCCAGTGTCTAGTCCCTTTGCAGTAGAAGCACTCAGTTTCAGGCTTGGCTCCAGACTTGGGTTTCTTCGCGGGAGTAGCAACTGTCTTGCTATTCTTCTTGAAGTGCCCCTTCTTTCCCTGGCCCTTTTTCTTGAAACTAGTGGTCTTGTTAACCATCAACATTTGATGCTCCTTTTTGATTTCTACCTTCGCAGCCTTGAGCATAGCGAAGAGCTCGGGAATTGTATTTTGCATCCCTTGCATATTATAGTTCATCACGAATCCTTTATAGCTTGGTGGCAGTGATTGAAGAACTCTATCAATAACACTATCTTCATCAACTTTGCAACCAAGTTGAGTCATATGATTGTAGTACCCAGACATTCTGAGCAAGTGTTCACTGATAGAACTATTCTCCTCCATCTTGCAGCTATAGAACTTATTGTAAATCTCATATTTCTCAATCCAGGCATTTGCTTGAAATATTAACTTCAACTCCTGGAAGATCTCATATGCTCCATGACGTTCAAAACGTCGTTGAAGTCCCGGTTCTAAGCCGTAAAGCATGGCACACTGAACTATCGTGTAGTCATCAGACCGCGTCTGCCAGACGTTCAAAGCGTCTACATTAGTGGGAGGGGGCTTGTCACCTAGCGGTGCTTCAAGGACATAATTCTTCTATGCAGCAATGAGGATAACCCTCAAGTTACGGACCCATTCTGTGTAATTGCTACCATCATCTTTCAACTTAGCTTTCTCTAGGAATGCATTAAAATTCAAAGGAACGGTAGCACGGGCCATTGATCTACAACAACATAGATATGCAAAAACTATCAGGACTAAGTTCATGATAAATTAAAGTTCAATTAATCATATTACTTTAAAGAACTCCCACTTAGATAGACATCCCTTTGGTCATCTAAGTGATCACGTGATCCAAATCAACTAAACCATGTCCGATCATCACGTGAGATGGAGTAGTTTTCAATGATGAACATCTTATGTTGATCATATCTACTATATGATTCACGCTTGACCTTTCGGTCTCTAGTGTTCCGAGGCCATATCTGCATATGCTAGGCTCGTCAAGTTTAACCCGAGTATTCCGCGTGTGCAAAACTGGCTTACACCCGTTGTATTTGAACGTAGAGCTTATCATACCCGATCATCACATGGTGTCTCGGCACGACGAACTTTCGCAACGGTGCATACTCAGAGAGAACACTTATACCTTGAAATTTTTGTAAGGGATCATCTTATAATGCTACCGTCGTACTAAGCAAAATAAGAAGCATAATAAGAAGCATAATAAGATAAACATCATATGCAATCAAAATATGTGACATGATATGGCCATCATCATCTTGTTCTTTTGATCTCCATCTCCAAAGCATCGTCATGATCACCTTCGTCACCGGCGCGACACCTTGATCTCCATCGTAGCATCGTTGTCGTCTCGCCAACTATTGCTTCCACGACTATCGCTACCGCTTAGTGATAAAGTAAAGCAATTACATGGTGACTGTATTTCATACAATAAAGCGACAACCATATGGCTCCTGCCAGTTGCCGATAAGTTTAGAAAACATGATCATCTCATACAATAACGTATAACTCATCATCTCTTGACCATATCACATCTCAACATGCCCTGCAAAAACAAGTTGGACGTCCTCTACTTTGTTGTTGCAAGTTTTACGTGGCTGCTACGGGCTTAGCAAGAACCGTTCTTACCTACGCATACAAAAACCACAACGATTTTTCGTCATGTATGTGTTGTTTTAACTTTCAAAGGGACCGGGCGTAGCCACACTCGATTCAGCTAAACTGAGAGAGACACACACCCGCCAGTCACCTTTAAGCAACGAGTGCTCATAACGGCGAAACCAGCCTCGCGTAAGCGTACGCGTAATGTCGGTCCGGGACGCTTCATCTCACAATACCGCCGAACCAAAGTATGACATGCTGGTAAGCAGTATGACTATTATCGCCCACAACTCATTGTGTTCTACTCGTGCATATCATCTACGCATAGACCTGGCTCATGATGCCACTTTGGGGAACATAGTATTTCAAAAAAATTCCTACGATCACGCAAGATCTATCTACCAGATGCATAGCAACGAAAGGGGAGAGTGTGTCTACGTACCCTCGTAGACCGGGAGAGGAAGCGTCTAGTGACGCGGTTGATGTAGTCGAACTTCTTCGCGATCCAACCGATCAAGCACCGAACGTACGGAGCCTCCACGTTCAGCACACGTTCAGCTTGATGACGTCCTACGAGCTCTTGATCTAGTAGAACCTCGCGGGAGAGTTTCGTCGGCACGACGGCATGGTGACGGAGATGATGAAGCTACTGTCGCAGGGCTTCGCCTAAGCGCTACAACGATATGACCGAGGTGTGTTTCTGTGTAGGGGGGCACCGCACACGGTTGTGAGAGATCAACATATCAACTTGTTTGTCTTTGGGTGCCCCCTGCCCCCGTATATAAAGGAGCAAGGGGGAGGCCGGTCAGCCCTCTATGGCGCGCCATGAGAGGCAATCCTACTAGGAATAGGATTCCAATCCTATTCCTAGTAGGAGTCCACCAAGAAGGAGAGAGGGGGAAGGAAGGAGAGGGAGAGCGAGAGGGAAAGAGAGGGCCGCGCCCCCTCCCTAGTCCAATTCGGACTCCCCTTTGGGAGGGGGCGCGCCACCTCCTGGCTGCTACCCCCTCTTTCCCCTAAGGCCCACTAGGGCCCAATACTTCCCCGGGGGGTTCCGGTAACCCCCCCGGCACTTCGGTTTAATCCGAAACTTTTCCGGAATGCTTCCGGTGTCCGAATATAGTCGTCCAATATATCAATCTTTACGTCTCAGACATTCCGAGACTCCTCTTCATGTCCGTGATCTCATCTGGGACTCCTAACTACCTTCGGTACATCAAAACTCATAAACTCATAATATCGGTCGTCATCAAACGTTAAGCGTGCGGACCCTATGGGTTCGAGAACTATGTAGACATGACCGAGACTCATCTCCGGTCAATAACCAATAGCGGAACCTAGATGCTCATATTGGCTCCTACATATTGTACGAAGATCTTAATCGGTCAAACTGCATAACAACATACGTTGTTCCTTTTGTCATCGGTATGTTACTTGCCCGAGATTCGATCGTCGGTATCTCAATACCTAGTTCAATCTCGTTACTGGCAAGTCTCTTTACTCGTTCTGTAATACATCATCCCGTGACTAACTCATTAGTCATTTGCTTGCAAGGCTTATTATGATGTGTATTACCGAGAGGGCTCAAAGATACCTCTCCGACACTCGGAGTGACAAATCCTATTCTTGATCTATGCCAACACCACGAACACCTTCGGAGACACCTGTAGAGCATCTTTATAATCACCTAGTTACGTTGTGACGTTTGATAGCACACAAGGTGTTCCTCCGGTATTCGGGAGTTGCATAATCTCATAGTCATAGGAACATGTATAAGTCATGAAGAAAGCAATAGCAGTAAAACTAAACGATCATAGTGCTAAGCTAACGGATGGGTGTTGTCCATCACATAATTCTCCTAATGATGTGATCTCGTTGATCAAATGACAACTCATGTCTATTGTTAGGAAACATAACCATCTTTGATCAATAAGCTAGTCTAGTAGAGGCATACTAGGGACATACTGTTTTGTCTATGTATTCACACATGTACTAAGTTTCCGGTTAATACAATTCTAGCATGAATAAAAGACATTTATCATGATATAAGGAAATAAAAATATCATCTTTATTATTGCCTCTAGGGCATATTTTCTTCAATTACATGGTGATTGTATTTCATCCAATAAAGCGACAACCATATGGCTCCTGCCAGTTGCCGATAACTTTACAAAACATGATCATCTCATACAATAACGTATAACTCATCACGTCTTGACCATATCACATCACAACATGCCCTGCAAAAACAAGTTAGACGTCCTCTACTTTGTTGTTGCAAGTTTTACGTGGCTGCTACGGGCTTAGCAAGAACCGTTCTTACCTACGCATACAAAAACCTTCACAAGGACCGAGCGTAGCCACACTCGATTCAGCTAAAGTGAGAGAGACAGACACCCGCCAGTCACCTTTAAGCAACGAGTGCTCGTAACAGTGAAACCAGTCTCGCGTAAGCGTACGCGTAATGTCGGTCTGGGCCGCTTCATCTCACAATACTGCCGAATCAAAGTATGACATGCTGGTAAGCAGTATGACTATTATCGCCCACAACTCATTGTGTTCTACTCGTGCATATCATCTACGCATAGACCTGGCTCTTGATGCCACTTTGGGGAACGTAGTATTTCAACATTTTCCTACGATCATGCAAGATCTATCTAGTAGATGTGAAGCAACGAGAGGGGAGAGTGTGTCTGCGTACCCTCGTAGACCGAAAGCAGAAGCGTCTAGTGACGCGGTTGATGTAGTCGAACGTCTTCGCGATCCAACCGACCAAGCACCGAACGTACGGCACCTCCGCGTTCAGCACACGTCAGCTTGATGATGTCCCACGAGCTCTTGATCCAGTTGTGCTTCACGGGAGAGTTTCGTCGGCACGACGGCGTGGTGACGGAGATGATGAAGCTACCGGCGCAGGGCTTCGCCTAAGCACTGCATTGGTACGACTGAGGTGTGTTTCTGTGGAGGGGGGCACCGCACACGGCTAGAACAATGTTTCTTGTGTGTTCTTAGGTGCCCCTGCCCCCGTATATAAAGGAGCAAGGGGGTGGGCCGGCTGGCCCCTATAGGCGCGCCTGGGAGTAGGATTCCTACTCCTAGTAGGAATAAGAACCCCCTTTTCCTATTCCTACTAGGAGTAGGAAAGGAAAGGGGAGAGGAGAAGGAAAGGAGAGGGGGCGCCTCCCCCCTTTTCCTAGTCCAACTAGGAACCCTAGGGGGGTACGGCCAGCCCTCTGGGCTGCCCCTCTCTTTCCCTCATTGGCCCACTATGGCCCATACTCCCTCGGGGGGGGGGGGGTTCCGGTAACCCCCTCCGACATTCCGGTTTTACCCGATAACACACAGGACACTTCCGGTGTCCGAATATAGTCGTCCAATATATTAATCTTTATGTCTCGGACATTCTGAGACTCCTCGTCATGTCTGTGATCTCATCTGGGACTCCGAACTACCTTCGGTACATCAAAACTCAAAAACTCATAATACCGATCGTCATCAAACATTAAGCGTGCGGACCCTACGGGTTCGAGAACTATGTAGACATGACCGAGACTCATCTCCGGTCAATAACCAATAGTGGAACCTGGATGCTCATATTTGCTCCTACATATTCTACGAAAATCTTTATCGGTCAAACCGCATAACAACATACGTTGTTCCTTTTGTCATCGGTATGTTACTTGCCCAAGATTCGATCATCGATATCTCAATACCTAGTTCAATATCGTTACCGGCAAGTCTCTTTACTCGTTCCGTAATACATCATCTCGTGACTAACTCATTAGTCAATTGCTTGCAAGGCTTATTATGATGTGTATTACCGAGAGGGCCCAGAGATACCTCTCCGACACTCGGAGTGACAAATCCTATTCTTGATCTATGCCAACACCACGAACACCTTCAGAGACACCTGTAGAGCATCTTTATAATCACCCAGTTACGTTGTGACGTTTGATAACACACAAGGTGTTCTTCCGGTATTCGGGAGTTGCATAATCTCATAGTCATAGGAACATTTATAAGTCATGAAGAAAGCAATAGCAGTAAAACTAGACAATCATAGTGCTAAGCTAACAGATGGGTCTTATCCATCACATCATTCTCCTAATGATGTGATCTCGTTGATCAAATGACAACTCATGTCTATGGCTAGGAAACATAACCATCTTTGATCAATGAGCTAGTCTAGTAGAGGCATACTAGGGACATTCTGTTTTGTCTATGTATTCACACATGTACTAAATTTCCGGTTAATACAATTCTAGCATGAATAAAAGACATTTATCATGATATAAGGAAATATAAATAACATCTTTATTATTGCCTCTAGGGCATATATTCTTCACGAAGTGCCAAATTGTGTACTACAATAAGCAACTTTCACATAGGTTGTGTATCATGGTCACTCCCAAAATCGTCTTTTGCGTTGCCTACGATGACTACCAAATTGCATATTAAGTTGCTTACCCTGACTACCTATCAACTTTGGTGATACATTAAGCACCTTGTTGCCAGGTTGCCTACAATGACTAGATCTCAACTCAATACTCTTACAAGTTGATTGCCATGACTACATGATAGGCAACTTTTGTACTACATTATGCAATTTTCATCGGTAGGCAACTAATTATTGATAACATACAACCGACAGTCTTCAGTAAGCATGCAATTAGCAATGTCAAAGCATATTATCAGTCACATTAGTTGACTATTTTTTTTAGCAATTAAAGATAATTGAGCATCGACAATATGCAACTTCATTGTATTATAGGCAACTTAGAGACAATGGTAGATAACTGAGCATCAGTTGGTAGACAATTTACCCGCCATAGTAGGCGAAGTGAGGAGAATGTTAGAAAATCACAAGTACAAATTATGCAATGAAGTTGCTTCCGCACACCACTGAAGTTGCCTTCCATAGTAGAAAAGTTGCTTCAAAAATGTTGTGAAGTTTACTGCCCCACGCAACTTCTCCTCTTTTCCCAAACAACAGAAGTAGTGTGAAGTTGCCAACCCTCAAGCAACTCACCACTTTTCCACATCTCTCACAACTCACGCTTGTGTTTTTGGCAAGTAACAAGGAGCCAAACACGAATGGGTGGAATCCATTACCTCATTCTTCCTAGGTGACGAGCGACCACAATAGAGAAGACTGGAGCTCGAGGCAGCTGCTAGGTGACAGTCATGTTGCCAGGTCCTCGACCTTCAGCCACGACACATCTAGCCGTCGTGTCCATTCCCTCCACTCCCAGCCTCCTGGATCGACGGATCAGGAGGGAGGCGAACTACCTGCAGGTGCCCACCCAAGAACTCCTTCCGGCGGCCGCTTCAACCCTATAGATAGAAACTGGGCGAAGAAGATGGCTACGCAATTGCTCCAGCTTCGTAAAGGTCCCGGGTCTGACTTGAATCAAAGGACCCAGCCGCGGGATGCATCGACCCGGCGAGGGATCGACGCGGCGACACGCATGACGACGACGGGAGGGAGAAGTGGGGCGCAGGGCCGCGACGACACCGGTATGGGCCGGGGGAGCGCGTCCGCCCGCGCCGGATGCTTTGATGTCGGTCGGGGTGTGGGGTACGTTGTCGGAGAAGAAGGAGCTCCGACGCAGGACTCGGCTTGGTGTAGGCGGGCCAGGTCGATGGAGGCGAAGCGCAACGGATCTCAATGGGGTGTGGAGGAAGGTAAGTTCATGGGGTGAGAAAGAAGCGTGGGTCGTTTGTTTCGGCACTGCCCGTCCAGCACCTCGAGGCTGCGATTTGGATCGAACGACGCAAAAGGTGTGTGCTCGCGAGCTCTAAAAAGCGCAGGTGCACTTTTTAGAATTTAGATTAAGTAATTTAGTTTAGTCCACTTTTGACTCATACCCACAAACCGTAGTCACTCGACTTGCGTAAAATGACCAATTTCGCCCCCCTCGTCCAAACCCTCGTCCTGGACCTTGTCCCCCAAATCTGGCCGCCGCCGCGGCCGCCGCCCCCGTATTCCGTCGCGCCGCTGCTCCCCAGCTCACCCTCGGCCTCGGAGGCAAAACCACCTCTCCCATTGCCGCCGCGCCGACCCCCTTCCTCCTCCCAACTTCCACCATGGCAGCACCGCAGAGTTCAATAGCGATGGTGCCGTCGAGGTGCACAGCGGAGACGCAGACGGCGCGGGCCACGGTCGCGGTCGAGGTCGCTGGCTACAGCCGTCTCAAGGGCCTAGGTAGAGGCAAATATCACCGTTCTCCGGCATTCTCCATCGGGGGCTACGAATGGTGCATCTACTACTTCCCCAACGGAAGCCCAGACGAGGCGAGCGAAGGTTACGTCTCTGTCTTCCTCAAGCTCTTGACCAAGAACGCCGAGGTGAGGGCGATCAACAAGTGGATGCTTGTGAATCGGGTTAGTGGGCAGTCGATTGTGGTGCTCTCCCGCAAAGGGCCAGACGTGTTCGATCGTAAAAAATCTTGGGGCGTACCAAAGTTCATGCAGGCCACTGCTGAAGTAGAGTCGGCGTATCTGCAGAACGACTGTCTCCTGATCGAGTGCGAAGTCAGTGTTATCAAGGAAACACACAATAACCATGTGCCGCCCTCTGACCTTTCAGACAATCTTGCAACTTTGCTAAAGGGGAAGATAGGAGCAGACGTGACTTTCAAGGTTCAAGGGGAGGTCTTTTCCGCTCATAAGATTTTGCTTGCGATGCGGTCGGCGGTCTTCAACGCGAAGTTCTATGGTCCGATGGGGGACAAAGGTGTACAGGACATAATTATTGACGACATGCAGCCCGCTGTTTTCAAGGCATTTCTTCACTTCATCTACACTGATTCGATGCCTTCCATGGACGATCTTGAGGATGATGACAAAAGAGAAATGGTCAAGCACTTACTCGTGGCTGCAGATAAGTATGCAATGGAAAGGATGAAGAGGATATGTGAAGGGATGCTATGCAAGAGTATTGATGTTGAGACTGTGGCGACCATATTATCTCTAGCTGACCAGCACCATTGCAGCAACCTCAAAGATGCTTGCATTGAATTTATGCTCTCTTCGAATAGAATGGATGATGTGATCGCAAGCCAAGGGTATGCATACCTCAAAAGATCTTGTCCTGATATCATTGTAGATGTGTTTGAAAGAACAGTTAAGTCCCGTAAAATTTAGTACGCCAATGTCGTATGAGCTACTGCTTATCCTCCACTTCTGAAAGATCTTTGTAGGCGAATGTCTTATGTTGGGTTGGAGAACGCAATCTAGTCTTGCTAAATTTAGCATGCCCTGTCTGGGTTAGCTTATATCTAGTTACATTGATACATAGTGACCTGAGCTGAGGTTGCTATGTCTTTCAGTTTTCAGAGATCGTTTGGAGAATCTGGCTTATGTGAAGAATGATAAAACTTTGAGTTCCTGGCTATCACTTCTGTTATAATCTGGTTTATGTGAAGAACAATTAAACTTTTCTTGGCTATCCCTTCTGTTATCATCTGGCTTATGTGAAGAACAATAACATTTTTCTTGGCTATCACTTTTGAGATAATCTGTTTTACCTGTATGAAATACTTATATGTGAATGCTAGCTGCTATATTTTTATTAGAGATAATTACAAATGGTTTCTTGACATGGTTGGCTGGCCCAACAAAGATGAAATTAACATCAAATTTCTGTTCCACTCTGAATGGCTAAATTCTTATATGCAATTGCTTCCTGTCCAGAAATTTTGCTCATAGAGGGTATTCTGCGAAGAGAAATGTTGAGTGAAACTTTTTGTGAACTTAATACATTGGGTTAATTTTTTTTCCTGAACTGAATATATAGAGTGAATCAGGTCGAAACAGCAATTTGCATTCCCTTGAAACTGGCAAGTGCTAATGTCAGTGGTGTAACCTTCTGGGGCATATCAGGGTGTCTTGGTTGTTTTTAACGAGGTAGGATGTTGGCCTAAAAGTATACTATTCTAAGGTAACCGTGTGTGCCATTACATGTCGATGATTTGATGCTAATTGGGAAAGTTTTGCTGTTGACATAGTTTTCCGCGTGCGCTAAAATCATTATGAAAAATAAGTTTGGATAAAGGCCAAATAATTTATGAGCGCACGCGGAAAATTATTTGGCCTTTATCCAAACTTATTTTTCCTAATAGAGCAGCCCCTCCCATTCCTAACCATCGCCTTCCTATATCATGGCGACGGGGAGAGGAATACACAGAGGAGAGGACTGCGACGACAAGGCGTGCAGTGAGCGATGATGTAGGATTAGGAGGTGGTTGGATGCTGATCGGTGGTCTATAAAAGAGATCCCGTGAATCCAACGAAGTAATCAGGCAAGAGAGAAGCAAAAATTGATAGAGGAATTGAGAGGACTCTGGAGGTTTAATCCCTACAGGGAATGGGTGAGGGAGTGGGTATCACCCTTCTGCGGGGTGGATCAAATCCCCTATGATATTTCGCCCTACCGCCCGAAGCTGGAGCTGCCCTGGCAAGGCGATGATGTCACAGAATCTAGCAGCTAATGAGAAAGGAAGTGATGTAATGTGTTCGTGATAGCTTCATAAAGGAAGTGAGGTAATGTGTTCGTGATAGCTTCATATGTGTGATTTTGGTTAGTTTTTACACAATTTCATTTTGTATCTGTCGTTTTTGTGCCCAAAAGAAAGCCCACTGCATGACCATTTTTCTAGGAATATTCAGTTCCAAATGTGGTTGATCTCTACATCTATTTGTGTGCATATCTAATATGCAGTGGACATTGCAAGATCTGTATGCACTGATACTATTTTATTTGAAACGAAACCTTTCTTTGGTTTTATGTGATCCATGCAGTAATAGTTTGGTTTGTTCAGTTCAATAAAGCTCTCTGGATTATATGGGGTATACTGGTTTCCATTATATTGCCACTTCATTTTTCTGCTTTTTCCGGTTCAACATAGGTGCCTCTTAAGTTTTTCGTGGTCACCAGATACTTCTGCATATCGAGCTAAAATTATCATTGACCAACTCAACAGTTTGTTTCTCTAGATTGATTGCAAAGGTGTCACTCAATCTTCTCTCTCGATTGTTTCCTTTCACATATTGCAAGTTTCTTGGTTCGGAATTCAATATGCTTGTAGTGCTGGCTAGGAGGTTATCGGGATCTATCAGTGGCATAACTGTGTGTTCTAGTAAGATGTAGAGATTGTTCGAATTTTAGGATGAAAATATAGCAGTTTTCCTATAGTTGACTTTGAATGCACAATTTCAGAGGAAATTTCTGTACCTCTGTTTCTGTGACAACTATTCCATGCACCTAATATTATAGGGAAATTCATTCATTTGTTTCTAAACCCCCTAAAATTCAGTATGGCACTATGTTCTCATTATTTCTGAGGTTTTTAGGATTGTGCAAACCAAAGAGCCCTTCGACGAGGAACGATTATTTTGCCTTTGTCCAAACTTATTTTTTCTAACAGAGCAGCTCCTCCCATTCCCAACCCTTGCCTTACTATATCATGGCGACGGGGAGAGGAATACACACAGGAGAGGGCTGCGACGACAAGGCGTGCGGTGAGCGACGATGCAGGATTAGGAGGTGGGCGGATGCTTATCACTATCAGTGGTCTATAAAAGAGACCCCGAGAAGCCAACGTCGTAATCAAGCAAGTGAGAAGGGTTTTCTCTTTGCATAGTTCATTGTAGATTCTCTTATCAAACATGTTAGCTTGTTGATGATTTTGACTATTTCTATACCTGATTGTGACTGTCAACACGATGCTCATTTATATGTAAAATGTGATGATCTTGCGTGATATATACAGACAAATATAATGAGGATGGTCTATGGAGTAGTCTCAGCTGATTTCTGTACACATCCAACACGGTTTTCTTGAAAGAACTGATTGGGCTGTTATTCAAAGTGTTTTTCGCTTTGGTGATTGTCTTCTGGAACTGTCCCGTGGTTTAGATTGACCCAGTAACCACGTTTTGCTTTGCTTGATTGCAGACTGTTGACCAATCATGACAATCCTGGGTGACATGATTGCTGGGTGGTGCCTCGACCACTCTAACCTTGCCCCTCCAGCACTGGTGATACAGGCTTGCCCCCCATGGTCAGAGGAACAAATTCAAGACATCCTCGAACAATTCTCAGGGCATTCAGTACGGCTGATAGATCTTATGCAGGAATGGAAGAATGTATGGCCAGCTGATGTTGAGGCGGAGAGGATCTCATTAATCCTGGTAGAAACTAGGGTTCTACCGGGTCTAGGTCGGAGGTTGTACGGGAAGGAGGGCGTAGGGCGAGGGCGAGCACGCGGCGGCTGGGCGCGTCCTGCGCGTGAGAGGAGGCGGCGACAATGAGAGGAGGCGGCTAGGGTTTAGGGTTTCTGGCTCCTCGGGGAGCCGGGCAATAGAATTGTCTTATTGTTTAATTTTCCAAAGAGGGTCTTACAGTTGTTTATATAATCTCGATGCTAAAAAATAAGATAACTTGAGCTAAGCCCTAACTATAAGTTGTGGCTGGGAAACGGTCGATGCACATTGGGCCTCCTTCGGCTATAAGTTGTGTTGGTCATAACATCTCTCCCCGCCTGCGCAAACAGCCCGTCCTCGAGCTGGAAATCTGGATAGTGTTGACGGAACTCGTCACGTTGCTCCCAAGTGGCGTCCTCCTTCGGAAGACCTTCCCACTGGATCAACAAGTACCACACTCCGTGACGTAGCTGGGCCTGCAACACCTTCGCTGGCCCGGGAAGGAGGCGCCCGTCGGAGGTCAGGGGAAGTGCTGGCGTGGCCACCGGTGGCTCCCCACGGAAGGGCTTTAGCAACCCCACGTGGAAGACGTCGTGGATGCGAGCACCGGCCGGAAGCTGAAGACGGTAGGCCACATTTCCGATGTGCTCCAGCACGGAAAAATGGCCCGGCGTAGCGAGGACCCAGCTTGCGCTTTGCGCGTGGGTCGAGGGACTGCGTAGAGCGGTGAAGAAGGTGCATCCACACCCAGTCGCCCATTGCGAACTCTGCCTCGCGGTGGTGACCGTCGTAGTAGTGCTTGGTCAGCTGCTGGGCCTCAATGAGGCATTGCCGCACCTCCACAAGCATCTCGTCCCGGCTGCGAATAAGGTTGCCTGTCGCCTCCGTTCGAGTCGTCTCCGGGTCAACCGGCATGATGGGCGGGGGCGGTCGGCCATAGACCACCTCGAATGGCGTGGCGCGCAAGGCGGGGTGATAAGAGGTGTTGTAGCAGTACTCCGCCCAGGCGAGCCAGTCCACCCAAGCGCGAGGACGGTCACCTATGGCACAACGCAAATGCATAGCAATCACCTTGTTGACCACCTTGGATTGGCCGTCCGTCTGAGGATGGAAGGCCGTGCTCAGGCGGAGCTTCACGCCCGCCATACGGAAGAGATCACGCCAGACATGCCCCGTGAACACCGGGTCCCGGTCGCTGACGATCGAAGAGGGAAACCCGTGGAGGCGATCGATGTTGTCGAAGAAGGCACGGGCCACGGACGCGGCAGTGTAGGGATGACCGAGCGCGATGAAGTGCGCCTACTTGGAGAAGCGGTCGACCACCGTGAGGATGATGGACTTGCCGCCCACCTAGGGGAGGCCCTCGATGAAGTCCATGGAGATATCAACCCACACCTGAGAGGCACCTCCAAGGGCTGTAGCAGCTCAACTGGCCGCAGTGTCTCCGTCTTGTTACGCTGGCACGTAACACAAGACCGCACCCAGGCCCGGACCAGAGCCCGATCATCGGGGATGTAGAAGTCGGCATGGAGACGGTGGAGGGTCTTCTGCACACCCTTGTGGCCGGCCGAATGTGCCAGCAGCAGAACCTGGTGACGGAGGTCGCCGTGGTCCGGCACGAAGAGACGGCGCCCATGCAGGCGCAAGCCATCTGCCAGACGCCACGGTTCCTCCAGGTAGCCGGCATCAAGGCGTTGTCGGAGGAGCTGAGCGTCCGGCGCGTCAGCCGTGGCCCTGCGGATGTCGGCAAAGAGGGCGAAGGAGGGCCCCGAGCGGATGCAAAGGGCCGCCCCATCGGAGTCGATGACGGCTGCGTCGTGGTCGGCGCCGCGGTGGGACAAGGCATCGGCCACGATGTTAAGGTGGCCTAGGGTTCATACTTTCACTAGTGCAAGTTCTCTCAACAATAATAACATAACTGGATCATGTAACTATCCCTCAACATGCAACAAAGAGTCACTCCAAAGTAACTAATAGCGGAGAACAAACGAAGAGATTATGGTAGGGTACGAAACCACCTCAAAGTTATTCTTTCTAATCGATCTATTCAAGAGTCCGTAGTAAAATAACACGAAGCTATTCTTTCCGTTCGGTCTATCATAGAGTTCGTACTAGAATAACACCTTAAGATACAAATCAACCAAAACCCTAATGTCACCTAGGTACTCCATTGTCACCTCAAGTATCCGTGGGCATGATTATACGATATGCATCACACAATCTCAGATTCATCTATTCAACCAACACAAAGAACTTCAAAGAGTGCCCCAAAGTTTCTACCGGAGAGTCAAGACGAAAACATGTGCCAACCCCTATGCATAGATTCCCAAGGTCACGGAACCCGCAAGTTGATCACCAAAACGTACATCAAGTAGATCACGTGATATCCCATTGTCACCACAGATAAGCACATGCAAGACATACATCAAGTGTTCTCAAATCCTTAAAGACTCAATCCGATAATATAACTTCAAAGGGAAAACTCAATCCATTACAAGAAAGTAGAGGGGAAGAAACATCGTAAGGTCCAATTATAATAGCAAAGCTCGCGATACATCAAGATCTTGCCATCTCAAGAACACGAGAGAGAGAGAGAGAGAGAGAGAGAGAGAGAGAGAGAGAGAGAGAGAGAGAGAGAGAGAGATCAAACACATAGCTACTGGTACATACCCTCAGCCCCGAGGGTGAACTACTCCCCCCTCGTCATGGAGAGCGCCGGGATGATGAAGATGGCCACCGGAGAGGGATCCCCCCCCCCTACGGCAGGGTGCCAGAACAGGTCTAGATTGGTTTTCGATGGCAACAGAGGCTTTCGGCGGCGGAACTCTCGATCTAGGTTATTTTCTGGAGGTTTCTGTATATATAGGAGGTGTTGGAGTCGGGGACAAGTAAAGCAGGTCTCCGGGCTGTCCATGAGGCAGGGCGGCGCGCCCCCTACCCTCATGGGCAGCCCGTGGACCTTCTGGTACTCCTTCGGTACTCTCTGGTCTTCTTTTGGTCCAAAAACGTACTCCGTTGAATTTCAGGTCAATTGGGCTCCGTTTGATATTCTTTTTCTGCGATACTCAAAACAAGGGAAAAAGAGAAACTGACACTGGGCTCTGGGTTAATTGGTTAGTCCCAAAAATCATATAAAAGTGTATATAAAAGGCCATAAAATATCCTAGAAGGATAATATAATAACATGAAACAATCAAAAATTATAGATACGTTGGAGACGTATCAAGTACTAGAGAAAAACATCTAACTCAAAAGATATATGTGAAGCACATAGAGTATTCTAATAAATTCTGATTCATGCGTGTCTCTCCCAAAAGGTGTGTACAACAAGGATGATTGTGGTAAACTAAAAAGCAAAGACTCAAATCATACAAGGCGCTCCAAGAAAAATACATATCATGTGGTGAATAAAAATATAGTCTCAAATAAAGTTATCGATAGACGAAGACGAAAGAGGGGATGCCTTCCCGGGGCATCCCCAAGCTTAGGCTTTTGGTTGTCCTTGAATTTTACCTTGGGGTGCCTTGGGCATTCCCAAGCTTAGGCTCTTGACACTCTTTGTTCCATAGTCCATCAAATCCTTACCCAAAAACTTGAAAACTTCACAACACAAAACTTAACAGAAAATCTCGTGAGCTCTGTTAGTATAAGAAAACAAACCACCACTTTAAGGTACTGTATTGAACTCATTCTTTATTTATATTGATGTTAAACCTACTGTATTCCAACTTCTCTATGGTTACCCCCCGATACTACTCATAGATTCATCAAAATAAGCAAACAACACACGGAAAATAGAATCTGTCAAAAACAGAACAGTTTGTAGCAATCTGTAACTTTCGAATACTTTTGTAACTATGAAAATTCTGAAATAAATTGGTAGACGTGAGGAATTTGTCTATTAATCATCTTCAAAAAGAATCAACTTAAAAGCACTCTCCTAATAAAAAAATGGCAGCTAATCTCGTGAGCGCAAAAGTTTCTGTTTTTTACAACAAGATCGCAAAGACTTCACCCAAGTCTTCCCAAAGGTTCTACTTGGCACAAACACTAATTAAAACACAAAGCCACATCTAAACAGAAGCTAGATGAATTATTTGTTACTAAACAGAAGTAAAAGCAAAGAAAATAAAATTGGGTTGCCTCCCAACAAGCGCTATCGTTTAATGCCCCTAACTAGGCATGATACAAGAATAGATCTAGGTATTGCCATCTTTGGTAGGCAATTCTTCAACTGAACACCTATAATCCTTAGGAGTTTCCTTCTTTTCATTAATAATCAAACTCCTAGGCAAGAAATCAAGAAATTCATTCGCAGCAAAAGGTTCCCTTATGACAGTGAGAAAGTTGGGGTGAACACTTATTGATTTGAGATCCGCAGTTTCCTTACTAGAAGATCCACCCTTATTTTTAGGAACATACATAAATTTGGCCATTTTGGTAGTATAAGGGTTTGAAGTATTTCTCACAGCAAAAAAAGAAGACCCTACATTGGTAATAATATCCTCAAGCTTATCAATTCTAGTGGAATCTTGATCTATTTTCTCATTAACTACGGGTTCTTCTCCTTTAAAAAATTTCAGAGTGACTCCTACCTTCGATCCATATTGGGTAATTTGGTTATGCATCTTTTCCAAACTCTCAATCAACTCCACAGTGGCAACTTTATTTTCAATAATTTCAAGCCTGTGCATTACATGTTCTAAAGTTAAGATAGTTCCATTAACAAAAAGAGGTGGTGGGGCAAACAAATCTATCATAGCATTATAAGAATCAAAAGTATGGCTACCCAAGAAATTCCCTCTGGTAATGGTATCAAGAATATATCTATTCCAAGGAGTGATACCTACATAAAAATTGTGAAGAAGCACGGAAGTGGATTGCTTCCTAGTAGATCTATTCTGAGCATTGCAAATTCTATACCAAGCATCTTTTAGATTTTCTCCCTCCCTTTGTTTAAAATTAAGAACTTCACTCTCAGGAGTATTAATAATGATAGAAGGGCTAGCCATGGCGGCAAAGCAATCAATAAAACACACGGAGCAAATAAAAGATCTACCCTAGTGAGGCAAGTCCTTCTTGGGCAATGGCCATGGTGGGATAGACAAGGTTGCTTCTTCATGGATCCTTCGTGGGTGGAGCCCTCCGTGGACTCGCGCAGCCGTTACCCTTCGTGGGTTGAAGTCTCCATCAACGTGGATGTACGTCGGAACCACGCCAAAAACATCTATGTCTCTGCTACCTCTTGAGCATGCGTTGGTTTCCCCTTGAAGAGGAAAGGGTGATGCAGCAACGTAGCATAAGTATTTCCCTCAGTTTTTGAAAACCAAGGTATCAATCCAGTAGGAGACTACACTCAAATCCCTCGTACCTGCACAAACAAATAAGAACCTTGCAACCAACGCGATAAAGGGGTTGTCAATCCCTTCGCGGCCACTTGCAAAACTGAGATCTGATAGAGATAATAAGATAAATATTTTTGGTATTTTTGTTGTATAGATTGAAAAGTAAAGATTGCAAAATAAAATAACAGTAAAGATAACTAGTAGAAGGAAGATTAATATGATAGAAGATACACCCGGGGGCCATAGGTTTCACTAGTGGCTTCTCTCAAGATAGCAGATTCTACGGTGGGTGAACAAATTATTGTCGAGCAATTGATAGAAGAGCGCATAGTTATGAGAATATCTAGGCATGATCATGTATATAGACATCACGTCCGCGACAAGTAGACCGAAACGATTCTGCATCTACTACTATTACTCCACACATCGGCCGCTATCCAGCATGCATCTAGAGTATTAAGTTCATAAGAATAGAGTAACACCTTAAGCAAGATGACATGATGTAGAGGGATAAACTCATGCAATATGATATAAACCCCATCTTTTTATCCTCGATGGCAACAATACAATACGTGCCTTGCCGCCCCTGCTGTCACTCGGAAAGGACACCGCAAGATTGAACCCAAAGCTAAGCACTTCTCCCATTGCAAGGAAGATCAATCTAGTATGCCAAACCAAACTGATAATTCGAAGAGACTTGCAAAGATATTTAAATCATGCATATAAGAATTCAGAGAAGAACCAAATATTGTCCATAGATAATCTTGATCATAAACCCACAATTCATCGGATCTTGACAAACACACCGCAAAAAGAATTACATCGAATAGATCTCCAAGAAGATCGAGGAGAACTTTGTATTGAGATCCAAAGAGAGAAGAAGCCATCTAGCTAATAACTATGGACCCGAAGGTCTGTGGTAAACTACTCACAACTCATCGGAGAGGCTATGGTGTTGATGTAGAAGCCCTCCGTGATCGATTCCCCCTCTAGCGGAGCTCCGGAAAAGACCCCAAGATGGGATCTCACGAGTACAGAAGGTTGCGGCGGTGGAATTAGGGTTTGGTAGTGCTCTCAGATGTTTTCAGGGTATATGAGTATATATAGGAGGAAGAGGTACGTCGGTGGAGCTACTAGGGGCCCACGAGGGTAGGGGCGCGCCTACCCCCTGGGCGCGCCCTCCTACCTCGTGGCTTCGCAGGCGTGTACTCCAAGTCTTCTGGGCTGCGTTTGTTCAAAAAGATCATCGCGAAGGTTTCATTCTGTTTGGACTCCATTTGATATTCCTTTTCTGCGAAACACTAAAATAGGCAAAAAAAACAGCAATTTGCACTAGGCCTTGGGTTCGTAGGCTAGTCCCAAAAATAATATAAAAATGCATAGTAAAGCCCATTACACATCCAAAACAGATAATATAATAGCATGGAACAATAAAAAATTATAGACATGTTGGAGACGTATCAGTCTCCAATTGCGCTTGCACTCTCCAACCCCTCCCTTTACCCTCATATGCAATGATTTACTTTCCGCTGCCATAACTCTAGAATTGCATGTGTAGGAAGATTGCTTGACTTGTGCTAAGTTGCTTAAATCTGCCAAAACATAAAATTGGGAAAATGCTAAGTTTTTATTTGGTCAAGTAGTCTAATCACCCCTCCCCCTCTAGACATACTTTCGATCCTACATGGTGCTGCTACAGGAGAGGCTCCAACAGAGGGTGCTCGGGTCCCGCAGCAGTCGCGGCCAGCTGTGGCGTCGCGGGGGAGGCGCCACCCATGTCCTCCCACCGGACGCGGTGACCCAGGCGCCAGAAGGTCATCGTCATGGCGTCGAAGTCCCAGAGGACGGGACCGAGGGTCCGCAAGAAGTCGACGCCGAGGATGAAGTCGAAGCAACCCAAGTCAATGCCGGCACACGTGATGGTGAAGTGTTCGTCGCCAATCGTGATAGGCACATTCCGCGCCAACCCATGGCACCGGAGGCGGTTGCCGTTAGCCACCGTGACCCAGAGTTGCTCCCCGCCCGTCAGCTGGAGCGCTAAGCGGCGCACGGTCGCCTCAGGCAGGAAGTTATGCGTGGAGTCCTGGACTGTGGAGGTGAAGGGGAGGCGGCCGAGCTCCGCCAGTCGGCTCCCCCGGATCGGCGGCCCGAAGCGAAGGAGGTAGAGCTCCCGAAAGCGCTCCCATGGGGGCATGCCGCCTTTGTCCTGCTCGAGGGCGTAGTACCACATCTGTGCGGCGCCTCAGAGGTGATATGAGGCGATCCAGGTGTGCTCTGATGCGAGTGTGCGTTGCCACCGGAAGAACTGCTCACACTGATTAAGCCAACTGAGGGGGTCCACGGTGCCGTCGTAGGTGGCAAAGTCGAGCTTGGCGAAGCGCGGCGGTGTCGGAGTGTGACCGTCGTGGCCGTATGGCTCGGCGGTGCGGAGCAGCGAGGGGGGCGGCGTCGGGTCGGTGGACATAGGGGGTCCCCCGTGAGGCGGCTGCACGTCGAGGCCGGCGTAGGGACCCGCGGAGCTGGAGGGCCCGCCATACTGCAGGGTGGGCACCGGCTATTCCGCGGCAATAGTGTAAACCGGCCACAGTGACGACCCAGCCACCCAGGCCAGAAGCGATGACGACGAAGGCGGGAACCGAACCTGGTGGATCGGGACTCCCGCTGGCGCGGTCGTAGCCGCCCCGTAGTGGATCGGTGGAGGCGTGGGCAGTTGCAACGGCTGCTTCATGGGGGCGACGGGCGCGGCAGAAGCCGCGATGGTCGGCAACAGCCACTGCGGCCAGAGAGGGGTGGTGGCGGGAGGCGGCTGCAGCTGCAGCGAAGGCCGCCGGGTGCGGCGGTTGCCATGGCAGGAGCAGCGCCCCGGTGGCGGCGGCTGGTGGTGCGGCCGACGAGGGTCCGTAGGGGCCGGCCAGGTAGAGCCGTATACCCTGGACCGCGGTGGCGAGATCGCAGAGTGCTCCCGTGACCTCCTCCTGAGTGAAGACAGCGGCAACCGGCGCGGCAGTGGTGACGGGCACAGGCGGTGGTGATGGGCACCGGCGGTGGAGGTGCGCTGGCCGAAGTGGATAGCGGGGCGGTGGTGGCGCTGGGCAGTGGGAGGGATGGGGTGGGCGGCGTTGAAGACATGATCGCAATCGAGGTAGCTGATACGAGAGTGGTAGAAACTAGGGTTCTACCGGGTCTAGGCCGGAGGTTGTACGGGAAGAAGGGCGTAGGGTGAGGGCGAGCACGCGGCGGCCAGCGGCTGGGCGCCGTCCTGTGCGTGAGAGGAGGCGGCGGCGATGAGAGGAGGCGGCTAGGGTTTAGGGTTTCCGGCTCCTCGAGGAGCTGGGCAATAGAATTGTCTTATTGCTTAATTTTCCAAAGAGGGTCTTACATCTGTTTATATAATCTCGATGCTAAAAAACATGATAACTTGGGCTAAGCCCTTAACTAAACGCGCCCATTGGGCCTTCTCCGGCTATAAGTTGTGCCGATCATAACATAAGTATATTTCCTTCGTCAGTGCTGCAACTAGGGAGAGTCGATGCAATGAAGTCTGTCAGGTCCAAGATCTACTCTATCTCTGATTTTTGGTTTTTGTTGTCGTTGAAAGTTGTGATTCAAATTTTGGAAAGTTAAAATGCTGGGGCTGATGGGCTACATCTAGATCCCAGCTTCCCTTGGTTTTTTGTTAAGAAACATTGAAGTTTTGTACCGTATGAACGAATAGTACTAGGTATCTATGTGGGTAAAAAGGTTGTATATATTAACTAGTGCAAAGTCATTGTATAATTTTCCTTTCTCGAAATCCTCTTCTTAATTTCTAAAAGTGGTGTTTAAATTGATGAAAGACTTCTGAAAGCGCCTGAATCCAAACTTGTACTTGTTTTTTTTTCATGAAGCACTGTTGTGGGTTTTTTAATCACTTTTGAAGCTCTTGTCAAAGACGTGGAAACCGAATCAGTTGTGCACTATTTTCTTCAGCAGAAGAAAATAAATAATTGCAAATGTCCTTTTGGGTTAAATCAAACTTTGTACTACTGATAACATTTTTTTCCAGCCATATATTCCCGTCAGAAAGTAATCGCCCCCTTCTTCTCCTTTAAATTTTCGAGTAAGGAGCAACTTTCATAATTTTGTGCATGGTATTTCAAGAAATGAAAAGAATAGGCTTTCACAATCTTAGGGTTTTCTGAAATATGCCATCAACACTTGTTGATAAACTAAAGATTCATTTGACCATATAAATGTACCAGATCCTCGCGTCGCCCGACCTGCGCGACACGGGGGATCCCAGCCGCCGCCGGCCCGCCAACCCTCCTCCCGCCTACCTCGCGCCGCCGTCGCAGGAGGGCCGGCCGACAAAGCCGCGTCAGGCCCTGGGATGGCGGCGGCGGGGCCGTTCCCCCTGCTTTGCTGGTCTCCTGACCCGCTTCGCCGCCCGGATCCGATCCGTCACCGGTGGCGCCGGCGGCCCCCACCGGCGGAGGCAGCCTCCCTCGGTGGCTCCTGGCGGCTTTCCTCGGCCTGTTGCTGCCGCGGATGTCCTCGCCCTGGCTCGTGGCTCATCATCCCGGTCCGCCTTCGATTGGATCTGGGCCCTCCCATCCGGTTGTGCTGCTTCCCGACTTGCCCGTCATGGCGGCCGGGCTTGCCCTCCTTGCTGCGCCCTTCCTCCCCGGCGCCCCACTTCGACGCGCCCTTTGCCAGCTGCTGCACGAGCTTGCCTGCCGGCGACGGTTCCGGCGCTCCTGGCGTTCTTCTCCGGCGGCCCTCCTCCTCCCCGAGCCACGGTGACTGCTCTCGCAGGGACGTGGCGATGCATCTTTGGTTGTGGCGGTGCACCTTTAATGGCACGGCTCCGGCCATGGCGGTCTCTGGGCATGTGGGGCTGTGGCAATGTGGTGGCCTTCTGCGTGTGCGGTGCGGGCCGCTGACATTGCGATCCTTGGTTGGTGGTGGTGTTTTTGATCAGATTGGCCAGGCAGAGGCGACTACTGACTGGTCAGTAGCGACTCCCTATGGATCCATGACAGCGAGGTTATCGAAAAGACTTCGGGAGGTTTTATCTCTTGATCTTGTGGATGACTTTCTGTGGTGGGATACAAATTATGGACAACGACTTTGACGCACAGGGATGTTTGGTGGAGTGGCGACGGTCAAATTGTAGCTGCTCGTATTGCGGAAAAGTGGTGGCGACAACACATGCGTGGCTTGATGGTGGTGCTGTGAGCACCTGGTCTTGAGCTCCGGGGCGAAAGCCTAGGTCAGACCCGAGTGGTCATACCTGGCAATGGCGATGTTTTCTATGTCGTTACCTTGTTGGAGGCATTGCTCGGATATGTTCAGACTATTATTGAGGATGAAAACTTTGATTCTGGCCATTGTGGTTGGATCCGGTGACGGCGGTGCTTGAGTGTCGCTTCCTTCCTGAAGGCGTTGCTGTTGAAGATCATCGGCCTCCATGTGATGTCATTGGTTGGTGCGGTCATGGTCTCAGTTGTAGTTTGTCGATTGCTGATCTGATCTCTTTGGAGTTTTTTACTTTTTCTTTTTCTTTTTTCCATGCCGATGCACAGCTTTTGGTCTTGTGACCTTGCTAGTTGTTGGCGTGTTTATGCGTGTGTGTGTTTTGGGTTGGCTGTGTGCATCCTAGTTATGTAGAGGCCGGGTGTGTGTTCATATTGTATCTTCTCGATGCTCCATTTGAGCCAATAAAGTTCACCATTTATCGAAAAAAAATGTACACGCTGCTTGTCCAAATGAAAAATTGATGTAGTCAAATGATATATATCCATTTGGTACAAAATACTAACAGATCGATAACCATGTGGCTAAATAAAAAGGCAGCATCAAGCATAATGCAACCTTTTCCAAAAGCCTGATGCCTAAACAACATGATCAATATCATCCTAACTTATCGAAGAAATTGGCAAACTAATCGTCTTAGTCTGCTGTGAAGCAACGGAAAATGTTTGTAATTGCATACCCAACGTATAACTCAAGTTTCCACTAGCATTGAATCTCTCTATAGAACCCTCCCAAAACCAAGCATCATTAATCAACAAAACCAGGTACATTCTTCCATCTAGAAACCCCAGAGCACAAAAACAAAAATAAGACATGAACAACATTTCAATCTAATAGTGCATTTATAGAATCAAGGAAATTCACTTAGCCATAGTCCATGGACACGAAGCACTTAAAGATGACCTAAATAAGACAGCTGAAGCAATTAATTTAATGAGTTTCACTTACCCACTGTCCATGGACACGGAGTTCTCAAAGATTTCAGTCAGAGATAAATTTTTCCAAACTTAGCAAGTAAAGGAACAATGAGGTTCTTAGAAAGGAGCTCCCGGTCGATAATCCTAGCGTTCGCCAACCTGAACAACTTGGACGGTCCAGTGAAAATGGACATGGCGGCTGCCAACCTATGGTCGCTAGCTGAACCAGTTCAATTCATACACCTTGGACCAAGCAAACAATTAAGAAGATGTCTAGAGTTATATGAGAGATCATTAAACTTTAAGCGATTGCATTGAAGTATTGCAGAGCTAGACACTGCACATAATGGTGCGCCAAGAAACAACGCACATCCCAGTATATACAGTTTACAGAACTTAGACTGCTCAAACACATGATAAATCAATCATAAACATTGCAGAGTTGAACATCATGGTAAAGGCTGCATGCAAGGCTCCACCACATCTAGCTGAATTGTAGAGGGAACCTTCCCCTTAGGGCATTTACAATGCAAAGGTGCTTGCACGGGCGCTTAGACAATAAAAAGAATTAATTAAGGAAAAAACATCGGGGTTGGAGTCTGTCTCTTCAACGCGTGGGCGCCTATTTGAGCGCTAACACGATTGTTTTTTTCCTCAAAAGATACGGTAGCAGTCGCTAAACACGCTTATGTGAAAAAAAGGAGGAAGCATCCGGCGCCTGGCTTTGCATCGATGCTAGCCAAAATCCCCTCATTGAATGGGATTCGGCCATAACGACCGGGAAAAAAAGCCTGGCGCCTGGCCTAAGCACCGGCGTTGTAGATGCCCTTAATGTATCTTTTGATTACCAAGGCTGCTTTCTGGGCTTCCATGGGTCTAATTGAGCAGGAGCATTTAGCAGATCAATCATCAAAACACCTGAAACTATCATTGGTGGTGATCAATGTAAGGCACTCGAGTGATGCTGAGTTTTCCAGAATATGAGACGTCAACTCAACCACGCTCTTTCAAGAGAGGAACCTACAGATGCTCACTCTCCGGAGCTTGTCATGGCAGTATCCTGGAATCTGCCTTAGATGCGAGGGGTCTTCATAAAGCAATTCATCTATGGATTGTTGTAGCTGTATCGGTACCTGGAGATAAAAATAATGGTTTAAATGCTTGAATTAATGATTTGGCCACAGAAAAGCTGTACAGTTTCTTTCCTCCCCCCTATAAGTTGCGGGTAGGGAAAATTCTTCCTTCCGAGTATTTGACGATGAACCCGCAGATTCACGTCCCCTTTGCGTGCCGCTCTAACGGCTGGTGGTGAGGAAGGGAAATCCGGTGCCTTAACTTCGTCTAATAATTAAGGTTAGGGTTTTTAGTATTCGCAGGGGGCGGGAGGGGGGGAGGGGCGTTCGGACGCATCACGACGCTTATTCTTTGAGTTGGTATTTTTGGCATTTGATCCTCCTTAAGTTTGTTCATCTGGAAGGCATTGATGGAGCTCCGGCGTAGATTTCTGCCATCTCCGCCGTCTCCTTGGAGCGACGAGGTTAGGTTTTCTCCTCGTACGTGCAATATGGTGAGATCCGGTGTCAAGCACTACAAATTGATTTAAGAGTTTAACCGTGATAAGTGCGGCTCTAGGTGTTGGTTCTTAGAGGCACAAGCATAAAGACTCCCCGACTATCATTGATGAGATCAGGCCGGCTCTACTGAGGAGCAACAACGACGGCTCATTTGATGGTCCAAATACCTCAATGAAATTTATACTATATGTGCGGTGCTTTGAACCTGCGTTGAAATTTATACTAATAGATTCGGGCCACTTTTGCAAGAAAGAAATAATTAAACCCACGGTTGGGTAATTTAGTTTAGTCCACTTTTGACGGACAGACACAAACCAAAGTCACTCGACCTGCGTAGAATGACCAATTTCGCCCCCTCGTCCAAACCCTTGTCCCCCAAATCTGGCCGCCGCCGCCGCCGCCGCCCCGTGTTCCGTCGCGCCGCTGCTCCCCAGCTCGCCCTCGGCCTCGGAGGCAAAACCACCTCTCCCGTCGCCGCCGGTCTTAACCGAGACTCCAACCCGCGCTGACCCCCGTCCTCCTCCCAACTCCCACCATGGCAGCACCGCAGGGTTCAATAGCGATGGTGCCGTCGAGGTGCACAGCAGAGACGCAGACGTCGCGGGCCAAGGTTGCGTTCCAGATAGCTGGCTACAGCCGTCTCAAGGGCCTAGGTAGAGGCAAGTTTCTCCTTTCTTCGGCATTCTCCATCGGCGGCTACAAATGGTGCATCCGCTACTACCCCGACGGAAGCGCAGACCAGGGGAGCGAAGGCTACGTCTCTGTCTTCCTCGTGCTCATGACCAAGAACGCCAATGTGAAGGCGCTCTACAGCTTGATGCGTGTGAATCAGGTTAGTGGGCAGTCGTTTGTGGTGCTCTCCTGCAAAGCGCCACAAGTGTTCACCCGTGAATCTATATGTTGGGGCTCTCGAAAGTTCATGAAGACCACCGCTGAAGTAGAGTCGGTATACGTGAGGAACGATTGTCTCTTGATCGAGTGTGAAGTCAGTGTTATCAAGGAAACACTCAATATTCATGTGCCACCCTCTGACCTTTCGGATAATCTCGCAACCTTGCTAGAGGAGAAAATAGGAGCTGACGTGACTTTCAAGGTCCAAGGGGAGGTTTTCCCAGCTCATAAAAATTTGCTTGCGATGCGATCGGCAGTCTTCAAGGCGGAGTTCTATGGTCCGATGGGGGATAACGGTGAACAGGACATAATTATTGATGACATGCAGCCTGCTGTTTTCAAGGCATTTCTAAACTTCATCTACACGGACTCGATGCCTTCCATGGACGATCTTGAGCATGATGACAAAAAAGAAATGGTTAAGCACCTACTCGTGGCTGCAGATAAGTATGCGATGGAAAGGATGAAGAGGATATGTGAAGGGATGCTATGCAAGAGTCTTGATGTTGAGACTGTGGCGACCATATTAGCTCTAGCTGACCAGCACCATTGCAGCAACCTCAAAGATGCTTGCATTGAATTTATGCTCTCTTCGAATAGAATGAATGATGTGATCGCAAGCCAAGGGTATGTACAACTCAAGAGATCTTCGCCTGATATCATTGTAGATGTGTTGGAGAGAGCAGCTAAGTCCCGCAAAATTTAGTATGCCAACCTGGTATGAGCTACTGCTTATCCTTCATTTCTGAAATGTCTTTGGAGCCGAATGCCTTATGTTGGATCAGAGAATGCAATTAAGTCTTGCTAAATTTAGCATGCCCAGCCCGGGTTAGCTTCTATTTAGTTACTTTTGCTACATAGTGACTCAGTTTTCAGAGATTGTTTGGAGGAAGCAGTTGGTTCTGTAAAATGTATGTCTCCAATGTATTGGTTATATCGTCTGATATAAGCATATATGAATCTATGGTAACTCACCAGTTACCTTCTTATGTTCTTACTTTAATTGATGGCTTATGTGAAGAATGATAAAACTTTAAGGTCTGGGCTACCACTTTTGAAATAATCTGACGTATGTGAAGAATAATAAAACTTTGAGTTCTTGCCTATCACTTTTGAGATAATTAAATACTTGCATGTGAACGCTCGCTGCTATATTTTAATTAAAGACAATTATAAATGGTTTCTTGACATGGTTGGCTGACCCAACAAAGATGGAATTAACATCAAATTTTCGTTCCACTCTGAACAGCACCGCACGTGAAATCTGTACAGGTAAATTCTTATATGCAATTGCTTCCTGTTCATAAATTTTGATCATAGAGGGTATTATGTGAAGAGAAATGTTGTGTGAATCTTTTTCTGAATTACATATATTGAGTGAATCTTTTCCTGAATTGAACATATAGAGTGAATCAGATCGAAACAGCAACTTGCATTCCCTTGAAACTGGCAGTGCAAGATGCTAATGCCAGTGATGCAACCTTCTGGGGCAAATCACGGTTGCATGCCTCAGTTGTTTTTCTGAGGTAGGATGTTGGCATGTACTCCCTCCGTCCGAAAATACTTGTCATTAAAATGGACAAAAAATGATGTATCTAGAAATGAAATACATCTAGATACATCTCCTGTTATTCATTTTGATGACAAGTATTTTCGGACGGAGGGAGTACTATTCTAAGGTAACTATGTGTGCCATTACATTTTGGTGATTTGATGCAAATTGGGAAAATTTTGATGTTGACACAGTTTCTCCGCATGCGCTAAAATTATTCAGAGAACTTTAGGAGGAAACGAGTTGGTTCTATAAAAGGTATGTCTCCATTGTATTATTGTTGGCTTGTCCGATGTAAGTATATGCATATATGAATCTATGGGCTCACTAGTTGCCTTTTTTTTTATCTTCTATGCAATTTGCATTGCAAAATCTGATGCAGTGATACTATTTCCTTGAATGAAACTCTTCATGTTTTTATGTTATATATGCATGCAGTAACAGTAAAGCTCTCTGGATTATGAAGGCGTATAGTAGTTTCCCTCATATCGCGACTTCGTTTTTCTGAATTGTTCAGTTTAACATCACATAGGCGCCTCTCAGTTTTTTCGTGGCTACCAGATACTTCTACATATATCCAACTAAAGTCACCATTGACCAACTCTATGGTTTGTCTCTCTGGATTGATTGCAAAGATGTCACTCAATTTTCTCTCTCGATTGCTTTGTTTTACATATTGCAAGTTTCTTGGTTCAGAATTCAGTATGCTTGTAGTGTTGGCTAGGATTTTGTTGGGATCGACCAGTGCCACAACTGTGTGTTCTAGTAAGATGTAGAGATTATTTCAATTTTGGGATGAAATTATAGGATTTTTTTCTATGGTTTACTTTGCATGCACAATTTCAGAGGAAAGTTCTGTACCTCCGTTTCTGTGACAACTATACCATGCACCTAATATTATAGGGAAATTCATTCATATGTTTTTAAATCCCCTAAATTCAGTATGGCACTACATTCTCATTATTTTTGAGGTTTTTAGGATTGTGCAAACCAAAGAGCCCCTTCGACGAGGAACGATTATTTTTCCTTTGTCCAAACTTATTTTTCCTAATAGAGCAGCTCCTCCCATTCCTAACTGCCGCCTTCCTAGATCACAGCGATGGGGAGAGCAATATATAGAGGAGAGGGCTGCGCCGACGAGGCGTGCGGTGAGTGATGATGCAGGATTAGGATTTTTTTCTATGGTTTACTTTGCATGCACAATTTCAGAGGAAAGTTCCGTACCTCCGTTTCTGTGACAACTATACCATGCACCTAATATTATAGGGAAATTCATTCATATGTTTTTAAATCCCCTAAATTCAGTATGGCACTACATTCTCATTATTTTTGAGGTTTTTAGGATTGTGCAAACCAAAGATCCCCTTCGACGAGGAACGATTATTTTTCCTTTGTCTAAACTTATTTTTCCTAATAGAGCAGCTCCCTCCCATTCCTAACTGCCGCCTTCCTAGATCACAGCGACGGTGAGAGGAATATATAGAGGAGAGGGCTGCGCCGACGAGGCGTGCGGTGAGTGATGATGCAGGATTAGGAGGTGGGTGGACGCTGATCGGTGGTGGTCTATAAAAGAGACCGCGTGAAGCCAACGACGTAATTAAGAAGCAAGAAAGAAGGGTTTTGTACTTTTCTTTCTTTGCTTAGTTCATTGTAGATTCTCTTTTCAACTATTTTAACTTGTTGATGATTTTGACTATGTCTATACCTGATTGTGAGTGTCAATACTTTGCTCATGTATATGTGTAAAATGTGATGATCTTGCGTGATATATACAGACAAATATAGTGTGGATTGTCTATGGAGGTGGCAGACCTAGCCTACCTGGCATAAGCAATATATCAGCCGGTTCTACACTAGGACCTTTCTACTCAGTAGTCTCAGCTGATTTCTATACACATCCAAGACGGTTTGCTTGAAAGAAGTGATTGGACTGTTATTCAAAGTGTTTTTCGCTTTGGTGATTATTATCTTCTGGAACTCTCCCGTGGTTTGGATTGATTGATTGCAGACTGTTGACCAATCACGCCAACAGTGGTCCGCTGCACAGAAAAATACCTGCCCTGTTACTGGTCAATCCTTGCACTCTGAGCTGATGAGGAAGCCAAGTTATCAGCCGATGTTAACGGTGTGCCTGATAAGCTGCTGGAATGCTTCATGGCCACTGATGAGTTCATGCTCCTGCTCGACCGTCTGCCGAAATCTCCAGAGGCGCTGGACATGATCCGTGACAAGGCTGCAGAATTGGTTAATATTGTCATGGAGGAAGATGAGGGTGACCTCTCAGAGCGTCCACTCCGCCATCTCCTTGATCTTCATCATTACTGAGAGGGGTGTGGTGAGCCGAAGGTGAAGAATGTGGAGGATTTCAAGGAGCGGCTGCGGGAGCTTTCGTCGAAGAGAATACCGATGCAGTTACAGAACCAGTAGTAATCCAGTGGAAGTCGTCTCCAGCCACATGAATAGACAAGTCTTACACTGCCTTTCTGTATAGTTGTTCGTGTATGTGTTCCAGACAGCTTTTTCTGCTATTGAGGAACTTGTTCATTCGTTGACTGTGACCACGTAGAGGAACTTGTTCTTACTGTGCTTCTTGAGAAATATACCTGTCACTCTATGAGCAAATCATCTAGCTACCCTTTGTAGAGACATCTTTTTTTTTTCCCTAGTAATGAACATGGATTTTTTTTTTTACCTGATTGTAGTATAGTTTTGAACAATGCTTGTTTGTTTAAGTATATTTCCTTCGTCAGTGTGCAACCAGAGAGAGTCAATGAAATGCAGCCTGTTGGGCCCAGGATCTACTCCATCTCGGATTTTTTGTTTTTGTTGTTGTTGTTGAAAGTTGCGATTCAAGTTTTAAAAGTTGAAATGCTGGGGTTGCTACTTCTAGATCCCAGTTCCCTTGGTATTTTTGTTAAGAAACATCAAAGTTTTGTACCATATGAGCGAATAGTACTCCCTCTGTAAACTATTATAACCCTTTTTAGATAACTAAAGTACGTATGTTGGTAAAAAGTTTGTATATCAACTAGTGCAAGGTCATTGTATATTTTTTCTTTCTGAAAATCCTCTTCATAATTTCTGAAAGTGGTGTTTATATTGGTGAAAGACTTCTGAAAGCTGATGGTGGCATATTTCAGAAAACCCTAAGATTGTGAACACGATGCTTGTCCAAATGAAAAATTGATGTAGTCAAACAATATATATCCACTTGGTACAAAATACTACCTCCGTCCCAAATTACTTGTTGCTCTATTGGATTTATTTCGATGCTAGATACATCCGTTTAAGCGACAAGTAATTCCGGACGGAGGGAGTAAGAGACAGATAACCATGGGGCTAACAAAAGGCAGCAGCAAGCATGATGCAACCTTTTCAACGTGCCTAAACTTTTTCTACCACCAAAAGCATGAAGCCTAAACAACAGGATCAATATCATCCTAATTTATCGATGAAATGGGCAAACTAATTGTCTTAGTCCGCTGTGAAGCAACGGAAAAGGTCTGTAATTACATACCCAATGTATAACTCAAGTTTCAGTAGCACTGAATCTCTCTGCAAAACCCTCCTAAAACTAAGCATCATTAATCAACAAAACCAGGCACATTCTTCCATCTAGAAACCCCAGAGCATAAAAGCAAAAAAAGGACATGAACAACATTTCAATCTATCGGTACGTTTATAGAATCAAGGAAATTCACTTAGCCACAGTCCATGGACACGGAGCACTCAAAGATTTACTTATAACAAGCAAAGGAACAATGAGGTTCTTAGGAAGGAGCCCCCGGCCGATAATCCTGTGGCCTTCGCTATGCTGACGGAGCTGACCCTCTCGTCTGTGCTGCTACCGCGGCGTGACGCCGCCACTGCACTGGTTCCCTCTCGTCATCGTGCTGTGTGCGCTGGTCCTCCACTGAGTCTGCTCAGACGCTCTGGTAGCTTGTCAACCTGAACAACTTGGACGGTCCAGTGAAAATGGATGTGGCAGCTGCCAACCTGCGGTTGCTAGCTGAACCAGTTCAATTCAGGGTTCAGGCACCTTGGACCAAGCAAACAATTACGAAGATGTCCAGAGTTATATGAGAGGTCATCAAACTTTAAGCGCTTGCATTGAAGTATTGCGGAGCTAAACACTGCACATAATGGTGCGTCAAGAAACAACGCGCATCCCAGTATATTCAGATTACAGAACTGAGACCGTTCAAATACATGATAAATCAATGATAAACATTGCAGAGTTGAACATCATGGCGAAGGCTGCGTGCAAGGCTCTACCACATCTAGCTGAACTGTAGAGGGAACTTTCCCCTTAATGTATCTTTCGATTACCAAGGCTGCTTTATGGGCTTCCATGGGTCCGATCGAGCAGTAGCATTTAGCAGATGGATCATCAGAACACCTGAAACTATCATTGGTGGTGCTCAATGTAAGGCACTCGAGTGATGCTGAATTTTCCAGAATGTGGGATGTCAACTCAACCACGCTCTTTGAAGAGGGGAACCTACAGATGCTCACTCTCCGGAGCTTGTCATGGCGGTATCCTGGAATCTGCCTTAGATGCGAGGGGTCTTCAGAAAGCAATTCATCTATGGATTGTTGTAGCTGTATCGGTACCTGGAGATAAAAATTAATAATGGTTTAAATACTTGAATGAATTATTTGGCCACATAAATTTGTTATATTTTGTAGAATGAGTGCATCCAAAAATGTATTTGCATGGTGAACAGTGACTCACGCGCAGTTTGAATGTCTCCAAGGACGGAGCAGCACCAAGAAAATAAACCAGAGAAAGACAATCGCAAGACCCATTGATATAAATGCTCAAGTATTTCAGATAGAGGAACTTGTAAGGCGAGAGCGTCAGCGTTGTATTGACCACCTGCATAAAGATACCACATGTTAATAACATTCCAAAGTATCACCACTGCTCTATGCATAATAATCACAAAATGTTTTGGAATATACCTCACACCATGAATATATGCTAAGAGTTTCAAGATTCGGCGCAATGGACGGAAGCTCATCAAGTGCGTATCTGAGGAAGAGGTAACATAGCACGTCTAATTTCTTCAATCGCAATGACTCCCCAAGTAAGAACTCAACCCGGTCACCTATAAAGTGAAGACTGTTAATATTTGGAGCTTTGTTCTCTATCGTCTGCAGTCTGTGGCACTCTAACACCTGCAGGTAGCTGAGTCGCTGCAGCCGGGAAGGTATCTTTAGGTAAGTTATCTGGTAGCATCTCCTGAGTTTCAACTGCTCCAATGCAACACAGCTGGGAAGAAGGCACCCTAACGCACGCCCGTTATTCGCACACAGTCAAGATGCAACACTGTCAGGTTTCCCAAGCAACCAAGGCTAACTGTAGGATGGAAGACACAGTTAACAAGGTGAAGATGCCAGATCGAGCTTCCATTCCCATTGGATAGAACTGGGCATGGGAAGTTGACTGCCTCCTTCTCAGGCATCACAAGAGTGAGTTTTTCAATGCCCGGTGTAACCACTTTCTGAAGCCACCTATGGAGATATTCATAGACCTTAAGCTTGTCGCAACAGGAGCAATCAATCTCGAATGTCTTCACGCCAATGCCTGAGTGTTTTTCCAAAATCTGATCAACTTTGCGGGTGAAATGCATGTCATCCCGTGACAGGCCTATTGTTTGACTATTAAATATGAGGTTGGGATAGTAGCATCTCCACGAATGTCGAAAGGCACGAGACACACAGGCAGCACGGGCAGCATCTCGCGGCGTCATTAGTGAATGTATATGACACCAAATGTCCTGCACGCACAAGAATGGGAGAAGAGTTAACATCAGAATTGTAAAATCAAATGTTTACCTTCATGGGCGCGAAAGGCGGTGTGTAGTGGCATTGTAAGTCAATAATATCGGTTGATATGCATTTGTGTAAATCAAGACGCAGGGAAGATATTTTGTTGCAGAACAGCATGCTATCATGCGTCAATGTAACAAAGAAACGCATCAAAACATACAAATTCTGCATAGGTAGAAAAATATCCCCTTCTTCCTATATATGGAGATATTTAAAAAATTGGAATGCTTGTTGATTTGAAAAGTATCAACGAAGAACCTTAAGAAAATACAGATGCGACTTGCAACTGCTGGTAAGTTAACAAGATAGAATGACAAGGGGGTAGGCTAGCGACAGACAGCTTTAGTCTGCAGAGATAATACTGGAAAAGTTTTAGTTGGGAATGATAGAACAGAACTAGTAATGCAGCAGGGCTGCAGGAGATTGCAGCAGAAAAAGAAGTTTAATTTCAGTTAGCTACCAATAGGTTGTAACCCAATTTGTTCAGCATATGTCTATTATCCAAAGGAATCCATGATGTACCTCTGGAAGTAGGGTCCCTGAATACTCCCTTATCTTGCCATCGTGATAATTATCATCATCTTCTTGGCAAGGTGGTGGCCTGTTTCTTATGGCCAATGAAGAAGTCGACCCATCTGCAACAGAAAATTGTTATGGTAATAATATAATAAAGTATATAAAGGCAATATTGGTGTTGTTCCTCATCTGTAGGCTGTAGCGCCTTTGCCCTAAATTCCAAACCAAATAACACATATATATTTTTAATAACAAATGTGATCTTTGGGGGCTAAAAAAGATGCGACCTGGAGAACCCCTTTAAAAAGGGGGCCTTTTGTTCCAGCTTATACATGCATACATCGATCTAAAAGGGCACCAATTTACCGTCCTCACAACTATACATAGGATAAGAGTCAGTTTACCACGGATCTGGATTTGGCGTCCCGGCTGCATGAGATCCAGCTGCCCCATGGCAGATGGCACCACTGATATGAGCAATCAAGGGGCACCAAAAGGAGTCGAGCTCGCTCTGCTGTTTTTCTTCTTATTATTCTTCCTCTTTCTCTCGTCGATCTCTCTGATCTGACGCGGATATCGCGCTGATCTTCGCCCTGCAGTGGGGACGAAGAACGATTTTCGGTCGCAAGCCTATATAAGAAAAAGTAATTGGGCCGAATAAAGCCCAGATTGGAGCACACGCGTAGCAGGCTTTTTTGTTGTTGTTTTTGTTGCTGCAAAGATCATGTAGAGGATATTTCCACCTCTAAAAAAATGTAGAGGATATTTTCACTCCTCAAAAAAATAAATGTAGAGGACGTTTACTTGCCATGATGAATAATATATATACGACTATTAATTTCGAAAAATAGAAAACATGACGGGACATATCGTGAAATCACAAATTGAGGAGTACTCCTTTCAAAGATCACTCTCACCTCCTAAGGTTGTGACAAGTGGCGCGCTGCATGTGCGCCGTTTATCGCAACCTGTGAGTTTTCCTTTTTTCGTAGATCCGCTTATTCAAAATGTTTAGCCTCTTAAACCATGTGTCCAAAAACCCGGACAAAAAGCATGTTTTTCTTTCTTTCCGGAAGCTGTTTCCGAGAGGCACGACCTCTCACGGAAGCAAAGAGAAAACATTTTTTTTCCGAGAGGCACGACCGTGCTTCTCCCGAAAGCAAAACCGTGCCTCTCACGGAAGAAAAAATGAAAAGAAAACGCATTTTGTCCGTGCTCACGGAAGCAAAACCGTGCATCTCGTGAAAGAAAAAAAAATTAGAAAATGCGTCAAGTGGCGCGCTCTCAGCCCATCCCAAATGATTGTTGGGAGGCTCCCGAAGGAGCACTCGTTAACTAGTTGCTCTCGACATATTGCACGTAAAATTGACATGATATATAACAAGAAAAATGCCACATAGCCAGTGGCAGAGCTTACAGCCCAAAGGTGGGCGGGCCGAATAGAAAAAATAGCCTATGTGCTACTGTTTTAAGGCCCAGAATTAGATATATAATGTATAAAATTTAATGGGCTGGGCGGGCCATGGCCCATTCAGCCTTGCTGAAACTCCGCCAGTGCACATAGCTACATGAAAAACTTCGTCATGGCTAAAAAGCAAAGTAAAATCGTGTTTTCTCTCTCTCTAACATGCATGGAATATCTTTGAAAACGGGCCTAATATTTGTTGCAATGTATTTTTGTGTGTGCATGACTTTGCTAGCAAAACTAGGTAGTGGACCAAGGAAAATCCATATTTATCAGTTATGCTTTTTATGCATTGGCAAATTCACTTTTTTAAAAAAGATTTTTTTTGTTAAAAAAGGATTGCAAAATTACAAAAAGGTCATTGTTCATTGATAAATAGGTGGAAATTTTGTATTTTCCCACGGGAGCATGGCAAAAATGGGAAAGTTATTTTCTCAGAAAATGTGGTACCATTTAAATTAATTAATATTCCATGTGCACATGACAAATGTATAAACTACATGGTCTAAATAATAAAAGTACCATGGTCTAATTAATAGATTTCTCGTGGTCCACGAGAATTTCCTGTGGGTCTGGGTAAAAACAAATTTGCCATGCTATGAAAATAAAGTCGTCATGTCTTTGAAAATAAAAACTGCCATGGTCTAGGAAATAAATTTAACATGGTCCAGTAAGAACTAAGATGCCATGCTATGAAAATAAAGTTGCCATGTATTTGAAGAAAAAAAATGCCATGGTCTAGGAAATAACTTTAACATGGTTTAGTAAGAAACTAAGATGCCATGGCTGCCATGTATTTCAAACTAAAATTGCCATAATCTAGCAATGAGAAATTGGCAAGGTATATGAAGAGGAAAAAAAATCCCTAATTCAAGGGAAAATGTAGAAAAAATTATGTCATGGAAGTTCAAGAATTTTTGTTTCCCTGATGGAAAATTTCAGATCCTTTTTAATTTTTGTTTCTAAAAAAGGCATGTCAAAAAATATTCTAACAACATTTCTGATAATGCTCACAGGTGATTTTCAAGAATAGTATTGGCAAAAACTTATGTTCGGAAATTTCCATGGAAAAAAGAAGATGAAAATCAATACAACTTTATGAACAAAATTTCCATGACATATGTATGTTAAAATTGCCATGGCATTCTAATTAAAATTTCCATACTTGTTATAAAATTTGCCATCTATGCAAAACGACACAACTTATAAAAAATACTTGTCATGTCAGATGCACATTAAAATTTGCCATGATATTTTAATTTGAATTGACATCTTTTGTGTAAGAAATTTGTCATGAATGTGAAATAACACAAAAAATGACCAAAATTGCCATGGCAGATGCAAATTAAAATTATCCATGGAATTTTTTTATTACAAATTGGCATGCTATGTATAAGAAATTTGCCATGTATGTAAAATAAATTTGTTCATCTCAAAATGGAAAAATAAATGTTCCGCTGGTGGTGTCGATGGCAGAAATTGCCATGGCAAATGCATATTAATTTTGTCATGTGATTTAAATAAAATTCCTAGTTTGTAGAAAACAATGTTGAAAAATTAGTCATGTTCCATGTCAAATCGTAAAGGTAAAATGCCATGGTTGTATACGTTGTTTCATGTACATTTGCCATTGATGACCCACAAGTGTAGGGGATCAGTTGTAGCCTTTTTTGATAAGTAAGAGTGTCGAACCCAACGAGAAGCTAAAGGCAGAACAAATATTCCCTCAAGTTCTATTGACCACCGATACAACTCTACGCACGCTTGACGTTTACTTTACCTAGAACAAGTATGAAACGAGAAGTAGTTTGTAGTTTTTATGGGATAGGTTTGCAAGAATATAAAGAACACGTAAATATAAACTAGGAGCTGTTAAGATAAAGAAACATTAAAGTTAATATAGCGAGTGTGGAAAAGTGGTGGTAGGAGTTGCGAAATTGCCCCTAAGCAATTCACTACGTTACTAGACCGATAACAAGTTTTATGTGGAAGAGACCACTGCTAGCATGTCATCCCTGACTTGGAATTCTATGCACTTATGATTGGAACTATTAGCAAGCATCCGCAACTACTAAGGTTCATTAAGGTAAAACCCAACCATAGCATTAAGATATATTGGTCCCTCTTCAATCCCGTATGCATCAATTTCTACGCTAGGTTGAAGCTTATGTCACTCTTGCCCTCCAATACGTAGTCCTATCAACATACAACTAACCCTATGGTGTGATCCAGACGCGCGCTCATATGATGGGCACCAAAGGACAGCAACATAACCACAAGCAAATTAAATCAATCATAGCAATTCACCAATCACCGATAGGACAACGATAATCTACTCAAACATCATAGGATGGCAACACATCATTGGATAATAATATGAAGCATAAAGCACCATGTTCAAGTAGAGGGTACAACGGGTTGCTGGAGAGTGGACCGCTGTAGATAGATGGGGGAAGGTGATGGAGATGTTGGTGAAGATGACGAAGGTGTTGGTGTAGATCGTCGTCACACGACGATGGCCCCGGTGGCACTTCGGTGCCACCGGAAGCGAGGGGGAGAGAGCCCCCCTCATTCTTCTTCCTTGACCTTCTCCCTAGGTGGGAGAAGGGTTTCCCCTCTGGTCCATGGCCTCCATGGCGGCGGAGGGGCGAGAGCCCCTCCGAGATTGGATCTGTCTCTATGTCTCTCTCTGTTTCTGCGCTCCCAGATTCTGGCCCTTCACCGTTTCTTATATTCCCGGAGATCCGTAACTCCGATTGGGCTGATTTTTTGACACGATTTTTATCCGGATATTAGCTTTCTTGCGGCGAAAGAAGGGCATCAACCGCCTTACGGTGTGGCCACGAGGGCCCAGGGCGCGCCCCTGCCTCCTGGCCCACTCGGGCATCGTCTCATGTTGGTTCCGCTTCCCAATATTCACATATATTCCAAAAAAAACTCCGTCCATTTTTATTCCGTTTGGACTTCGTTTGATATGGATATTCTGCAAAACAAAAATAATGCAACAAACAGGAACTGGCACTGGGCACTGGATCAATATGTTAGTCCCAAAAAATAGTATAAAAAAGTTGCCAAAATTATATGAAAGTTGTAGAATATTGGCATGGAACAATCAAAAATTATAGATACGACACAGACGTATCAGCATCCCCAAGCTTAATTCCTGCTCGTCCTCGAGTAGGTAAATGATAAAAAAGATAATGTTTGATGTGGAATGCTACCTAACATAATCTTGATCATGTAATCTAATCATGGCATGAATATTAAGACACGAGTGATTCAAAGCAATAGTATATCATTTGACATAAAAGAATTTAATACTCGGGCATCCCAACAAACAATCAAGTCTTCCAAAATATCAATGCTAAAGAACGTTATCCCTACAAAATCATATAGTCTTTTATGCTCCCTTTTCTTAACACAAGGTACCCCTCATGCCCATCCCGGTGTCAGCCAAGCAATTGTTTTCATACTTTACTTTTTCGAACTTTTTCAACTCTTCACGCAATACATGAGCGTGAGCCATGGATATAGCACTATGGGTGGAATAGAAGGTGGTAGTAGACAAAAGTAGGGAGAAAGTCTCACATCGACTAGGCGTATCAATGGGCTATGGAGATGCCCATCAATAGATATCAATGTGAGTAAGTAGGGATTGCCATGTAACGGATGCACTAGAGCTATACGTGTACGAAAGCTCAAAAGAAAACTAGTGGGTGTGCATCAACTTGCTTGCTCATGAAGACCTAGGGTATTTGAGGAAGCCCATCGTTGGAATATACAAGCCAAGTTCTATAATGAAAATTCCCACTAGTATATGGAAGTGACAACATAGGAGACTTTCTATCATGAAGATCATGGTGCTACTTTCAAGCACAAATGTGGGAAAAATATAGTAGCATTGTCCCTTTTTTTCTTTTTTTCTTTTTTTGGGCCTTCCTTTTTTTTATTTGGCCTTTCTTTTTTTCTTTTCTTTTGGCCTTTCCTTTTTTTCAAGGGACAATGCTCTAATAATGATGATCACCACACTTCTATTTACTTACAACTTGATATCACAACTCGATACTAGAACAAAAATATGACTCTATATGAATGCCTCCGGCGGTGTACCGGGATGTGCAATGATCTAGCGTAGCAATGACATCAAAAAAGGGACAAGCCATGGAAACATCATGCTAGCTATCTTACGATCATGCAAGGCAATATGACGATGATGGTGCGTGTCATAATAAACGGAACGGTGGAGTTACATGGCAATATATCTCGGAATGGCTATGGAAATGCCATAATAGGTAGGTATGGTGGCTGTTTTGAGGAAGGTATATGGTGGGTGTATGGTACCCGTGAAAGTTGCGCGGAACAAGAGAGGCTAGTAATGGAGGAAGGGTGAGAGTGCGTATAATCCATGGACTCAACATTAGTCATAAATAACTCACATACTTATTTCGAAAAATCGATTAGCCCTCGAAGCAAAAATACTACGACGCATGCTCCTAGGGGGGAGGTTGGTAGGAGTTAACCATCGCACGCCCCCGACCTTCACGCAAAGATAAACAATCAAAATACAATGCGCGCCAATTTGGTTACATAGTTAGGAAACCATACTGAAAGGATCGATATGGTTGACTAGAGGGGGGGGGGGTGAATAGGCAACTAACAATTTTTAGCTTTTCTTGACCAAAATAAACTGAGGACCAAAAAGGTTGTCTAGATGTGCAACTAGGTGAGCAACTGATACGTCTCCAACGTATCTATAATTTTTGATTGTTCCATGCTATTATTTATGATGTTTTGGATGTTTAATGGGCTTTGTCATACACTTTTATATTATTTTTGGGACTAACTTATTAACCTAGAGCCCAGTGCCAGTTTCTGTTTTTCCTTGTTTTTGAGTTTTACATAAAAGGAATATCAAACGGAGTCCAATTGACGTGCCAATTTTTGGTGATTTTTTCTGGACCAAAAGAAGCCCCTGAACTAAAAGGGTTGGGCCAGGAGAGCCACGGGCTGCCCACGAGGGTGGGGGGCGCGCCCACTCCAGGAGGGTGTGTGCCCCTGTGAAAGATCGTGGATGTCGCCTAGAGGGGGGTGAATAGGCGCTTTAAAATAATTACGGTTTAGGCTCGAACAAATGCGGAATAAACCTAGCGGTTAATTTGTCAAGCACAAAACCTACAACAACTAGGCTCACCTATGTGCACCAACAACTTATGCTAAGCAAGATAAACAACTAGGTGATAGCAAGATATATGACAATAAACAATATGGCTATCACAAAGTATAGTGCATAAGTAAAGGGATCGGGTAAGAGATAACCGAGGCACGCAGAGACGACGATGTATCCCGAAGTTCACACCCTTGCGGATGCTAATCTCCATTTGGAGCGGTGTGGAGGCAAAATGCTCCCCAAGAAGCCACTAGGGCCACCGTAATCTCCTCACGTCCTCGCACAATGCAAGATGCCGTGATTCCACTAAGGGACCCTTGAGGGCGGTCACCGAACCCGTACAAATGGCAACCCTTGGGGGCGGTCACCGAACCCGTACACTTTGGCAACCTTTGGGGGCGGTCACCGGTACCCGTCAAATTGCTCGGGGCAATCTTCATAACCTAATTGGAGACCCCGATGCTTGCCCGGAGCTTTACACCACAATGATTGAGCTCCGAACAACACCAACCATCTAGGGCGCCAAGGCACCCAAGAGGAACAAGCTCTAGGGTGCCCAAACACCCAAGAGTAATAAGCTTCTCAAACTTCACTTCCACGTAACACCGTGGAGAACTCAAACCGATGCACCAAATGCAATGGCAAGGGCACACGGAGTGCCCAAGTCCTTCTCTCTCAAATCCCACCAAAGCAACTAATGCTAGGGAGGGAAAAGAGAGGAAGAACAAGAAGGAGAACACCAAGAACTCCAAGATCTAGATCCAAGGGGTTCCCCTCACCTAGAGGAGAAAGTGATTGGTGGAAATGTGGATCTAGATCTCCTCTCTCTTTCCCCCCCAAAACTAGCAAGAATCTATGGAGGGATTGAGAGATAGCAAGCTCGAAGATGGTCAACAATGGGGGAAGAACACGAGCTCAAGAGATGAGGTTCATTGGGGAAGAAGACACCCTTTTATAGGGCCTCCCGAATCCAACCGTTATGCGCTCAGCCCGCACACGAGCGGTACTATCGCTCCACAAGCGGTACTACCGCTGGAGGAGCGGTACTACCGCTTAGCATGGTCAAAACAGCCCAACGAGAGAGAAAAACACGAGTTGAAAATCTACCAGAAAGGTAGTACCGCTCTGGGGAGAGGTAGTACCGCTTATAAGAGGTACTACCGCTCGAGGGGAGAGGTAGTACCGCTTATAAGAGGTACTACCGCTCGGGGGGGAGAGGTAGTACCGCTTATAAGAGGTACTACCGCTCGAGGGGAGAGGTAGTACCGCTTACCACGAAACCCGACACGAAAAATCGCATCCCAAAAGCCGCGGTACTACGCGCGGCACAGGGCCGCGGTACTACCGCTTATAAGCGGTACTACCGCTCGGAGAGCAGTACTACCGCTTGAGGCTTTCAAGAACACAGCGGAGAAAACAGAGGATGCAGGAAAACCAGAACTGCCATAACTTCTTCATGTGAGCTCCGAATTGAGCAAACTCAAGCTTGTTGGATAGATGACAACGAGTAGCATCCAAAGAGCAAAAGGTTATAGTAAGAAGAGGCAGGGAGGTATGCCTAAGAAATAGAGGAGTGAACACTCCATCAGGGAAGAACCGATATAACCTCCAACATCGAAAACATCATAGAAGATGCATGTGAACTCCGTTTTCGATGAACTCGAGCTTGTCATCAAGATGACCATAAGCTCTAAATCTCACAAGGAGAAGAACCAAACAAGAACCAATAAAGATGATGCAAGGATGCAATGGTTTGAGCTCTCTACTAACGATACGATCAAGCTACCAACTTGAGAGCCCCCCTTGATAGTACGGCAAACGATCCTATAACCCGGTCTCCCAACTACCACCACGAGACCGGTAAAATAGAAAACCTATCAAGGGCAAACCTTTGCTTTGCACAAAGTCCACTTGAGCTAGATGTAGACGATCTTGACTTCCTCAAGTTGGACCACCTTTCTTGATTGCATTGTCTCGGTGAAGACTATTAGATTGCTCCCCCATACTCCACTATGGGTGAGCCACTCTTCAGCATATCTTCACAAGTCCATTGTCACCACAATGGACGGCAAGCTTCAAGCACTTGATCTCTTCGTGATGCTCCACTTGAACTTGCACACTGCAACCTAACCCCACAAAGAACTCTCACGAGGACCATGGGTTAGTACACAGAGCGTGATTGACAATGCTTACCATACCATGGGACTGCTTGATCCCTCTCGGTACATCTTCTACACTTTGTGTGTTGATCAACTTGATTCATTCTTTGACTTAGTTTTGATCAACCTTGAATCTTTCCAACTCTCTTCATTTGGATGATGTCTTGAAGGTAAACATGAATGATCACAAACTCTTCTTCTTCAAGACATGCTTGCAATAAGCTCAACACCCACAAGACCAATCTTTGGATAATTCCTTAATAGCACCTTGGTCATCACAAACTCTCCTTGAAACCAACAAATGAAATCCAAGAAAAGCCTATGGACAAATCCTTCAAATATAACTCAAGGCAACCATTAGTCCATAGAGATTGTCATCAATTACCAAAACCAAACATGGGGGCACCGCATGTTCTTTCAATCTCCCCCATTTTGGTATTTTATGACAATCACTTTCAGGAGAGTTTATATAAGGAATTATGCATCACCATACCATGCAACAATAATGTATGCGCATGAGATGCAAAAGCTTAGGAACAAAACCAAATCAAGACGAGATGACTCTCTAAACTTCTCCACAAAACTCTCTGAAACTTCTCCCCCATTGGCATCGATTGCCAAAATGGCCAAAAGGCTTAGAAGGCCAATATAACTTGTGTTCCTCAGTAAATTGTGTATTTCTCAACAAGAGAGTGGAATGCAATACACATATCCAATGGTAAATACTTGGAGGAAGACAAACTATATTGTGGCCCAAAGATTGCAAAAGAATGATATGCCACAAAGACATAACAAATAGAGAAACACGCAATCAAGCACTCAAAGGTACCAATTGAAGCAAGCTATCAAAAGATACCAATTGAACCAACTACCAATGATCCTACATGCCACATGAATAAAAGATATTAAGATATGATCAAGGAGTGTTTTAGAGAAACTAGAGAAGCTCCCCATGATTTGTGCACAATTTAATTTTGTATTTGGATACAACGAGCACAAAATAGAATCGTCGCTCCCCCAAGATCAATAGAACCTCACGACAAAGCAACCGAGTTTTCAAAAGACACTGGTGAAGCTCCCCATAATTTGTGCACTCCTTAGAATATTTTCATTAGGATACCAAGTGCACAAAATAGTATCATCACTCCCCCAAAATCAATAGAAACTCACACCAAGTGCAAGTGAGCATGAAGGAAACAAAGCCTAGCACTTGCAACAAACAAATGGTTGAGCAACATATAAAAGAGACAACTTAAGAGTAGGCTCAACCAAAATGATGTGTGTGAGTCATGGTAAAGCACTTGAGAAGACTAATGTATGGATGAACATTAAGCATCAATATAGTCTTGAATGAAAGAGATAAACGGTGCAAGGCCTATCATTCCCACACACAACTAGCAAATGGGTTCACAAGCTCACTAATAAGCATATAAAGAACCTATGCTTGTGACAACCCGTGGTGAAGATATAAAAAGAGAGCGTTATCAAGACGAGGGATACCAATTAATTGGGAAAAGCCTTGTCAAGACAAGCAAGAGACAAAAATATCTTCACCACACAAGAGTGCATCTATATGCAACAAGATAAGATCCACACTCAAGGCAAAGGCTTTCACGGAGCCACCAAAGAAATGATACAAGAAAGACAAGGTGGTCGTGAAAGAAAGGATATCTTCTAGATATGTAATTTCTCTCAAGTGTATAAGATTCTAGGTAGATGAAAATCATGATGATATCAATCCACAAAGAAGAATGTACACTCGAAATAGTTACAAAAAGGAAGTAATAAGATATCCACAAGGAATTCATAATTATACCAATAAGATATTTTGCTTGAACGCATAGCACATGGCTAGATAAGGTCTTATTGAATATACATGAATTCCAACCAAGCGAACATCAAAGACATCACAACTAGCAACAAGACATCATTGTTGGGATGCTTTGAGAAAGGAAACAAGTATCACAAGAAAGAATGAATTACATGCCATGATACAACCTACACAAGGTTGATGCAAGAAATTTGTGCATGAAGTAGATGATGATACTTGTTACCGAGATACCATTGGAAGGATGTAGTAGATACCAATTGAAGGTATATAGTAGTTCATTGACCATCCTAGCTTGACTCCAATAAGCATATGGTGACACCACCGTTCTTTTGAATGAGCCGAGCATCCAATGCATCTCCAATTGTTCCTAGAACAACAACACGAACAAAATGGTACCCAAACTCATTGGGACCAAAGAGTTAGAAACACCAATTCATAGGACAAACTCCACAAACATATGTGCATTTATATATGAAAATGAATTTCATGCACATCTCATGCAAATTGAGACTAGGTGGAGTTTCCCCTATATATTGGGTTAAAGAGAGGAAGCATGCCAAAGAAAATACATGTAGTAAATATGCAAGCTCAAGACTTTCAAGAAAAAACGAAATGAAAAAGAAATACCAAGTGAAAAAACGATACCGAATGGATAAATCATCACTTGGAAGATATCTATTTAGAAGATACATCAAGGAATGAGATATCCATTGATAAACGCAAAAGGAAAGATATCAGACTCCCAAAAGAGAGGATGATTCCAAAGAAACCAACCCATCTACAAAGTTTCATGATGGCACAAGTACCAAAAAGAAACGGCTTGCCTTCCATCAACACACACTTGATATGGATCACAAGATGAGTGTTCTATCAAAAATAGGATAGCTCCCCCACTAATTGTGCATTTAAAGAGAATTTGCATTCGAGTACAAAATGCACAAGGTGGGATTACCACTTTCACTATATCTAGAAAACACTCGACAAAAACAATAAAACACGAGATCCACAAGTGGCATGGAAGGAAATGGGAGTTGACACAAACTTGGCAAGAGATAAGACAAATAAAACCAAAAGACAATGTAAAGATGATCAATAATTTCCACCACATAAATGATTACCAATTGTCAAAGACAATAGGTATTTGGAAATAATTCCCGGTGATAGATAGCAATGATATCCAACATCATCTTCACACCAAACACAAGCAAAATGCAATTTGTAGAGCTAACATGCCACCTAGGAACAACATAATTTATACTATCAACTCTAGGTGACAATATCTCAAATTTACACATTTTCTAGGCTTGTGATATGCACATAGAATATTACTCCCCCATAATGTGATACCAATGAAAAACTTACCAAGATGCAAAAGAGAACCAACAAGAGATAATTAATGGAACATTTAGAATTTGACTTTCTCATGAGAAGACATACCACATAGAGACTAGATAATCTTGTAATATCAATACTAGATGGTATTCCTCATGTACACACATTTATAGGATTGTGAGGTGCACAAAGCACATCACTCCCCCAAAATGGGATGTTCCATTGATCTCTCACAAGAGCCAACTAAGATAAAAGCAAGAAGCACAAAGGCTCAACGCACGACACACACATACATGATGTGCAAACCAATATACACATACTTGATTTCTCAAGATCCACAAATTGGACGCACAGCATATACAAACACATGCAAGGAACAAAACCAAAACATGCAAAGGGGCACGTAACTTTCAATGTAAACAATTTAAGCACGAGTTACCGCAAGGAGGAACATTGGATATAAGATAGAAACTTGATAATCCGAATGACTTGGCTTGAGACAATATGAATGATGAAGACCCCTTAATTCTTCATAATGTAGCCAAGTCTCCAATGCCCTCCAACAACGCCTATTGATCAAGTTTTAGCTTGTTGGTCCCCAACCAAGTTGGGTCCAAAGAGGTTAGTCACAATAGGCTTGGCCACCCAAATGGTTCTTTTCTTGACACCACTTTGAGTACCAAAAAACTTGGCTAACACATTGCCAACATTATCCTTCCCAAGAAAATAGACATCATCAATAATAATTGGGTTGGATAAGTTACCACTAGTGCATGAAGAAGGAAGGTGACCCTTCTCACGGCATAGGTAGCAACATCTACTCTTCACTTTCTTCTCATTTGATTTCTCAAAATGAGAGGCATTACAATGAGTCTTCTTGGGAAGCGGCCTTTCTCCAACTTGCGGTTGAGCACGAGATTGAACTTGTGGCCTCTTCCCTTGTTGCTTGTCACTAATGGCCTTCTTCTTCAATGGGCAAGATCTAACATGATGCCCTTCAATTTTGCACTTGAAGCAAATAATTTTGGCCGAATTCTTGAGTTGTTCTTGGCCCTTCTTCTTGTTGCTCTTGGACTTCTTCTTCTTGTTGGAGTTGAATCCAAGTCCACCTTTGTCATTGGGGGATTTTTGCACACTCAAGATATTGTTGAGTGTGGACTTCCCTTCATGACACTTTTCCAAGTCTTTCTTCAAGGAGGAGACTTGGGCCTTGAGCTCTTTGATTTCCTTTACATGGTTAGTATCAACACAAGTACTAGAGGAAGTATAGGCTTCATTGTTAGAGCAACAAGGCAAGGAAAGCAATTCATCACAAGATGTACCAATGTTATGCATAGATGAATTACGAGGGCTAGCACATGGCAATATAGCATTTTGACTAGAAGTAGTGCTAGCGACCACATGAGACTCACTAGATGTTACCTTGATAATCATAGCCTCATGAGCTATCTTTAGCACATTATGGGATACTAGAAGATCATCATGAGAGCTTGTGAGCTTTACATGACTTTCTTCCAATCTCCCATAATTGCTAGATAGCAACTCAAGTTGAGCCCTTAGCTCAACATTCTCCTTCAAAATGGATGTTTCACTAGAAATAGAGTTAGTAGCACAAGCATCATCAATAATAGCAAGAGGAGAAGGCAACTTGGCAAGCTCTTTAGAATATGAAGCTTTGAGTTGAGCATGAGACTCGGTGAGTTTGATGAGCTCAGTCTTAATGACCCTTGAACCATTTTCGAGGTGCTCAAAATCCAGGAGTTTAGCATGTGCAACTTCAAGCTTCTCATTTTTAGTTTCAAAATCATTAACCACCTCAAGAGCTCTATCACGGGATTCCTTTATTCTAGATAGTTCTAGAGCAAAAGTCTCCTCAAGAGATTCATTGGTGGTTTGTTCAAGTTCAAGAGCTTGCGAGAGGTCGGCGATCTCATTAGCGTAATCACGCTCATGACCTTCCATTTTCTCAATGGTGACCTCATGCTCCTCTAGATGAGATTCCAACTCCTCTATATATTTCTTGCCCTCAATGGCAATAAACATGATTTCCATGAAGTTGGAACGAGCCATTTTATTCTTATGAAGAGCTTTAAAAATCATTTCCCCCTTAATTTTTAAGGAGGCAACATTATCATTCTCTTCATCATTATCAACATCATCATCATTGTCATCATCACTATCATCACAAGATATATTGGGATTCAAAGTGGGAGATACCTTTGAAGCCTTAGCCATAAGGCAAAACGCAATAGATGATGATGTAGGATCCCTTGAAGCACCATTCAAGACTACATCTTGTTCCATGGGGTGTTGGGTTTCCTCTACATTGTTAGCATAACAATTCGAGAAATAGATGCATTTTTATCATGGCAACAAGATATAGCAAGCATATCAGCATGAGTTTTAGTCAAGCAATTTCTACAAGATATGCAAGGACTATCAACACAAACATGTGAAACATGTAGGGTGCTCGAAGCGTTAAAGTCCAAAGAAGATGCATTGCAATAAGATAGTGATGAAGGATCATCCACAATAAGCATACTATCATCATTGCAATGACCAACACTACTCACCATATCATTACCTTGTGGCAAACCACATGTAGGTGAAGTAGAAGAAGTTGAGAAGACAACACGGCTGGAGGTGGAGGGAGAACAATCATTCCCACAATTCTTGGACACACCATATTTACCTTGAAGCTTTGTCCACAACTCATGAGCATCCCGGAACGGCATGAGTTGAAATAAAACTACATTGCTCAAAGCATCAAAAAGCACATTAGAAGCTTGAGCATTGAGATAAGAGTTTTTCTCATCCTCTAAAGATAATCTTTGGGGATCCTTTGGAGGAGAAAAACCCATATCTACAATTCGCTCTAAATTTGGGTCCATGACCCTAAAGAGATTAAGCATGCGAATTACCCAAACATCAAAATTTGTGCCATCGAAACTAAGAGTGTCAGAGTATCCTAAACCCCTAGTCGACATCCTTACTCTCTAGGCGGTTAAGCCCTATAAAGAGAGACGAGGCTCTGATACCAATTGAAAGATCGTGGATGTCGCCTAGAGGGGGGGGTGAATAGGCGCTTTAAAATAATTACGGATTAGGCTCAAACAAATGCGGAATAAACCTAACGGTTAATTTGTCAACCACAAAACCTACAACAACTAGGCTCACCTATGTGCACCAACAACTTATGCTAAGCAAGATAAACAACTAGGTGATAGCAAGATATATGACAAGAAACAATATGGCTATCACAAAGTATAGTGCATAAGTAAAGGGATCGGGTAAGAGATAACCGAGGCACGCAGAGACGACGATGTATCCCGAAGTTCACACCCTTGCGGATGCTAATCTCCGTTTGGAGCGGTGTGGAGGCACAATGCTCCCCAAGAAGCCACTAGGGCCACCGTAATCTCCTCACGCCCTCGCACAATGCAAGATGTCGTGATTCCACTAAGGTCCCTTGAGGGCGGTCACCGAACCCATACAAATGGCAACCCTTGGGGGCGGTCACCGAACCCGTACACTTTGGCAACCTTTGGGGGCGGTCACCGGTACCCGTCAAATTGCTCGGGGCAATCTCCACAACCTAATTGGAGACCCCGACGCTTGCCCGGAGCTTTACACCACAATGATTGAGCTCCGAACAACACCAACCGTCTAGGGCGCCAAGGCACCCAAGAGGAATAAGCTCTAGGGTGCCCAAACACCCAAGAGTAATAAGCTTCTCAAACTTCACTTCCACGTATCACCGTGGAGAACTCAAACCAATGCACCAAATGCAATGGCAAGGGCACACAGAGTGCCCAAGTCCTTCTCTCTCAAATCCCATTAAAGCAACTAATGCTAGGGAGGGAAAAGAGAGGAAGAACAAGAAGGAGAACACCAAGAACTCCAAGATATAGATCCAAGGGGTTCCCCTCACCTAGAGGAGAAAGTGATTGGTGGAAATGTGGATCTAGATCTCCTCTCTCTTTTCCCCCAAAACTAGCAAGAATCCATGGAGGGATTGAGAGATAGCAAGCTCGAAGATGGTCAACAATGGGGGAAGAACACGAGCTCATGAGATGAGGTTCATTGGGGAAGAAGACACCCTTTTATAGGGCCTCCCGAATCCAACCGTTATGTGCTCAGCCCGCACATGAGCGGTACTACCGCTCCACGAGCGGTACTACCGCTGGAGGAGCGGTACTACCGCTTAGCACGGTCAAAACAGCTCAACCAGAGAGAAAAACACGAGCTGAAAATCTTCCAGAGAGGTAGTACCGCTCTGGGGAGAGGTAGTACCGCTTATAAGAGGTACTACCGCTCGAGGGGAGAGGTAGTACCGCTTATAAGTGTTGGGGAACGTAGTATTTTAAAATTTTCCTACGGTCACGCAAGATCTATCTACCACATGCATAGCAACGAGAGGGAAGAGTGTGTCTACGTACCCTCGTAGACCGGAAGCGGAAGCATCAAGTGACGCGGTTGATGTAGTCGAACTTCTTCGCGATCCAACCGATCAAGCACCGAACGTACGGCACCTCCGCGTTCAGCACACGTTCAGCTTGATGACGTCCCACGAGCTCTTGATCCAGTTGAGCTTCACGGGAGAGTTTCGTCAGCACGACGGTGTGGTGACGGATATGATGTATCTACCGGTGCAGGGCTTCGCCTAAGCACTGCGACGGTATGACCGAGGTGTGTTTCTGTGGAGGTGGGCACCGCACACGGCTAGAACAATTCAACTTATGTGTCTTTGGGTGCCCCCTGCCCCCGTATATAAAGGAGCAAGGGGGGAGGCCGGCCGGCCCTCTATGGTGCGGCTAGGGAAGCAATCCTACTAGGAATAGGATTGCAATCCTATTCCTAGTAGGAACCTACCAAAGAAGGAAAAGGGGGGAAGGAAAGAGAGGGAGAGGGAGAGGGAAAGAGGGGCCGCGCCCCTCCCTTAGTCCTATTCGGACTCCTCCTAGGGAGGGGGCGCGCCACCTCCTGGCTGCTGCCCTCTCTCTCCCCTATGGCCCACCAGGGCCCACCATTCCCCCGGGGGGTTCCGGTAACCACCCCGGCACTCCGGTAAATTCCGAAACTTTCCAGAACACTTCCGGTGTCCGAATATAGTCGTCCAATATATCAATCTTTATGTCTCGGACATTCCGAGACTCCTCTTCATGTCCGTGATCTCATCCGGGTCTCCGAACTACCTTCGGTACATCAAAACTCATAAACTCATAATACCGATCGCCATCAAACGTTAAGCGTGCGGACCCTACGGGTTCGAGAACTATGTAGACATGACCGAGACTCATCCCCGGTCAATAACCAATAGCGGAACCTGGATGCTCATATTGGCTCCTACATATTCTACGAAGATCTTTATCGGTTAAACCGCATAACAACATACGTTGTTCCTTTTGTCATCGGTATGTTACTTGCCTGAGATTCGATCGTCGGTATCTCTATACCTAGTTCAATCTCGTTACCGGCAAGTCTCTTTACTCGTTCCGTAATACATCATCTCGTGACTAACTCATTAGTCATTTGCTTGCAAGGCTTATTATGATGTGCATTACCGAGAGGGCCCAGAGATACCTCTCCGACACTCGGAGTGACAAATCCTAGTCTTGATCTATGCCAACACCACGAACACTTTCGGAGACACCTGTAGAGCATCTTTATGATCACCCAGTTACGTTGTGACGTTTGATAGCACACAAGGTGTTCCTACGGTATTCGGGAGTTGCATAATCTCATAGTCATAGGAACATGTATAAGTCATGCAGAAAGCAATAGCCGTAAAACTAAACGATCATAGTGCTATGCTAACGGATGGGTCTAGTCCATCACATCATTCTCCTAATGATGTGATCCCGTTGATCAAATGACAACTCATGTCTATGGCTAGGAAACATAGCCATCTTTGATTAATGAGCTAGTCTAGTAGAGGCATACTAGGGACATACTATTTTGTCTATGTATTCACACATGCATCAAGTTTCCGGTTAATACAATTCTAGCATGAATAAAAGACATTTATCATGATATAAGGAAATACAAAATAACATCTTTATTATTGCCTCTAGGGAATATTTCCTTCAGTCTCCCACTTGCACTAGAGTCAATAATCTAGCTCACATCGCCATGTGATTTAATACCGATAGTTCACATCGTTATGTGAATAACACCCATAGTTCACATCGCCATGTGACCAACACCCAAAGGGTTTACTAGAGTCAATAATCTAGTTCACATCGCTATGTGATTAATACCCAAGAGTAATAAGGTGTGATCATGTTTTGCTTGTGAGAGAAGTTTAGTCAACGGTTCTGTCACATTCAGATTCGTATGTATTTCGCAAATTTCTATGTCTACAATGCTCTGCATGGAGCTACTTGATACGTCCAAAACGTATCTATAATTTCTGCTTGCTCCATGCCACTTTTGGGTGATATTGCTATGATATTCATACACTTCCATACACTTTTGATCATATTTGGACTAACTTACTAATCCAGTGCACGCCAGTGCCAGTTTCTGTTTTCGGCTGTTTTTGTATTTCAGGTTTTCACGTTTCGAGAACTGCCCAGAAAAATCCAGAAAAATTATATAAAAAATCAGCATTCCGGAAACAACACTGCGTCCGAAGGGCAGCCTGGGGGGGGGGGCACCAGGGCTCCAGGCGCCCTGGCGGCGCCCCCCCTAGGCCGCGCCGGGGGGCGCCTGGGCCCCCCGAAGCTCCCCCGGTGCCCTACTTTGGCATATATTTAAAGGACCCTCCGAAACCCTCAGAAGAGAAACTCTTTTCGCGATACCATCTCTGTTCCGCCATCGCCGCCGCTTCCAAGATCGGGAGCACCAGGAGAACTCTTCCCGGCACCCTGCCGGAGGGGAGGATCACCACCGGGAGCTTCTCCACCACCATGGACGCCCCCCGGATGACTCGTGAGTAGTCTCCCTTGGACCATGAGTCCATGACCAGTAGCTATGTGATGTTCTCCTCCCGTTCTTGTGCTTCACTAATTAGTCCTCGTGAGCTGCCCTACATGATCGAGGCACATATGTAATCCTTATGCTGTTGCTATGTTGAGTTTGCTGGGATCCGATGGATTATGAGATTATGTTCAGATTGATCTTGAGTAATATATTTGATTCACCTCTTTTATATTTTTGTTCATAAGTAATTCTTGCATGTTCTCCGTTGTTATTTATTGCTTTGGCCGAGTAATAGGTAGTGACTCCAAGAGGGAACGTTATGCTCGATTGTGGGTTCATGCCCCTCGATGACTAGCTTGAGTGACAAAAACATGAGTCTAGGGGATGTGCTGTTGCCACAAGGGGGAAAACAACGGTGCTTGTGCCCGCGGGTGCAAGGATTGTTTACTTTACGCAAAGTTCTTTTAATGCAGTTGTCTGTTGCATTGAGTTTACACTATGGGTGGGACTCGCAACTTAATACCAGCGAGATGTTCTGGATAGATATCTCAAGGTGGATGATTAGTAGTAGATATTGATGGATTTCGGTCTACTTACTTTGGCGTACCACCCATGCTTTGAACCTCAACCTTTCTTGCAATGTAGTCAGCATTGGTTTGCGTTCGTGGTCCTGTCAATTGCCCAGCTGTAATTTGTTTACCTCACATAGCTGTTTTATCGTCTTTTGGGAGAGAGACATCACTAGTGAACATCATGAGACTCCGGTCCATATTACCATCATTGATCACACCCGCTATTTACTTTTTCGCTATTTACTTACTATTGCAAAACACTATCTATCACTACTATCATTGCATTTAATCCTTTGTGAACTACAAGGCCGGAGGGATTGACAACCTCTCTGTACTCGTTGGGAGCAAACTTATTTGTATCTGTGTGCAGGTCCACGTTGATTGCTACTAATCTGGCGCCGTAGCAATTGACACCTACTTGTTGAACCTAGGAGTCTCTGGGGATTCGATCCTTGGCATCTTTGCTAAGGGAAAACACTTCTACAATACTGCATCTTACACCTTCCACTTGGGGTAACCAACGAGGGGTTCGAGGCCCATCACTACTCTAGCTAATTGCTCCCACTTTCAATACGCATCCAGATTGATACTCAGAGTCATCTGGATTTAGTGTCAAAGCTTGCATCAGTGTAACCCTTTACGACGAACTCTTTATCACCTCCATAATCGAGAAACATTTCCTTAGTCATCCAGTTACTAAGGATAATTTTGACCGCTGTACAGTGATCTACTCCTGGATCACTATTGTACCTCCCTGTCACACTCATGGCAAGGTACACAACATGTTTGGTACATAGCATGGCATACTTTATAGAATCTATGGTTGAGGCATAGCGAATGACTTTCATTCTCTCTGTATTTTTCTGCCGTGGTCTGGCTTTGAGTCTTACTCAACTTCACACCTTACAAGTCAGGCAAGAACTCCTTCTTTGACTGGTCCATTTTGAACTACTTCAAAATCTTATCAAGGTATGTACTCATCGAAAGCCTTATCAAGCGTCTTGATCTATCTCTATAGATCTTGATGCCCTATATGTAAGCAGCTTCACCAAGGTCTTTCTTTGAAAAACTCCTTTCAAACACTCCTTTATGCTTTCCAGAAAATTCTACATCTTTTCCGATCGACAATATGTCATTCACATATACTTATCAGAAAGTTTGTAGTGCTCCCACTCACTTTCTTGTAAATGCAGGCTTCACCGCAAGTCTGTATAAATCTATAGGCTTTGATAAACTTATCAAAGCATATATTCCAACTCCGAGATGCTTGCACCAGTCCATAGATGGATCGCTGGAGCTTGCACATTTTGTTAGCACCTTTAGGATTGACAAAACCTTCTGGTTGCATCATATACAATTCTTCTTTAATAAATCCATTAAAGAATGCAGTTTTGTTATCCATTTGCCAGATTTCATAAAATGCGGCAATTGCTAACATGATTCTGACAGACTTAAGCATCGCTACGGGTGAGAAAGTCTCATCGTAGTTGTCAGGGATATTACTAGCAGGTATAAACCGGCTAGTATAAACCGGATTATGGTAATTTAATTGTATAATTGTAATACCCGGTAAGAGTTACGGCCCATGAAGATTTAGGGCCCATTGTATCGTTACGGTTTGTAAACCGCCTGATCATGTAACTTGAGAGATAAGGAAGAAAGAGCAGAGACCGAGGCGGACACAAGTATGAGCCAGCCTCGGGACTCTGTAAACCGGATCGGGCGTCGCCTCTATATAAGGGGACGACCCGGCGACGGTTCAGGGACAAGCAAGAAACAACCGGTCGAGACACAGGCAAGCGATCTGCTCCCTGTTCATCGACGCCCAAGCAATACCAAACCAAACTAGACGTAGGCTTTTACCTTCATCGAAGGGGCCGAACTAGTATAAATCCTTTGTGTCCTTTGTGTGCTTTTAACCCCTTCAAGCTAACCCGTGCGATGGTTCCTCAACTAAGTCCGTTAAACCGGACATCTGCCGTGTTAATTCCACGACAGTTGGCGCCCACCGTGGGGCCTCCGCACGATGGTTTCGAGTTCTTGGAGGGCAGCTTTAAAGGGCTCAAGGGTTACGCGGTCGGCCGGATGACCAAGAGTCGCCGCGGCCGGATCTACATCGACGACGCGGGTTGGGGACCGGAGACCGATTCAATCGAATACGGGTACCGGGTTCCCTTCGGCGACATCCACGTCTTCATCGGCAAGATTGGTGAACCAGGGCCTGAGCCGGACGTCTTCCCCAACATCGTCGAGCCGGCTCAGCGTGCGAGATCGGCCCGGATTCAGCCTGCCATGAAGCGCGTTTTCGTTGGAGCAATTCACAGGGTTCAAGCCGAGGACGGATCGGATTCTGGTGGTGACACAGTTATCTATTCCGACGATGAATCTTCATCTGGAGAGACTGAGTCTTTGTATCAGTTGCGGGACGGCCGATCTGAGGGTATGTCCGACGGAGACAGTATTCCGGACCCCTTTGATCCGCCAAACCGAGTGGCTGTCTTTATGGCCGGTTCACAACCTACGCAGCAGTCCACGGTGAACGGGGCGATGACAGCAGACGCTGGTGTAGGGGGGAGCGGCCCAGCCCTCTCGCCCTCTGACGCTCTATCCACCTTGATCGAGGAGTTCACCACCCGAGCCATAGCAGAGGTAGCTCCAGCAGACAAGGCGCAACACGATGCAGAGCTCCTTCAGCTGAAGGGCCGGATTGATCAAGCAAAAGAAAATCTGAAGGCGGAGAAGGCTATGATAGCCATGAGGCAACCAGAGTTGGATGATCAGGCTTTTCAGTTAAGGATGGAACAGGCCTCTGTGCAGGGAGTGAGGAGTCGGAAGTACCAGTCTCATCTACCTCCGGTTTACGAGGCGACGGATCTTTTCAGGACGCCAGGAGCAGGAACCAGCAATGATCCAGCGACAAACCGGAGGGCGGCCCCGGCTAGGGATGAGCCGGTTCAGCAGCCCACTGCAGAGCAAGATCGGCGAGTCATGCCTGCGCCTCATATCCCGACCCCTCCGGGTCATTACTCAAACCCTTTGGACAACATTGTTGCTGCCGCTTCACGCCTGGCCGCTTTACCCATTGAAGGGGCATCCCCCGTGGCATTGGAGGCACGCAGGGTCAAGGATCTGCTTAATACGGCATTAACACAACAGCAAGCGTATTCTTACAGCAGGGAGAGGCTCCATTCAACACCACGCCACAGCCGGAGTTACACTAGGCATTGGGAGGAACCAGAAGTGTCTAGTAGTGAACGCAGGCGACACCGTCACAGACAAAATAATCCGGCAGGCGCAGATGCACAAGCTCAGGATGCGAACCGGATTAGATCTGTGGCCCGTGAGGAGGTCCGTCAAACGACGCCGGTTCACACCACCACATCGGAGACAGGAGTCGCAACGAGTTCCTTTGGGGTACAATGTCTTATCCCCGCTTTACGGAGCGTGAAGCTGCCCAAGGATTTTAAAGGTCCACGTAAGGTGCCTAATTATACAGCAGATTTGGCTCCAGAAGCTTGGGTTGAGAGTTACGAGATGGCCATGGAGATGCTGGACGTGGATGAAGCGGCTTGTGCGAAATACTTCACCATGATGCTTGAAGGTACAGCCCGGACCTGGCTGAAGGGTTTACCCCCTAATTCTATCGGAACGTGGGGAGAGTTACGTCGCCAGTTTATCAAGAACTTCAAGGATACATGCAAGCAGCCGATGTCAGTAGTAGATCTAGCAGCCTGTGTGCAAGGAGAACAGGAGTCTACAAGTGCATGGGTGCGGCGAGTATCAGAGATCTTGCACTCTTCGAATGGTATCAATCCCAGTACGGCAATAGTGACACTGGAAAACAATTGCTGGTTTGAGTCTCTAAAGTTAAAACTGGGACGGCTTAAACGGGATTGTAATGATATGGGAACTCTCATGAGCGCTCTGGTAAAGTACGGGGACTCCGACAACAATAAGTATCCAGAAGCGGAGGGAGACAAAGCTGGAAAAGTCAATAAGCCTGGTAAACCGGCGCAGATTAACCCGGCTGGTACCAGTTTCTTAGGCAAGCGAAAAGCGGAGGGTGGCTCTGATTTCGTGGCCAATACCCAAGTTCAGGGGGGTTTTCAGCGCAATAAGGGCAAACCACCTCCACAAACCGGCGGAGGGAATGTTAGCTGGGAGCAGGAGTTAAATGAGCCTTGTCCGAAACATAGCACAAGGGAACGACCAACAAAACACACTATAGGAGAATGCAAGCCTTTGATGGAGGCCATAATGAGCCGCTTCAGCTCTAACAACGGGCCTCCAAATGGCGGTTCAGGCCCGGGGTTTTACGATCCGGGTCACCAGGGGAACGGCTCCGGATCAGGATACCATGGCAACAACAGTGGTTATAATAATCGAGGCAATAATCAATATGGTCAAGGCGGTTACAATAACCAAGGAAATTAGCAGCATGGTCAAGGTGGTTACAATAACCAAAACAACCAACAGCAGGGCCAGGGTAATCACAATAACCAAGGCAGTCAGCAGCGTCAGCAGCAGCAGCAATCCGGATATCAGAGTAATCCGAAGGAGCTGAGTAGTGGGCAGTATCATGTGTTTACTACAAGTTTGTGTAAACGGGATCAGAAAGTTTTGAAGCGGGCGGTCCACGCGGTTGAACCGGCGACACCGCAATTCCTGCCCCGGTCAGAGCAGCCTATTGTGTGGAGCAGGGAGGATCACCCGTTACGAGTTGATAATCCGGGTCACTTGGCCTTGGTGGTAGCACCACAGGTGGGTGGCTACAAGTTCACTAAAGTTCTTATGGACGGCGGCAGCAGCATCAATATCTTGTATTATGAGACTTTCCGTCGTATGGGCTTGACGGATAAAAAGCTAAGACAGTCAAACACGGTGTTTCATGGAGTAGTACCAGGTAAATCAGCTTACCCAGTTGGGAAGATTGACCTAGAAGTTACCTTTGGAGATGAACAGGATTCCAGGTCAGAGATGATAACTTTTGAAGTCATCAAGATCCGGAGCCCTTATCATGCTCTGTTCGGGAGGACGGTTTATGCCAAGTTTATGGCCAGGCCGTGTTATGTTTATCTACAACTCAAGATGCCGGGTCACAAAGGAACCATTACAGTTCATGGAAGTCGCAAAATTGCATTGGAGTGTGAAGAAGGAGACGCTGCTTACGCGGAGGCAGTGTGTGCTACGGAGGAGTTAAAATTTTACAAGGACAACGTTGATCCGGCAGATATGTCCCCATTGAAGAAGCCAACTACGGAACATGATCCGGCGTTGAAGTTTAAGTCAGCATAAGAGACCAAGCAAGTTGACTTTGTGCCAGGCGATTCATCCAAGCAGTTCACTATCAGCGCTAACCTTGATCCCAAATAGAAAGCGCGCTCATCGAGTTCATCCGTGAGAACCGGGATATCTTTGCATGGAAACCTTCTGACATGCCAGGTATACCGAGGGAACTCGCTGATCATAGTCTTAACATTGATCCGAAGTTTAAACCGGTCAAGCAGTATCTACGCCGCTTCAACGAAGAAAGGCGCAAGGCTATAGGAGAAGAAGTGGCCAGGCTTTTGGCTGCAGGGTTCATAGTTGAAGTTTTTCACCCGAAGTGGTTGGCTAACCCGGTGCTGGTGTTAAAGAAAAATGAAAAGTGGAGAATGTGTGTGGATTACACGGACCTAAACAAAGCCTGTCCAACTGATCCTTTTGCTCTCCCTCGCATTGATCAGATCATCGATGCTACAGCGGGATGTGAGCGACTAAGTTTTTTGGATGCATATTCAGGGTATCACCAGATCAAGATGGCAGTTAAAGATCAGGAGAAGACGTCCTTCATAACGCCTTTTGGTGCTTTTTGCTATGTTTCTATGCCCTTTGGGCTCAAGAGTGCCCAAGCAACTTATCAGCGTTGCGCGCAGAATTGTATTAATGGGCAGATAGGGAGGAATGTTCATGCCTATGTGGATGATATTGTGGTAAAATCAAGGAAGGATGAGACACTGATAGAGGACCTCAAAGAGACTTTTGACAATCTTCGAGCCTATAAAATGATGCTTAATCCGGAGAAGTGTGCTTTTGGTGTTCCGGCAGGCAAGCTCCTTGGATTCTTGGTGTCAAACAGAGGGATAGAAGCTAATCTGGAGAAGATCAAGGCGATCACATCTTTGACTAAACCGGTTTGCATCAATGATGTTCAGCGTATCGCTGGCCGAATCACAGCATTGAGCCGGTTCATCAGCCGTTTGGGAGAGAAGGCGATTCCGCTTTATCAGATGTTGAAGAAGACGGACCGATTTACATGGAATGATGAGGCAAACGCTGCGTTTGAGGATTTGAAGCGTCAGCTGGCAAAGTCGCCGGTCCTGGCTGCCCCTGTTGATAATGAGCCGTTGCTGTTATACGTTGCCGCCAATGCACGAGCAGTCAGCGTAGCCATCGTGGTTGAACGCAAGGAGGCAGGGAAGGAATACCCGGTTCAGCGTCCGGTCTATTACTTCAGTGAAGTTCTCATTGAGTCCAAGCAAAGGTACCCACATTGGCAGAAGCTGGTATATGGTGTGTTCATGGCAAACCGGAAGTTGAAGCATTATTTTCAAGGCCACCCAATAACTGTTGTTAGTTCAGCACCCTTGGGGGATATAATCCAGAACAGGGAAGCTACAGGCAGAGTGGCGAAGTGGGCCATTGAGCTCAGCCCACACGAATTGAAATATGTGCCACGCACCGCTATCAAATCTCAAGCATTGGTGGATTTCATCAATGATTGGACAGAACTGCAAACACCAGAGGAGAAGCCGGATCTTACATACTGGACGATTCACTTTGACGGTTCAAGGCAGTTAGAAGGCTCGGGGGCTGGAGTTGTTTTAACTTCCCCATGAGGAGACAAGTTTTGTTATGTCCTCCGTTTATTGTTTCCTTGTACTAATAATGCAGCAGAGTATGAAGCATTGCTTCATGGCTTGCGGATGGCCAAGGAGATGAACTTGAGCCGGGTCAAGTGCTTTGGCGATTCGGATCTAGTGGCGCAACAAGTATCCGGTAAGTGGGACTCAAGAGATCCTCTCATGGCAGCTTATAGACGAGAAGTTGAAGCAGTTGCAGGATATTTCAAAGGATATCAGGTGGATCACATAGACCGGCGAAGGAATGAAGCGGCCGATGCTCTGAGCCGGCTGGGTTCTCAACGTAAACCGGTACCACCGAATACTTTTTTGGATGAGTTGCACAGTCCGTCGGTTCAAGTACCATCGGAGGAAGACCTGGCTGTTCCTAATCCGGAGGCACAGCTAGTTGCGGCACTTCATGTTATTCCGGATTGGACGCTTCCCTATTTGGCGTATCTGAGCCGAGGAGAGCTGCCGGACGATGAGATCGAAGCAAGACAGATAATTCGGCGCTCTAAGTCCATGACAATTGCAAACGGAGAGCTTCATCATCGTAGTGTTTCTGGAGCATTTCAGCGATGTGTGTCAGCTGAGGAAGGTTGTGATATTCTTCGTGAGATCCATGAAGGGGATTGTGGCCATCATGCCGGTTCAAAATGCTTGGTGGCTAAAGCTTTTCGACATGGGTTCTATTGGTTGACAGCCCATGCTGATGCGGCGAATCTAGTCCGGAACTGTGATGCTTGTCAGAAGTTTTCACGACGTGCTCTTGTTCCGGCACAGGAGCTCCGGATGATACCAATAACCTGGCCATTTGCGACTTGGGGGCTTGATATGGTTGGACCCTTCAAACGGTCCCAAGATCAGAAAATTCATCTACTGGTGGCTGTGGATAAGTTTACAAAATGGATTGAGGCAGAACCTGTGAGCAAGTGTGATGCGGCAACAACGGTCAAATTTATCAAAAAGGTAATTTTCCGGTTTGGCTTTCCACGCAGCATCATCACAGACAACGGCACCAATTTATCTAAAGGAGAGATGGGAGAGTTTTCTCAACGAGAGCATATTCGCCTAGATGTATCTTCTGTAGCGCACCCTCAATCCAATGGTCAAGCTGAAAGAGCGAATCAAGAGATTTCGCGAGGTATCAAGCCTCGGCTTATGACTCCCTTGCAAAGGACACCAGGGTGCTGGGTTGAGGAGTTACCTTCTGTTCTTTGGAGTATCAATACTACGCCAAATCGATCCACAGGTTACACACCTTTCTTTTGGTATATGGTGCTCAAGCGGTCCTTCCAAGTGATATCCGTCATGATTCGCCAAGGGTGACGGCCTATGTTGAAGCGGCCAACGAGCAGGTCAGACAAGACAGTTTGGACCGGCTGGATGAAGAGCGTGATATAGCGGCGGCACGGTCTGCGATTTATCAACAAGACTTGCGCAGATATCACAGCCGCCGGATCAAGACCAGGACGTTACAGGAGGGAGACTTAGTACTCCGGCTCATCCAAGATCAAACGGATATGCACAAGCTATCCCCACCTTGGGAAGGGCCCTTTGTGGTCAGCAAGAATCTGCACAACGGTTCATATTACCTGGTGGACGTTCGAGAACACAAGGACTCACGGACATCGGAAGAAGAGACAAAGAGGCCGTGGAACATCGCCCTCTTGCGGCCTTACTATACCTGAGCCATGAGCTCCACTGTATCCTATGTATATATTATGATTAATGAATAAACCGACACCCTCGGTAAACTGGGGGCTCAGCCTTTTTTCTAATACAAGTATCTTATGGTGACAACCATACATTTCTTATCATATGTCATATTTCAAACACTTCGATCGGTTTAAACTGATTGTGCGGGACATATGTACTATGGAGTAATAACTCACTGAAGGGCTTCCTGTTCAAACATAGGTCGTATTCGAACCAAAGAGAACATAGCCAAACTTACTGAAGGGAATCCTGTTCAAACATAGGTCGTATTCGAACCAAAGAGGACATGGCACAAGGCCCTCTGGATGGTACCCGCATCCATTGATTGGTTAAAGTTGTATATGGCCAGCAGGGGAGAGGATTGTACCCGAATCCTAGCTCAAATCCATGCGGTTGTCTCTGTTTCCTATGGTTGTACCCGAACCATAAGGCCCTCTGGATGGTACCTGCATCCATTGATTGGCTAAAGTTTTATATGACCAGCAGGGGAGAGGATTGTACCCGAATCCTAGCTCAAATCCCTGTGGTTGTCTCTGTTTCCTATGGTTGTACCCGAACCATAAGGCCCTATGGATGGTACCCGCATCCATTGATTGGCTAAAATTTTATATGGCCAACAGGGGGCAGGATTGTACCCGAATCCTAGCTTAACCCCTGTTGGTTGTATCCTGTTCCTATGGTCGTATCCGAACCATAAGGCCCTCTGGATGGTACCCGCATCCATTGATTGGCTGAACCTTGCTTTGAGCCTGGCAGCTCATAAAAAGCCTCGACTACATGGTTTTATTAGCAAACTTGCATTTTTGGTATTTGTGTTTTATGGTTCTTTGATCCGGAGTGGGACAACTTCAGAGTTGACCACGTATCTACAAAAAGTCTGGGCAAAGCGCCAGCATGATCTAAACCGGTCGCTCATATACAACCCGGAAATTATTATTGGGTCTATCAAAGGTTCCCTCAGAAAAATTGCAAATTTCCCCGGATTAAGAGTATCAAGCATACTTGATTGCAGGTATGAAGTTATTTCCGGTACAAACAAATACTTGTTTATTATGTTGTGTGAACAATTTAATTGGTCCAGCGGTAAACCGCTAGGACATATTTTCAGTGTTATCTATGCAGAAACAAATAATATGCAGGATGAATCATATCAGACCAGATTTAAATTGGCAACGTCACAACAAAAAGTCGGAACATCCGGATCAAGACGAAACAATGTTTTATGCTATCCTATTACAAGGCATAGCAAGCCGGAACGGATTAAAGACTGTCCAACAAAATGAGACTGCAACTACAAAGATACACTATGGTCTACGCTTCCTCCTGCTGCGATGGCTGGGGATCAACTTGTCCCGGAGTCTCTTCCCCTTCTTGAAGTGGTTGAAAGTCAGGGGTGCACCAATCAATTTTCGTTAAAGCACGGAAGTACATCTCTTCCGTGATAAGTTCGGACGGATCAATATCTGGGGCGAAAGTATGAGGGCGCACTGGTGGGATTAGATTCATGGTATCATAAACCGGCCGATCCACCCGCTCGTTCTGTAAATCATATCCCGGATGATACCTGGATAAGTCTGTTTCGGCAGCAAGCTTGCTAGCGAGAGGACGCATCTCCTTGGTCAAAGCGTGAAGATCCTTGGCAGTGAAAGCTGATCCGTCTTCTTTAGTACCGGGATACCCGTTCAAGGCCTCTTCCGGATCAAAATCTGGAACCCATGCTTTGGCTCTAGTAAGCGCCATGAGAGAACCGGCTCGAGCAGCAGATTTCTTCACTTCTTCCAAGCGCACTGGCAAGACAGACAGTTTCTCTAATGTGCCTTGGATAGTGGTGGGGGCCGGTTTATTGAAAGATGTTGCGCTTATGATCCTTTGAGCGCCGGAGTACAGCTGCTCGACCAGAGTATAACACGCCTTGAGTTTTTTCCGTAAATCATCCCCAAGATGGGTGACACGGCGCCCTGCATATGATTATCACAGTTAAACCGGAACGGATTAAAGAGTTCAAGGATGAAAGCAGGAATACAAATTAAGTACTTACCGAAGACAACAGAAGTCATCAGTTCTATCTGCCGCTTTAAACCGGTTAACTCTTCAGTCACAGGATTAAGGACTTCCTCAGCATCCTTTGCCCTTTTTTCCAGATCCTTCTTTTGCACCTCAAAAGCTGCCCGCTCCTCTTCAAAGTATTTCTTCAGTTGTTCAGCAGTCTTTAAGCTCAGCGCCAAGTCTTTCTTGGCCTTAGAAGCAGCAGACTCCGTTTCAGTGAGTCTGTTCCGGAGTTCAGTGATTTCTTCAGCCCTCCGGTTCAAATCAGCCTGCAATGAAAATCAAGTGGAATAAAGAGCAAAAGTCAGACAAGTCTCAAGCACATAACCAAGTTATCCACTTGACACTTGGGGGCTAATGGGCAGTTAAAGCGTCAAACAGTAGCAATTCAAAGACAAGTCTCAAGCACACAAACAAGTTGTCTACTTGACACTTGGGGGCTAATGGATAGTTGAAGTATCAAAGGAAAAATTCAGACAAGTCCCAGGCACATAAACCGAATTATGCCCCTGGCACTTGGGGGCTAATGTAAGATCATATGCTCAAACAAGAAGTACCGGTTCACCTTCTAAATGCAGCTAAACCGGAACTTGGGGGCTACCATGGTATGGACAGACACACAACAAAAGTAAAACAAAGACAAGGGAGTTACCTCGTATTTTTCTTTCATCATGCTGATTAAGCCCGCTTCATAGTCACGGCCGGTGTGAAGCCGGTTCAAATACCCAGAATAGAGCTCTTGGGCACTCAGATCAGCAAAACCAGACAACTCCGTGCTCCATTTACCCTTCTCTTGATGGATTTTCTCCGCTTTAGCTGTGTGTTTAGCTAAAACAGTGGGTTCAGCAGGAGCAGTATAAGCAGTACCAGTTATCTCGACATCCGGAGAAGGGGCAGTTGCTGGTGGTGGAGTAGCGGTGTGAACCGGACTACTACGAGCAGGGCTAGTTTGAGGAGGATCGACCCGGGCAGGACTCGCCGGTTCATGGACGTTCTCACTGTTGGGATTTTCAGGCACAGTAGTATGGTCCATAGGAGCAGGGTCTTCAAGCGGAATTGTGGGCTTGCCTTCCGGAGGGACGGTTGTATCCGTATCAGCCGCCGGATCATCAGTGGCAGTTTCAGCGGCTGTTTTGTTGGCTTTGGCCCTTTTGCTGGGTTTAGGCTTGCTAAAAGAAATTGGAAAAAGAAGTTAGAACTGTAAGGCAAATACAAAGATAAACCGGATAAGATAAATGACTTACCCAAGGACAGTCTTCAAAGGAGGAATTTGCGTGGCAGTAGATTCGCCAGAGGAAGATAAGGGAGTCTCCTGATAATTAGGGTCAGACGGTTTAAGTGGTTTGCGTATAAGCCCGGCCTTGGGATGAAGCAGAGTTGGAGAAAGTATAACCTCAGAGCGGCGTCTCCGAGCCGGAGTAAGAGATATGCCGGACGATTCAACTGCAAGGCCGCTATGGCGGGTAGTCCGGCGAAGGGCTTCATGTTGCTGTTTCTTCAAAAGAAAATTGGGGTCCAATTGAGCATAAGGGTGAGAAAACTGATATTTCCGGACTGTCAGACGAATTTTTGGTGGAGGAGGTTCTGAATCTGAAGAAAGAATAGTTACCTCAATTTCGGCCGGTTTATCTCCTTCAGCCAACTCCTGTGAAAAGATACCGTTAACATGACTCTGGATAGAAGTAACAAATCATAGCCGGATTAACCCATACCTCAGAGTCTGGATCATCATCTTTAGCATGTGAACCGGAGCCAGTGGCCGCCTTTCTCTTCTTGATAACGTAAGTTTTCCGGCGTGGCTGTTTTCCAGCCTTTTCCTGAGGTTTCCTCTTCCAAAAAGGATCATCAGCCTATTCAAAAGGTGAAAGATAATTGAAAGAACGATTTAAAGGAACGGATTACAAACATACGAAAAAGAATAAGACTTACTGCAGGCAGCTTGTTCTTCTTATAATAAGGAGCCAATCCGGTTTGGCTACATTCTTCTAAAGAGACATTAAGCATCTTCTTAGCAGACTCAATGACCTCCGATTCAGGAAGTTTGTCTTTAGAAAACCGTTGAGGATCATCCGGTTTACCAGAGTATTTACACATCAGACTGGAGCGGGGGCTCAGAGGGAGTATACTCCAAGAAAGCCAGCAACGCATGAAATCAACCCCCGTTAATCCGTTGGCCATAAAGGCCTTGAGCCTAGCAAACTGAGAAGCAAACCGGGGCCGTTCTGAGGAGCTAAGGCGCTGCGATAAAGGGTGATCTTCAGGGAGACGATGCTCGCGATAACGCGGCAGTGGATTTTCTCCTTCAGGTGAAGTGTCAAGGCAATAGAACCAAGACTTGTTCCAGTCCTTCGGGTGTGTGTGGAGAGCAGCGTGAGGAAAGACTGCATCCCTTCTCTTTTGGATACTGACCCCTCCCAATTCTTGATGAGGACCACCAGTAAACTCAGTTCGCCGGTTCAAGTGGAAGAAATCCCGGAACAAGTCGACTGATGGTTCCTCTTGCAAATATACCTCTGAGAAAACTTGAAAGTCGCAGATATTTGAAATAGAATTTGGACCTATGTCCTGAGGGTGAATCTGAAAAGTGGCAAGCACGTCCCGGAAGAACTTTGAACCGGGAGGAGAAAAACCTTGGGCCATGTGATCAAAGAAGACAATAACCTCCCCTTCTTTAGGAGCCGGGGGGCATTCGTTTCCTGGGGCCCGCCATTTCAAAACTGACCGAGGGCCCAGAGTGCCGACTGATGCAGCATTGATTAAACCTTCTTCCGTAATGATGGAACGGACCCAGTCACAAGAAACAAATTGTTTGGCAGACATAGTAGCAGAATGGAAGTGCTGAAAAGATAAAGTATGAAAACCGGATTATTCAAAGACAGATATATAAACCGGATCGCATATGCAAAATTATGCCGACGGTTTAGACAAGGGACTAATGGCATAGCTAACCCGGAAGTAAGCAGGGAACGCGTTACTGCCGGTTCAGAAATAACAAAAGAGAGGAGCTAAACTGTCGTGTTTGTTGTTGATGTATTACAGAAACGATATTTGACTGACTAAACTGGAGAATATTTTGCAGATCTACAAGGATGAAGAAACAAGTTTTTACAGGTAGCTAAAGTGTAACAGATCTGAGCATCCAGGGAAAAGAAAAACAAATGCAAGACTATTACAGGAAGAACTGCAAGGATCCTATACAGAGCGGACAAATCTAAAGATTGAATCTAAAACGCTGAAATCTAAGCGTACGGCAGCGGAACAGAGGCAAGGTTTAAGGGCAAGATCTAAAGGCTGAAACTACTTCGAACTAGGTGCCTAGGACGAACAGATGAAGCTTTCTCCGAGGTTTAATGGCGGAGGCGCGAGAAGAACCCTAACGCTATAGATCTACAGCGAGGAAGATGGAGTACCTGAAACAGCAAGAAGCGGCGGCGGAGTTTCTCTGGTCGCACTCAGGTTGATGCAGCGGCCGGCGAAGGAAGGCTTGACGGACGACGGCGAAGGAGAGCTTGACGAACGACGGCAGAGGTTTGAGCTCGCGCGACGGAAGAGGAGGACGAGCGGAAGGAAAATGAGGAAGAGAAGGTAGCAGTATTTATAAAGGGGCAGAGAACGAAACGGCAGGCACGAGATTTGAGGAGGCAGAAGATTGGATAAAGATTCTCTGTCGCCTCGATTCTCGGGATAGCCTTTAAACAAAGGTGATAGACAGCTGCGCGCGTTAAATACGGAGGTGATGTCACAGATAAATTAAGTGATTTCCAAAGATGACGTCATGGCCGGTTTACAAAAATGAGAAAACACAAGAAAAGAAGATCATGCAAGACTGAGAAGATTGATATGAACAAGTTCAAATCATTCTGGGGCCTAATGTCAGGGATATTACTAGCAGGTATAAACCGGCTAGTATAAACCGGATTATGGTAATTTAATTGTATAATTGTAATACCCAGTAAGAGTTACGGCCCATGAAGATTTAGGGCCCATTGTATCGTTACGGTTTGTAAACCGCCTGATCATGTAACTTGAGAGATAAGGAAGAAAGAGCAGAGACCGAGGCGGACACAAGTATGAGCCGGCCTCGGGACTCTGTAAACCGGATCGGGCGTCGCCTCTATATAAGGGGACGACCCGGCGATGGTTCAGGGACAAGCAAGAAACAATCGGTCGAGACACAGGCAAGCGATCTGCTCCCTGTTCATCGACGCCCAAGCAATACCAAACCAAACTAGACATAGGCTTTTACCTTCATCGAAGGGGCCAAACTAGTATAAATCCTTTGTGTCCTTTGTGTGCTTTTAACCCCTTCAAGCTAACCCGTGCGATGGTTCCTCAACTAAGTCCGTTAAACCGGACATCTGCCGTGTTAATTCCACGACAGTAGTCAACTCCTTGAACTTGTCAAGAACCTTTCGCAACAAGTATAGCTTTGTAAACAGTAACATTACCGTCAGCGTCAGTCTTCCTCTTGAAGATCCATTTATTTTTCGATGGCTTGCTGATCATCGGGCAAGTCAACCAAAGTCCACACTTTGTTCTCATACATGGATCCCATCTCAGATTTCATGGCCTCAAGCCATTTTGCGGAATCTGGGCTCATCATCGCTTCCTCATAGTTCGTAGGTTCATCATGGTCCAGTAACATGACTTCCAGAACCGGGTTGCCATACCACTCTGGTGCGGAACGAACTCTGGTCGATCTACGAAGTTCAGCAGAAACTTGATCTGAAGTTTCATGATCATCATCATTAGCTTCCTCACTAATTGGTGTAGGGATCACTGGAACTAGTTTCTGTGATGTACTACCTTCCAATTCGGGAGAAGGTACAATTACCTCATCAAGTTCTACTTTCCTCCCACTCACTTCTTTCGAGAGAAACTCCTTATCTAGAAAGGATCCATTCCTAGCAGCGAATATCTTGCCTTCGGATCTGTGATAGAAGGTGTACCCAACAGTCTCCTTTGGGTATCCTATGAAGACACATTTCTCCGACTTGGGTTCGAGCTTATCAGGTTGAAGCTTTTTTACACAAGCATTGCAGCCCCAAGCTTTAGGAAACGACAACTTTGGTTTCTTGCCAAACCACAGTTCATAAGGCGTCGTCTCAACGGATTTAGATGTTGCCCTATTTAGCGTGAATGCAGCTGTCTCTGATGCATAACCCAAAACGATAGTGGTAAATCGGTAAGAGACATCATAGACTGCACCATATCTAATAAAGTACGATTACGATGTTCGGACACACCATTACGCTGTGGTGTTCCGGGTGGCATGAGTTGTGAAACTATTCCACATTGTTTCAAATGAAGACCAAACTCGTAACTCAAATATTCTCCTACACGATCAGATCGTAGAAACTTTATTTTCTTGTTACGATGATTCTCTACTTCACTCTAAAATTCTTTGAACCTTTCAAATGTTTCAGACTTGTGCTTCATTAAGTAGATATACCCATATCTGCTCAAATCATCAGTGAAGGTCAGAAAATAACGATACCCGCCGCGAGCTTCAACACTCATTGGCCCACATACATCAGGATGTATGATTTCCAACAAATCTGTTGCTCGCTCCATAGTTCCAGAGAACGGAGTATTAGTCATCTTGCCCATGAGGCATGGTTCGCAAGCATCAAGTGATTCATAATCAAGTGATTCCAAAAGTCCATCACTATGGAGTTTCTTCATGCGCTTTACACCAATATGACCTAAACGGCAGTGCCACAAATAAGTTGCACTATCATTATTAACCTTGCATCTTTTGGTTTCAATATTATGAATATGTGTATCACCACAATCGAGATCCAATAAGAATAGACCACTCTTCAAGGGTGCATGACCATAAAAGATATTATTCATAAAAATAGAACAACCATTATTCTATGATTTGAATGAATACCCGTCTCGCAACAAACAAGATCCAGATATAATGTTCATGCTCAACGCGGGCACCAAATAACAATTATTTAGGTCTAAAACTAATCCCGAAGGTAGATGTAGAGGTAGCGTGCCGACGACGATCACATCGACTTTGGAACCATTTCCCACGCGCATCGTCACCTCGTCCTTAGCCAATCTTCGTTTAATCCATAGTCCCTGTTTCGAGTTACAAATATTAGCAACCGAACCGGTATCAAATACCTAGGTACTACTACGAGCATTAGTAAGGTACACATCAATAACATGTACTCCCTCCGTTCGGAATTACTTGTCTTGGAAATAGATGTATCTAGAACTAAAATACGTCTAGATACATCCATTTTTGTGACAAGTAATTCCGAACGGAGGGAGTATATCACATATACCTTTGTTCACCTTGCCATCCTTCTTATCCGCCAAATACTTGGGGCAGTTCCGTTTCCAGTGTCCAGTCCCCTTGCAGTAGAAGCACTCAGTTTCAGGCTTGGCTCCAGACTTGGGTTTCTTCGTGGGAGTAGCAACTGTCTTGCTATTCTTCTTGAAGTTCCCCTTCTTTCCCTTGCCCTTTTTCTTGAAACTAGTGGTCTTGTTAACCATCAACACTTGATGCTCCTTTTTGATTTCTACCTCCGCGGCCTTGAGCATAGCGAAGAGCTCGGGAATTGTCTTTTGCATCCCTTGCATATTATAGTTCATCACGAAGCCTTTATAGCTTGGTGTCAGTGATTGAAGAACTCTATCAATAACACTATCTTCATCAACTTTGCAACCAAGTTGAGTCATATGATTGTAGTACCCAGACATTCTGAGCAAGTGTTCACTGATAGAACTATTCTCCTCCATCTTGCAGCTGTAGAACTTATTGGAAATCTCATATTTCTCAATCTGGGCATTTGCTTGAAATATTAACTTCAACTCCTGGAACATCTCATATGGTCCATGACATTCAAAACGTCGTTGAAGTCCCGGTTCTAAGCCGTAAAGCATGACACACTGAACTATCGTGTAGTCATCAGACCGCGACTGCCAGACGTTCAAAGCGTCTACATTAGCGGGAGGGGGCTTGTCACCTAGCGGTGCTTCAAGGACATAATTCTTCTGTGCAGCAATGAGGATAATCCTCAAGTTACGGACCCAGTCCGTGTAATTGCTACCATCATCTTTCAACTTAGCTTTCTCTAGGAATGCATTAAAATTCAAAGGAACGGTAGCACGGGCCATTGATCTACGACAACATAGATATGCAAAAACTATCAGGACTAAGTTCATGATAAATTAAAGTTCAATTTAATCATATTAATTAAAGAACTCCCACTTAGATAGACATCCCTCCGGTCATCTAAATGATCACGTGATCCAAATCAACTAAACCATGTCCGATCATCACGTGAGATGGAGTAGTTTCAATGGTGAACATCTTATGTTGATCATATCTACTATATGATTCACGCTCGACCTTTCGGTCTCCAGTGTTCCGAGGCCATATCTGCATATGCTAGGCTCGTCAAGTTTAACCCGAGTATTATGCGTGTGCAAAACTGGCTTACACCCGTTGTATTTGAACGTAGAGCTTATCACACCCGATCATCACGTGGTGTCTCGGCACGACGAACTTTCGCAATGGTGCATACTCAGGGAGAACACTTATACCTTGAAATTTAGTAAGGGAACATCTTATAATGCTACCGTCGTTCTAAGCAAAATAAGAAGCATAATAAGATAAACATCACATGCAATCAAAATATGTGACATGATATGGCCATCATCATCTTGTGCTTTTGATCTCCATCTCCAAAGCACCGTCATGATCACCTTCGTCACCGGCGCGACACCTTGATCTCCATCGTAGCATCGTTGTTGTCTCGCCAACTATTGCTTCTACGACTGTCGCTACCGCTTAGTGATAAAGTAAAGCAATTACATGGCGATTGCATTTCATACAATAAAGCGACAACCATATGGCTCCTGCCAGTTGCCGATAACATTACAAAACATGATCATCTCATACAAAACCGTATAACTCATCATGTCTTGACCATATCACATCACAACATGCCCTGCAAAAACAAGTTAGACATCCTCTACTTTGTTGTTGCAAGTTTACGTGGCTGCTACGGGCTTAGCAAGAACCGTTCTTACCTATGCATACAAAAACCACAACGATGTTTCGTCAAGTATGTGCTGTTTTAACCTTCACAAGGACCGGGCGTAGCCACACTTGATTCAGCTAAAGTGAGAGAGACAGACACCCGCCAGTCACCTTTAAGCAACGAGTGCTCGTAACGGTGAAACCAGTCTCGCGTAAGCGTACGCGTAATGTCGGTCCGGGCCGCTTCATCTCACAATACCGCCGAAGCAAAGTATGACATGCTGGTAAGCAGTATGACTAGTATCGCCCACAACTCATTGTGTTCTACTCGTGCATATCATCTACGCATAGACCTGGCTCATGATGCCACTGTTGGGGAACGTAGTATTTGAAAATTTTCCTACGATCACGCAAGATCTATCTACCAGATGCATAGCAACGAGAGGGAAGAGTGTGTCTACGTACCCTCGTAGACCGGAAGCGGAAGCGTCAAGTGACGCGGTTGATGTAGTCGAACTTCTTCGCGATCCAACCGATCAAGCACCGAACGTACGGCACCTCCGCGTTCAGCACACGTTCAGCTTGATGACGTCCCACGAGCTCTTGATCCAGTTGAGCTTCACGGGAGAGTTTCGTCAGCACGACGGCGTGGTGACGGATATGATGTATCTACCGGTGCAGGGCTTCGCCTAAGCACTGCGACGGTATGACCGAGGTGTGTTTCTGTGGAGGGGGGCACCGCACACGGCTAGAACAATTCAACTTGTGTGTCTTTGGGTGCCCCCTTGCCCCCGTATATAAAGGAGCAAGGGGGGGAGGCCGGCCGGCCCTCTATGGTGCGGCTAGGGAAGCAATCCTACTAGGAATAGGATTGCAATCCTATTCCTAGTAGGAACCTACCAAAGAAGGAAAAGGGGGGAAGGAAAGAGAGGGAGAGGGAAAGAGGGGCCGCGCCTCCCTCCCTTAGTCCTATTCGGACTCCTCCTAGGGAGGAGGCGCGCCACCTCCTGGCTGCTGCCCTCTCTCTCCCCTATGGCCCACCAGGGCCCACCATTCCCCCGGGGGGTTCCGGTAACCCCCCCGGCACTCCGGTAAATTCCGAAACTTTCCAGAACACTTTCGGTGTCCGAATATAGTCGTCCAATATATCAATCTTTATGTCTCGGACATTCCGAGACTCCTCTTCATGTCCGTGATCTCATCCCAAAAGCCGCGGTACTACGCGCAGGACAGGGCCGCGGTACTACCGCTTATAAGCAGTACTACTGCTCGGTACTACCGCTTACAAGAGGTACTACTGCTCGGAGAGCAGTACTACCGCTTCAGGCTTTCAAGAACGCAGCAGAGAAAACAAAGGATGCAGGAAAACCAGAACTGCCATAACTTCTTCATGTGAGCTCTGAATTGAGCAAACTCAAGCTTGTTGGATAGATGACAATGAGTAGCATCCAAAGAGCAAAAGGTTATAGTAAGAAGAGGCAGGGAGGTATGCCTAAGAAATAGAGGAGTGAACACTCCATCAGGGAAGAACCGGCATAACCTCCAAATCGAAAACATCATAGAAGATGCATGTGAACTCCGTTCTCGATGAACTCGAGCTTGTCATCAAGATGACCATAAGCTCTAAATCTCAGAAGGAGAAGAACCAAACAAGAACCAATAAAGATGATGCAAGGATGCAATGGTTTGAGCTCTCTACTAATGATACGATCAAGCTACCAACTTGAGAGCCCCCCTTGATAGTACGGCAAACGATCCTATAACCCGGTTTCCCAACTACCACCACGAGACCGGTAAAATAGAAAACCTATCAAGGGCAAACCTTTGCTTTGCACAAAGTCCACTTGAGATAGATGTAGACGATCTTGACTTCCTCAAGTTGGACCACCTTTCTTGATTGCGTTGTCTCGGTGAAGACTATTAGATTGCTCCCCCATACTCCACTATGGGTGAGCCACTCTTCGGCATATCTTCACAAGTCCATTGTCACCACAATGGACGGCAAGCTTCAAGCACTTGATCTCTTCGTGATGCTCCACTTGAACTTGCACACCGCAACCTAACCCCACAAAGAACTCTCACGGGGACCATGGGTTAGTACACAAAGCATGATTGACAATGCTTACCATACCATGGAACTGCTTGATCCCTCTCGGTACATCTTCTACACTTTGTGTGTTGATCAACTTGATTCATTCTTTGACTTAGTTTTGATCAACCTTGAATCTTTCCAACTCCCCTCATTTGGATGATGTCTTGAAGGTAAACATGAATGATCACAAACTCTTATTCTTCAAGACATGCTTGCAATAAGCTCAACACCCACAAGACCAATCTTTGGATAATTCCTTAATAGCACCTTGGTCATCACAAACTCTCCTTGAAACCAACAAATGAACTCCAAGAAAAGCATATGGACAAACCCTTCAAATATAACTCAAGGCAACCATTAGTCCATAGAGATTGTCAGCAATTACCAAAACCAAACATGGGGGCACTGCATGTTCTTTCACCCTGTTTCGTGGACAGCCCGGAGGCCCCCCTGACTTGTGCCCTACGCCAAAAAATCCTATAAATACTAAAACCTTCCGAAAATAACCTAGATCGCGAGTTCCGCCGCCGAAAGCCTCTATTGCCACCGAAAACTAATCTAGACCCGTTCTGGCACCCTGCCGGAGTGGGGAATCCCTCTCCGGTGGCCATCTTCATCATCCCGGCGCTCTCCATGATGAGGAGGGAGTAGTCCACCCTCGGGGCTGAGGGTATGCACCAGTAGCTATGTGTTTGATCTCTCTCTCTCTCTCGTGTTCTTGAGATGGCACGACCTTGATGTATCGCGAGCTTTGCTATTCTAGTTGGATCTTATGATGCTTCTCCCCCTCTACTCTCTTGTAATGGATTGAGTTTTCCCTTTGAAGTTATCTTATTGGATTGAGTCTTTAAGGATTTGAGAACACTTGATGTATGTCTTGCACATGTTTATCTGTGGTGACAATGGGATATCATGTGACTCACTTGATGTATGTTTTGGTGATCAACTTGCGGGTTCTGTGACCTTGGGAATCTATGCATAGGGGTTGGCACACGTTTTCGTCTTGACTTTCCGATAGAAACTTTGGGGAACTCTTTGAAGTTCTATGTGTTTGTTGAATAGATGTTTCTGAGATTGTGTGATGCATATCGTATAATCATGCCCACGGATACTTGAGGTGACAATGGAGTATCTAGGAGACATTAGGGTTTTGGTTGATTTGTGTCTTAAGGTGTTATTCTAGTATGAACTCTATGATAGATTGAACATTACTACGGACTCTTAAATAGATCGATCAGAAAGAATAGCTTTGACGTGGTTTCGTACCCTACCATAATCTCTTCATTTGTTCTCTGCTATTAGTGTGACTCTTTGTTGCATGTTGAGGGCTAGTAATTTGATCCAATTATGTTATCCTTGTTGAGAGAACTTCCACTAGTGAAAGTATGAACCCTAGGCCTTGTTTCCTATCATTGCAACACCGTTTATGCTTACGTTTACCACTTGCTACCTTGCTGTTTTTATATTTTCTTATTAAAAAACCTATATCTACCATCCATATTGCACTTGTATCACCATCTCTTCGTCGAACTAGTGCACCTATACAATTTACCATTGTATTGGGTGTGTTGGGGACACAAGAGACTCTTTGTTATTTGGTTGCAGGGTTGTTTGAGAGAGACCATCTTCATCCTACACCTCCCACGGATTGGTAAACCTTAGGTCATCCACTTGAGGGAAATTTGCTACTGTCCTACAAACCTCTGCACTTGGAGGCCCAACAACGTCTACAAGAAGAAGGTTGTGTAGTAGACATCAAGCTCTTTTCTGGTGCCGTTGCTAGGGAGGTTAGTGCTTGAAGGTATATGTTTAGATCTTGCAATCGAATCTTTTAGTTTCTTGTTTTATCGCTAGTTTAGTTTATAAAAGAAAACTACAAAAAATGGAATTAAGGTTACCTCATATGCTTCATCTTTTTTATATCTTTCGTGAAAATGATGGGAAGGAAAATTGTGCTCAAGTACTAGAAGAAGAATTACATAGAATGCATGGCATAAAATATGTGCATGATGAGCATGATTGCAATGTTGTTACTTTGAATTCTTTGAATACCCATGATGCTAATGATATGCAAAGCCACAAGCTTGGGGAAGCTACGTTTGATGAAGATGATATTTTTAGTCCCCCAAGTTTTGATGAGCAAATTTATTATGATGAAAGCATGCCTCCTTTTTATGATGATTATATTGATGAAAGTGGATTTGGAGACGTGATGACTTTATTTAGTGATAAATCCACTATTTCGGAAGAGGTTCCAATTGATTATGAGAACAAAGTTGCTATCAATGATGATTATTGTGATGACTTGTATGCTATTAAGAATAATGATAACCATGAAACTTGTAATCATGATTTTAGTTTTCAATCGGATTATGCCTCACATGATAGTTATTTTGTTGAGTTTGCTCCCACTAATATTGATGAGAAGAATTTTGATTATGTGGAGAGTAATAAAATTTATATGCTTGGGGATCATGAAAAAAATGCTCTATGTGCTGGTTATATTGTTGAATTCATTCATGATGCTACTGAAAATTATTATGCGGGAGGAACATATGCTTGTACGAATTGCAATAATATCAAGTTTCCTCTCTATGTGCTTAAAGTTTTGAAGTTATGCTTATTTTGCCTTCCTATGCTAGTTGATTATTGTCCCCATAAGTTGTTAGCTTACAAAATCCCTATGCATAGGAAGTGGGTTAGACTTAAATGTGCTAGTCATATTCTTCATTATGCTCTCTTTATGTTTCAATTATTATCTTTTACACGAGCATCATTGAAATCATCATGCCTAGCTAGGGGCGTTAAACGATAGCGCTTGTTGGGAGGCAACCCAACTTTATTTTATTTTATTTGTTTTTTCTTCTGTTTAGGAATAAATATTGCATCTAGCTTCTGTTTAGATGTGGTTTTGTATTTTAATTAGTGTTTGTGCCAAGTAGAACCTTTGGGAAGACTTGTGTGAAGTTTATGTGATCATGCTATAAAAAACAGAATCTTTAGCGCTCGCTAGAATAGTCACCAGATTTTACTGGAGTGTGATATTCAGTTGATTCTTTTTGAAGATGATTAATAGACAAATTCCTCACGTTTACCAATTTATTTCATTTTTTGGAGTTACAGAAGTATTCGAAAGTTACAGATTACTACAGACTGTTCTGTTTTTGACAGATTCTGTTTTTTGTGTGTTGTTTGCTTATTTTGATGCATCTATGAGTAGTATCGGAGGGTATGAACCATATAGAAGTTGGAATACAGTAGGTTTAACATCAATATAAACAAAGAATGAGTTCATTACAGTACCTTTGAGTGGTGGTTTATTTTCTTATACTAACGGAGCTCACGAGATTTTTGTCTAAGTTTTGTGTTGTGAAGTTTTCAAGTTTTGAGTATTGCTTTGATGGACTATGGAACAAAGAGTGGCAAGAGCCTAAGCTTGGGGATGCCCAAGGCACCCCAAGTTAAAATTCAAGGAGAACCAAAAGCCTAAGCTTGGGGATGCCCCGGGAAGGCATCCCCTCTTTCGTCTTCATCTATCGGTAACTATACTCGGAGATATATTTTTATTCCACATGATATGTGTTTTGCTTGGAGCGTCAATTTAGTTTATTTTGTTTTGCTTGCTGTTTGAATAATATCCCAAGATCTGAAATTCTTAAATGTTAGAGAGTCTTCACATAGTTACATAATTATTTGACTACTCATTGATCTTCACTTATATCTTTCGGAGTAGTTTGTCATTTGCTCTAGTGCTTCACTTATATCTTTTAGAGCACGGCGGTGGTTTTATTTTGAAGAAATATATGAACTATCATGCTTCACTTATATCCTTTTGAGAGTCTATTAGAACAACATGGTAATGTGCTTTGGCTATAAAACTAGCCTTAACATGATAGGCATCCAAGATGAATGTAGTAAAAACTTTCATACAAAGTGCATTGAATTGATGAGAAGTTGGATGCTTGATAATCGTTTTGAGATATGAGGATAGTGATATTAGAGTCATGCTAGTGGAGTTATTATGAAATTGAGTAATACTTGTGTTAAAGTTAGTGATTCCCGTAGCATGCACGTATGGTGAACCGCTATGTGACGAAGTTAGAGCATGAGGTATTTGTTGAGTGTCATCCTTTGTGTGGAGGTCGGGGGCGCGCGATGGTTAACTCCTACCAACCTCCCCCCTAGGAGCATGCGTTGATTGCTTTGTTTTGATGACTCGTAAATTTTTGCAATAAGTATATGAGTTCTTTTGACTAATGTTGAGTCCATGGATTATACGTACTCTCACCCTTCCACCATTACTAGCCTCTCTTGTACCGCACAACTTTCACCGGTACCATACAGCCACCATATATCCTTCCTCAAAACAGCCACCATATATCTTCCTCAAAACAGCCACCATACCTACCTATCATGGCATTTCCATAGCCATTCCGAGATATATTGCCATGCAACTTTCCATCATTCCGTTCCTATGACACGCTTCATATTGTCAAATTGCCATGCATGATCATGTAGTTGACATCGTATTTCTGGCAAAGCCACCATGCATACTTTTTCATACATGTCACTCTTGATTCATTGCGGATCCCGGTACACCACCGAAGGCATTCATATAGAGTCATACTTTGTTCTAGTATCGAGTTGTAATTCAATGAAAGTGTGATGTTCATCATCATTATTAGAGCATTGTCCCATGTGAGGAAAGGCTAAATCAAGAAAGCCCCTCCAAAAAAAGAAAAAGAAAAGAAAGGCCGAAGAAAAAAAGAAAGGCCCAAAAAAGAAAAAGAAAAAAGAAAAAGGGACAATTGCTACTATCTTTTTCCACACTTGTGCTTCAAAGTAGCACCATGTTCTTCATGATAGAGAGTCTCATGTTTAGTCACTTTCATATACTAGTGGGAATTTTCATTATAGAACTTGGCTTGTATATTTCAGCGATGGGCTTCCTCAAATGCCCTAGGTATTCGTGAGCAAGCAAGTTGGATGCACACCCACTTAGTTTCTTTTGTTGAGCTTTCATACATTTTTAGCTCTAGTGCATCCGTTGCATGGCAATCCCTACTCACTCACATTGATATCTATTGATGGGCATCTCCATAGCCCTTTGATACGCCTAGTCGATGTGAGACTATCTCCCTCCTTTTTGTCTTCTCCACAACCACCTCTCTATTCCACATAGTACTATGCCCATGGCTCATGCTCATGTATTGCGTGAAAGTTGAAAGGTTTGAAAGAATAGAGTATGAAAACAAGTGCTTGGCTGAAACCGGGGTTGTGCATGATATGAATATTTTGTGTGATGAAGAGGGAGCATAGCCAGACTATATGATTTTGTAGGGATAACTTTCTTTAGCCATAGTATTTTGAGAAGACATGATTGCTTTGATAGTATGCTTGAAGTATTATTATTTCTTATGTCAATATAGACTTTTGTCTTGAATCTTTCAGATCTGAACATTCATGCCACAATTAAGAGAATTACATTGAAAAACTGTGTTGGTTAGCATTCCACATCAAAAATTCTGTTTTTATCATTTACCTACTCGAGGACGAGCAGGAATTAAGCTTGGGGATGCTTGATACGTCTCCAACGTATCTATAATTTTTTATTGTTCCATGCTATTATTTATGATGTTTTGGATGTTTAATGGGCTTTGTCATACACTTTTATATTATTTTTGGGACTAACCTATTAACCTAGAGCCCAGTGCCAGTTTCTGTTTTTTCCTTGTTTTTTGAGTTTTATAGAAAAGAATATCAAACGGAGTCCAATTGACATCCCAATTTTTGGAGATTTTTTCTGGACCAAAAGAAGCCCCCAAAGTAAAAGGGTTGGGCCAGGAGGGCTGCCCACGAGGGTGGGGGGCGCGCCCACTCCAGGAGGGCGTGTGCCCCGGTCTCGTGGACAACCCAGAGGCCCCCCTGACTTGTTCCCTACGCCAAAAAATCCTATAAATATTGAAACCTTCGGAAAACAACCTAGACCGGGAGTTCCGCCGCCGAAAGCCTCTATTGCCACCGAAAACCAATCTAGACCCGTTCTGGCACCCTACCGGAGGGGGGAATCCCTCTCCGGTGGCCATCTTCATCATCCCAGCGCTCTCCATGACGAGGAGGGAGTAGTCCACCCTTGGGGCTTAGGGTATGTACCAGTAGCTATGTGTTTGATCTCTCTCTCTCTCTCTCTCTCTCGTGTTCTTGAGATGGCACGATCCTGATGTATCGCGAGCTTTGCTATTCTAGTTGGATCTTATGATGCTTCTTCCCCTCTACTCTCTTGTAATGGATTGAGTTTTCCCTTTGAAGTTATCTTATCGGATTGAGTCTTTAAGGATTTGAGAACACTTGATGTATGTCTTGCACGTGTTTATCTGTGGTGACAATGGGATATCCTGTGATTCACTTGATGTATGTTTTGGTGATCAACTTGCGGGTTCTGTGACTTTAGGAATCTATGCATAGGGGTTGGCACACGTTTTCGTCTTGACTTTCCGGTAGAAACTTTGGGGCACTCTTTGAAGTTCTATGTGTTGGTTGAATAGATGTTTCTGAGATTGTGTGATGCATATCGTATAATCATGCCCACGGATACTTGAGGTGACAATGGAGTATCTAGGTGACATTAGGGTTTTGGTTGATTTGTGTCTTAAGGTGTTATTCTAGTATGAACTCTATGATAGATTGAACGTTACTACGGACTCTTGAATAGATCGATCAAAAAGAATAGCTTTGAGGTGGTTTCGTACCCTACCATAATCTCTTCGTTTGTTCTCCGCTATAAGTGACTTTGGAGTGACTCTTTGTTGCATGTTGAGGGCTAGTAATATGATCCAATTATGTTATCCTTGTTGAGAGAACTTCCACTAGTGAAAGTATGAACTCTAGGCCTTGTTTCCTATCATTGCAACACCGTTTATGCTCACGTTTACCACTTGCTACCTTGCTGTTTTTATATTTTCTTATTAAAAAAACCTATATCTACCATCCATATTGCACTTGTATCACCATCTCTTCGCCGAACTAGTGCACCTATACAATTTACCATTGTATTGGGTGTGTTGGGGACAAGAGACTCTTTGTTATTTGGTTGCAGGGTTGTTTGAGAGAGACCATCTTCATCCTACGCCTCCCACGGTTTGATAAACCTTAGGTCATCCACTTGAGGGAAATTTGCTACTGTCCTACAAACCTCTGCACTTGGAGGCCCAACAACGTCAACAAGAAGAAGGTTGTGTAGTAGACATCAGCAACCTATATGATGCAACAAGTAAAAGTAAGAAAGCAAACACAAGATAGTAAAACACTAAAGCTTGCTCAAGTAAAGGATAGAGATAACCAAAAGTGGAGCCGGTGAAGACGAGGATGTGTTACCGAAGTTCCTTCCCTTTGAGGGGAAGTACATCTCCGTTGGAGCGGTGTGGAGGCACAATGCTCCCCAACAAGCCACTAGGGCCACCGTATTCTCCTCACGCCCTCACATAATGCGAGATGCCGTGATTGCACTATTGGTACCCTTGAAGGCGGCGACCGAACCTTTACAAACAAGGTTGGGGCTTTCCCCACAACTGAATTGGAGGCTCCCAACGAATCCACGGAGCTTCACCACAATGGATATGGCTCCAAGGTGACCTCAACCGTCTAGGGTGCTCAAACACCCAAGAGTAACAAGATCCGCAAGGGATTAGTGGGGGGAATCAAATTTCTCTTGGTGGAAGTGTAGATCTGGGCCTTCTCAACCAATCCCTAGAAAATCAACGAGTTTGATTGGCTAGGGAGAGAGATCGGATGAAAATAAGCTTTTGGAGCAACAATGGAGCTTGGGGGAGAAGAGGTAAGTGTTCTAGAGGAGTAAGAACACTTTATATAGTGGAGGGGAATAGTGAACCGTTACACTCTTCTCAGCCCGCACAGAGCGGTACTACCACTGGGCCGAGCGGTACTACCGCTGGAGCCAGCGGTACTACCGTGCCCCCCAGCGGTACTACCGCCCTGTGTTAGGGACGGGGTTTGGAGGAAGGGAGTGGTGGTAGCCGCGGTGGTGGCAGCGGTACTACCACCTATAAGCGGTACTACATCTGCTACTACCGTTGCTACCACCGTAGAACCCGACACGAAAAATGTTCATCCCAAATCGACGCGGAGGTGGAGAGTAGCTGCGGCGGTACTGCCGCATATATGCACGAGCGATACTACCGCGCCTCTACAACGGTACTACCGCTTAGAGCGCATATGCGGTACTGCCGCGCAGGCTACAATACTACCGCGCCCACATAAGAAGGAGAAGATGCTAGGAAAAGGAATGAGGATGAGGGTGCAAAAATGAGTGTACGTGATGATTCCATCCTGGCCTTTCCATTGCGGACCCCCCCTTGATAGTACGGTGTCTCCTATGACTCAAGTCCACCAAAACAAAAGCCTAGCACGACAACACGTCTTGAGCTGATAACTCGGAGGGTAGATAATCGTCTCGTGCCTCTGGATGTATATCCGAAATACTTGGCACACACAATTAGTCCGCAAACGCATTGTCATCAATCACCAAAACCACAAAGGAAGGGACATGCCCTTACACATATGTGCATGCTTCGGGATTGACAAACCTTAACATCAATATTTTTACTAGACCACAATCATTCACTAGTACATCCCACATATTAGCATCTCTATATCGCAAAACTATTGCAAGGAATCAAACATATCATAGTCAGCGATCTACAAGTTTATGTAGGATTTTATGACTAACCATGTGAATGACCAATTCCTGTCAACTCTCTAAATGGATATAAGTGAAGGAAGAGAGTTTTAATTCTTTCTACAAAAGTTATGCCCATGCTCTAACAATTATAAGTGAAGCAAAAGAGCATTCTACAAATGGCGGTTTTCTATGTGAAGAGAAACAGGTAATCCAAACTTCAAATGATATAAGTGAAGCACATGAAGCATTCTATAAAGCCATACTCAAAAGATATGAATGAAGTGCAAAGAGCATTCTATAAATCAACCAAGGACTATCTCATACCAGCATGGTGCATTTATTAAAAGAAAAAAAGCACACGACTCTCCAAGAGTTTACGCATATCATGTGAACGAAACGAATTCGAAAACATACCGATACTTGCTGAAGAAAGATGGGATGCCTTCCGGGGCATCCCCAAGCTTAGACGCTTGAGTCTCCTTGAATATTTACTTGGGGTGCCTCGGGCATCCCCAAGCTTGAGCTCTTGCCTCTCCTCCTTCTCCTCGCATCGAGACCTCCTCGATCTTCGAACACTTCATCCACACAAAACTTAACCGAACTTTTAGTGGCGGGGTTAGTGCATATGATCAATGAAATCCCATCATGTACTGCTCTAACATTATTGTATAATTATAAACAAACATTACCTACTGTATTCTATCACAATTCTATGGCCCCAAGTCAAGGAGGCATCAACAAGAATTCAAACATATGCAAATAATGAAGCTATAACAGCAATATGTGAAAACAGGACAGTTTGTAGTAATCTTAACATTAACCATACTTCTGTAACCCTAAAAATTATGGCAAAATTAGGAAAAATAAAAAAATTGTATAGCAAGACTTTGCAAAAAGTTTCAGATCCTTTCGACGTTCCAGTAAAAAATGTCAAATCACGCACTACAACCAAAGTTTCTGTTTTTGCACCGCACAAACCAACAAGTTGTTTAATCATCCTAATGGAAACTCTTGGCACATTAGTTTTATAATACAATGGAATTGTACAAGGGGATAATTATTTTGTTGAAAAGTTTCTGTAATCAAGGTTCACAAAGTTTCCATGGGCATGAACAAAGTTCAAGGCTAGCTCCCACTTTAACAATGCTCGTCTTTCTCACTTTCGCTTTTCTTTTTGAATTTTTTTTAGGTTCCCCTCTTTATTTTTTTTTGTTTTTAAACTTTATAAAATCACTCAACAGGAATAAATGACTCTCTAAAACTTCCGGGTTGTCTCCCTGGCAGCGCTTTCTTTAAAGCCATTAAGCTAGGCATATAGTGCTCAAGTAATGGATCCACCCGGATCCCAAGGTATATCAAAGCCAATTTTAATTAACAATGATTTGGCATTTAGTAGTGAGCACAAAGTGATATGTGTCATGCAAAAGCGAAGTCTAACTCTCTTCCTATGCATAGGCATGTCATACAAGAACAATTCATGCACATCAAGTAAAGGCCAATGCATAGTATAAGTAGTTTCTTGCAATTTTATCATGTCGGAAACATAGAGAGGCGGAGATGTAGTTCCTCTCTCATAATAATTGCAAGTAGGAGTAGCAAGCACATGCATATTATATTCATCAAAACCATCATGTGTAACGGAAAAAGGCAACCCATCAATATAATCCTTAATAAGTGCAAACTTCTCCAATACAGTGTAGTTTGGAGAATTCAAAAAGATAATAGGACTATCATGTGTGGGTGCAATAGCAACAATCTCATGTTTAACATAAGGAACTATAGAAAGTTCATCTCCATAGGCATAATTCATATTAGCATCTTGGCCACAAGCATAGCAAGCATCATCAAAAAGGGGTATTTCAAAAGAATCAACGGGATCATAACAATCATCATAGCATTCATCCTTCTGTAAATTCGAAGGGAAATTAAACAATGCATGGGATAAAGAGTTACTCTCATTAGATGGTGGGAACGGGTGATCAATCCACTCTTCTTCCTTTTGTTCTTAGCTCTCCTCCTCATCTTTTTCATCCAATGAGCTCACAATGTCATTAACTTCTTCTTCTCCATAAACTCCTGCAAAATATTAGTCTCTTCTTGGACAGCAAAGACTTTCTCAATAAATATATCAATATCGGAATTGTATTTGTAATTAACATAGCAATATTTAAGGATGGCAAAATTTTCATGTCTATAAACAACATCATCAAAAGCTTCATACTTTTCAAACAAAGATTCAATTTCATAAGCACCCTTAAAAGCAATAAATTCCTCTATTCTTTCCACATCATAGTACTCATATATACCTCTAGCATAAGAAGCTAAGGTTTCAAACGAATCAAAGGGATCATAGCAATCATCCTTCGGTAAGCACAAAGGGAAATTAAACAATGTATGAGTTGAAGAGTTACTCTCATTAGAAGGTGGGCACGAGTAGCTAATCCGCTCTTCCTCCTTTTGTTCTTCGCTCTCCTCCTCATATTTTTCATCCAATGAGCTCACAATGTCATTAATTTCTTCTTTCATAGACTCCTGCAAAATATTAGTCTCTTCTTGGACAGGAGAGTAGTCCTCAATATATGGTTTAACATAGGCATTAGAAGCATAATTATCATAACAATATTTAAATATGGCAAAAATTTAAGATTTGTAAAGAGTAGCATCATACTTTTCAATCAAAGAAGAAATTTCATAAGCACCCTGAAAAGCAACAAATTCTTCAATTTGTTGAACATCATAGTAACTAAAAACACCCTTAGCATACGAAGATACGATTCCATTATCACTAAACTCACATTCTTAGGGAAGGTGTTTCGTAGGGTCTTTAGAACAACAAGTAAAATCATAAACTTCACATAAATTCCAAGCATAGCATTGCAAACGATGAATTTGATCCCGTAAAAGTTTCCCTTTTTCAGATATGCGGTGTCGCACATAACAAGCATGCTCATCTAAATATTTTACCTCAACTAAGCTAGTTGGGGTTTCAGCCCGAGCACAAAGGGATTGAAGATAATCCAAGTAATAAGCTTCAGTAGTGTGATAGATTTTGAGTGGTTCTTCAACCATTGGTACAGTAGGTACCACTAATTTTTTTGGTATTTTGCGTTTCCTACCCATAACTAAAGATAGAAAACAACTTAGGACAGCAAATAAAATCTACTTAGTGATAAAGCAAACAAGCACACACACACGAGAATATTCACCCCGCGCTATTTCTCCCCGGCAATGGCGCCAGAAAAAGGTCTTGATGACCCACAAGTGTAGGGGATCAGTTGTAGCCTGTTTCGATAAGTAAGAGTGCCGAAGCCAACGAGGAGCTAAAGGCAGAACAAATATTCCCTCAAGTTCTATCGACCACCGATACAACTCTACGCACGCTTGATGTTTACTTTACCTAGAACAAGTATGGAACTAGAAGTAGTTTGTAGTTTTTGTGGGATAGGTTTGCAAGAATATAAAGAGCACGTAAATATAAACTAGGGGCTGTTAAGATAAAGAAACATTAAAGTTAATATAGCGAGTGTGGAAAAGTGGTGATAGGAGTTGTGAAATTGCCCCTAAGCAATTAACTACGTTACTAGACCGATAGCAAGTTTTATGTGGGAGAGGCCACTGCTAGCATGTCATCCCTGACTTGGAATTCTATGCACTTATGATTGGAACTATTAGCAAGCGTCCGTAACTACTAAAGTTCATTAAGGTAAAACTCAACCATAGCATTATGATATATTGGTCCCCCTTCAATCCCGTATGCATCAATTTCTACGCTAGGTTGAAGGTTGTGTCACTCTTACCCTCCAATACGTAGTCCTATCAACATACAACTAACCCTATGGTGTGATCCACGCGCGCGCTCATATGATGGGCACCAAAGGACAACAACATAACCACAAGCAAATTAAATCAATCATAGCAATTCAACAATCACCGATAGTACAACGATAATCTACTCAGACATCATAGGATGGCAACACATCATTGGATAATAATATGAAGCATAAAGCACCATGTTCAAGTAGAGGGTCCAGCGGGTTGCGGGAGAGTGGACCGCTGTAGATAGATGGGGGAAGGTGATGGAGATGTTGGTGAAGATGACGGAGGTGTTGGTGTAGATCACCGTCACACGACGATGGCCCCGGTGGCACTCCGATGCCACCGAAAGCGAGGGGGAGAGAGCCCCCCCTCCTTCTTCTTCTTCCTTGACCTTCTCCCTAGGTGGGAGAAGGGTTTCCCCTCTGGTCCATGGCCTCCATGGTGGCGGAGGGGCGAGAGCCCCTCCGAGATTGGATCTGTATCTCTGTCTCTCTCTGTTTCCGCGTTCCCAGATTATGGCCCTTCGTCGTTTCTTATATTGCCGGAGATCCGTAACTCCGATTGGGCTGATTTTCTGACACGATTTTTTTCCGGATATTAGCTTTCTTGCGGCAAAAGAAGGGCATCAACTGACTTACGGTGTGGCCATGAGGGCCCTGGGCGCGCCTGCCCCTGGTGGGCGCGCCCCCTGCCTCGTGGCCCACTCGGGCATCATCTCATGCTGGTTCCGCTTCGCAAAATTCACATATATTCCAAAAAAAACTCCGTACGTTTTTATTCCGTTTGGTCTCCCTTTGATATGGATATTACGCGAAACAAAAATCATGCAGCAAATAGGAACTAGCACTGGGCACTGGATCAATATGTTAGTCCCAAAAAATAGTATAAAAAGTTGCCAAAAGTATATGAAAGTTGTAGAATATTGGCATGGAACAATCAAAAATTATAGATACGACGAAGACGTATCAGCCATGTGAGTAAAAACCACATATTCAATTTAGGACCTCCCTTGAAGCTGTACTTGAAGTGTACTAGTTGTTGGAACGCCACTTGTTTGAGGCATCTCTGTGTGCATTTAACTTGTCTCCTTACATTCATCTGCCTTGTTTGGTCCTTAGTCTCACTCATGTATATCAATATGGCTTATGTTATAACATTAGGATCTATTATGTATTACAATTGATCCAAAAGTGAATACAAGCTAACGTGAAGTGCTGCAATTTGGCTTAAGAATGGGCCTCATGAGTTTATGACTTGGGTCTATCAGAATTCCGTTGTAAGTAATTACAAGAGATGGCCATCAATAGTGTGATATGGTTACTAACGTCTAGAATGATTTTATAGCATTTCCACTAGACCTCTTAGGCTAATATTCACATAAATCTGAATGAAGCTACATCAAAAAACAAATTTCAAAAAGGAGAAGCAACAACAACTCAAGGAAAAAACATGTTACAACCTAATGGTAGAAACAAATCAAATTAGCAAGAATGGAAGGAGTTTTGCTGTTTTACCCAATCATATCCAATTTTGCCGCACGTGTGAGCATCTAGCCCTCTTCGAGAGGCAGCAAACACATACTTCAAGGAGCTCAAGGTCCTCATCACAGGTCAGAATAGAAGCTAGCTCCGGGTTTCCAGCAGTATCTTGGAGGTCAGAAAACCAGCAATAGTCCATGTCTGACATGATCGTGATTGCTTCCCAATGAATCTTCTATACCAGGCGTTGTAGTATTCTGGTCACTTGTCAGGTGAGAGTTTCTCCTCAGCCTGGCCCTATAGGCCAACTCTGGTCTTCCCATTTTGATGCAGTCCAATGTAAACTAAGCAACAACAATGGTTGGCCACTGATGATTTGTATAGGAATTTTTGAGAAGTGCATTGATATATACTCCCTCTGTAAACTAATATAAGAGTGTTTAGATCAGTATTTTAGTGATCTAAACACTCTTATAGTAGTTTACAGAGGGAGTACGTACCTGCCACAATATGGTTGGCCAATATCCACCATTATGATATGACCATGGGTTGCACGTGCACAAAACAGTTAGATGCCAAATAACTGTGATGTGATGTTTACAGAGGAGATGTTGTCTTCGAAAGTAGAATAGGACACACCATAAAGATATGTTGCTACCAAAAGATCAATTTAGTAGCACGATGACTCGCGTGTTCTTTGGTTCACTGCCTGTGATAATGCACCATTCATCTTCCATTGCGGGGTAACCGATCTTGAAGGGCATATTGTCTAAAAAGATCATCCCATTTGTCTTCAGTAAGGCTAAATATTCCATTGTCTTGTGTTGGAGTAGTTAAAGATGAAGATATATCCCAAAGATTGCCAAGTGAGAAGAACCTGATATCCCAAAGGTTGCTAAGCATATGATTGATAGTAGTTCAGTAGAAAAATATATAACAATGCTATTTTAGAGAGGCTTATAGTTTGTGGGTGAGTCATATAAAAGTATTCTTATTTATTAAGACAAAAGGTCCAACTCTTCCACCTGAAGTGAACATACCTAGTGGCAACTAATAAACCCAAAAGCAATAAAAGATGCTAAAAGATGATGTAGAAGGCATTTCTGGTACTGCTTTTTCACTGTTTCAGGTCAACTCGGCAAGTACACAAGAACATCTATGCTTGTACACACTACGCAAGTTAAGAAATGCATTCTCAGATCCTTGTTGATGTCACATAATGTACAATGTCCCCAAAAAAATTCACCGTGAAAAGAACATCAATACATGCGTGTAAAGTTAATTAAAGGTTTACACATGGCTGATACCTCATACAGCAAAATGCAAGTGCTCAAATGAGATTTTAATGGAGAGAAGAGGGCATGCAAAATTACTTACGATGCTTAATTAGTCTCTATTGAGCTATACTCTCGAGCATTTGCTTCAACATATTATTTTTCAAGCCTCTCGGTATATTTTGTTGAGTAAGAAAATCCATTTTTGTGAACACGTGTATCGCTTCCGATTGCATTGTTCAGGCATGAATTATTCTGAACATAACAACGCATTGTGGAGCAAAAATATATAACCATCTACTACCATCAGATCATGTAATGGTTCCTTGCAAAAGAAATCATGTACTGGTTAGTCTTTTTCTCAAGCTCAGAGTGGTAATAGTAATAGTAATACTGAATGTATGTATCTCATATAGGTTCAGAAATAGATTTCATATGTAGATAATGAAGAATGTCAAAACTCACAAATTAAAACATGAGGTGGTTGTTGTTGGCTCCAAATATGATAAGAAACTTCATAAATTAAACCAATGAGTAGGATATGAAGGAGTAGATATTTTAGACCACAACAGGCACAATTTGATAAAGAACGACCTCACAAACAAGATCATCCACAACTAGTACCCATCGTTAGTGAAGATGGATGTTGTTGTATGTACAACATATCCAATTATTGTTATTGAAGCCTTCATCATCACCAACACTCCGTTCATTATGAGGATCATCATCTTCATCAACATCTTCACCAATACCATCTCATCTCCAAACCTTAGGTATTCCCTTGTGTCCTCAGACTAGTACCCGGGGGTGCTTGTAGTGTTGATTACATCTTGTAGTTGATGCTAGCTGGTTTTTAATTGGTGAAACATTTTTATGTTCATATTGTTAATCATATATTTATACCCACTGATCATGATCAATACAGTGAGTTGTGAGTAGTTCCATTAGTTCTTGAGGACAGGGGAGAAGCCTTGTTATCATGAGAAGTTGATTTGGTTCAATGTTTTTATATTATGTTGTGTTATTCTTCCTCTAGTGGTGTTAAATGAATGTCGACTACATGTCACTTCACCATCTTTGGGCATAGGGGAAAGCATTGTGGAATTAGTTTGTAGATGATGGGTTGTAGAGTGATAGAAACATAAACCCTATTTTATGAATCATTCCGTAAGGGGCTGTTTTTGGATGCAATTATTTAATGTCATGGTTAGATTTATCTTAATTACTTCTCTTGTTGTTGCAGATGCTTGCATGGAGAATAATCATAAGTAGGTATTTGTTCAAAGTATCTTAGCTCCGGTCCACCCACATAATACTTATAAAGGCAATGAACATTAACTCAATGAATCATGGTGAAAGTACCTTGGTGATATTCCCGTGTGTCCTCAAGAGCGTCTTAGTATCTATAAGAAACACCACCAACTTATCCATAGAAATGCTCAGTGATGCAATTTAGCCTACCAAACAATCTACCGAAGATGGCCCAGAGCCTACATACCCTCACAGGCACTATTGGGTCATAGATGCAAAGTACCCAAAATCCATGCGAGTAACCAAACGCATCTGAGGTGGCCACACGTTGAGATGTGGCCGATGACAGAGACCCCAAGAAGCAAACAATGTAATCAAGAAAGTGACAAGGGTTTTTCAGTTGCTGTCCACATTAATTTCTAGTTTTAAATAGTTTAACTTGACTGCCAAATTATTATTTTAAATACTTATTTAAGTGATGGTGAATCTAATATAATGATTATGTAGTATGTGTGAATGTGATAACCCCCTACTATATATACAAAGTACTATAATGAAGGTGCCCTCACAAAAAAAGTATAATGAAGGTGGTCTCTGGAGGTGCTAGAGGCGGAATGTAGGGCGGCTGCGGCACACTACCCGACCCTTGTGCTACCGATATCTTGCGGTGACCATCCAAGTGGGTCTCTGTTGCTCCCTTCGATGTGCCCGACTGCAACGTCGATTCGTCGGTAGGGGAGGTGAGACCAATCACAGGCCAAGATCATTGATCATTGACGTGCTTGCGCAGATCCTTCTCAGCGTCGTTGGGACCACAAGACTGAGCGCCTTGTCCACCGTGACTGACTAGACTATCATATCGACAACTAACAGATGAGATGATGAGCTCATCGTGCTTCTTCTTGTGCTTTTCATGCACCCCATCTTCCGTCGAGGTGGGAGTGTTCTATATCACCTTGCCTTCCAGCGTCAGCTCCTCTATCAGCTCCTACTGGCGACATGATGCCGCCGTCACCAATCGAATGTTGAAATAATGATTGAAATCTAGCCTAAATCATGTGGAAATTTGCGGCTCCGGGTACTAATTGTTATTGTTGGGCTAGTGGATCTAGATCGAAAAGGGGAAATCGCTCAATTTGAACAATATTATTTGGAACTGTAGAAGAATGATAACACGTCATAATTACTGTTTGAATTCGAATTGCGGAGAAATGGTAGCATGTCATAGTTATTGCTACAAGCAAACGGCCTCACGGTAGTCCAACTAGCCTAATAACAAATGACGACATCCTTCCCTTTTTAACGGAGCCGGTGATGCACGGTGATCCACTCTTTTGGTGCGTAGGGGCTTGAGGCTGGTCATAGTGGGAAGTAACTTAGACCATAACATGCATATGTTACTAGTCTATGTTACTACCTTCATAATAAATAGTAGTGGGTGGTATCATGCAAGCCTTCTTTTATTTAAAGGTAGATTTATTTTTCCTGGGGGTGCGTTATGTTATGTAACATACTCCCTTCTTTCCGGTTTAAAGGGCTTAAATCTAAAATCTTATCAACCAAGGTAGATGGTGAGTGAAGGAATGTATCTCATAGATTAAAAAATTACTCAAACTTTAATTTGCATTAATTACAGAGTATGCATGGATGACCACTAAATGAGTCGGAATGGTTACATGCATTGGTTGGTTTCTGTTAATCCTTGCATGCATCAATTTAATGCACCTTGGAATGTGAACATGTGGTGGAAAGAAGTGAAAATAAGACTTATAATATGAATAAACCAAGAAAATAAGATGATCCCAATAAACCAAAAAGGAGGGAGTATTATGCTACCACAAGCATCTTCCTCCTAATTAACTATTTGTCACATAAGCATTTTTTTAGATGTGTTATGTTATTAGTTAGGGAAATGATATATACGACGTCCGGAATGCAATCTTGGCACACAGTTGATGACACGTCACGCTTGGTAGTCGTTTGGGCTGGGACGTCTCGTAAACGTTTGAAGATCCTCGTTTCCCATTGCCACACACTCCTCTTCCCCGTCGCCCAGCCCACACACTCTTCCCACTTGCTTCCCACCTTATCCCAAACGTCGCCACACTTCAACCGCTTCGCACCTTGTCATCCCCGCCCCGCCACCCTGGTGATGTGCCGCCGCACTTCAACCACTCTGCACCCCGCCATCCCGGTGACACGCCACCACACCACCACTGCTGACACGCCCCCTCCAACTCGGTGAAGCGCCTCCTCGAGGTGGGCCATGGCGGGCTCAAGCTCATTCCCGGCGCCACCACCAGTGACGCTGCCCGCACCACCCAATTTGATGCGCCCTCCTCCAACGAGGCTATGTACCTCCTTGTGCCGAGGTGGGCGGCGGCGGAGGTGGCGCAAAACACATGCTGACGGTGATGGTGGAGCCCTCCGCGCGGTGGCAGGCTCGAGTGAGTGGAACGCCACCCCTACTTCTTCTCGATTAGTCTGTTCTATGCGTCGGTGAACATGTGTGGCGCCGTCGACTGTATTGTTGGTGATTTTTTTCTGCTCGATTTCTTCACCATGAGGGTCTTCATTTCGGCTGAAAATGTAGTGGACAGTGTATTTTATTTACAGCCATGTCAATTGTTGTAGTGGATTTTGACATGAAATTGTAGTGGATAGTATTTTGCTTGCAGCCATGGCATTTTTTGTAGTGGAATTGCCATGAACATTTAGTGGCTAGTGCATGTAGGTTGTCACAACAAATGGAATTTGATGAAATGTTCTTTATTTTTAGGTCCATGGCAATTTTAAGCCGAAAACATATAATATATCATGGCCATGTTTGCCATGTAGCATGGCAGCATCAATTTTTTCCAGTCATGGCAACTTTTGTAATGGAATTGCCATGAACACTTAGCGCCTAGTGCACGTAGGTTGTCACAGCACATGTAATTTGTTGAAATGTTTTATATTTTAGATGCATGACAATTTTAAGGCAAAAACAGTTATATATCATGGCCATTTACCATGCAGCATGGCAGCATCATTTTTAGTATTCGGGGGGAATCGTTAGATTGAAAACTGGCAATTTCTTACTTCTCGGAACATGGTCTCGTGATCACGACATATTTGTCTTGGGGTGGCATTTGTTGGAGTATACTCATGGCAACTTTTGTTACAAACCCAAGCCTTTTTTTATCCTCCTTTGATGGCAAATTTGAACAAACTAGCGTGTCACCACGATGTGTTTTTCAACATAACGGTAAGTAGTGTCTTTGCATCATGACATTTGTTTATGTACACGTTGTGCGTGCGTGCGTGCGTGCGTGCGTGCGTGCGTGCGTGTGTGTGTGTGTGCGTGTGTGTGCGTGTGCGTGTGCGTGTGCGTGTGCGTGTGTGTGTGTGTGTATTTTGCCTCGACTAATTTTATGTTTTGTTCTATGGTTTGTAGCTATGTTTTTACCCCATGGCAAATTTAAGTTTGCTTTTTTCTTTAGCTACAAACTATCCACATGGCATTTTAGTTTCCTATACTCCCTACATTCCCTTATACAAGGCCACTATGAAAAATACTATTTTCATCTATATAAGGCCACTAACTATAATCGAGGCAAAAATTAATGATGTTTTCTCGTACTTCCAACTGTTTTAATACTTACATGCATGTAATCATAATGACACTGTAGTATTTTCTTTTAATTCCTTCCTTGCATGCATGTGAACGTATTAATGATCCCAGTTTACGGAAAAAAAATGGACTTGCAAAGCAGTCATTAAATTTTACCTTGGTACCTGTAATTTGAGTTTGTAGTCTTGTATAAGGGAATGGAGGGAGTACACAATTTTCATGAAAATTTATAAGGTTGATGGCAATTTTAGGAAAAGAAAGTACGATACACATGGAAATTTCTTAATTCTTTGGTCTATGGGGCCATGGCAAATGCAGGGATAAAACATGTTTATTTCTAATAACACATGGCAATTTTGGTTTGATGACACATTCGCAAGTTAGTTTCATGACCCATGGAAATTTTAGGACACATACACTTCCAAAACTACATTTTTTTTAGGGAACAAAACCCCTATAATCCCCGTTTGTTAAAAGAATATTTCCCTCCTAGTTTTTGCCAGTTGCAAAATAATATTGTTCAGAAATTAATATGGTATCATAAAAAAGCAATTTTGCCAAGGCAAGAATGTTTGACGGAAATATTTTAGTAGTGACCACGGCAAAGTTTAGTACATACCATGGAAAAAATGGATCATGTCAAATTTAGTTAAACGGAACATGTCAAATTTAGTAATTGGCTAGGGCTATTTTTTATTCTCTTCAACATGCTAGAATTGTAATTTTTTATCAGACTCTAGCAAATTTAGTTCTTGTTTATGGCAAATTTACTTTATGTATCCTGGCATTTTTAGTGCATGGACCATGTCAAATTTTTGTAACTACGACCATGGCAAATTTATTTCTTTTTCGACATGGAAATTTTACTTTTCATGGGACAATGGCAAATTTCACTTTATAGCCATGGCAATTTTACCTTTCTTTTGCCAATTGTAAAGTTTCCTTTTTGAAGTGCCATGCCAAATTGACCTTTTCTTTCTTGCGATGACAATTTTACCTTTGCATACATGTCAATTTACTTTTCTAACATACATGGCATCTTCTACGTTTACTTTGCTCATGGCAAATTAATTTTTCACTTGCCATGTCAAATTAATTTTACATCCATGGCAAATTTTACTTTCAACACTTCATGGGAAGTTTTGCTTTTTGTTTAATAGCCATGATAAATTTACTTTTTGAAACAAGGTAATTTACTTTCATCTCTTTTTACGGGAAGATTTTTCTTTATATGAACCATGGCAGTTTTTTGCTAAACAATCGATGCTATTTTTTTTCTTGTTATCAACACAACAATTTTATTTCTCCTTCATTGTTTCGGACCATGTCAAAACTAGTTTAAACTATACCATGGCAAACTTACTACATATATAATGGCAAAGAACACCTACATACGTTTCATTGATGTTTTTTGGAGTAGAACATGGCAGTTTTTGTATTTTAGAGCACGATTCTTTGTAACTATATTCCTCTGCTTTTTTATTTTTTACGTATCATAGAAATACTTATGTTGTTGCTCGGGCCAGGTAGCCCAGTTCTGGCTAGGAGGGTTCCCCATCAAACGTTTTCGTTCGTGGGGAGGTATCCCTCCTAGCAAAGGAAGCGTTGTTCCAGATACCTCCAGATTCCGACGTTCGGACATTATCAAGGTCCAATAACCGGCTTGTGTGTTCTCTTTTCAGGCCCCATGTGAGTGCCTGCACTTGGGTGGACGTGGTCAACACTGACCTAGACATGAGCTCATCACGAAGTGTACCGCTAACAGAGCCAATCTTCACCTTATTTTAAAAGTTAAAAAAAGTTGGATTATCTCTTCGGGCGGCTTTTGAATTTTTTAGTGACACCAATTATAACGTTTATCTAGAGGATGTTTGGAGTCGTCTTGTGTTGAGTGCTTGATTGCTTCTTACGATTGTACATGTAAATGTTTATCTAGCAATGCAGCAAGGCGCAAGCTTTGGTTTCCTAGAAAAAGAAAAGAAAAAGGAGATAACATATTCAAATCAACAAACCAAAAAACATCATCTATTGTCTTGTTGCGTCTTATCAGAATTTAAAGGAAAAATAGCGGTCGAGGCGAAGCTGTCTTCGAAGCCTAAACATACTATCGACCTCCCAATAGGAAATTTAGGAAATTAGAATATACATCATACAACTTTATCTGACTATAGCTCAGCTATCACATTTCAAAATAACGAGGGCAAAGGTGGACCTACGAAGAACTGCAAAATAAAGCATAAATCGTTTCCAAAATGCAAGATATAGCTGCGCTGCCCTAGAATTGTCAATCATCTTCGGGGGCACTTGCAGCACTTAGATCCACACTGAGATCAACCGTCTGATGAAAGTGGCATATTAATTAGAATAAGCAAGTATGGATATAATATCAAGAAGGAGATAAACAAATGTAAGGTTACCCTACCTAGCACTAAATTGTTTCCTAAACTAGATTATACCCGCCCACTGCTGTGGGATCGGTTGCAATATATTTTGATGAGATTTTATTATTAAATATATTTATTTTGATTAATAACGTATGAACTAATTGTATCTGATTATTGTATAATTGAAAAATACTTATTAAATATAAGAAGCTTGTATAATTGAAAAATATTTATTTTGATGAGATTTTATTATTAAAATAAATGAAGAACTTGTTACATGCATGTTATGGTGTCCCAGTGATGATGTAGCATGTGAGGTGATGTGGGATGCTTGCATGTAGAGATAAATATAAGCAGTCTAGATGAACTAATAATGGACAAAAGTTCCATGCATGTTGATGTGAGTCTTTGATGATGTGGCATGTTTGGCGAGGTGGCATACATGCATGTTAAGATAAATAGTAGTGGGGTATATATAAGATAAGATTACCAAAGAAATTGTTGATATTTTGTCCCTCTTAGAAACTAGTAATACCATTTCAACCCCCCCCC
>LR738713.1:34702012-34717170 GCA_902687465.1 Secale cereale | reverse complement strand
AGGGGGACGTTACTGCATAGTTCAGCCACACTCTTGAATCAACTACTACCATGCACTCCCTTCGTTCTAATTTAATTTATGTTCTAGATTATTCCTAGGTCAAACTTGTTTAAGTTTGACCAAGTCCATAAATATAAGTGTTGAGATCTACAACACCAAATATATAGAGTACAAAGACATATTTCGGATTCTAATGAAACTAAACCCACCTTGTGTGGGAGCTTCTATGCACCGGGTCTGTCCTAATGAAACTAATTTGGTGTTTCAGATGTTAGTATATTTTTATATAGACTTGGTCAAAGATACATAGGTTTGACTTAGGACAAAGCTAGAACTTCGATTAACTTGAAGCAGAGGGAGTGCTGTACAAGTGCTACCGACCAGAACTTTGTTTGGTTCTACACACAAGATGTTATCTTACACCCTTGACAGTGCCATCTGGTCGGTAACAACATTTCCGGTCTGAAGCTACAAACATCATTATTCCTGTGCTGTGCACCTTAAAACCCTAACATTTAGTTTTATGGTGTACCATATTCATGCAACATTTGGTTAACCATCACCATGCCCAAATCACCAGAGAAACAATATGTGAAATTCTACTTTTTAGAACATATTATTGTACCTTGCACTCTGGCTTATTCAACATGTAAGTCCCACCGTATACAGCACTAAGCCGTGCGAAACCCTGTACCAAACAAAAGAAATTACAATCAAATACTTCAGACATACAACCACGTCACTTATTTATGAACGGAGAGAGTATATAATTGCTGGAATCAGACAAAAAGTAGAGTCAATAAAAGCTTTGACCTGTGGCAGCTCCCCTAAACCATAAAGAGGATAAATATATGGCGACCCTCCTTGAAAACGAGCCACTGATTCTGCATAAAGCTGCAAAGATAAAGTTTAGGTAACAAGCAATATACTGTAAGAAACAAAGAGATGACCTAACACCATAAACTAATAAATACAATGAAACATTAACATGGAGTATACTGTACCAACATCAAATCTAGAGTTCTCAAAATCATTGTTAGGCTAGACGTGACTTAGGTGGCTGACGTATGTTCCATAGTGATGATTCAATACGACTACTTATTGACTAGCATGGTTTTGTCCTTGCATATAGGCAACCCAGTTTGGCGTTCTTTCAAGTTTGTACTCCCTACGTTCCATAATTCTTGTCATGGTTTTAGTTCAACATAGGGAGTACACACTAAAGTGTTATCTTATCTGGGTAGCAATTCGGAAGCTCATTATGCTGTCAGGGCCAATTTACAGCTAAGCTGCTTTAGAAGTTCTCATCAGCAGTTAAAATACACGAAAATTAAAAGTTTTGTATATATATTGACATTATTTTTAGAAGGTATCTAAGATATCAATGAATGCTTTCGCTGCCAGAAAAACTCACCTTCATCCGCTTCACAATGTCTATTGCAGGTTCTGAAAGATAACTATCGTCCTTATGGAGAGCGACCGCATGACCAATGAAGTCTATCGTATTATCATCCAAACCGTATTTTCTGAAACACGAAATTGCAACAGAGGAGTCGCGTTAAATTGAATCACAATCAATGACTAGCACTTGAGTTTCCAAAGCATATAAAATGGTACTGGATAAAATATCAGAACGGTACCATTAAACATGGGAAATGGAAATTAGATTATCATATGTCAACAATAATGTGTCTGTTTATAAGTTTCAAACAAAGTTTTCCTAATTTTATCCCTCTCTACATAGAGATCTCCAGAAGAAAACAATGACCTAATAATAAAATTATTGAAGATACCAGAACTTCAAACATAATTTATTTTCAAAACATGATGTTTTCAGGGATGTTTTTTTAACATGGCATTTGATAACCGAGGCAACAATCAAGTCATATCATCTGCTACTGTTTTTCGATTAAAAATAAAATATAAATGGCACTAGTAAAGATGGGTACACACGAGATAAGTTGTTTACTGGTCATCTTTGTAAGGTCCAGCCCCTTGTGAGTACTTGGGTCATTTTCCTTGTAATCTTGAACATAAAGGAAGAATTTCCCTGCTCTTCGCTTCTCAAACAATCCCATCAATGGAGACTTGAGAGCTTCCATATCAGTTGAGGGAACTTTGTGGATCTGGGAACAAGATGGTGGGTATACAAGAAATGTTTTAGATGGAATGTCTTGATTATATGATGGAGTGTGCGTGCATAAGAAAGAGCACCGAACCTTTCCCTTGTTGAAAACGTAGCTTCCATCCACAGCTTTAAAGGATAAATACTTGGTAACACCAGTATGAATGAGTACACGGACCAAAGCACCATTTGCCATCATAAACTAGCCAAAATGACACTGTTATGTTAGTAAGGAGGTGAGGTCACAGTCATCGTTTATTGGTTCAAAAGAGCAATATTAATATTGTTATTCAAGTTGTCTACTGTTACTGATATAAGTGAACTGTACTGTATTATCTTTGGTTTCAACAAGCAATTTGCCAGCCAAATGATGTCCAGTACATACTGCATAACACACCGTTCGCCGTTCTATAATTATTGTCGTGGTTTTAGTTCAAAAATTTGATTGAACCAAAACCACGACAATAAAATTGAACTAAAACCACGACAATAATTTTGAAACTGAGGGAGAGTATTGGCTTATTAATTTTGTGGGCCTTCGCGTTGCATATTCCTACTGTTCCTGGAGTTTCCAAAAGAAGCTACGTAGAGTGAATAGGAACAGACCTTTGGAACCATGTCTACATTGTAGTCTCTGCTGGCTCCTATACTTGCAGGGGGTGTCTCGTCACCCTTGAACCTTTTCCACAGCTGTGAATGAGAGCATAATGGAAAATTGTTTCAGAGAATCCCATTGGATCACAAGACACATGTACGTAATTCCTGGTTTACGGTCTCTTTGCTAAAATATACCGCCAATTCTAACAATATTTCTGTGGTCAAAAAGCTTGACAAACTATACTGAACAAAGAGAGTGAAGACCTGTCACCTGGTTGAGATTGAGCGATGTGGAGTCTCCACCATAATAGTCATTCCTGTCCATGTGAAGCACCTGTTGACACACAAAATTAAGGCATTTTTTTAAACATTTTCCTGAAAACCTCTATAAATTAACGCGAATTCGAGATCTATCTCCGCAAATGTAAAACCCTTTTCTGATACAGCTATGCCTGCTACAACAGCTGCGTGATCATTTTATCGGATAGCTATCCGATTAACAATTCCCAAATAGAGAAAATGGGCAAGAACCCAAGGCTCGGCGCTGCCCAATTGTTTCATGGCACCGCGCACCCCTGGCTTGAGGGGGAGCCACCGCATGGATGGATTCAGTTGAAATAAAAGAAGTTGGATCCAAACATCATGCAGGAACTGAAAATCTGGACGCGAGATCTCCAATCAACGGAGATGAGAAGCGAGCAGGGGGAGAGAGGATGATGCTGCCTCACCTTGAGGCGGTCGACGGAGAGGAGGCCGCTGAGGATGCACTCCTTGAGCCCCGTCCCCAGCACGATCACGTCGTACTCCACATCCATCGCGCGCGGCGTAGATCTTTCTCCTTCGCGATCGAGAGGTGGGCGAGCAAGAGGCAAGAGACAGGTGGTGATGTGATGGATCTCCGACGCCTCGACTCCTTCAGGGAGAAGGAACGACAAGTCCGCGCGCGTGCTTATGCGGTGGAAGAAAGATCGGGCTTTCCGAGCCGCAGGTTTGGTCTCAGTGCTGAGGCTTGCTCTTCCCTTGCCTTGCCTTTCGCTCGTCCAACCACAAGTGAGTTAAGTGCAACGACCCACCGCACTAAAGGCCAAGTCATCTAAAAATACGGATCTGAAGTAGTAGTACACAATTTTGACCGGTAATAACACCTTGTCTACCGTAATCTTTTGGCAGATAGCACTGCTGGGCTGGGCGGATTAGACACGTTTGAGCGTGCGGACCGATTTGTGGTTGAGATAGTTAGAGGTACTGTGGTATCTCCAGCCCACCAGAGTTCAAGTCTTGGTGTTCGCATTATTCTTAAATTTATTTTCAGGATTTTCGGCGATGCGTTTTCAGTGGAAAGATATGTTCCCGTCGATGACGAGACGTCTACGATGACTTCGTAAATCTCAAGATAATATGTCTGCCCAGTCTCTCGAAGATGCTCATAGGGTTAGGGTGTGCGTGTGTGCGTTCATAAGGGTGAGGATATGCGCGTATGTATGAGCGTTTGCGTCTGCACTATGTTAAAAAAAATCGCTCCCGAACTACAAAATATCACGAACCAAACATATAGTTGGATTGTTTGGAGGATAGTATTCCCAGCTCATCAGGGTTCAAGTCCTACTGTTTGCTTTATTCTAGATTTATTTTATGATTTCTGACGATACACGTTCAGTGGGAGAAGATGTTTATGTCGACCACGAGGCGCCTGTATTGACTTCGGTAATATCAAAATGATATGACAGCTCAATCTCTCGAATTGGCTCATAAAGGTAGGGTGTGCATATCCCTTCCTCCTCTTGAATTTCAGAGTTGGGCAGTTTACTTTAGTTAAATTCTTGCCATTAATTCCTAATCAGCCTGTAAAACTGCAGTAAATTCTCTATATGTCTAGTAGTATGACACTTTTTTAAGTAGGAGAGAAGAGATTAGTATTACATGGATTACAGTAGACTTAGGTCCTTGTCACCACTAATTCCCTAATTACCCTTTAACTAGCAAAAGAGTCTGTGTGTTGCAGTGAAAGAAAAAAAATACTACACGTCCCTAATACAATAATCATGATTGAATATCCAACAGGTCCATGTGCATCACATCTGTGTTGCCTCTTACCTTCCTTCCAACCCTCGTCGATGGTAGCCTTAGTGCTCAAACAATCACGACGCATTTGAATGTGGTCAACTACAATGTGTGTCTCTCTCCACATAAGATAAGAAATCTTCTTTCTTTTTTCACCTGGACTTTTTTACCAACGCATGCATATGTGTGGTTATAGATGGTTTCTTCGTCTTCAAATGGATTTTACTACGGTGTTGATTTCTAATCTGGATATACACTGATACGAAAGAAAGATGAATCATGCGCTATTGATTATGGTTGCATCTTAAATAGCATTTAAAAATGTTTAACCGTTAACGGGTAAAACAACATCATATTCATATTTTACATATGGGCTTAAAAGACATGGATATTTTAGAAAATCATTTGAACTCACTTAAAATAGGACGCCGTTTGATTAAATAAATATCTGTTTTTTTTTGTAAAAAGCAAAACATTTTCTGGACTTGCTTAAAACAGGATCGCAGATTGATTAACCAAAAGATCATGGAGTTCTCTAAAAAAAAGCTAACCATTTTTTTCTCACTCAAAGTAGGACCGCGAGTTGATTCTAAAAAAACAATTGGGGCTTTTCTATAAAAATTTGCAAGGGACGAGCAGGAACACTTATCCCTTTGTTAATAGGTACACACATATAGATGAACCACCATCGTCAGCGGTTACTCTCGCTTTCGGGTGCATTGGTGTGCTGGCGAGGTGGAGGAAAACCCCAACCCAATATGATTGGTCTTGGAGTTTGAGCTGTCCTAGCATTGAATGGGGTTTAGTCTAGGTGTATGGCTGGTGGTGCAGAGATGATGGCTGTCATCAACAACATGGAATAAGTTCTCCCATCCCATCTACGTTATCTATGTTTCGATGATGTTGACTGGTATTGATGGAGAACATGTGGAGCTTTGGTCAGGGCCTTGCTTTTGTCTGTTACGTTTAGGTGGTCTTCGACAACATCGTTCAACGGAGTGGATAGTGATCATTTCTGTTTTGATCATCTGGCTTCTCTGTTTGGCGAAGCATAACCAACTTTGGCATCACCAGGAAACTAGTGAGGTTAGGCCTCCCTAGCTTTGTCTGGTAATATCAGGGATGATTGTCTAGCCCTGCTCAATGCTTTCTTCTTCGGGACAACAATCTGATACTCAGTTCGTTGTCTCTGATTTCTGACTTTTAACCGGTGACTTCTCGTATGTTGCACCAAGAACATTTCCTTGGATCCGAGGGTTTTTTGGAGATCCAGAGGCGGCCTCGAGCTTTTCTCACGCATCGAGCACAGAAGGAAGACATCATTGATACACCCAATAATGAGTGTGTTATTTTCAACTCCCTCTGTTTCTAAATATATACCTTTTGGTAGTTTAAATTGAACTACCAAAACATCAAAGGGGGTATTTTGTAAGTATGGTCTTGTTAGGATTGGAAAATTTTATTATATTATCTTGGCCTTTGAAGCAGGAGAAACTCGAGTTGATTAAGTCTTGTCAACAACACTTCACAAAACTAAATCCATACTTAATAATAAATGAGTTATTATTTCTGACAGTACGTCATCGAAATTGCCCATAAAAGATGCAAAAAGTTACCCATCGATGCCACCTATAAATGATTAAAAAAAATTATACATTGGAAATCCCCTCCTGGGCCGGACTATGCAGTAGGAACCTCCTATACTGCACTTTGCGCACTGGGAGCAGACACAGCGTGCCTGTTTTGGGTTCGCCCATGTCCGGGCTGCCTGTTTTTAATTTTTCGTTTCCCTTCCCGTCTTTGTTTTTTTCTACTTTAAAATAATTTGGGAGATAATTAAAAAATAAGAATTTTGGAATAAAATGTTTAATAATTCAAAAATGTTTGTCGATTCAGAAAAAAATCATGTTTTTTTATAAAATGTTCACATAGTCAAAACAATGTTCATAATTTTTGAAAAAAAATATCCAGGAAATCAAAAATATCATGTATGATAAAATGTTAATGAAATTGAGCAAAATTCCGCTAATTCAGAAAATGTTCATTAACGGAAAAATGTCCTAAAAATTCAAAACATGTTTGTGACTTACAAAATACTTTATTGATTCAAAAAATGAGCATGCATTTCAAAAAATGTTTGTTAAATAAAAATATATTAATGAATTTAAAATTTATTCCACTAATTTCCAAAAAAATGTTCGTCGATTCTACAAATGTTCACCTATTCAAGAAAATGTTTCAAAAAATATTCACAATTTTGTTTGCAAATATTCACCTATTCTACAAATGTTTTTTATAATTTTTTCATTAATTCAAAAATTGTTCATGAACTAAAAAGTGTTCAAGAATTTAGAAAATGTTCGAAAATCTGTAAAAGTGGTCATGATTTCAGATATGCTCACATGTTTAAAAAATGTTCATGTTTTTTCAAAAAATATTTACGAATTCACGAAAATGAGAGTGATAGTGTATTTTAGTGATGCAGCAAAATGTGGTCATGAACATTAGAGACTTATGAAAAAAAATCCCATTACAAGGAACGAGCCGTTTTGTAGTAATAATAAGACATATCTTACTTCTTTACAAAAAAGAAAAGGAAAAATAATAGAGTGTTGGAAACCAAATAGTAAAACTTTTGCAGCCGTTTGGAATGCAGGAAAAGGAGAAAAACATGAGAACTTCTTGAGAAAACAATACGACGTTTTGGTGCACATGCTCATCTACATCCGGTCAAAAAACAAATCACAAAAAATTCAAAAGATTTTTTTTTTGCATGGTAGAAAAGTTATTGCGTGAGGTCCGCTTCAATTTTCAGGGCACTTGGACATTTGAGCAGCTCTCTGTAAAAAAGACAAATTCGGAGTATGAGTTAAAAATCAGAGCAGACCTCACACATCAAATTATCTAGCATGCAAAAAAGATTTCTTTTTTTCAATTTTTTACTATTTTTTTCAGGACGGGTGCAGATGAGCTTGGGCTCGGAAGTGAATTAACTGAGAAAAAGTTTTTTTTTTACATGTACTCCGTACTTGAGAAGAACTGGTAGTAGAAGCGTACTCAATTTCTCACCTCAGCACAAAACTTTCCCCTTTGCCCAAACCCTCGTCTCGCACATTCTTCCACCGCCGCCGCCGACCTCGGAGGCAACGCTGCCTCTTCCACCGCCGCCGGCCTTGATCGAGAGTTCCGACCCGCCCCCTCCCCCGATCTCCCACCATGGCAGCGCCGCAGAGTTCAATAGCGATGGTGCCGTCGAGGTGCACAGCAGAGACGCAGACGTCGCGGGCCACAGTTGCGTTCGAGATCGCTGGCTACAGCCTTCACAAGGGCCTCGGTAGAGGCAAATACCTGCTTTCTCCGGCATTCTCCGTCGGCGGGTACGAATGGTGCATCCGCTACTACCCCGACGGAAGCCCAGACGTGGCGAGCGAAGGTTACGTCTCTGTCTTCCTCAAGCTCTTGACCAAGAACGCCGAGGTGAGGGCGATCTACAACTTGATGCTTGTGGAGCCGGTTAAGGGGCAGTCGACTGTGGTGCTCTCCTCCGAAGAGCCACAAGTGTTCGACCGCGAAAGGCCATCCTGGGGCCTGCGGAGGTTCATGAAGACCACTGCTGAAGTAGAGTCGGCGAACCTGTGGAACGACTGTCTCGTGATCGAGTGCGAGGTCACTGTTATCAAGGAAACATTCGACGTCCATGTGCCGCCCTCTGACCTTTCGGATAATCTTGCCACATTGCTAGAGGGGAAGAAAGGAGCAGACGTGACATTCAGGGTTCAGGGGGAGGCATTTTCTGCTCATAAGATCTTGCTTGCGATGCGATCGCCAGTCTTCGAAGCAGGGTTCTATGGGCCGCTGGGGAACAAGGAGGCGGAGAATGGGCATGATTGGTTGGCAGGCAAAAATTGGCAAGCCAACATTTGGCACTTCCAACAAGTGACAGCTCTAAAACTTGCCAAAATTTTGCTAGTTTTAAGAGGTTGGCTAGGTGCCAACCAATTGCTAGACAAAATTTTGGTTTGCTTACCTATTGGCAACCCAAATTTTGGCAGCAAACCAGGCAGCCTTGACATAACAATTGATGACATGCAGCCTGCTGTTTTCAGGGCATTTCTTCACTTCATCTACACAGATTCAATGCCTTCCATGAGAGATCTTGAGGATGATGACAAAATAGAAATGGTTAAGCACTTACTCGTGGCTGCAGATAAGTATGGGATGGAAAGGATGAAGAGGATATGTGAAGGTATGCTATGCAGGAGTCTTGATGTTGAGACCGTGGCTGCCATATTAGCTCTAGCTGACCACCATCATTGCAGCAACCTCAAGGATGCTTGCATCGAATTTATGCTCTCTTCGAATAGAATGAATGATGTGATGGCAAGCCAAGGGTATGTACACCTCAAAATATATTCTCCTGATGTCATAGTAGATCTGTTTGAGAGAGCAGCTAGGTCCTGCAAAATTTAGTACGCCAACCTGGTATAAGAGCATCTCTAGCAGATCCCGTAAACCGGGCCATCCGGAATAATAACCGCCAGCCCTTTAGTCCCGATGGATCTTTGGAGGTGGATGCTTATGTTGGGTTGGAGAAGGTAATTTAGTCTTGCTAAATTTAGCATGCCTGAGATGAGGTTGCCATGTCTTTCAATTTCCAGAGATCTTTTAGAGGAAGCGAGTTGGTACTATGAAATGTATGTCTCTGATGTATTGCTTGGCCTGTCTGAAATAAGTATATATGAATCTATGGTACCATAACATGTACGCTACTTGCCTTTTTTACCTGCTTACTTAATTTTCTGGCTTATGTGAAGAATGATAAAGCTTAGTTCTTGGATATCACTCTTGAGATGGTCTGTTTCACCTGTATGAAAAACTTACATTTTTAGTGCCAACTAGATTTGAATCAGAGATATTTACAAATGATTTCTTGAGATGAACATTGGTAGCACAGCAGTTAGTTTTTTGGTTCAGAAAATGAGTTAGACAATGAACTGAACCAAACTACTTTGAGATCAGAGAGCAGGGAATTGTAGATTTAATTTTCAGTTGGTAGTACTTCTATTATACTAGCACATGTTCAGTAAAGCCTCTGTGTATGTTAGCTACATAAGCACAATCACAGATGAACATTATTGTTAATGGTTTCTGGTTATATACTAGTACTCTCTTTGGGTAATCATGTACTCTCACTGTGCACCAGTTCAGTTCAGTTCAATTATGGGCACTAGTTGCCATTCAGTTATGTTTAGGTTCACTTCTAGGCAACATTTGGCATCCAGTTTAGTTCAGAAGTTTGCGGATGCTCAAATTCCATTCGGTTCTGTTCAGTTCTACACTTGACTGCTGCACAAGTAGCTTACTAGAACACTGATTGGATTGCTCAATATCTTTTTGCCCAAACTAAATTCAGTTATCAAGCCTGAAGATGTACAAGTAACAAGTGGAAATGCTTAATCTCTTTTGCCAAACTGAATCCAGTCATCATTTCTGAAAATATGCAAGTAGCAAGCGGACTGCCACAGCGACATGGGCTAATTCAGTTCTCAAGTCCGAAAGCTAAATTCAGTTATCAGCTAATCGACCTGCAGCGGCGCGACAACGACGGCGTGGCGCAGCCGATCACCACCATGGAGATGGTGTGCAGGTGGTCTAAGTGGGCATGCTGCGCACGTAGGTTTTTTTTTTTTGAGACAATGCTGCGCACGTAGGTGGTCGACGTGGGCTTGCTGCGCGCGTACGCCGAGGTGTCCATCTTGGGCGGCGACTCGAGGAGGCCGACGAACAGCGAGAGAACTTGATTACTATTTTTTTTTAATTCTTTATTGACATTTTTATATACATGATAAGGTAACCATCATTTTTAAATACATTGTCAACATTATTTCTGTACACATTTAACATTTTCCGAATGCTTGATTAACACTTTTCAAATACTAGTTCAACATTTTTTTCAATTTCTTGATTAACATTTTTATGTACTCCCTCCGTAAAGAAATATAAGAGCGTTTACATCATTACCTTAGTTATCTAAACGCTCTTATCTAAAAAAATTATCATTTTTTAATATACGCTCTACATTTTCTCTATACACATTTTACATTTTTCAAATGCTTGATTATCGTTTTTCAAATACTTGTTCAATATTTTTTTCACCTTCTTGATTTTTTTTAATACATGATCAAATTTCATTCACATTGTTTTTTGTACATTTTTAGTATATGTGATAAACAATTTATGTATACAAATTTAACATTTTTCATATGCTTGGTAAAAAAAATTCAAATATTTTTTGTAAAATGTATATTTAGATTATTTTAAAGTATAAACAAAAGCAAAAAATAAAGAAAAACGCAAAAACAGAAAGTGTAAAAAGAAAAGAAAAAAAAAGGAGGTTGTGGCCTCCCGTATGCCTGGGCCGGCCCATGTCGCTCTCCCCTTCAAGTTCCCTAGGTCTCGCCAGAAGCGAGGTATAGGGGCTCCCGACGAACATGACGCCCTTAGACCTCCGCCCTCGGCATGGCGGTTAAAGCCCATGTAGCACATCGACCACAGGGGCTCCCGCTGCACGTGTTGCTCTGCGCCGACCGCTCCTTTGGCGAGCTAATGGCGGCGGAGAGGCCGTGCCGTGAGCTCGTTCGGTGACGGCGATAGAGCCTTTTTTTTTTCTTTTCCGTGGTGATTGTGGGCTGCTTGTGGGCCGAGGCGTCGCTGGTTTTCGTTGCCACAGGATGCTTCCGCCGTCGGATGGCTTACGAACGATGGATACGCACATCACGTCCCTCTGCAGTATACCTGGCCAAACCTCGGGCCGGGCCGGGCTTCGGGCCGGGCTTCGGGCCGGACCTAGCCAAGCCCGAGCCAAAAAACCTAGGCCTGAGCCCGGCCCGGCCCGACCATCGAGCCTGTTTTTTGGGCCTAAGCCCGGCCCGAACACATAAAAGTCCGTCGGGCCTTGGGCCGGGCCCCTTCAGGAAAGTGCAGAAATGATGGGCCCAGGCCCGGCCCGGCCAGGCCATCGGGCTCAAAAACTAGGCCTGAGCCTGGCCCGGAAGCAGCATCGGGCTGCCCATGGCCAGGACTAGTTGTGGAGGATGCCATGAGTCCCGCCAGTAATGGTGTGTACCGTTGGGCCTGTCTGTTTTCATGGTTTTGAGAAGGTATTGCCTGGTTTTCTGTTTTTCTTTCTTTTCGTTCTTTCCAACGATTTTAATAGTTTATTATTTTGGTATTTTTCAACTGAGAGGATACGCGGCACGTCCGCTTCGAGTCTGCCCCGACGCATTTCAGGCCCAAATTTGGGCCGGAAATGGGTCCGCACGGACGCGTTTTGGAAATGAGTCGGCGCGTTGGGCCAGCACTTTTATCCACGACGACCCATACAGACGGCGGTGGATGAAATTTGATGGCGCGTTGGAGTTGCTCTTAACATCTGCGGAAAGATCTGAGTGCACTTACCTTAAAAAAATCTGTTTGCACCATGCAACACTGAATGCTAAAAACCTCAGCATTTCATCAAGTTATTCGAAATATATAGCTATATCATTCCTGGACTTTCTAGTCCCTAAAAAGTCCGTAGGAACCAAACAGGGGGGACTTTTTCTACAGGGATTAGAAAAAGACTTTACTGGAGAGTCTTTTTTTATTAGTCCCTGGGACTAGAAAAAATCCTAGGACTTCTGAACCAAACACCCCCTAATAAGTAGATACTAGAGAAATCACTTGCCCGTGTGCCAGCTTCACCAACAAATCACTAGGCAGCTTCGCCAACAAAATCACTGCTGCAATAAGAAACGAGTCAAAGGAGACATTGAGAAATCATTGCTGCAAAAAAAGAGTCTCGTTGGTGTTGCACATCAGATGGGGGAGAGGACGGGGGTGGGGACGCCTACCGCAGCAGCAGCATCGCACGGAGAAGGCGAGGTTTGCCGCCGCCTCTCGCTGGGCGCGGACTGCGGCGTCGGATTGCGTCCTGGGCCGGAGGGAGGCGCTGTACGTCTGCGCATAGGGCTGTGGCCGGAGGGTGCGCTGCTGCGGCGTGGCTCCCGGACCGCACGGTGGTGGAGCTCGTCGTGGCTAGGGTTGTTGCGCGGCGACCGGCGCAACTAGATCTGCCGCAGTCCTCAACTAGATCTGCGTGTAAGGAGAAGGGGGAGGTGGGTGCGACAATAGGAAATGGAGATAGGGAGGATGGAACGGTGGGCTCCTTCCTCCTTGGCTGGCTAGTGTAAGGCTAATCACATTTCAATTCAATTCAGCTTCAAGTACAAGGTGATGTTTTGTTTATGGTATTTGCAAAGCGTTAATCATGGACACTCACAGATAAGCACTACTCACTCTATTCCTTCCTAAATATATAAGTCTTTTAAGAAAAGATTTCACTAGGAAACTTTCCTACATAAGGAGCAAAATGAGTGAATCCAAGTTCTAAAGTATGTCTATTCATCCTCCCTATATGTAGTCTTTTAGTGAAACCTCTTAAAAAGACTTATATTTAGGAACTGAAAGTAATTGCAAGTTGTACCCTAGCACAAAATGAGAAAACACTACCCAAGATACATATCATTTAAAATCCAGTAATAACACATCCAAACATAAAGGGTTGATTCTAAACTGTTTGCCACGCCCCTAAGAAATACTCATCACAACAGCCTCGAGCTGGCTGATAAGTCTACTCATCAGTTCTCATCAGGATCACAAAAACGAACCAGGGTCTCCAACACATCGGTGACCAGCTGGACCAGCATCGGGACACGCCGCTTAAGATACACACCGTTGCAATTACCTTTGAGTACATATAAAGCAATATCCTTTATGATTATGCTCAGCCCTTCGACTTCGGCTGAGACCAGATCCTCCTTGTCAAGCAATACGCCCAAGGATTCCTTAAAGCACTTGCTCAGATGTAAGAGCGGAATTGCTGAGTTCTTCATGAGTAGGAGGGCTTCCAGGGCGCCCCGTTCCGGCTTGGCCTCCTGAACCATGAGCTGGGGTAACAGATCATGCTTGAGCTTTTGGATTTCCAGCGACAAGCCTGCCACGACCGAGAGGGAATGCAGCTCCGGGCATACCCAGGAACTCGACTCCATGATCAGCGGGCGGAGGAGTGCATACGACTCGCTAGCTATGCGCACCGACTCCAGAGAGACAAGCTTCACAACATTGTGCACATTGGAGCGGCCCAGCTATTCGGAGCGGGCCCACAGGGCTTGGATTTGGGCATGGGAGTTGATTTTGTAGATCATCTTTTCCTTTTGGCTGCAAAGAAGACTGCAGCAGAACAGTTGCTGCTACCAGCTGGTATAGCACAAAAGAGGAGGATTTAATGTCAGGAAGAGACCATACATCACCAAGCTTCTACTTAATTAGTTAGGACAGCATCATATTTGCATTGTGCGACAGAATAGTTATTAATATGAAGTGAAATTAATTCAACCATGTATACTGATATATAGGCAACTAAACAAAATGAATACCCAAAACAGAACTTTAATGCACCAACCCAAATAATTAACAGAGGGAATATAATTTGGTTCAAAGTACCATAGAGATCCCATCATTCATTGTATTATTGTGAGCAAGAAAATTGCAACTCCAGAATTAATGCCTCACCATCAAAGGAAACAATAAAGTAAACAGCTGGGAAATAATTGCTAATAAAAAATTCATCCCATGTGCAAGGGCATAGTGAGCACAGAAAACCAAACCAGCATTTACAGTCCTCAAGAAGACTAGAGATTGGTTGGCAAAAGATACATCATCATTGGCAAATATTAGTATCACATATAATAAATAAACCGAAATGATAACCAAATACCTATCCAAACAAGAGAGCTGGAAAGCAGCACATATGACTAGAACATTAATCAGCAGCTGCAGGTTAAGTGCTGTGCATAAATATTTTAGGATACCAAAAAATATTGTTACCTATCCAAACAGAGCTAGAACATGAATTCCAAATAGTTGATTCCTTATCTAACCCTAACCAAGCAAAGCCTAACTAAAACGTCAGATTGATTCCTTATTACGGATAATCGAACCCTGCCTATGGTGTTACCAAACAAACAAACCCTAATTAAATCCTATCCTAGTCGAGGTTCCTCATACGAATAGGATACAAGACCGCGCTGGATCCGAGACCTATGAACCCGCGCCGCGCCGCACCTACCAACCAAGCAACTCCAGAGGGAGACCACGCTGGATCCGAGACCTAAGAACCATCGCCTACCAACCAATCGGGATGTACAAGTGCTCACCTCGGGCGGGCGTAAGATCTGGAGAGGACGAGGCGCCGGGTCCAGTCCCGTCGGGTGATGTGAGATTGGGTCGACGGGGGTTGCGGGGAACGGCGGCGAGGCGATGGAGTGCGGGGTGG
>LR738713.1:34690532-34701966 GCA_902687465.1 Secale cereale | reverse complement strand
GGGTTCGGGGGCCCTAGTAAAAGCACATATCCGTGCCTGGCCCGTTTAACCCAGGCCGTGCGATGCCGGGCCGGGCCGGCCCATTTGGCCAGGTTCTCGCATTCTCTGATTTTTATCAATTTATTAATAGTAGCAAAAAAAAAATGCCCGTGCGTGGAAGTATTGGACATATAGTTTATTGCATGGTTACTTATATTTGTATCATGATATTTATTTATTTAACTAACACATCATGTTTTTCAATTTGTCTTCAAATCACCCGTGAGATTTATTTATATCCACTATAATGCATCATGTGTTTCACCAGTTTATCTTGTGATTTAACCCCGCATGACACGCTCGTTCAACTTTGGACCAAAAATTTCTTTTAGTAAAATAAAAACTGAGACATCCCTCGATTTTGAATGAAATAAAAAAAAGAACAAAAAAACAATTCTAGACCTAGAGTACCGCGGTTACAAGCCACCCGCGAGAGGAGCCACTGAAGGCGTGGGCTCGGGGCACGCACGGCGGCGGTGCGGCGGTCAGCGACGGAGAAGAGCGTGGCGGTCTCCGGCGTCCGGCCTGGTAGGAGGAGGCACGGCGCCTCCGGCCTGAAGGCGTGGCGCGAGGCGCGGAAGACCGCGGCGAAGGCGAGGAGGTCGGGGAAAGCCCAGGCGGCCGTGGATGTTGGCCAGCATATCCGGCGACAGGCTGACGCCGGCGCCGGCATGGTCTCGTGGCATGGCACTGGCACTGCCACGGATCGATGGGTGATCGGTTTGGGTGGCGGCGGCTATATATGTTGGTTACGTTAGGGCATCTGCAATGGTGGACTCTTATCTAGGCGCTTAAACTGTAAAAAGTAAATAAGAAAAGTATTTAAAAGCTCTAAGCGTTTTCTGGTCCAATGCTGGGCGCTAACCATCGGGCGCTAAATACGGATTGAAACATCGCTGGTTGCCTCATCTCGTGGAGAAAAAAAGGCAAGCACTCGCTGCCTTGTTTTGCGTCCCTGTGGCATCGGACGCCAGGAATGAAAGACGTAACTGACAATCGGATGGGAAATTTTCCCTAGCGCCCTCCCCTAGCGCCTAGCGTTGAAAATGCCCTTATTATTACTAAAGAGGGTCATGTATCTCCGTGGTGAACTCCGATTCTACAACTCCTTCTACTTTGACGGCAGTTCAAGCCCAACTCAATTTTCTTTTATTGTTTTTCTAAAATCAAATACAAATCCAATATAATTACTAAAGTTTATTTATTTAACCTCCAGTTTAGACTAAGGTCAACTATAAATCCCAAAGTTATTTACTAGAGTTCAATTCAAGTCTTATCTGTGTGCTTGGACTAAATTCAATGTAAATTTATTTTTCTAAAATCAATTTAACTCCAAAATTTTACTAAGTAAATTTTAAGTTTCCCTATTATATTGCAAAAGGATTTATTCAATTTGAGTTCATGGTTCTAACGTTATAACCAATTTGAACTTGAACTGAATCCAAATATTACTTTGAATTTTCTAAAGTTAAATAATAATTCAAAAATATTAAAAAAGTTCATTTTAAGTTTCTAAACTTAGTTGCAAAAGGAATTATTCCATTTAGGTCTTTTATTTAAAGTCAGCACAAATATTTTCAAATTTCTTTTAAATTCTAGCATCTACTGAATCCTACCTAATTTTTTTTATTATTCAAATTTGATTTTCGGTGAGATAATTTGAAACTATATTTTATTAAGTTTATTCTGTAAAAAGTTTCAATTAATTTGGATTTAGAAATTGCAAGTTATGCCCAATTTAAATCTGAATACATTATGTTTGAATTTGAATTTTATACTATTCAAAGGCTAAATATTTTTGGACTAGGTGAAAGTGTATTTCATAAGGATCGTTCTGCAAAATTTTTTCACTAAATTATCATTTATAGATAAAAATTACGATGGTTTGAAGTTCCAGGTGTTTTCTATAAAACTACTCCCTCCGTCCCAAAATTCTTGTCTTACATTTGTCCAAATACGGATCTATCTAGTTACACTTTAGTGTTAGATACATCCGTATCTAGAAAAATGTAAGACAAGAATTTTGGGACGGAGGGAGTACCAAATAATTCAATTAAACGGAAATTGTTCTGAATAATGTTTTGGATAAGGTGGGACACGTGCCAAGACGTGATTGGCCGGTACCAATTTGGTAAGTGAGTGCGTGTGTGAGCTGTTGGATTGAAACGAACGGACGAGGTTAGATCTGGGCCTCACCGGTGTTAGGTCACCGTAGATGTCGCCGGAAAAACGCAGGCACGACGCTGAACGACGGTGCTACGCCCTTGGTTCAACATATTTGGCGCTCGGGGAGTCTTGGGGACAGGGAGGGGCTCGGGTGGACGCGGCTCGATGCGGTGGTGCTGATCGTGGCCTCGGTTGCCCTCAGGGACGATGGAACCAATGGCTGCGGGGCTCGCTGAAGAGGCGGCCATGGCGGAGCTCTTGGGTTCGGATGGCTTACACCAAAACGGGCGCTTCTGGGAGAACCAATGGGTCAGCGGGATGCACGAGATCAAGGGGAAAAATATGTAATAAAAAATATAAAAACATTTAGATCAATGCTCTTATATTTACTAGCACAAATGCCCGTGCGTTGCAACGGGGAAAACACCAGCCTATGAACCATGTTTCTCAAGTCAAGAAACTGTGTCATGGGACAATGGCCACTAACAAGAAAAATACCTCCTAAACTGGGAGGTCCATGCATTGCTTTAAACAGAAAATCAATGAAACTGATTTTATGTTTTTCTGAATGAATGAAGCTGAATTACCAATATACATTTAGTAGTCCTTCTCCACAAAGTAATAGCCAAACACAACACGTCCTGAAATTCAGCACTATATTTGTGTGAAGTGAAAATGTGGTCCAAGCATTGGATTATTCTTCACCTGATAGCAAATAGGTTGCATGGTTCAGTAAGAGATGTCAAAACTTTGCAACATCAACCGCTTACCAACGACGCGATCCTCACTTAGGTTGCTTGAGAACCACATGCATTAAAAGTTGTTTTACTGTATAAATAAATAACTAATGTATAGGACAGAAATTAATATTAACCTTGCCAGATGCAAACCTAAAGAAAGTCGCCAACTCTTGCAGACCGCACCATAAATCACTGAAAGAAAGAACTCTGAACTAAAAAAATATAAAGCACTTTAAAACATGGATATAAAGCAAGCAATGGTAATATCATGAAATAATCAACATGTGTATATATTAGAACACATTGCCGGAGGAGCGGTCATTAGTTATCCAGCCAGACGCGAGCGCTGCATTGGATCTAGATCGTTTCGTCGCTCCCTATCATGCCACTTATTCACCTTATCCCTTCCCCTCTTAACAGCTCGTCCACTACTTCCTCCGCAAATCTTGTTCTTCTTTCTTGTGTCGCTGTGGAGCGCCACGCCTCGATCCCACCATCTCACATGCCCTCCACCTCTCACACCACCTATGGAGTGCCACGCCATTCTCATCCATTCCCCGCTCATCTGTTCCCAGTAGCTACGAGGGAGGGGGCTCTCCCAACCTGGTGCTGCAAGGAGGGGAGGACGACGGCAGCGGGATTTTTGCTACAACCATCTTTACGCGATGCTACAACCAGCATAGCAACCTGCTACCATCGGCGTCTGGTTTTGTTACAAGCAACCACCAGCGTCCATTTTTTGCTACAACTTCATGCTTTTGTGCTACAACCAGCCTCTTGTTTTGTTACAACCCACCACCGGTGTCAATTTTCTTGCTACAACCGTGTCGCCTTTCTGCTACTTTTGCTTCAACCAGCAACCACAAAAGCTACTAACAGGCGAGCGTTTTTTGCCACGATGGCGATGGATGCGGCTGCACGGACGAGCTTTTTTGCTAGAACCGGCATTTTTTTTGCTGCTACCAGCAACCTGAGAAGAGTACATTTCACGAGCACGGCGTCAGGGGTGCTGCCACCAAGGACCGTCTTCAATGGAGTTGTGGTGTCGCACTGGAGTTGCACCTGTCGCCATGGGGAGATACAACCATGGACGCATGCATGTTGCTTCACTTGCATAGCCGGAGACGCTGGCGACGAGGGACGACGACCAGCGGTGAGGGCAATTACATGCGAGACACGTCGGGGACGGTGCTTCGAGGCGGGGCATGTCGATCTTGCCTGGCGGCACGGTTGGAGTTTTTTCTTAAAGAAGAAGGTGTCAGGGGAAGGAAGGAAGGAAGAAGATCATGTGGTGTGTGCGCATGGTTTGATTAATTGTACCGAATCGGGCAGCCGGGGCGAACGGCCAAAAATTGGGCCGGCCGGTTAGCGCATAGGTGTCACCTTTCATAATTAATTGTTTGTCTAAAAAAATTAATTAAAGGGACAAACGCACCTTTTTGAATCAAAAAATGGCAAAACATATTGTACCATACATATCACATAATCCGTTAAACCCAACCAAAGCACTGATCCAACTAAAAAAACAGAGAGAAGCATGGTCCATATCCTCGTTTTTTATAGGAAAAAGATGCCAACGGTGTGGCGAGCGTCCAGCATGCCACAAGAAAATATAACGTGTCGTTCCACCGTGAAAGCGCTCAGATGAGTCTGAATCAGATCGATAGAATCTCCTCTCCCTCGTTCCGTCCGCCCAATCTCCTCTCCCTCGTTCCGTCCGCCCTCTGCTCTCTGAGAAAGCACTCCCCCTGACGCCTCCTCTCCTCTCCTCTTCTACTCCGCCGGCTCGTCCGGCCGGAGTAGAAGGAGACGGGCTCGACGCCGCCTCCTCCCCTGTACCATGTAAGGCTGGATCTATTTCCTTCTCTTGTGATTTGGCCAGCGGATCACGTTCTTCTCTCAGATCCGCTTCAACCTCCAGTTCGGAGGCCCGCTCAGGTTGGTTTGGCACATATACTTTGATTGATTTGTACTCCCTCCGTAAACTAATATAAGAGCGTTTAGAATACTAAAATAGTGATCTAAACGCTCTTATATTAGTTTACAGAGGAGTATTGTCTTGGGGTCATCTCCCCCTCTAGTTCTTCTTCTGCATTCTGAAATTGTTGATTTCATCCTCAGTCTGCTTGTTCTAGGCTCCCTACAGATCATGTGACCTGTAATCGATGCTGGCACAAGTGCTTCAACCTCGCTGGCATAGCTTGGGTGGTAGGCTACGCAGTCAAGTAGGCTCTGGTCAGCGGAGTATCGTCCCTCGGTGTCGACATGGGGATTCCTGAAGTTTACTATCAGATGTATATATGCATGTGTCATGTGCGTGTGGCCAGGTGTTTCTTTGGCATGGATCTAATCTTTACATCTGCCTCATTGTTGGTTAGCCTTCGCCTTCCTCCATCTCTCTTCTCTCTCTCCCGTCCTTCTTTTCTCTAAGAGCTCTCTCTTCTTCTATTTTTTTCAGATAGATGGCCATGGCCGCCGGGTGCCCGAGCGCCGCCGGCGTCCAGACCCCCTCCACGCCATCCCCATCTCGCCGGAGACCTGCGCCAAGTCCCATCCAGCGCCTGCGCCACCCTTCGGCCCCGGCCCCACAGCTCTGCAGCCCGAGCGCTTCAGCTGCCTCGTGCCGGAAGCAGAGGAGAGGAGCTCCCTGCGATGAGTCTCTCTAGCGCCAGTAAACCAGCAGTCCGATCCCGCCTCCTTCTCGCTTCCCTCCTTGGCTCCTGCGGTGCGGACGCCGACGGCAAGCTGCGGCCTGTGGCCGGCGGTGTAGAATGCTAAGTAGTGGTGGTGCCTGGTGGTGTACTACAATTAAGGATCGCGGGTAAAATTGTAACTAACGCAAGGGTGTTTTTGCAAAAACGAAGCATTTTCTCAGACACCCACTTGAAATAGGACTGCGGGTTAAATTGTGAAAAATGAAGGGGCTTTTCTGTGAAAATGCAGATGACGTACGGGCTGAAACCGAACTTTCTTTATTATTAGGTAAAGATTTCTTTATGAAAGAGTAGAAATTATACTCCAGGACCGGAATCTCTCCCCAAACCTACATTGCTAGAGGAAAGATGCGCTTGAGATCCAATGGACTAAAAGGCGCCAATCAGACGGTCGCTAGAGATCCAAGAGCAACTCGATCCAACAATTGGAAAGTTACCTCAAAGGAAGGCCGGAATATGACCAACAACATCATCATCACTAGTAAAAGATTCATATGCAAAACACGCAAGTCTGGAAATTCATAATGCCTGCCAAAATTATCTTCAAAGAGTAATGTACGCCACAGTTGCGCAAGCAAATTATATCGGGGCTTGAATGGGATAAATAATGATCTTACTTGTATAAATATTATTACTTGCACATAATGCTACTATAGGGAAAAATGATAAACAACCATGTGCTGTGACCCACATGTATTATTATTTGAGGCTTGCTTCGGTAGACCCCCCTCCACAAGCCGTATAAGGGCGGTATAGTCATTTCATCAAACCGTATACTCATACGCTTATGTGACACATACAAGACATCGTACCCACTTTTTTATTAAATTTCAAAAAATAGCACACAAGCACCAGGTATCGAACTCAAGACCTCTTGGTCTAAGGAAAACAACATTAACCAACTAGAACAACTTAATGCTTTGGTGTTTTAACTTCTTTTTTTGTTTTCTTCTACTTCAGTTAGCGGCTGGGCCGGCCCATTGTTGAATCGGTACTGTTATCACCATTTCTTTTTCGTTTTTTCTATTTGTTTTCTTTTTATTTTTTATGTTTTCATTCTCTAAAAATTCTTTCACTTATTTTTTTTGAATTAAAAAATCACTTTTTAAAATTTTGTACATAAAGTACATATATTCGTTTTTAAGAAAATAGTACATATATGTCAAAAACATTGTTTGTTTAAATAGAAATGCTCACATCAATATGATAAATTTCTGAACATCTATTAAATAGAAAAAATGTTTGTTTAAACAAAAATGTTTGTTTATTGTTCGTTTAAATAGGAACATGCTCACATAAAAGAACCAGACACTTTTAAAATTTCTGAGCATCTATTAAATAGAAAAAGGAAAATGAAAATAAGTCATTCAGCGACCGGTTTACTGTTCTTTTTGTTTATTTTCATTCTTGCTGTTTTTCATTTTTATTCTTTTTTCTTTCAAAAAATACTCACATCAATTAAATGGACCCATTTTTTTTCCACACACTAGTATCACCATGTCAAGAATCCATGATAAGTTTCATTGAATTCTGACCTTTTATACATTTTCTAGGGTTTTCCTAGTGAAAAGACCCTTAAACACTAGCCGGACGTGACGCAACATGCGTTCGGTGTCCAAATTTCTTGAAAATTTCGATGGAGGCCTGCCATGAGCATGCTCACATGCTGGAAAAATTTGATGTCATTTCATGCATGGCAAGAAGCACTCCATGTTCAAAGCTGGTGGTTTGAGTAGGCCGGTAGGGCAAGTCTGGTTACACTTTTTTCACACCAATAAAATGAAACCATTTTTTTAAACACTAATATCACCATGCAAAGCATCCATGATAAATTTCATTGAGTTCAGGCTTTTTATGCATTTACTAAGGTTTTCCCATGAAAAAAAATCATAAAACACTAACCGAACGTGACACAATGTGCTTTAGGTGTCCGAATTCCTTCAAATTTTGCATGAACGCCAGCCATGAGCATGGCCACATACTGACAAATTTTGGTATCATTTCGTGCATGGCAAGAAGCATATCATGTTCAAAGGTGATGGCTCAGGTAGGCTGGTAGGGCAAGTCTGGATGCACTTTTTTCACATCAATAAAATGAACTCAAATTTGTTCCACACACTAGTATCAACATGCCAAGCATCCAAGATAAATTTCAAAGAACGCTCATTAAGAAAGAGGAGGTAGTTTAATTACAACTTGATCATTGACTTTTAGATAATTTTTAAAATAAATAATTAGGAATTCAAGAAAGTTCACAAAAAAATTTAAAAGTTCACTGGATTTTAAGAAAGCTCATTGATCAGAAAAAGTAAAACAAGACTTCATCAAATTTGGGAAAAGTTCACAAATTTTTTAAAAAATTCATTGATTTTAAAAAAATCAAAATAAAAAACCATTTTAAATAAAACTATACCGATATTGTAAAATATCCATTAATTTTTTAAAAAAATTTCATTGATTTTTTAAATCAAATTCATAATTTTTATAAAAAGTTCATTTTTTTAAAAAATCACTGATTTGATAAATAGTACACGAATTTGGAGGAAAAGCTTCACCATTTTGAAAAAAAAGTGCACCCACTTTGAAGAAAAATTAATTCTATTTTTTTCCAAAAAAATCAAGAATTTTTTTAAAAAATTACGCATTTAAGAAAGGAAAGGGAAACAAATAAAGAAAAGGAAAAAAATAAAGAGGAAAAGAAAACCAAACAGAATATAGTGCGCTTTTCCGGTGTTGTATTGTTAGTCAAAAAACTATATGTAGCACAAGCTCTTCAGTTGCCCAGTTGGTTAGTGCGCATGTGCTACTTACTGGTAGAGGGTGGTTCGAATCCTCTTCAACACTTATTTATTTTTGCGGTTTTAGAAAATAAAAAAACATGATGCATGGGCGGGTCCAGCGCGGGAGGATGCACGCATTCATTCATGGACTAAAAAAAAAGTTTAGCGTATACGTACGGCGAAGAATTTATAAATATGACTATCATGCCCCTTCCTATGAAGAGGTACGGGCTAATCTGAGCCGTCCTTGTGTTTAAGGGGGGTCTACCGAAGCACAAGTGTTATTATTTTTGCAATACCAAAATGCACAAAGCTCAACTTTTCATCAATATAGGAACAGCAGCACAAACATTTCAGTGATAATAACATCTGAGTGCACTGTGCAATACTGAACGCAAATAACTCAAGTTTTCATCAAGTTATTTGAAATAGCAATATAGCATTCCTGTAGATATTACTGTACACCAGGATGCATATGCTGATACTAGTGAGATGCCAGGATTCAAATAGGCAAGAATATCATATATAAAGAATGTATGGAGAAAAGCAAAATAACTCAATAATGCAAAACGATCAGTTTTGCCCCACTAATAACGGAAACAGTGGTACAAAATACCAGTGCTAACATCTGAAGAAAGAAGTGAATGGAAAAGGCTCAAATTTTTCATCAAGTTACTTGAAAGCAGTACACCAATCCAGTAACAATAAAATCTGGAAGAGCGCCAATATGCACTAGGATGCATATGCCACCACTAGCAAGCTGCCAGGATTGAAATAGGCAAGTACTCCCTCCGTCCCGAATTACTTGTTTTAGTGTCTAGAACTCTAGATACATCTGTATCTAGATAAATTTGAGACAAGCCTTTTGGGACGGAGGTAATATATCTTAACCGAATTAAGAATCTATGGACAAGTGCAAATATAACCATGATTCAAATGCATTGTTCGATAGCAGAATGCAATAAGCTCAACTTTCTGACGAATTCAAGTTATTCCAAATAACAATACAGCATCCTAGTGTGAGTAGCAATGCATTCTTATAGCAGAATGCAATAAGCTCAACTTTCTGATGAATTCAAGTTATTCCAAATAACAGTACATCATCCTAGTGTCAGTAGCAATGCATTGTTAAAATAAAAATACCAAAAAGCAAACAGCTCAAGTTTCTCAGAATGAGCAGCACAACATTCTGTAGCAATGACATGTACAAAAGGATCAGAAAAGAACCCAAGGAGAATGCATTGTGCAATACTAGAATGCAAAAAGCTCAAACTTTTTTTTATCAACGCTAGTTATTTGAAATAGCAGTAGAGCATTCTGTGACGGTAACATGTGCAGAAAGATCAAAAAAAGACCTAGAATAGAATGCAAAAGCCCAACTTTTTCATCATCTCTAGTTATTCATAATAGCAGTAACAAGTCTTGTGTAACAATAGCATCTGCAATAGGATGAGGGAAATGCCCAATTAACCTATCATTCTGCGGCCAAATATTTCACCACAAGAGAGGCCAAGGAAGCACCAAGATAACCTAGCGAAATTACTCTACAATGAACATTACATTCCACAATGTCGTGGACTCTCCAGCATAATGTAAACGCACACAAACATATTATTGAGTCTGACACCCACCAGCTAGGTCGAATGGAATAGGCAAGAATATCATAACTGTATAAAGGATATAGGGATAAGTGCAAGCATAACTATGAGATGCATGGTTCAATAGCAGAATGCAATAAGTTGAACTTTCTGATGAATTCAAGTTATTCGAAACAACACTAGAGCATTCCATTGTGAGTAGCAATGCATTGTTGTTAAATTATCAGAATGCAAAAAGGCTCAAGTTTCTCATCAACTCTAGTCATCAGAATTAGCAGTACATCACTCTGTAGTAATAACATATGCGGAAGGATCAGAAAGGCACCCAAGTAGAATGCACAGTGCAATACTAGCATGCAAAAAGCTCAGCTTTTTCATCAACTGAAGTTATTCAAAATAGCAGTATAGCGTTCCGTAACAATATAATTGGCAAAAAAAATCAGAGAAATACCCAATTCATCTACTCCCTCTGTTCATAAATATAACATGTTTTTGATATTTTATTATGGACAGCATACAGACCTAAATTGAGTGAACACACACACTAAAATAAAACATGAAGAGTGCCAATGTACACCAATCTGCAAAAACGTCCTACATGTGAAGAAGTAGTACACTAGGATGCATATGCCACCACTAGCAAGCTGCCAGGATAGAAATAGGCAAGAATATCATCAACATATAAAGCATATATGGACAAGTGCAAACATAACGGTGATCCAAATGCATTCTTCAATAGCAGGATGCAATGTATTCAAGTTATTCGAAATAACAGTAGAGCATTCCATTGTGAGTTAGCAATGCATTGTTGTTAAACTATCAGAATGCAAAGAGGCTCAAGTTTCTCATCAACTCTAGTTACTTAAAATAGCAGTATAGCGTTCCGTAACAATAACATATGTAGAAAGATGAGAAAAGGACACAAGTAGAACGCACTGTGAGTAGTAGAATGCAAAAAGCTCAACTTTTTCATCAAGTCTAGTTAATTGAAATAGCAGTGTGGCATTCAAGAACAATAACATCAGAAGAAAGATAAGAGAAATACCCAATGAACCTGCCATTCTGCGGCAAAATATTTCTTCAGACATGAAGCAAAGCAAGCACCATGATAATTTCTAAATACAAGTCTTTTTAGAGATCTCTAAAAAGACTTGTATTTAGAAACAGAGGGAGTACCATGCAATGAACATTACATTCCACGATTTCCTGGACTCTCCAGCATAATGTAAGGGCACGGGGGAATAAAAGGGCCTTCGACCCGCTAGCCTGTTGGCATTTTTTATAGAAGAAAACTCCGCGAGCACCAAATGCTCAAGCGGAGACTTGAACCCTGGTGGGCTGGCTGCGAACTGCCGCACCTTGCCAGCTGAGCTATGCTCAGTTCTCACTTCTCACCG
>LR738713.1:34675986-34686275 GCA_902687465.1 Secale cereale | reverse complement strand
GAACATGCCTTTTAGGTGCTGCCCACTCCACACGAAAAACATAAGGAGCCATTGGGGGCTGCCTCCATCCTCCATTGAAATCTCCCATGTAATATGGCGCATAGGGGGGTTGTGACACCCATGGTGTTGGTGCCCATGACCCATATGGCCTTGCATAGCGTTGAAACTCTTGCTCCGGAGGCGATCTTGAACGCTTTGAATGTGATGGCCGATTAGAGCTAGAACCAGCCGCTTGACTTGCATATTTAGATAACAACATACCAAAAGTTGGCTTGTTTTTCTTGTGCTTAGTCTCATTCTTTTTCCACTTGCCAACTTCTGAATTCTTAGGCTTGATCAATTTAACATGAGCATCTTCTTGCACTTGTGTTTGCCCCCCGAGTGTAGCATTTTTTATAGTGATCTTCAACACTTCCTTGCCATCGGGTTGCTTCTCAAGCACAATCTTTCTTCCCAAGACCTTGTCGCCCTCCTTGCTATTCCTGGGTTCACCAATAACAACATTATCTTTATTAGCGGATTCGACTATGTTAGGCCGAATTAACATTTTCTTCCCTTCCAAGTCCATGGTGTTTATCGGGAAGGGCTGTTTATCAACTTGCATCTCAGCAAAATTCAATCGTCCTTCATTAATGGCCAATTGTATCTGTCGTCTAAAAACATTGCAATCGTTAGTAGCATGAGAGAATGAATTATGGTATTTGCAATAAGCACGCCGTTTTAGCTCCTCGAACGGCGGTATGGTGTGTGATATCTAATCATCTTGTCTTGCAAGAGAGCATCAAATATTTGATCACACTTTGATATATCAAAAGTAAACCTCATCTCCTCGTTATGATTCTTGCGAATCGGCTTAAGAGCATTGCACATATAGGGTTTGGCCTTTGAGGACCAAACAAATTCAGTACTATAGACATCAACCTCATCGTCCGAATTATCATCATTGTGTTCAATCATATGCATTCTAGGACGATCGGTTGTTGACCTATGGACCTCTTTACTTTGACTCTCTTGGGCCAAAGCTTTTTGTAAGACTTGATTAATGCTCAAAAACTCATAACTTTCTAGCCTCTCTTTAATGTGAGTTTTCAAACCATTAAGAACAAGAACCGCCAAGTCTCTCTCAGTTATCACTAAGCTATAACATCGGTTTTTTATATCTCTAAATATCTTGACATAATTGGTGACCGATTCATCATGTTTTTGCCTAACCGATGTAAGATGTGACAACTTCAGCTCATTATCGCCGCTATAAAAGTGATCATGAAACTTTTGCTCCAATTGCGACCATAAGAGAATTGAGCCATGTGGTAAAGCAGCAAACCATGAAAATGTGGTGCCAGTCAAAGACAAGGGAAATAAACGCACTTTCAACTCTTCTATGGAACCCGCTTCACCCAACTGTGCTAGATACTGACTCACATGCTCCCAAGTTGTTTTCGTACCCTCTCCACTAAATTTAACAAAATCAGGAACCTTGTAACCTTGAGGGTACAAAACTGCATCAAAGTGTGCAGGATACGGTTTTTGGTATACACGACTCTTTACTTTCGGCTCGTTTCCGGAAGTTTCTTGAAACATCTTATGCAAATCCTCCCTTAAATTGGCTAAAATTGGATCTGATGTAGATGAAGATGTTTGTGGCAATGACATAGGAGCAACCTAAGCGCTAGGTAGTGGTGCAACTTGTGGGATGGGCGTCAAAACATAATTCCGCGGAGGACCAAACATGCTTGCGCTTATAGGCGGTGTGATAAAGTGATTCGGCGTTGATGCCGAATTGGGCACACTCATAATAGGATTAGGATATGTAGGTGCAGCCACAAGCTGGTTGGTTTGAGTAGGGTTAAAATTTCAACGGCATATTATATTGTTGTTGCATAGGTGGTGCCGATGAAATAGGTAAAGTTGGACTAGGGTTTTCAGATATACCAACAGTACCACTAGATGATGGAGGCATATTTTTCTGCGCATTAGCACTAGCCACAAAAGAATTGTATGCCATCACATTAACCTTACTAACAAGACTCTCAATCACAGCCACTTGCTCTGGAGAAAAAAACTTTACTCACAGTGATTTCATCTTGTTCGTCAATGAGAGGAGGGAAATTGACGTTTCCAACCGGAGTGATGTTGCATTGACGGTCCTTCTTGAAACTTGAAAGAAACGCCTCCAAATCTTCCTCCTCGCGCTTCTTCTTGAGCGCCTCAAAAGCCTCCTCACGCTGTTTTTTGAGCGCTTCGTAGACTTGGCGATGTTCATCCGATAGTTCATCAAGACCGAGCTTAATGATGTTATCGGCGCTAACTTCTGAGGGCTTGGGGAGATCCGACATGGTTGATGATGATTCTTGATCTTTCGTCCCCAGCGGAGTCGCCAAAAAGTGTGTTCGCACACGAATACGTCACCGTGTACCTCCAACGCCAAGGGTGATGCACTCCAGCTCACGTCAAAGGAGATCCGTCTGGAAGCGTGGTACGCAAGCAATCCGGCGGGCACTTTTGTAGATCTGAAACCCCACGTGCCCGGGAGGGACCATGTCTCGACGCACGGCGGCAATGGGCTGCGCTAGGTCGGCCTGACTGCCCCTAGGGCCTCGAGGTTCGCCGCCCTGCAACAAGAAGAACAAACGAAGAACAAGGAAGAAGAAGAACTAGGGTTAAGGAGAAAAGGTAAAAGATAAAAAGTGGTAGATGAATTGATCGATTGTGTGTTGTTCAATCGGCCGTCACCCCTTAGGTATATATATAACGCGGATGGACTTCCCGTACAAGAAAAGGACTCCAAATCACGTCCAAATCACTTCCAAATCTTTCCAAAATTAACCGAACTCGGATTTAGGTAAGTTTGGAACGTCAGTTCGGTTTTTAGGTCCCACAAGCCACAAATGACCTCGGATGAAGATGAGCCCAAAAGAAAATTCAAGCATTTTGACGATAAGAACAACTTTCATGTTGAACGTTTTTTGATTTGAGTCCATCTTCAGGGCTGATTCGCTCGTGCAAAACATGCTGTTACTCGCACTACCCATCAGACCCGAATCTGATGGGGCGCGCCACTTTTGCCCCGTGACACGGCTGCACTCAGGTGGCTGTAACTTTTACATACGGTCTTGGATTGATATGATTTTTATATCAAAATCAATCATTTCGACGAGGCAAAGACAATTCATGTAGAAGATTTTCTAATTTGAGGTCATATTTAGGGTGTAATCAGCCGAATAGTATTCTGGATACAAAATCTCAGTACTTCAAACACAACTTCGGCCTTAGAGATAAGACCGGATGGCTATGGCCCAAATATCAAAATTTATCCTTTTGATGATACGAAACTTTCTCACTTTGAGAACTTTTCATTTGAGACCATCTTAATAACCTTTCGAGCTCAGCTCCAACTTCTGGTCGATTGACTCTGGCAGCCTCCACCCCGGTAAGCTTTCTATCCCAGCAAGCTTTCACAACGACAAGATTTCACTCCAGCAAGGTTTCCACCCCGGTAAGGTTTCTACCCCAGCAAGCTCACACCGGCAAGCTTTCACGCCGGCAAGATTTCCACGCTGGCAAGGTCTCCATCCCGGCAAGGTTTCTACCCCGGCAAGCTCCATTCAGCCGGCAAAGGCCGAATGACTTATGCGATCATCAGACATGTGTCTGGTACCTCGCGTCATATCATTGCAAAATGTATCTTGCCAAAATTAGGTGTCAACACTCCGGTGCATATATAAACCGGAGGGTTTAGTCCGTAGTGGGTAGAGAATCATAACATCCTCATAGGCTAGACTTTAGGGTTTAGACATTACGATCTCGAGGTAGATCAACTCTTGTAATCATATTCATCCATATTAATATAGCAGGAAGTAGGGTATTACCTCGATCGAGAGGGCCCGAACCTGGGTAAACATCGTGTCCCCTGCCTCCTGTTACCATCGATCGTCAGACGCATAGTTCGGGACCCCCTACCCGATATCCGCCGGTTTTGACACCGACATTGGTGCTTTCATTGAGAGTTCGTCTATGTCGTCGACCGAAGGACTGAATGATCGCGTCATCAACCATGACGGCAACACCGAGGGAATTTTCCCTCCCGGCCAGCATTTTGTGTTCGGCGGCTTCATGCTCCGTGCCAACACAGAAGGCCACCTTGAGCTGGTCAAGAGCTACGCCCCTTGCCATCAAGTCAGATTCGGAAGCTTGAACTATGTTACTGTTATCCGCGGAGACTTGATCTTCCATGGATTCGAGCCCACGGCAACCTCTCCCTGCCACCACGATGAACATGACCTAACTCTGTCATCGGACCAGTATATAGCACCTGTAACCGTTCTGGCCTTAGATCCGGAACAGATCGCGTTGCCCGAGGACGGAAAGCTCAACCCCGCCGCGGAAGCCGCAGACTCTACGGCGCTGGAGCCGCACACGGACCCAACTTTGAGCGGGATCTGTGTTACCGGAACCCCGGACTCATCTTTGGCCGCAAGTTCCGAACCATGCATATATGCGCCCTTCAAGCTCGATCAGGCGTCTAGCGCCGAATTCACTGATGCAGATATCTTCCGACACTCTCCTTTTGGCGATGTGCTATAATCGTTAAAATCTCTCTCCTTAGTTGGGAACGCACAACCAAATTATATCGGGTTCGAACTGGAGGCTGATGACGGAGAATTTTGCTCCCCACCCACCACCCACACTACAAAAAAAGACACATCCGTGACATTTTGGGCCGAACAAAACTTTTTCTGTCATACTTGTGACACTTCTATGACGATAATTGTGACAACACCCGGTATCATCATAGATGTGGTGGGGTCCTACTTCTATGACAAAAAATCATGACAGAAAATGGGCTTTTTGTCCTGGGCGGGCCGGAGACGCAGCTGCAGGACATTCTTTGGGTCATCCATGATGGAAAAGACCGTGGTAGAAGCGAGGGCGAGGAAAATATCGGGGTGTTCCCGGTTACGGTGGGTGGTCGGGGACGAGCGATGCACCTTTCTCTCGTACACGCACGCGCGTGGTTGCGAGGCGTTGGGCTCTAACTAAAGCCGAGCGAGGCATTGGGCTCTAACTGAACCCGAGCGATTGCACTGCAAGCTAAGCGTTACTAAACCCAAGCGATCGATCGATGGCTATTAACTGAACCCGATCGAGCGATTCCTTCGCTACTGCTGCTAACTGAAGCCGATCGATGCTGCCTCTGGATGAACAGTGAGCATTGCTGGGGGGGTTTGGATGAACAGTTCCCGGTGGGGGTGACTGAACAGGACCCCGTGGTGTTGCCTCTGGATGAACAGGACCCCGATCGATCGAGCCGGTTGGGGCTGGATGAACAGGACCACCCCGTGGAGGGCTAGATGAACAGTAGACGGTGGATGGCTGGATGAACAGTAGCCCATGGAGGGGTGGTTGAACAGGAGCCCGTGGAGAGGGCTGGTTGAACAGTAGCCGGTGGAGTAGCGCGCGGTGGAGGCTAAACAGTCACATGTGGAGGTTGGAGGAGGTCAACGGTGGATGAACAGTAGCCCGTGGAGGCTGGAGGGGGTCGACGGTGGAGATGAAAAGTATCCCATGGAGTCCCGTTTTGCGGTACGCCACACCCCTCCCAATGAACATGACCCCTGTTTCGACCGTAGCGCTCCAACACAAGTCCGTTTCCTCCGTTTTACGGTATGCCACACCCCTCCCGATCAATAGGACCCCCGTTTCGAACGTAGGAGGTCCGTTTCCTCCATTTTGCGGTACGCCAGACCCCTCCCGATGAACAGGATCCCGTTTCAAACGTGGCCGGTCGAACACAAGGCTGTTTCCTCCGTTCTGCGGTATGCCAGGCCTCGTTTCCATTGGCTGTTCCGTCCAAGCCCTCCCGATGAACACGACGAAGCATTCCGTTCCGACCTAGCCGGTTGGCTCCCCATGAACATGACGACGACGCTGTTTCTCCGTTCTGACCCAGCCATGTACACGAGCCCTGGCGGTACGTACGCGCGATTAGGCGTTCGAGACCCCGCCCGTATGTACGTACGTGGCCGTACTTACCTTCTTGCACCCTGGCCGCTGTACGTACGTGTACATGCTACGTGCGCGCCTCTGCTACGACACGTGCGCGCCTCTACATCGACCAGTATGTACGTACACGTCCGCGACCAGAATGACAACGGTATGTACGCTTCGACCAGGTGGGTCCCAACCGTCAGGCACTTCCTTGTGTGCGAATATGTAGTTGGTGGGTCCCAGCAGTCAGGGAGGGGAATCATTTTTTTTGCCTAGACACAATTCCTTGCATGCGAAGATGTAGCTGGTGGGTCCCAGTAGTCAGGGGGAAACAGTTTTTTCGCGAAATACGGTGGCCCGTCCGGTGGGTCCCCGCTCTCAGGTGGAGGAATAATTAGTTTGTGCGTAATAATGAGGCACTTCCTTGCTGCGGCCGTGGACCCAGCTGTCAGCCTCTCCATGTACAGTCCACGTCTGACGGAAGCCGTTCCTTAACCACGTTGACCACGCCGCGCCGAGAGCACCAGGGCGTCGACGACGGCGAGGCCTAGGAAGGGGACGACGCGGAGCCGGGGAAGACGCGGCAGTGGATGCCCACGCATAGAAGAGTATGAGGGTTCACTGGTTCGCTGTGGTGTGAGGCTGCCGTCGCCACATAATAACAGGGGGTGTGGGTGAGTAGAGGGATGGCCTGGCCAGCGGTGGGAATAGTTGGGGGCGGTGAGGCCTCCGCGGTTGCACAGCCGGCCACGGGAGGCGGGAGCATGCGGCACGACCGGTGCTGCTTTCGGCGGCTGGAGCAACAAGACCAGAGGGTGAAGAAGCACTACGACTGTTGGATGGACATCATACGGTAACTGGAGCTAGAATCGTTCATATTGACTAAGTTGACAAAGCACACCGTCCCCGTCAACTTAGTAGGCCCACAAGTCAGCCTCCTACCAAGGTGGGTCCCAACTAGTAGGGGGAGTATTCATTTTTTTGTGCGTAATAAGGAGGCACTTTCGGTGGGTCCGAGCTGACAGCGGGGGGAACATTTTTTTCGCGCAATACGGTGGCCCGTCCGGTGGGTCCTAGCAGTCAGGGGGAAGCGTTTTTTCGCCAAATACGGTGGCCCGTTCGGTGGGTCTATGCTGTAAGGTGGAGGAATCTTTATTTTCCGCGTAATAAGGAGGCACTTCCTTGCTGCCGTCATGGACCCAGCTGTCAGCCTCTCCACATACAGTCCACGTCCAATGGAAGCCATTCCTTGACCACGTTGACCACGCCGCGCCAAGAGCACCTGGGCGGTGGACGACGGCGAGGCCAAGGAAGGGGACGCGCGGAGCCAGGGAAGACGCGATAGTGGAAGCCCACGCGGAGAGGAGTACGAGGGTTCACTGGTTCGGCTGCGGTGTGAGGCTGTCGTCGCCGCGGAATAATAAGGGTGTGGGTGAGTAGAGGGATGGCCTGGCCAGCGGTGGGAGTAGTAGGGGTGGTGAGGCCTGCGCGGCAGCACAGCCGACCACGGGAGGAAGGAGCAGGCGGCACGACCGGCGCTGATTTGGGCGGCTGGAGCAAGAAGACAAGAGGTTGAAGAAGCATGACGGCCGTTGGATGGACATCGTACGGTCACTGCAGCTAGAATCCTTTATATTGCCTAAGTTGACAAAGCCCTTGGTATGCGTCAACTTAGTAGGCCCACAGGTCAGCTTTCGAAACGGTGCGCCCCAGATGTCAGGGGGAGGAATCATTTTTTGGGCGTGTGAAGCTAGAATATCCGAGATTGAATCCCTCGCTCGCGCGCGCTTTCCGTCCAAAACGGTCAGCGCCGCCCGCCCCGCTTTCCGGTGCATGCGATTGCTCCGCCTTCAAACGACACAAGTGTCGTCCGTCTGTCCTTCTGCTGCCCACATTAATGATACGCGGTTGCCAAGGCGGCTACTCCGGCGCCACACGTTCGTCCCTCCGGCACCCACCATTGCTATATAAACTGCCGCGCCGGCCATAGCCGCAGTCATCCATATCCGTTCCTATTCTCATGTCCACACCACTACTGCCCACCATGGGATCCTCGCGCTCCAGTGCTCTTCGGGACGGGCGGACGATGGACCACAAGGAGATGGCAGCCATTGTTGCCGACTGGCTGGCCGGCAGGCGGCCGGAGGACGACGATGTCCCAATGGAGAACATGGTAGTCGACGATCCGGCGCCAACCCCCTCCTCTGCGCCATCCTCGCCAGTGCATTGCACCATGACCATCGGTGAGGCCCGTGCCCAATATATGGACACGGTGTGGCAGAAGCGTGAGGAGCAGTTCCGGGAGGCACAGGCCGACGGTGCCTACAAACACCATCTCCTCCAGGAGCACCTGCAGGTAGGGATGAAAATGGAGTGAAAACTTTCCGCTTTTCCGGAGGAAAAATGGAAACGGAGAGGAAATATGAAAACGAAAACGGAAATTTGCAAAACGGAAGTGGAAATGGAATTTTTTATGCGGAAACGGAAACAAAAACGGAACGATGTTTTCCGGTGGAACATGTGTGGAAACGGAATTCCGTTTCTGTGTTTATGAAATTTTCATTTTTACTATAGACTTGTGGCTGCTTTGTAATCCAACCGTCAAGCAACACACAATGACACAATCAGTAGAATGGATCATTTGAGGCCCAACTTCTACTACCACATATGTACTCAGCTTGATCTTATAGCCATGTTAAGAATTCATAAAATCTTTCATTTTGTGCGTTTTTCTCTAGGATTCAAGGGGTTTTTATGTTCCGGTCAATACCCACTTTTGTTTTCGTGTCCGCTTTGTATTCGCTCCGTGTCCATTTCCGACAGTATCTGTTTCCGTATTCATTTTCAGGGTTTCCGTATTCGTTTCTGCTTCTGCAAAAATATATGAAAACAAATATGGTAGCACTCAATTCCGTCCGTTTCCGCTCCGTTTTCATCCCCACCTGCAGGCGGAGGAGCAGATCACCGCGGAGCGGGCGGAGCAGGAGGCGCTGCTCGACTCGTATCGCTCCGCCCGCAAGGGCCGCCTCGAGCACTGGCGGTACAACATGCAGGTGGCGGAGGCTGCGGCCGCCTACAAAGAGGGCGATGAAGCGGGCGAGGCGCTGTTTGGCGAGACCGAGGACGAGGCAGAGGACAATGCCGGCTCTGACGAGTCCCTGCTCCACTGGCGTCGATGAGGCCCTGCTCCGCCGAGGCCCCGCGGCACCAACAACGAGGCAGAGGACACCGCCGGCTTCGCCGAGGCCCCACCCTGCCGGCAACGAGGGGGAGGATTTCCCCCGCTCCGCCGAGGCACCACCTGCCGGCAACGAGACAGAGGACATCGCCGGCTCCGCTGAGGCCCCTCCTCGCTGCCAACGAGGCCGCACCACAGAGAAAACGAGGAAGAGTAGAACATGGTAGGTTGCCACCGCTCGGGTCCAAGTAAAGCCACCACTTCCCTAATCGCTATGACAAGCTAGGCGGGTTGACCACTGACGGCCGGTTAGCTTCTTGGCGGCGACGTGGAGTCGAAGAGCTATATTGGAGAAGGATGATGCTTCTACTTAACTGCTGGTGCCACATGTCAGTTATGCAACTGCACCTGCAGTTAAGTCACTGAAGCTTCTGTTCGGCTCAGCCGAACACATGTGGGTAGCTTCGGTTAATTAATTATACCTCCAGCGCACCACTTTTTAGTTGAAGAATGTATGAAATGTAATGAAATCCGGCATGTTTATATGAAATCCAACCATGTATGAATGAATTTATTTCGATTAGTTCGAATTCTTGTATCACTGGCATTGGATGAACATGCAAAACAATACGTACTAGCATTATTCCTAGGGTGATCACCTCGTTTGTAGCAGTTTCACATGTACTCCCTCCGGTCCTTTCTAGTCTGCATACAAGTTATGTCTGCAGTCAAAGTATCTCTACTTTGACCAATCTTATAGAAAAAAGTATGCACTTTCACAATGTGTGACGTAAAAAGGAACAGAAGGAGTACAAAGAGTTTGAGCAACTTTTTAGCGTTCCTGTACATTGCAATCAAACACACATGCCTGGCAATTCATAGAGAACATTCAAAACAATCGATGATTATGCATCTCAGCGATTCACATGTCAGAGCCTATATTTACTTCACAACTAAAGAATAAAGAAAAAATGGATCGACGCTGCTGACAGCAAAGGGCGTCCCATTCGAAAATATCAAACGCATGTCTTCTTGCTAAAATCAATGAGCAAAATTTGACAAGGTTTTCCCATTCCAAAATATCAAATGCCTACGATTGTGGAATGGGCAGGGTTTTCCATCA
>LR738713.1:34606410-34663897 GCA_902687465.1 Secale cereale | reverse complement strand
AACCCATTTTCTAAAGACATAATACAGTTATATCATCTCATCCTGTTTACATAGTCATCATATTTTTAATTATGTTATTCTATCCGTGAATTATATCATGCCACCATGTTTCCATCGACGACATGTTTGTGATTTATGTCATGCCAACCACTTTAATAGACACATCGTATAGTTATATCAAGTCATACTATTTACATAGTCCTCATATTTTGAAGTATGTCATTCTATCCTGTTTAGTTAGCCATCATACATGTGAAATTGTGTCATGCTATCCTGTTTAATTAGCCATCATATATGTGAAATTATGTCCAACTATTCTGTTTGGTTAAACAACATAATTGTGAATTACTATTTCATGCCATGTTTTCTTCCCTACTATCCATTGCACATGTCTATCTTACAATGTCTGTACATTCAATTACTTTCTTGTTTATCAGCCATTTCAATTGGAGGGGGTGATGGCAGTATCTGTGAGAGTAAAAACACGGTCTTCAGAAAAGATTGTGCTACATGTCGATGGAGATAGAACCATAGTTGTACTTGCCCAAGAACCAGCCCCACCACACATAACCCAGACTTACGCAGATTGTACCCCTATCTAGTTGGACAGAGAACCAGCTACACCCCTTCTAACCCCAACCCCAGCAGATAGTAACCCAGTTCCCGTTGACACAGCACTGTCTCCACCACAGAACACCCAAACACGAGCAGTTAGTAAGGCAACTGCAGTGCCCAAAGCACGAGGACCACCACTCCGAACCCCAAGTCAATGCTTAAAGCAGAAGAAGAATTGTTCTCAGGTCAGGTTCCGTAGCTATGGTTCATACTACTTTTCTCTTGCATCACTGTATTTACTCATACCAACTTATCAAATTTGGAGGATGTAATTGAAACTCCAATGGCGCAATAGGTATGTTTTAAACCCGTTTCTTTAACGTGTTTGCTGTTGTAACTTGCTCTATGTTGATTTCAGTTTCAATTGAATAAACAATTATATTCTCATGCCATGCACCTTACAAGTGTTGTTATTGTTGTGTAGTTTCCCACTCTTATATTCTGTCTAAGCTGCTTTGTCTTAAATAGATATGATTCGAAATGTATCTCGCTTGATTTGGCAACATAAACTAGAATGATATAGACCATACAGTGACCATACTACATAGATATATATTTGTTTCATGCTGTTATCATGCCCACCTTACTACTGAACTGGTTTACCAAAACGAGTTTCATATACTACATTGTAAACCTGTGATGTGTTTGTTTGTTTCTCTTTTAGAGTGCGGATAAAATATTGGAGAAGAGTACCCCCGTTATGCAATGGTACAGGAAGTAATGCAGATAAGGTTCAAGATAGTGAGACATCCCTGTTGGTCTCCAAGATAGCTGATAAAAACTATATTGAAGACACTGAGACAACCCCAAAGTCCTGTCTTGATGTAGTGTTCGAGTTACTGGCTACTACTGTTGGCACCAGCTCTTCGAACTCGCTGCCTGAATCAGTTCGGCTTCTTGAGTCTCAACTTCAAGTTGAAAGACATCGATCAGATGTTATGCGACAGGAAGCCGAAGGACTAAGGAAGTCCCTGTAGAATTCAGATGCATACTTTCTGGTGCAACAGCAAGTGCTTGAGGATTTAAGCGCCAAACAAGAGAAAGTTAATAAGCTTGCTAAGCATCTTGCCAGCATTATGGGTACCCAGGATATTGTTTCTTGAGCTCTTCTGAAGTGTTTCATTCTGGACTTGTTTTGCTGCGGCGTTTATATGCTGCTTTGTTCCCTATATTTGCACTGGTGGCGAACTTTGATGCCCAGTGGATGCAATATGTGTAATAGACGTGATAGCCTAGCGTAAGTTGCTTGCTTATGTATTTCCTTATTGTCTTGTTTATTTGTTTTCTTGTAGTCAGTGCAGTTCTTATTCCACGGTTTGCTAGTGGCCGCAATAGCCTATTTTTTAAAATTAGGCCACATTAACCATGGGCTACATATTTACTGTAGTTAACATGGGCCTCGTACGGGCCGTAGAAACAATGGGCCTTCTAAGGGCCGTAGAAATAATGGGCCTTCTACGGGGCGTAGAAACAATGGGCCTTATATGGGCCGTAGACACAATGGGCCTTCTACGAGCCGTATGATCAGTTGGCCAAACATGGGCCAATAACATACCACATTATGGCCGTAAATGGGTAGAGTTGAAATCGTCCGTTCATGGGCCGACCATAACGGGCCGTCGTTAATCGATCGTATTTGATGACGCTATGAAAACGGCCCAACGTATTAACGGGCCATGTCAGGGATATACCTATTAGGTATAAACCGCCCGGGAGGGGCCGGTTTATGCCCATAAAGAATTACTCCTACTGAAGCCCAGAAAGACATAGAGTATGGTGCTTTATTATAGAGGACTAAAGATCCAGGGCCCAAAAGGTGTTAGGGCCCGTAAATGTAAACCGCCATACGGCGTGTAACTTGTACTGTAAGATAGGAAAGATAGAGACCGAGCCGGACACGTTTATGAGCCGGCCTCGAGACTCTATAAACCGGACCGGGCGTCATCCTGTGTATATAAAGGGACGACCCGGCGGTGGTTGAGGGAAAAAGAACAACAACTCGAGACACAGGCAAAGCGGATTCGCTCCCTGGTCATCGAAATCATAGCAATACCACAACAAACTAGACGTAGACTTTTACCTTCATCGAAGGGGCCGAACTAGTATAAAATCCCTTGTGTCTTTGGCCGCTTTAACCCCTTTAAGCTAACCCGTAGCGATGGCTCCACGACTAAGTCCTTATGCTAGGACATCTTCCGTGACAAAACCATGACAGTTGGCGCCCACCGTGGGGCTATCGCATGATGGTTTCGAGTTCTTAGAGGGCAGCTTTGAAGGACTCAAGGGCTATGCAGTGGGCCAGATGACTAAGAGCTTTCGCGGCAAGATCTACATCGACGACGCAGGCTAGGGCCCGGAGGCCGACTCAATCGAGTACGGGTACCGGGTTCCCTTTGGTGGCATCCACGTTTTCATCGACAATATCAGTGAACCGGGCCTTGAGCCGGACATCTGCTCCAACATCGTCGAGTCGGCTCAGCGTGTGAGACCTGCCCGGATTCGGCCCGCCATGAAGCGTGTCTTTGTGGGAGCGGTTCACGGAGCGGAAGCTGAGGATGGATCAACATCTAGTGGTGAGACCGTCCTTTATTCCGATGACGAGTCATCTACCGGAGAAACCGAGTCTTTATATCTGCTGCAGGACGGCCGGTCTGGGGGCTATTCCGATGGTGACCGTATTCCGGATGCCCTTGATCTGCCGAGCCGGGTTGCGGTCTTCATGACTGGATCACAATCTGGGCAACAATCTTCGACTGCAGCAGCGTTAACGTCCGATCTGGCGGCGGCAGCAGCAGCTCGGGCAGGAGGCCCTGTGTAGCCGCCGACTCAAGTTCTATCCGCTTTATTCGACACTTTGACAGCACTGCTGACCGCGGAGGTCAGCCAGGCTGATAAGGTACAGCATGACGCAGAAGTTGCAAAAGTAAGGGGTCAAATAGATCAAGCCAAGTTGGACCTGGCCGCTGAAAACACTAGGATGGCTGCGAGGCAAGCCGAGTTAGATGCTCAGGCTTATCGGCTCCTGTTGGATCAGATCGCATCAGATGACGTAATGAGGAGAAGGCGCCAGTCTCGCCTGCCGCCGGTTTACGAAGCAAGGAACCGCTTCAGTATGCTAGGGGCGGGAACCAGCAACCAGCCGGTGATAAACCGGGGAGAGGTGCCTGGAACGGGGGCGTCGGTCCAGCCACGGGCCGCGGATCCATCCCGTCAGATCGTTCCATCACAATGTACACCAACGCCTCCCGGTCACTACTCCAACCCCTTGGATAACATACTTGCAGCCGCTTCACGATTGGCGGCCCTTCCCATTGAAGGAGGATCCCCTATAGCAGTGTAGGCGCGGCGAGCTAGGGAGTTCCTGGAGACGGCTTTAACTCAGCAACAGGCTTATTCTCACAGCCGCGAGAGGATTCATTCCACCCCCCGCCCAAGCCGGAGTTACAACAGGCATATGGATGAACCAGTCGTATCAAGTAGTGCGCGGAACCGTAACCCGCCATGGAGGGATAACCCAGTGGGTGGAGGTGCAAATGCTCAAGAGGTAGTGGACCAGGGGAGATAGCGCCGAGAGACCGAGTTAGCAGCACAATATGAAGCTCGTCAGCCTACGCCGGTTCGTCCAACTACCATAGCCGAGCCAGGAGTTTCTTCCAGCTCCTTGGTTGTACCATGTCTCACCCCCGCTTTACGCAATTTGCGGCTGTCTAAGGACTTTAAAGGACCATGCAAGGTGCCCAATTATACTGCTGATCTATCCCCGGAAGCGTGGGTCAAAAGCTACAAGATGGCAATGGAGATGCTGGACGTGGACGATGCGGCGTGTGCAAAATACTTCACCATGATGTTGGAGGGAACGGCTCGTACTTGGTTGAAAAGTTTACCGGCTAACTCCATCGGATCGTGGGCCGAGTTACGGCGCCGGTTTATCAATAATTTTAAAGATACATGCAAGCAACCCATGTACATTGTAGCCTTGGCTGCCTGTGTTCAGGGGGAGAATGAATCGACAAGTCATTGGGTGCGCCGGGTGTCAGAGATCCTGCATTCCTCAGATCACATCAATCGGGACACATCAGTTTTAACATTGGAAGGCAATTGCCGGTTCGAACCTCTGAAGCTAAAGTTGGGACGACTGAAGCGTCACTGTCATGACATGGGAACACTTATGGCTGCTCTGGTGAAGTATGCCGATTCGGATAGTGCCAAATATCCAGAGTCTGATGATGATAAGTCAGGAAAGGGAAAGAAGAATGGTAAAGCGCCGCAGTTTAATCCGACGAATCAGGGATACAGCGGTAAGCGTAAAGAGGATAGTAGTTCAGATTTTGTAGCTCCCACTACTACGCAGAATGATGGTCAGCGTCGTAAAGGTAGGCCGCCCCCACGGGGCGGAGGATCAAACATTAATCTGGAGCACCAGATGAATCTGCCCTGCCCTAGGCATGGCACGAAGGAAAAACCGGCCACACACCTTTGGAAGGACTGCTTTATTATGAGAGAGTTCAAAAAATCGGAACGGTTCCAATACGATCATGGACCGTTCGGCGGTTCAGGCCCTGGCTTTCAAGGGCTGGGTTATCAAGGCGGTGGCTCTGGTCCAGGATTCCAAGGCCATCAGGGCGGCCAAGGCAGTCAGAACGGGCACAACCAACAAAACGGCCAAGGTGGTTATAATCATCAGGGCAATCATCAGCAACAGCAATCAGGCTATCAGAGTAACCCAAAACAATTGAGTAGCGGGCAGTATCATGTCTTCACCACTAGCTTGTGCAAGCGCGATCTGAAGGTTTATAAGAGGGCGGTGCACTCTATTGAACCGACAGTACCTCGTTACCTACGCTGGTCGAAACAGCCCATAGTGTGGAGTCGTGAGGATCATCCACCCCGGGTTGATAATCCGGGCCAGCTGGCGCTAGTGGTGGCACCTCAGGTTGGGGGGTATAAGTTCACCAAGGTACTCATGGACGGAGGAAGCAACATCAATATTCTATATTACGAAACCTTTCGTCGCATGGGGATGACAGACAAGAAGCTTAGGCCGTCCAACACTGTTTTCCATGGCGTGGTACCTAGTAAGTCGGCGTATCCGGTTGGTAATATAGATTTGGAGGTTACCTTTGGAGATGAGCAAGGCTCAAGGTCAGAGACTTTGACCTTTGAAGTGGTAAAAATCAAGAGCCCGTATCATGCCCTGTTCGGGCGGCCGGTTTATGCTAAGTTCATGGCGAGGCCCTGCTACGTTTATCTGCAGCTCAAGATGCTGGGTCATAAAGGAACTATTATGGTCCATGGGAGCCGTAAAATTGCTTTGGAATGCGAGGAAGGTGATGCAGCCTATGCTGAGGCGGTTTGTGCAACCGAGGAGTTGAAATTTTACAAAGACAATGCTGATCCGGCGGATATGTCTCCATTGAAGAAGCCGACTACAGAGCATGATCCGGCCTTGAAGTTTAAATCAACTGATGAGACCAAGCTGGTCGACTTTGTTCCTGGCGATTCATCCAAGCAGTTTACCATCAGCGCTAACCTGGATCCGAAATAGGAAAGCGCGCTCATCGAGTTCATCCGTGAGAATCGGGACATCTTTGCATGGAAACCTTCTGACATGTCAGGTGTACCGAGAGGACTCGCCGAGCACACTCTTAATGTTGATCCAAGTTCAAACTGGTTAAACAATTTCTCCGCCACTTCAATGAAGAAAGGCGCAAGGCTATTGGTGAAGAGGTAGCCAGGCTTTTGGTGGCAGGTTTTATCGTTGAAGTGTTTCATCCTGAATGGTTGGCTAATCCGGTGCTAGTGCTAAAAAAGAATGGCACTTGGCGAATGTGTGTTGATTACACAAATCTGAACAAGGCTTGCTCGGCTGATCCTTTTGCTCTCCCCATATTGATCAAATCATTGATGCTACGACAGGTTGTGAGCGCTTAAGTTTTTTGGATGCATATGCCGGTTATCATCAGATCAAGATGGCAGTTAAGGACCAGGAGAAAACAACTTTTATAACTCCCTTTGGAGCCTTCTGCTATGTATCCATGCCCTTTGGGCTCAAAAGTGCCCAGGCGACCTATCAGCGTTGCATACAAAATTGTCTTCATAAGCAGATTGGGCGAAACGTTCATGCATATGTGGACGATATTGTGGTAAAATCCAGGAAGGAAGAGACGTTGATAGCTGACTTGAAGGAAACTTTTGATAACCTTCGGGTTTATAAGATGATGCTTAATCTGACCAAGCGCGTTTTTGGTGTATTGGCAGGCAAGCTCCTAGGGTTCCTGGTGTCAAACAGGGGAATTGAAGCTAATCCGGAGAACATCAAGGCTATTACGTCCTTGGCTAAACCGGCGTGCATCAACGATGTTCAATGCCTGGCAGGCCGCATCGCGACACTCAGCCGGTTTATCAGCCGCTTGGGAGAGAAGGCCATCCCGCTTTACCAGATGATGAAAAAGACAGACCACTGTGTCTGGAGTGATGCTGCTGATGCTGCGTTCGAGGACTTAAAGAAACAGCTGGCAGAGTCGCCTATCCTTGCCACACCTGTTGATAATGAGCCGCTGTTATTATACATGGCCGTTAATGCCCGAGCCATAAGTGTTGCCATTGTAGTGGAGCGCAAGGAGGCGGGGAAGGAATATCCGATTCAAAGGTCGGTTTATTATATCAGCGAGGTGCTCATTGAGTCAAAGCAGAGATACCCGCATTGGCAGAAACTGGTATACGGAGTCTTCATGGCAAACCGGAAGCTTAAGCAGTATTTTCAAGGTCATCCCATCACTATGGTCAGTTCTGCCCCTCTGGGAGATATAATCCAAAACAGAGAAGCAACTGGCCGGGTTGCCAAGTGGGCCATTGAACTTAGTCCTCACGGGCTAAAATATGTGCCTCGTACTGCAAGCAAATCTCAAGCACTGGTGGATTTCATCAACGATTGGACGGAGTTGCAAGCGCCGGAGGAGAAACCGGATCACACGTACTGGACTATTCACTTCGATCGATCCAGGCAATTGGAAGGCTCAGGGGCTGGAGTCGTATTAACTTCCCCACGAGGTGATAAGTTTTGTTATGTCCTCCGTTTAATGTTCCCTTGCACTAACAATGCAGTTGAATATGAGGATCTCCTCCATGATCTTCGAATGGCTAAGGAGATGAATTTAAGCCAGGTTAAATGCTTCGGTGACTCGGACTTGGTGGCCCAACAAGTATCTGGTACTTGGGATTCCAAGGACCCGCTTATGGCGGCATATCGTCGAGAGGTGGACGATGTCGCTGGGCACTTCAAGGGTTATCAGGTGGACCATGTGGACCGGCGAAAGAATGAAGCGGCGGACACATTAAGCCATCTGGGTTCCCAGCGTAAACCGGTTCCACCTAATGTCTTCCTGGACGTATTGCATAATCCATCAGTGAAATTACCTTCAGAAGAAGACTTGGTTGTTCCTGATCTGGAGGCTGAATTGGTAGCGGCACTTCACGCTATTCCGGATTGGATAGTCCCGTACCTGGCGTATATGAACCGAGGCGAATTACCAGAGGATGAAGTCTTGGCCAGGCAGATAATCCGGTGGTCCAAGTCGATGACTATTGTCAATGGGGAACTGTATCATTGCAGTATATTCGGGGCGTTTCAATGTTGCGTGTTGCCAGAGGAAGGCTGCGAGATTCTTCGAGAGATACACGAAGGGGATTGTGGTCACCATGCCAGTTCAAAGTCTTTGGTAGCTAAAGCCTTTCATCATGGGTTCTATTGGCTGACAGCTCATGCTGATGCGGAGGACTTAGTCGTGATGCTTGTCAGAAATTTTCACGGCGTGCTCATATACCGGCTCAAGAATTGAGGATGATTCCAATTACTTGGTCGTTCACGACTTGGGGGCTAGATATGGTTGGGCCCTTTAAGAGATCTCCAGATAAGAAGACCCACCTTCTGGTGGCAGTTGATAAGTTCACCAAGTGGGTTCAGGCAGAGCCAGTCAGCAAGTGTGATGCAGCAACGGCGGTTCAATTCATCAAAAAGGTGATTTTCCGGTTTGGCTTTCCACATAGTATTATAATTGATAATGGCACCAATTTGTCCAAGGGGGCTATGAAAGAATTTTTTCAATGAGAGCACATCCGGCTTGACGTATCTTCAGTGGCTCACCCCCAGTCCAATGGTCAAGCTGAGAGAGCCAATCAAGAGATCTTGAGAGGCATCAAGCCCCGGCTCATGGTTCCTTTGCAAAGGACGCCAGGTTTTTGGGTGGAGGAACTACCCTCTGTGTTATGGAGCATAAACACCACACCCAACAGGTCTACAGGTTACACGCCATTTTTCATGGTATATGGAGCTGAAGCGGTTCTCCCTAGTGACATCCGTCATGATTCACCTCGGGTGGCGGCTTACGTTGAAGCTGATAATGAGAAGGAGCGGCAAGAAGCATTGGACCGGTTGGATGAGGAACGTGACATTGCAGCGGCTCGATCGGCGATTTACCAGCAAGACCTGTGTCGATACCATAGTCGCCGAGTTAAAACCAGAACATTTCAAGAAGGCGATCTAGTGCTCCGGCTCATCCAAGACCAGACAGATATGCACAAGCTATCCCCGCCTTGGGAAGGACCCTTTGTGGTCAGCAAGAATCTACACAACGGGTCATACTACCTCATCGACGTTCGAGAACACAAGGACTCGCGCACCGCGGAGGAGGAGACCCAACGGCCGTGGAACATTGCTCATCTTCGGCCTTACTACACCTGAGCCATAGGCTCCGCTTTATGTACATATATTCACAATGTATATATTATGATCAATATAATAAATCGGCATCCCCGTTAAAGCGGGGTATCTGCTGCTTTTTTCATAAGAGTTATCACATGGGGGCTTCTGTGTATAAAACGGAGTTCCTATGGCCCTCTTAGACCGGCTATCAAGCCAATATCATCATAAGAGCACAACTCTGGTTACTTCAGTAATCTGGCTATCAAGCCAACATGATGGTAAGGGGCAAAAGAGAGTTTGATGCATAGCACAACTCAAACATAGGCACCCGTTGAGCACAGCTCACAATGTTACTTGGGGGCTCTTGTCGCACATCGACAAAGAGCTTCTAAGGCCCTTGTAATAGGCTATCAAGCTACGGCTTGGAAGCCTGGTGTATACACCTAAAACCCCGGGTTAACCTGCCTCCATCAAGTAAGTCACTCCATCCAGGTAAACCTGGTATGACCCGTCGAAAGATTGAACAAGTCAATCTTATATAGACCCTGAACTTGTCAATGTTAAAACGACGATTGGTTAATGTGAGGTCCATCTTAATAGGCTTTGTGAAATGGTTTAACTCAGCGGCCTGGCAGCCCATGAAAAGCCTCGAATTTGGAGCCTGGCAGCTCGTAAAAAGCCTCGACTACAAGTTTTTATTTGTTTTTGTTTGCCAAGTTTTTATTTCTCAATGAGATTGTTGGTATTCATCCGATATCTATTGATTCGGCCTAGTGGTTGACTACAAGTCACCACCGTTAATAAACCGGTGTTTACTAAACCCGGTCTGGTTTGATTATAAGTCGCCAGTATTATCTGCAGCTAAGCTGGTGTTTATCACAACCCGGTAAGGTTTCATCATGAACCGGCAAAATATTGTAGGAGTCATTAATACTCACAATTCGGGATCATCACCCCTACTGCAAAAGTTGCTAAAGCCAATGGTACGATTTAATATCACTGGTATGATAAGTATTTCGTATTTTAATGTAGCTCAGGTTATAAACCTAGGTCATGCATTTGGGTATTATGACCCGTCTGACGCTAAATCGTGAGGATATTTTAAATTTTGTCTTTTGCAGAAACAGATTGAGTAAAGCTGTTCAGCAGAATAAGCCGAAATACTATAAAACTGCCGGATCAAGCAAAATTATGCAGAGGAAATATGCATGATGGCGTAACAGACGAAATGTTTTCAGCTAGCCTATTACAAGGCGTTTTGCAGCCCAAAAGAATATCAATTTCTCATCCAAGTATTGCGGCATATTGAAAGTTAAACTGACATTGGTTCATGACTCTGCGCCAGCCCGGCCAAACGGTTGTGGATCATCCTGCGCCGTCTCTTCCTCGTTTCCGTCCAGCAGCTGGAAGTTAGTGGTTGCCCAATTGATCCTAGTTAGGGCCTGGAAAACAGCTTCATCGCTTATAAGCTCAGACGGTTCAACATCAGGGCCGTACGTATGCTTACGAACGGGCGGGATGAGATCTTCCACATCATGAATAGGCGCATTAACCCGTCGGTTATCTGCATCATAAACCGCCTGGTAGCGAGACATATCAGCTTCTTCGGCTAGTTTGCTGGCCAAGGGCTGCATTTCTTTAGTTAAAGCTCACAGATCTTCATTGGTGAATTCTGATCCGTCCTCTTTCATGCTCGGGTAGCCATTTACCACATCAGCCGGATCAAGGTCAGGCACCCACGCCTTCGCCCGCGTTAATGAAGTTAAAGTGCCCGCTCTCGCAGCCGATTTCTTCAGTTCTTCAAACCGGGCGGGTAGCACTGACAATTTTTCCAATGTTTCCTTGATTAATGTTGGGGCTGGTTTGTTATGAGAGGCAGTACAAATGATCCTTTGTGCGCTAGTATACAACTGCTCTATAAGTGTATAGGCAGCCTTCAGCTTCTTCTGCATATCAGCGCCAAGATGAGCAGTACATTTTCCTGCATCAGGGGAACCAGTGTTAAACCGGACATTTGTGGGGATATTCAGAATTATGATAAGGGTGCTTACCAAAGACAGTAGTGGTCATAGCGTTTATTTGACGCTTTAGGCCAGATAGCTCTTCTGACACTGGATTAAGGGCGGCCTCTGCGTCAACTGCCCTTTTCTCCAAAGCGGCTCTTTCTGTCTCCCAATCCGCCCGTTCCTTCTGGAAGTTTTCTTTCAACTTTTCCATGCTTGATAAAGCGCTGGTCAGTTCATCTTTGGTTTTGGAAGCAGTGGTTTGCTGGAATTTCAGATTTTCTTGAAGATCAGCTACTTGAGATTCTTTTTGTTTTAGATCAGCCTGCAAGGAGATATACACATCATATATTGGTAAAACATATTGGAAGTCCCAAGCACATAACAAGTTATACACTTGGCACTTGGGGGCTAATGCGTATTTGCAGTTATCAGGCATCTTTATCAAAGTCCCAAGCACATAACAAGTTATACACTTGGCACTTGGGGGCTAATGCGTTATTGTTCAAAGGAGGGTTACAGAATAAAAGTCCCGATTCACCTTAAATAGATAAACCGGCCCTTGGGGACTACACAGGCTAAAAGCTACATATTTGGTATTCTGAAGTCCCGGTTCATCCTGAAGAGATAAACCGGCCCTTGGGGGCTATGGTGGAGTCGAGACAAGCTATTAGGCTTAGGCAGAAATAATATTGCAGAAATTAAGCAGAAGTTTACCTCATATCGTTCCTTCATAAGGTTCACTAAACCGGCTTCATAATCATGGCTTGTATACAGCCGGTTCGGATAGCTGGAATGAAGGTCCTGGGAGCTGAGTTGAGCATAGCTTGACAAATCGGCATTCCATTTGCCTTTGTCCTTACCAGAGACTTCTTCTTTAGTGGTATGCTTTGATAAAGCAACGGGTTCATGATACGTCTCCAACGTATCTACTTTTCCAAACACTTTTGCCCTTGTTTTGGACTCTAACTTGCATGATTTGAATGGAACTGACCCGGACTGACGCTGTTTTCAGCAGAACTGCCATGGTGTTGTTTATTGTGCAGAAATAAAAAGTTCTTGGAATCGCCTGAAAATCAACGGAGATTTATTTCGGAAAATATAAAAAATACCTGCAAGAAGATCCACACCGGAAGGCCCACGGGCTATCCTCGAGGGTGCGGGGCGCGCCCCCCTTCCCAGGGCGCGCCCCCTGCCTCGAGGGCACCCCGATGCCCCACCGACGTATCCCTGGGTCCTATGTATTCCGTTTCGTGGATAAAAAAATCAAGGAAAAAGAATTATCGTGTTTTACGAGGTGGAGCCGCCGCCAAGCCCTAATCTCTCTCGGGAGGGCTGATCTGGAGTCCGTTCGGGGCTTCGGAGAGTGGAGATCGTCGCCATCGTCATCATCAACCTTCCTCCATCACCAATTCCATGATGCTCACCGCCGTGCATGAGTAATTCCATCGTAGGCTTGCTGGACAGTGATGGGTTGGATGGGATCTATCATGTAATCGAGTTAGTTTTGTTAGGGTTTGATCCCTAGTATCCACTATGGTCTTAGATTGATGTTGCTATGACTTTGCTATGCTTAATGCTTGTCACTAGGGCCCGAGTGCCATGATTTCAGATCTGAACCTATTATGTTTTCATGAATATATGTGTGTTCTTGATCCTATCTTGCAAGTCTATAGTCACCTACTATGTGTTATGATCCCGCAACCCCGAAGTGACAATAATCGGGACCACTCCCGGTGATGACCATAGTTTGAGGAGTTCATGTATTCACTATGTGTTAATGCTTTGGTCCGGTACTCTATTAAAAGGAGGCCTTAATATCCCTTAGTTTCCAATAGGACCCCGCTGCCACGGGAGGGTAGGACAAAAGATGTCATGCAAGTTCTCTTTCATAAGCACGTATGATTATGTTTGGAATACATGCCTACATTGCATTGATGAACTGGAGCTAGTTCTGTGTCACCCTAGGTTATAACTTCTACATGATGAATTGCATCCAACGTAATTTCCCATCACCGATCCAATGCCTACGAGCTTTACCTATATTGCTTGCCGCTTATTTACTTTTCCGTTACTATTATCACAAAAACTACAAAAACACTATCTTTACTTTTATTGCTGCTACCACCACTATCATATTACTATGCTACTAAACTATCTTGCTGCAGATACTAAGTTTCCAGGTGTGGCTGAATTTACAACTCAGTAGCTAATACTTAAGAGTATTCTTTGGCTCCCCTTGTGTCGAATCAACAAATTTGGGTTTAATACTTTACCCTCGAAAACTATTGCGATCCCCTACACTTGTGGGTTATCAAGACTATTTTCTGGCGCCGTTGCCGGGGAGCATAGCTCTATTCTTTAAGTCACTTGGGATTTATATCTGCTTATCACTATGAAGAATTTGAAGGACTCAAAAACAAAGATATTACCCTCAACTACGAGGGGAGGTAAGGAACTGCCATCTAGCTCTGCACTAGATTCTCCTTCTGTTATGAGTAAACTCGCGACACCTACTCCTGCTATCGAATCTGATATGTCGTATGTTCTTGATGATGCTACTTCTGCTATGTATGATGAAACTACCTCTATGCCTGATACTGTGCCACTAGGTGAATTTCTAGATGAACAAATTGCTAAGGTTAGGGAGAGTGCAAATGTTGATGATATTTATGAAAGTGATGATGAAACTACTCCCAATAGATATGAATTGCCTGTTGTGCCTGAGGGTTATGTTATGGATGAAGAAACTGCTAGAGACTTTCTTGCTTGCATTGATAGATATGATCTTAAGAAGTTATTAGCTAAGTTGAAAGAAAAGTCCTTGAATGCTAGAATGAAACATGACCCTGCTTTTGCTACTTCACCTATTTGTGTCACTGATAAGGATTATGAATTATCTATTGATCCTGAGTTAATTACTTTGGTTGAATCTGACCCTTTCCATGGCTATGAGTCTGAAACTGTTGTGGCACATCTTACTAAGTTGAATGATATAGCCACCCTGTTTACCAATGATGAAAAGATTCGCTACTACTATATCCTTAAGTTATTTCCGTTCTCGTTAAAGGGTGATGCTAAGACTTGGTTTAATTCTCTTGATCCTGGTTGTGTGCGTAGTCCCCAGGATATGATGTATTACTTTTCTGTTAAATATTTTCCCGTTCATAAGAAACAAGCTGCCTTACGGGAAATATATAAATTTGCTCAAACTGAAGAAGAGAGTCTCCCACAAGCTTGGGGGAGGCTTCTCCAGTTACTAAATGCTTTGCCTGATCATCCTCTTGAGATGCATGATATACTTGTTGTCTTTTATAATGGACTAACCGATGCTTCCAGAGACCACCTGGATAGTTGTGATGGTTGTGTTTTCAGGGAAAGAACAGTGGAACAAGCTGAATTACTATTGAATAGTATGCTGGCCAATGAAAATAATTGGACACTTCCTGAACCAACCCCTAAGCCAACTCCGAAGAAAAGAGGTGTTCTATTCCTCAGTCCTGAAGATATGCAAGAGGCAAAGAAATCTATGAAAGAAAAAGGTATTAAAGCTGAAGATATTAAGAATTTACCACCTATTGAAGATATAGATGGTCTTGATAACCCGACACAGGTAGTAAAGGTAAATTCTCTTTATAGATTTGATGAAGGTGATATTCCTCGTTATAAGTCTGCTAGCCAATGCTTAGATGAGTTTGACAATTTCATTGTGAAACAAGAAAACTTCAATGCTTATGTTGGTAGACAATTACAACACAATGCTTATATGATTGAACGCTTGAGTGATTATCTGTCTAGTGCTAAAGGTGAACTGAAACTTATTAGTAAACATGCTTCCATGGTCGCCACTCAAGTAGAACAAGTACTTAAAGCTCAGAATGATTTGCTCAATGAGTTAAATAGTAAGAATAATGACTATGTTGTTAGAGTTGCTACTAGAGGTGGTAAAATGACTCAGGAACCTCTATATCCTGAAGGCCACCCTAAGAGAATTGAGAAAGATTCTCAAAGAGCTAATTTAGATGCACCTAGTTCTTCTAAGAAGAAGAAAAAGAAAAAATGATAGGACTTTGCATGCTTCTAGTGAACCTGTAGCTCACCCACCTGAGAATCCCAATGATATATCTGTTTCTGATGCTGAGACACAATCTGGTAATGAACATGAACCTAGTGATAATATTAATAATGATGTTCATGCTGATGCTCAACCTAGCAATGATAATGATGTAGAGATTGAACCTGATGTTGATCTTGATAACCCACAATCAAAGAATCAACGTTATGATAAGAGAGACTTTGTTGCTAGGAAGCACGGTAGGAAAGAGAACCCTGGGTTCAGAAACCCATGCCTTTTCCTCTGAAACCATCCAAGAAAAAGGATGATGAAGATTTTGAGCGCTTCGCTGAAATGATTAGACCTATCTTTTTGCGTATGCGTTTGACTGATGTGCTTAAAACAAATCCTTATGCTAAGTATATGAAAGATATTATTACCAACAAAAGAAAGATACCTGATGTAGAAATCTCCACCATGCTTGCCAATTACACTTTCGAGGGTGGAATGCCTAAGAAATTAGGAGATCCAGGAGTACCTACTATACCTTGCTCCATTAAGAGAAATTATGTTAAAACTGCTTTGTGTGATCTTGGAGCCGGTGTTAGTGTTATGCCTCTCTCTTTATATCGTAGACTTGACTTGAGTAAGTTGACACCTACTGAAATATCTTTGCAAATGGCTGATAAATCAACTACTATACCTGTCGGTATTTGTGAGGATGTGGCTGTTGTAGTTGCAAATGTTACTATTCTAACGTACTTTATTATACTTGACATTCCCGAGGATGATAGTATGTCTATTATTCTTGGAAGACCTTTTTTGAATACTGCAGGGGCTGTTATTGATTGCAACAAAGGCAATGTCACTTTTCATGTCAATGGTAATGAGCATACGGTACACTTTCCGAGGAAACAACCTCAGGTCCATAGTGTCAATTATATTGGAAAAACATCAACTATCACTATTGGAGGTTTTGAGTTTCCTATTCCTACTATCAAGAAGGCATATGACATACTTATTGTTGGGGACATACATATCCCCATTGAGGTAACATAGTGTTATTCGAAAATTCTCCGGTTTCATGTTACTCGAAAAGAGTTTATTAACAAGACCTGATCAAACTTGTTAATGGATTTCTTTTGATGAACATGGGATAGGTGAATCTAGATAGCACAAACCTTCTGTACCCTCCTTTTACTTTCTGTTAATAGGGTTAAATAAAAGAAAAATAGCATTATCTGTCAGTTTCCAGACTTATCCGTGCAATAAAAAATATCCCGAAAATAAAATTCTACAAATGCCATGAAAATGAAATATGATTTTTTCTAGAATATTTAAGAAAATATGGCACTGAACACACATCGAGGGGAGCCATCACGTGGCCTCGAGGGTGGGGGGCGCGCCCCCTGCCTCGAGGGCCCCACGTGGCCCCCCTCCACTTATCATTTCACCCATGCCCTTCTTCTTCCTCCCAACAAATCCCCAACCAGCTCAAACCCGAGTGCTAGCTCATTTTGCTGCCATTTTCGATCTCCTTGCTCAAAGCACCATTCACCAAACTGTTTGGGGAGATTGTTCCTTGAAAAGGAGAATGTTAAAAAGAATATTGAGGGGCTCTTCTAGCAAGAGCTCAGAGGAGAAGAAGAAAGAAGAAAATAAGAAGCCCAAGTATCATCTTCCTCGCATGGCGGAAGTTTGACCGTGCGAGTGGCCTTGTAATAATTTCATGATGTCCGCTGGTATTTACAAAGACTTTTATTGGATGGCGAATAATGCAGGCCTCACCGACTTCCTCAGCGACCAAAAAGAGCAGTATCTCTTACACACCAATATTTTTACGCAAAGCTTTCATTTTCATTCAAGGAAAACACCACCTACGGTGGAGTTTTGCTTATATGATGTGGTTAAGGAGATATCACTGTTAGATTTTTGTGAAATATGCAAAGTACCCTTTGAAGGTAGACTTGATGAACCATGTCATCAAGACGTCAAAGGGTTTATCGATATGATAGCCGTAGGTGAAACTAGACAAGTTTCAGGGGCAAGAATCACCAGTATACACTTCCCTGTTCTGCGCTACTTTGCTTTATTTGCTAGTAGGTGTTTAATTGGTCGCGGGAACAGTGGGAATCTCAGTGCCCCTGATATTATCAGTTTACGTCATGCTTTGTTTCGTGACACAACTTTTAGCTTGGGTGCCGTCGTTGCCAAACGATTGAGTCTGAACCGCTCAAAGGGGCCCGTCTTTGGAGGCATCTTTGCTTCTCGCCTTGCTGAACATTTTAATATACCTATTAGGAAGAATTTTTTTGCCCCTGTTTTTCTAGACTACAAGAGCATGGTAGCTCATGACTTTATTGTTAAAGACAAAAATATGCAGCAGCTACTTTATAAATTGAGGTTTGATGAAATATACTGTGAAATTGTTACCTTGCCTGCACCTTCTTTGTTTAATCTATCTACAGGCGTATTCCTCATCACCTCAGATGTCTTCTACCAATACCAAGGCCAGGCACAAGCTCCAGAGCTGGAGCCAGAACCACCACTTGATCCTTCCCGTCAATCTGTTTATGGGTGGGATCTGGACGAGCTCGCCAACTAGTGGCATCCAGAGGACACATCTCAGTACACTTGAGGGAGTGGTTTCGATCCGTGGCCATAGACCAACTTAGGCCAAAAGCCTAAGCTTGGGGGAGTACGTGTTTCTCACTGACTTTACTTTCATGTTCACACTTATTCTAGTTGTCGGTGCTCAGACTTTTTCACTTTACCATCCATGCTTAGTTTAATTTTCTTTTTCTTAGTCTTTTTCTTGTGTGCTGGAAAAACCCAGAAAAAAATATTAGTTGTAGCTTCTAGCTAGTTTACTTTCTTTGCTTGTAGTAGTAACTAAAAAAATGAAAACCCAAAAAGATTTCCCGTTCTTCTTTTGCTTGTTGGGAGCTCTTCCGTGTAAATAGTTTCTTTTCTTTTCTTTAGGGGATAAGAGTAGAGGACCATGATTAAAATGCTTATTGGCTCTCATATGCTTTGTTGTTGATTTAACGTTGAGCCATAGTACCATGTCTTCTCTCTTGTATTAAATGCCTGCAGATTCCAGCTTAGTCCAATGCACGTGCACTATTATTTTTATCCACACCGTTCGATCGTGCGAGTGAAAGGCAATAAGGATGATATATGATGAACTAATTGAGATGAGAAAAACTGGTATGAACTCGATCTCTCTTGTTTTTGTAAATATGATTGCTCGTCATTCTTGATTCAGCTTGTTATGAATGAAACATGTTTGCAATGACACTTAGAGATCATAGCTGCTTATGCCATGCTTAATTAGCTAAGAGTTTATAATGGTCTATCTTGCGTGCCAACATGATATTAAAATGGTTGTGATGTGGTATGATGGGTGGTATCCTCCTCTGAACGATTTAAGTGACTTGACTTGGCACATGTTCACGCATGTAGTTGAAACAAATCAACATAGCCTTCACGATATTAATGTTCATGGTGATTTATATCCTACTCATGCTTGCATTCATTGTTGATTAATTTTAATGCATGTTCATGACCGTTGTTGCTCTCTAGCTGGTCGCTTCCCAGTCTTATTCTAGCCTTCACCTGTACTAAGCGGAAATACTGCTTGTGCATCACTTCCATAAACCCCAAAGTTATTCCACATGAGTCCACCATACCTTCCTATATGCGGTATTTACCTACCGTTCCAAGTAAATTTGTATGTGCCAAACTCTAAACCTTCAAATGAAATTCTGTTTTGTATGCTCGAACAACTCATGTATCAACTAGGGCTGTCTATATCTTCCATGCTAGGTGGGTTATTCTCACGATGAGTGGACTCCGCTCATCATTCACGAGAAAATGGCTGGTAACCGGGATGCCGAGTCCCATGCTCAAAATCATAATAATTAAACAAAACTCCCCCAGGGCTGTTGCTTGTTTGGACGATAACCCGTGGATTCGGCTGGCCGTGGAGTGTGCTTGTTGGTGGTTGGGGGAGTATAAACTTTACCATTCTGTTTGGGAACCGCCTATAATGTGCATAGCATGGGAGATATCGAGATTCTTGGTTGTTATGTTGACAATGAAAGTTAACCGCTCAAAATATTATTCAATCTCTATTTTTAAATCGAGCTCTGGCACCTCTACAAATCCCTGATTCCCTCTACAAAGGGCCTATCTATTTACTTTTATGCAGAGTCATCATCCTCTTATCAAAAAGCACCAGTAGGAGAGCACCTCTGTCGTTGCATGTATTACTATTAATTTGCATTGAGTATGATCATGACTGGATCTCTTTTACCATGAATTACAATGTCTAGTCAGTCCTTAATCTTTAAAGGTGCTCTGCATTTATGTTTTGCGGTCTTAGAAAGGGCTAGCGAGATACCATCATGTTATATCATATCATGATTATTTTGAGAAGTGTTGTCATCCGAGGTTTATTATTATTGCTCGCTAGTTGATTATGCTATTGATGTGAGTAGTCTTGAGACCTGAAAGTTATTGTGAATGTGGTTAGTTCATGATCTTGTTGAAAACCTGAATGCTAGCTTACATATTTACAACAACAAGAGCACACAGAGTTTGTCAAAGTTTTTCTTTATCACTTTCAGTTTATCAACTGAATTGCTTGAGGACAAGCAAATGTTTAAGCTTGGGGGAGTTGATACGTCTCCAACGTATCTACTTTTCCAAACACGTTTGCCCTTGTTTTGGACTCTAACTTGCATGATTTGAATGGAACTAACCCGGACTGACGCTGTTTTCAGCAGAACTGCCATGGTGTTGTTTATTGTGCAAAATAAAAAGTTCTCGGAATCACCTGAAAATCAACGGAAATTTATTTCGGAAAATATAAAAAATACCTGCAAGAAGATCCACACCGGGGGGCCCACGGGCTATCCTCGACGGTGGGGGGCGCGCCCCCTGCCTCGAGGGCACCCCGATGCCCCACCGATGTATCCCCATGTCCTATATATTCCATTTCGTGGAGAAAAAAATCAAGGAAAAAGAATTATCGCGTTTTATGAGACGGAGCCGCCGCCTAGCCCTAATCTCTCTCGGGAGGGCTGATCTGGAGTCAGTTCGGGGCTCCGGAGAGTGGAGATCATCGCCATCGTCATCATCAACCTTCCTCCATCACCAATTCCATGATGCTCACCGCCGTGCGTGAGTAATTCCATCGTAGGCTTGCTGGACGGTGATGGGTTGGACGGGATCTATCATGTAATCGAGTTAGTTTTGTTAGGGTTTGATCCCTAGTATCCACTATGTTCTTAGATTGATGTTGCTATGACTTTGCTATGCTTAATGCTTGTCACTAGGGCCCGAGTGCCATGATTTCAGATCTGAACCTATTATATTTTCATGAATATATGTGTGTTCTTGATCCTATCTTGCAAGTCTATAGCCACCTACTATGTGTTATGATCCGGCAACCCCGAAGTGACAATAATCGGGACCACTCCCGGTGATGACCATAATTTGAGGAGTTCATGTATTCACTATGTGTTAATGCTTTGGTCCGGTACTTTATTAAAAGGAGGCCTTAATATCCCTTAGTTTCCAATAGGACCCCGCTGCCACGGGAGGGTAGGACAAAAGATGTCATGCAAGTTCTTTTCCATAAGCATGTATGACTATATTCGGAATACATGCCTACATTGCATTGATGAACTGAAGCTAGTTCTGTGTCACCCTAGGTTATAACTTCTACATGATGAATTGCATCCAACTTAATTTCCCATCACCGATCCAATGCCTACGAGCTTTACCTATATTGCTTGCCGCTTATTTACTTTTCCGTTACTATTATCACAAAAACTACAAAAACACTATCTTTACTTTTATTGCTGCTACCACCACTATCATATTGCTGCTACCAGCCTAGGGAGCCAAGGGAGTCAAGTGATACCTCTGAGGTCGGTTCATCATCATCAAGGTTTAAATCGGATGTCTCAGTGGTTTTCTTTTTTGCAGTTTTCTTAACAGTCTTGGTCTTAAGATGACCCGCCTTCGCCGATTTATCTTGGGGTTTCCTCTTCCAGAACGAATCATTACCCTGACAAAGGTTGAGGGGTCTTTCATAAAGGATACTTAAACAGATTGAAATAAAGCAAACAATATAAGAAGACTTACCGATGGCGTTTTATTGGATTCATAGAAAGGGGTCAGCCCGGTTTAGCTGCCGATATCCACCGGTTCATCCAATATTTTCTTAATAGACTCATTGATCTCACTCTCTGACATCACATCTTCAGTATGGCGTAGAGGATCTTTGGGATCTCCGGTGTATTCACACATCAAACCAGAACGCCGGCTTAGCGGTAGAATGCTCCAAGAAATCCAACAGCGAACAAAATCAATGCGTGTTAAGCCGTTTGCGGTAAAGGCCCGGAGCTTTGAAAGCTGCGGTGCATATTGGGATCATCCTGAGCACTTAGCCATTGGGGGAAAGGATTATTATTGGGAAGCCGATGAGAATGATAACCCGGTAGAGGATTTTCATCAGCTCGAGATGTGTCTTAACAGTAAAACCAAGTCTGGTTCCAATCTTTAGGATGACTGTGGTGTTTGGCATGAGGAAAGCTGACATCCTTCCTTTTTTGGATGGACATTCTGCCAAGTTCAGTGTTGGGCCCGTCCGTAAACTCTGTGCGGCGGTTTAAGTGGAAGAAATCCCTAAATAGTTCAACTGAAGGTTCCTCTTGCAAGTAAGCTTCACAGAATACTTGAAATTTGCAAATATTGGACACATAGTGTGGTCCAATATCTTGAGGGTGGAGTTGGAAGCTAGTCAGTACGTCACGAAAGAATTTTGATCCGGGAGGGCTAAACCCTCGGGATAAGTGGTCAACAAACACAATTACTTCTCCATCTTTGGGTTCCAGAGGACATTCCGGACCAGGGACTCTCCAGTGGATGACGTCTTTTTTGGCTAAAGCGCCAGCTTCAACCCAACCGTTCAGTTCCTCTTTTGTAACCCGAGATGGAACCCAGTTGCAGGAAGTAAATTACTTGGCTTGCTTTGCCATTTCAAGGGAAAAAGATGAAATTACGGTGAAGGGCTGGTTTATGATCTATGACTGGCAGGTATTGAGAAATGTGCAATAATAAACCGGAATTAACCATCGGAAGTGTTACGAGGGCAACTGCAACGGCGGTTTAAGCGGGGCCTAATGATATCTACCGGGTTATGATTTTTCTAAAGTTAAACCACCGGTGAGAATATGAAAGGTGCATATCTAAAGTTATGGAAAAACAGGTTTCACAAATCTGCAACAGAATTACAGATCTACAGCAGGTCAAAAAAGTTCAGAAATATTCAGGATCAACACTGAACGGATACTGTAGCAGTTCAAACGAACCTAGATTGGGGAGTACTTTAAAGAACGATAAGCACGTTAAATGACCTCCGCTTATCACTACGGTCGCGGGCAAAAGCATCAGATCTATACTAGCAATTGAAGCTATGACGAAGAACAGGGAAGAACCGCATTGCAGCCTTGATGAACTAGCGGGAGAAACCCTAATGAGATCTATATGGAAAGTAAGGAAAGGATTTACCAGAGTTGTAGGATGCGGAGGCGCGCCGGCGAGGTTCTGGTCCGAACAGGGTGATGCAGCGGCCTGGGCTCAAGCAGAGGCGAAGGTCGACAGCGGCGGCGCTTAGGCACTGACGGGCGCGAGGAAGAAGAAGGAGCGAAGAGACGAGGGGGAGAAAAAGAAAAGACCCATCGCCCTATTTATAAGCCAAAAGGATAAACGGTAGGCGCGGGAATCAAGGAGCCCGAAAAATGGATATGGGACGACACTGTCGCCTCGATTTTTGGAGGATTAATGAATAAAGATTAAAGCAGGTACAAGTATTAAATGAACAGGTGACGTCATGGCGGCTCAGCATAATCCAGGAAGATGACGTCATGGCAGTTTACAAGATCATTTGAAGCCACGAAGGACCAGACTTTTCCGAAGTGTGGAAGATTGACATGAACAGGTTCAAATCAATCTGGGGCCTAATGTCAGGGATATAACTATTAGGTATAAACTGCCCGGGAGGGGCCGGTTTATGCCCATAAAGGATTACTCCTACTGAAGCCCAACAAGACATAGAGTATGGCGCTTTATTATAGAAGACTAAAGATCCAGGGACCAAAAGGTGTTAGGGCCCGTAAAAGTAAACCGCCATACGGCGTGTAACTTGTACTCTAAGATAGGAAAGATAGAGACCGAGCCGGACACGTTTATGAGACGGCCTCGGGACTCTATAAACCGGACCGGGCGTCATCCTGTGTATATAAAGGGACGACCCGTCGATGGTTGAGGGAGAGAGAACAACAACTTGAGACACAGGCAAAGCGGATTCACTCCCTGGTCATCGAAACCCTAGCAATACCACAACAAACCAGACGTAGGCTTTTACCTTCATCGAAGGGGCCGAACTAGTATAAAATCCCCTGTGTCTTTGTCCTCTTTAACCCCTTTAAGCTAACCCATAGTGATGGCTCCACGACTAAATCCCTTGTGTCTTTGTCCGCTTTAACCCCTGTAAGACAACCTCTGTGCAGTCGCTGCATCAATCAGTTCGACTTCTTCAGTCTCAACTTAAAGCGGAAAGGCTTGCTTCAGCTCAACTCCGACTTGAAGTCAAAGATGTAATGAAGATGTCAGGGGACTGCCTTGCACTATGGTGCCATACAACTAGGGATGAAGCATCTATCGTTGACACAACTGAGGTCTCATCAGCTTGTTCGACTGCTTGCGGGGCCCGAGCTTGCCAGGTCTACTGCCTTCTGAAGTGCTCTCAGTTTTGTATATTCTTTTGTCGGCGCGTTTATATGCACTGGTGGCGACCTTTGATGCCGAGTGTATGTAATCCGCGGTCATGTTGCGCTTTATTATCACCGGTAGCGAACTTTGATTCCCAATGGATGTAATATGCCGTAACTTTATTGTTTTATAGTCTAGGTTATTATTTGGTCGGTATGATGTAATTTAGGACGGAAGGTTCAGTGGATCTCAGTGTTGTCGGTCTTCAGGCCGGCCCGTTACTCATATGGGCCAAAACGTGGGCCTATAATCATCTTGGGTCATTAGCAGGTCTAAACCTACAGTAGTTTCCCGCCTTTAACAGGCCATGGGCTACATATTAACCGTAGTGACACTGGGCTTCCTATGGGCCGTAGAAACAATGGGCCTTCTATGGTTTGTAGAAACAATGGGCCTTCTACGGGCCGTAGAAACAATGGGCCTCTACGGGCCGTATCATCAATGGGCCTTAGACAGGCCGTATGATCAATTGGACAAACATGGGCCAAAAACAGACTGCATTATGGCCGTAAACGGGCTAGAGTTGGATTCGTCCGTTCATGGGCCGACCATAACGGGTCGTCGTTAATAGGCCGTATTTGATGACGCTATGAAAACGGCCCAACGTATTAACGGGCCACAAATAGGCCGACTGTAACCACGGGCTGAATTTGGCCCACAAGCAGAAAATGACAGTAACGGGCCGAAAGTAAATGAATTCTGGAAATGAGCCCAAGAATAAATGGGCCCTGAGAAGGTCGAAAGATAACATGGGTTGGAAACGTCCCAACGGAATAATGGACCGTTAATGGGTATAAAGTGAAACACTGTTCATTATGGGCCAGTTTTACCACGGGCCGTTAATGGACCGAGGGTTACTAAGGACCTCATATGGGTCGAAAGACGTCATGGGCCATACATGGGCCGGAAGTTAAAACAAGCTTGAATTATATTGGACGGCCCAGATGATGCTATTGGGCCTAATTCGGATAGGCCTTAAACGGGCCCTGGGTTAGCGGGCTGTAAATGGGCTATATGCGAACATGTCGTTAACAGGCTTGCCATGGGCCGGCCCGTCACCTTTTGACCAAGTCAAACGGGCTGGCCTTTTCACATGAATGGGCCTCTGTTGGGCACTGGTCATTACGTGCCAGTTTTACCATGGGCCGTTAATGGGCCGAGGGTTACTAAGGGCCTCATATGGGCCGAAAGACGTCATGGGCCATACATGGGCCGGAAGTTAAAACGGGCTGGAATTATATTGGACGGCCCAGATGACGCTACTGGGCCTAATTCGGATAGGTCGTAAACGGGCCCTAGGTTAGCGGGTTGTAAATGGGCTATATGCGAACATGACGTTAACAGGCTTGCCGTGGGCCAACCCGCCACCTTTTGACCAAGTCAAACGGGCCGGCCTTTTCACAGGAATGGGCCTCTGTTGGGCCGTGCCATGTGTCGACGTATCATAGGCGCTTTGGGTCCAATGAGTGGATGACATCTGTCCCAACGGCGAGCCGACACGTGTTCCCTCCAGCCAATGATGATTTTACACGTGGAAAATTCCCATTGGTCGGGGCTGTTAACAGGTTATCGGATCCAAAACCAGACCCGATAGCTTAACGACATTCCGTTACGGTGGATGCCACGTGTCGGTCACCCTTGACGAAAGCACTTCTGTGACACGCGATTTATCGTCATGGAAGTCAATACTTCCGTGATGATAATTTTGGTAATGTCATGGAACACTTCTACGACAGCACATGTATGACTATCTTGATCCTGTCATAAATTTGTCATGGATGTACATGCATGACAGAAAACGTGACCTACTGTGACAAACACGTATCATCACGGAAGTGTATTTTTTTGTAGTGCCACTTGGTAGCCACGGTCGAAGATCTAACAGATCTACTTGACTACGCTTCCGAAGACTTCGAAGGGATGGACCTCGAAGCCGAAGCAGATCTAGACCCAAACCGGCCCGTAATCGGGCGATGGATAGCTACATCTTCATACAATGTGTATATGTTGGATACACCTAAGGAGAAAGAGGGCGACGGCGAAAACGATCCCGTAGAGGACAAGCTTGTCGAAGAACCTCCCAAACGTCGGCGCCCGAAGCGCCGAACTAAATCCCGCAAAGGAAAATATAGCAACACTGTCACTAACGACGGTGACAACCCGGAACAAGCCGAAGACCCCGCAAACCCAGCAATGGAGCAGGAAGAGCGAGAAGACGGCAAACATAGTCCGAAACTGCTGTCCGATGACAGCAATGCTGAAGACAGTAATTACGAACCTGTCTCCGAAGATGATGTCAGCCTGGGCGACGACAAATGTTTCATCCCAGAAGAACCCCTAGAACAAAAACGCTTCCATCGGTGGCTTATTGCCATCGCGAGGAGCCTGAAAAAGCAACAGAGATGGCTTCGAGCCGCACAGGACACGCCCAACGATAGATGGAACGAAGTGCTAGACGCTGTACAGAAATACGGCTATTATCACCACACCAAAGGCTATCCCAAGCGTAAACTGCTGCTCGAATTAGACGACGAGGCCACTGCGCCTATACCGCCATAGAATAAAACTACCGATAAACCGGACCGACCACCTCGTGGACCGTACAGAGTGGCTAGCAACGGCATGCACAAGCGTGCACCCCACCCCTTAAAGGAAAGGAAGATGCGGCTCAGGCCTAGAAACACGATCTATGTGAGGACCTGAACAAAAAGGCTGGCAAGACAAGATCCATCTACGGATCCAGGGACCATGCTCCCTCACGGGACGACGGCTATCAAGCCAATCATGCCGGTCATATACCATTTCGGGGTCAATACCGAACATCACAACCATCGGACATATGCCATGACATAGCAAAATACAGGGGTGCCGCACACCCTCTGTGCTTCACCGATGAGGTGCTGGATCACGATTTTCTAGAAGGGCTTTAACCCGTAAACATTGAGGCATACGATGGAACGACGGATCCTGCCGTTTGGATAGAAGACTTTATTCTTCACATCACATGGCTCGCGGAGATGATCTCCACGCCATAAAATACTTACCCCTCAAGCTGAAAGGACCAACTAAGCACTGGCTATATAGCCTCCCAGTGAATTCCATCGGGAGATGGGAAGAACTTGAGGATGCTTTTCGGGCCAATTTTCAAGGGACCTATGTCCGGCCCCCGGACGCTGACGACTTAAGTCACATAATTCAACAACCCGGGGAGTCAGCCCGCAAGCTTTGGAATCAGTTTCTCACAAAGAAGAACCAAATCGTCGACTCTTCGGACGCCGAAGCCTTAGCGGCCTTCAAACACAATGTCCGGGACGAATGGCTAACTAGACACCTCGGACAGGAAAAGTTGAGGACAATGGCTGCCCTAACTACACTCATGACCTGATTTTGTGCGGGCGAGGACAACTGGTTAGCGTAGCAGCACCAGCGACCCTGGAACATCCGAAGTCAGGGATGGCAATGGAAAGCCGCGACTTAATAAACACAAACGTCAAAATAATGCTGGAAGCCCAGATGATACAGCGGTAAACGCCGGATTCAGCGGCTCCTGACCCGGTCAACGGTAGAAGCAGTTCAAAGGCAAAAAAGATGGTCCATCCAGTCTAGAAAAAATATTAGATAGGCCCTGCCAGATCCATGGCACCCCAGAAAAACCTGCAAACCATACCAACCATAATTGTTGGGTCTTCAAGCAGGCCGGCAAGCTCAACACCGAACACAAGGGAAAGGGACCTCAGAGCGAAGACGAGGACGAACCACGTGAGCCGAACACAGGGGGACAGAAGAAATTTCCATCGGAGATCAAAACAGTGAACATGATATATGCCACTCTTATCCCAAAAAGGGAGCGCAAGCATGCACTCCGAGATGTCTACACCGTCGAGCCTGTTGCCCCCAAATTCAACCCATGGTCGGCATGTCTGATCACTTTCGATTGCAGGGATCATCCGACTAGTATCCGTCATGGGGGTTCGGCTACCCTAGTGCTCGACCCAATAGTAGATGGATACCATCTCACCCGAGTCCTTATGGACGGCGGCATCAGTCTTAATTTGATATATTAGGACACTATCCGCAAGATCGGGATCGACCCGTCAAGAATCAAGCCAAGCAGCACAACCTTTAAAGGAGTGATACCGGGCATAGAACCCCGCTACACGGGCTCTTTAACATTGGAGGTCATATTCGGCTCTCCCGATAACTTTCAAAGCGAAGAACTAATCTTCGACATAGCTCCATTCCGAAGTGGCTATCATGCACTACTCGAAACAACGGCCTTCGTCCGCTTTAATGCAGGCCCGCATTATGCCTATCTAAAGCTTAAAATGTCTGGACCACGTGGCGTCATCATGGTCAATGGAAATATGGAGCGCTTCCTCCGTACGGAGGAGGACACTACGGCCTTATCAGCCGAAGTCTAAAACGGCTTATTCAAGCCGGACAACTTATCGGTCGTTAAAACCACGGACACAATTAAACGTGTCCCGCACACGCCTCAGTGCGCATCTCAGATGAACCTGAGCTAGATTAGCAGTTACGCCCCCATCGACTGCCCCATAAGGTGATAGCATACGTGCCTCGTGTACATAATTATGCCCTCAAAATCCCTTGGGCGGCGTTGGGGGCACACTGCATACAAATAGTCCATAGTTCGGCTCGACTCTATTCGGACTCTAAAATTATCCTTCGAGGTTCACTAAACGAACCAGTTCTTGTTCATGGCCACACTGGATTTCTTTTCTTTTCCAGGTATTTTTCTATTTTTTTTCTATTTTACAGATGGCCATCACACTCCCCCCTTAAAGGACACATCACAAAGGAGAAAACGGCGCCTACATGCAGCAGGGACCCGCGCTAAGGTTTCTTTTGAGATTAAGCCCCTGTGTAAACATTTTTTCTCTTTTTTGTTTTATACTTTTCTGGCATGTAAAATGTCCAAGAATGTCATCGGCATTATCTGTAAGCCTATGTCTCGCCGTACTAAAATGGGATATTATAAGAACAGTTTGGCTTATATTATGTTTGGAGTGTTATTCACTCACCATCTATGTTCTCTCCCCGCGTTAGATTGCCACATGTGCCTTGTCAACAGGGTCCATTACCAGGGGTTGTATTCAGCCCGGTATATGTCGAAAAGTCCGAACACCTATAAGGAGTGTTCGAAGTCCTGGATGTTTGTCTGATATGCATCAGTTCCGAATCATGTCTTGGGTCAATAGTTGGGTTGCCTGGCTCCTTTGCTTACCCCTACGTTCCCAATTGTTCGGATAGGGTGTAAAGGGAGAACTACTGCGATTGTACTCCTGGCTCGTCCGGTGAAGTACCTCAGTAGAGAAGGCCGAAAAATGACCGTCATGATAGGCGAGAACCTGGTCCGCAATCCGGTAACTTAGTTTTATACTACGATCGATAGAGATCTACCCCGTGTTATACGAAGGGTTGTTTTTTTCGCCCAACCGGGTGCAATTGGATACCCCAATTCGGGCATATCATATCCACACCAGGGGCTAGTACCTAGCCCCACCTGTCAAACTCATATGACTAAGTGAAAGCTATAACGCTGCATAGTCTGATTGCCTGGTTCGCTCTACATACACCTCCTACACGGACCAAGACGTTAGATAAAGAGTATATATGCATATGACCGAACACCCTAGTACTATGTATATGGGGGCTAAAGCCGACGACTGGAAACTTTTAGATTTACATAAACAGTCACACAAGAGGTAAAAGTCGCTCATATTATAATAGCGGAAAACTTATATACATCGGTTCATAAGTTAAAAGCTTTTACAGCCAGATACAATTACTCAGAGATAACATCCTTTGAGCACTGGCCTTCTACAAGGTGGGCGCCTTCTAGGACGTCCTCGAAGTATTTCTCCAGCTTGTGGTGCTCCTTGCCTGTGGGTGGGCCAGCAGTGGCTATATCATGCGCCCTCATCTTCGCCCAGTGCACCTTTACACGAGCGAAGGCCATCCGAGCACCTTCTATGCAGGCCGAACGCTTTAATGCGTCGACCCGCGGACTCGCTTCGATGAGCCGCTTCACCAATCCGAAGTAGCTACTTGGGATAGGATCAACGGGCCATAGCCAGACTATCAAGTCCTTCATGGCCGAACCCGCCATATTGTGCAGCTCGACCAGCTGCTTCATCTGGTCGTTGAGGGGCACCGGATGTTTTGGCGCATAGAACTGCGACCAAAACAGTTTCTCCACATCGTTCCCCTCCTGGGATCGGAAGTACTGGGCAGCGTCAGCACTGCTCCTCGGAAGATCAGCAAACACGCCTGGAGAACTCCATAACCGTGTCGGTCCAAGATACTTCTGTCCTCCGAAGATGCTCTGTAAGAGAAAAGTCTTACCAGATGCTATCTGTCGTGCCTGCTTGATTTCTTCACAGGCGCTGCGCGACTCGCTTCGCGCATCCCGGGCAGCCTTATCTGCCACACCAAGCTTGGAAGCTTGTTCCGAAGCCTTCTCTTCCAATGCCTCGCATTTGCGAATGGTATCATTGAGCTCAACCTCGACTTCGAACACCCGAGCCTGGTGCCTCTCGCACCCGACCTTTTCGGCCTCTAGTTTGGCAACCGCTTTGCCAGGGGTCGCCTTGCTCGCCTCGGCCTCCTTTTTGGCCTTCGCGAGCTCGCCCTTGAGGGCCTCGAGCTAAGTGGCGCCAACTGTGTAATATAGAATATCACAAAATATTTTATACCCATACTCAATTAATATTATTAGTCTTCTTGACATCTTAATTTTTTAATCCGCATACCTTTCCTTTCATCTAAACGCTGGTTGACGCGGTCGAGGTTCGCATTGGCCAACATGAGCTTTCGGTTTAGTTCAGCAAGCTCTGAATCTCATGCAGTTGCCGTAACTAGTGAAGCCTGTTCAAATAACATAAGCACAACAGTTCAGCTCTATAAGCATGCTATACTATGGATACTTCGTCCGATTCTGTTTAGAATCACACAAAGCATCAGGGGCTACTGGCTATGTATGTGCATATAAAACAAATAAAAGTTCCATAAAGAACATTACATTGCTTACCTCAAAGCCTGTTAACAGGCTGTTGAAGGCTTCATTCAGTCCGCCTTTGACGGACTGAATCTTCTTCATCACCGCACCCATCATGGTGCGGTGCTCCTCCACGACGGAAGCACTTTGAAGTGCCCCCTCCATAGGTCCGGTGCCTCCGGATTGACTCCGGGCGCTGTTGTATCCTCCCCCGCCTAGGGAGTCTGGTCTTCGGACCCCCAGAGCCGCGCTAGGCTCCGGGACAGTATTCGGCGGGACCCCGGATTGTTTGGGCCCCCCCGCCTTCGATCTCCATGGGGATTGTTTCCCCATGGTCAGCGGCAACCGAGGTGTTACCCTCGGTCGCCCTGTCACCTGCCCCGCCCCCGTCTTCGTGGGCGGAAGACACCCGCTGGGAAGACACGTTGGTGTCCCCGCCGATCATGGGCGATGGAGCTTGGACCAGCGAGTCACTCTCAGTCTCTCCGGGCGCTAGAGAATTCCCCTCCGATAAGGAGGCGTCGGGGTGTCCTCGGGGTGGGCTGTAGATCGGCAGGTGAGTAATACTAAATAAGTATCAAACTACTAAAGAAACAAGGTGCATCAATTAATATATCCGGACAAACTTACGTCTCGGTCGGGGCTTTCTCCCTGGGCTTCACCAGAAAGCTCTGTTCGGACGATGAGTCTGAACGAGCAGAGAGGTTCAGCCTCCTTCGGGGTGCGGCCATGCATGTGTCAGCGGCAGCCGCCCTGTTGATAAATACACAAAAGAAAATACAGAAGTCACTCCAGTCTAATTTGAGGATAAGCAATAAGCGTTTCAGTGTTCTAAAGGGTGTAGTGTCAGCAGATGTAGACAATAAACGTAGCTATGCAGATGATGATCTCGTTCGCCAAGAACCAACATCCCGAGTGCTTGCTTTAAGTTCGCGCTGTCATATGTGGTTGAATGTTGCATATGGTGTCTAGCTTGTATTGCTTCCAATTTTGTTAAACTAGTCATCAACCCGTGTAGCTGCACGGGCTAGCTTAATCCCATGTAACATAAAAATTGTATGACTTTTATAAATTTTCATCACTGAGAGGTGTGATTTCTAATCTAGGATTTTGTATGGTGAGTCACTTATATCGATAAAAAAAGGATGTTGCATCTTCTAAATTTGGCAGCTTGTAAACTCATATTAGACACTTTAAATATAAAAATACATGATTTGGAACTATGTCACAACCACGTGATTTTTTTCATTTGTAAGAAGCTTGTTAGTTTGTTACAATATTTTGATTGGATTTTTTTTTAAGTTTTGCGCACGTGGTCTATGCATAACAAAAGAGTTTTTGTTTGCAACAAACATTTACACGACAGGTTTAAGTGAAATCCATTGCACACACATTCACATGAAGATCGAACATGCATGCATAGTTCTAGTTCTAACATGAAAAGAGAACATATTTATGCAATTCTGCCATCTCATAGCTAATTAAGTTACAATTTGCAAAGCTACATTCATGTTATTTAAAACATGATGAGATGTTTGATCACGTAGATAGAAGTACTTCATCCTAAATAATCTCTTGTTGCTATAAGGAATTAAGTATTAAGGTCCAAGAAATATGATCATCAACATGCATATTACCCATCTATTTTTCTACACCTGCAGTAAAAATGCGTAGTACTTTCCATTATAGTAGCATGTAAGTAGAGAATCTAACCATGTTCAGATGCTGCTCTTGTGCAAATCTTAAAAAAATGTTATGAACTGAAAAATAGAGAGCCAAAAGACCATACTTGATTAGCCTAATTTGGAAAGGATATGCATTCTGGTGCCTTTTGAAGCCAACTACTAAGGTAGCAGCACTACGTAAAACAGTAAGAAAAAACATGTGCATGAAGACTGAACCTTTAGATTTGCATAAGTGATAGTAGCAAGGGGCTTAGATAGAAGAGACAAATATGATCCTTCTGGACTGAACTACCTGTCGCGGAGTACTACAAGGTGAAAATATTGCAATAATCCAGAGGAAAAAATGTAGTCAGTTAAACATGAGAAAATTATGTAGGTTTTGATAGTAGCGAAGCTAGCAGAGAAGGTCATTTGGCTCATACTTCATATTGTAACACAGTGAGTTAATATGTTTAAAACTTGCTCATATGAAGGGGTAAAATCACTTCATACATATGAACTTTCACACGCTTTGGCAGTGCTAATTGATGTCATCTCACAGCAACGATTGTACCTACACCTTGGTCTTGTAGGTACTAATATAGGTCTAGTAAATATAATATATTATAAGCGGAACGAAGTGTGTACAACAATTGAAAGATCAAGGATATACATTAATTAAGGAGCATATATCTTCCAGGTTCAGAAGTAGTATCTCCTAGTAGATGCAGAAACACCATCATGTATTATTATTGTCAGTTGGACCTTTGTTGCCAATTCAGAAATGAAATCAACTCTTGGACAACACCCGATGGGAAGCACACCTTACTGGAATACCTTATGATTGTATTTGTGGTATTGTTGTTCAGTGCTGATAAATATCAAAGGGATTATAACAGAGAAAAACAACGTCATATTAACATTTGTCATGCAAAAGGATGAAAATAAACTAAATGCGGAGATAAACTAAATGCGGAGACATTGTTATGGAATCGGCATAATGTGCATCGAATACTCAAAGCTAATGAAAGGAAGGCATGTGATCAGAGATTTACAATAAGTAGAAATTTTTATGTAGCTAACATCCTACTAACCATTTTTGCAGCCTGCACTAAGAATTCTCCCAGGGACTGAAAACAATCATAAATCCAGTTAAGGAGGAAGGTGTGGAAACAACAATACGAACTATGCCATCATATATAAGAATCACAATAGAGAACAATCGCTCAAAGCGGTACCTTGGCTACACACTCGTAGTATAGAGAAGCGGCACATCGTATTTATTTTTTCCAACTTTTTTAAACAATGGAGAAGCAAATAAATCGAAAAATCACCTGAGGACAAAGGGTGCTAATTTGCAAAGGGCGACTTAGGTTGTCCAACGGTCCAGAGGCAGCTAGCCAAGGGGCCAAGCAATAGTGGTGGATCAACACTACATCATTAAATAACTAAGTAGCTAAAATATTTTCAGTAGTGTGAAATTTTATGACATTTTTTTCATAGCTATTATTAGAGTTCACTATCACACTTGCATAACAAAATGTTAAGATATCATATAATCTGTTCAACCACATAATGAAGTTCCGTTGCATAATTTCAAAAAAATAGACAAAATTGTATGAAGAATCAGCAGGTATACCTAAAGTCAACAGTAGCTACCATGTCATGTCCTTTTCTATCCGATTAGTCACCCAATCAAGCTTCACGAAGCTGAACAATAGCAACACACAGGTTACATGCCAAAAAATAGAAGAACAATTATGTTCTTGCTAGAGCACTTCTTAAAAGCATCTCATGAAATCTTAGTAATACAAAATTACTATAAAAACATCTACACAATGTACGTTTGCACACACAGGCTATCCGAAGGAAATTATTTTGCTTCTTCTTGTAATTTTTCTCACTATTTACAGTTAGCAAAAAAATAGGATTGTATGTAGGCAAACACATGACATGTGCCTTGAATCTTCCACGAACTTTCCAGGCTTCACCACCCTGAACCATATAACTGGAGCATGTGTCTGTGATAGTGGGCATTACTGTGTCGGCAGTATTGCGCATGGCGACACCCTACTGAATTTCATAAACCTGCCATCATAGTTAGAACTTGGAAGCTACAGATTGAATCAGAATTTCCAATCTGTATATTTAGGAGAGAGCTGTAGATAGAGGATTGAATTAATTGGGGTTTGAAATCTAGATATGATACCTTTTTTGAACCCGTTCCAGCATGTATGTGAGGTTGAAGTTGAGAACGGTAGGGGAGGAGACACAGAGATGCCGAAGATGAGGAAGAGTGGCAGTAGGAGTGCTTGACGATGCGCCGATGATGTCACGTGGCGAACTGAGGATGTTCCAATCTGGATTATGGAAGGAGAATACTTAATGTTCAGAGGTGGCTTCTCCGCCATGTTACTCGAGTGCTAGATCAATCCGAGGAGGATTCATGAGGCGCGCATGATGTGCTGCCATATTGAACTCGCCGCCACCAGATTGGCTGAAGTTAGGAAGGAGGACGGATGAGGAGGATGCTACTTCTCGAGCTTGCGTTGTATTCCCTCGAAGAGGAAAGGGAGATGCAGCACAGTAGCATAAGTATTTCCCTCAGTTTTTGAGAACCAAGGTATCAATCCAGTAGGAGACCATGCGCGAGTCCCTCGCACCTGCACAAACAAATAAGAACTTCGCAGCCAACGCGATACGGGGTTGTCAATCCCTTTACGGTCACTTACGAAAGTGAGATCTGATAGAGATGATAGTTTGATATTTTTGGTATTTTTGGATTATAAGAACAGAAAGTAAAAGTGGAAAAGTAAAGTAGATTGTAGACTGATATTGTGAGAATAGACCCGGGGGCCATAGTGTTCTCTAGTGGCTTCTCTCATGATAGCGATATTCTACGACGGGTAAACAAATTACTGTCGAGCAATTGATAGAAAAGCAAATAATTATGAGATTATCTAGGAATGATCATTATAGGCATCACGTCCGAGACAAGTACACCGAAACGATTCTGCATCTACTACTATTACTCCACACATCGACCGCTATCCAGCATGCATCTAGTGTATTGAGTTCATAAGAACAGAGTAACGCCTTAAGCAAGATGACATGATGTAGAGGGATAAACTCAAGCAATATGATGTAAACCCCATATTTTTATCCTCGATGGCAATAATACAATACGTGCCTTGCTGCCCCTACTGTCACTGGGAAAGGACACCGCAAGGTTGAACCCAAAGCCAAGCACTTCTCCCATTGCAAGAATTATAGATCTAGTAGGCCAAACCAAACCAATAATTCGATAGACTTGCAAGGATATTATGAGCACACATAAAGAGTTCAGAAAAGAACCAAATATTTCTCATAGATAATCTTGATCATAAACTCACAATTCATCGGATCTCAACAAACACACCGCAAAAAGAGATTACATCGAATAGAACTCCTCGAAGACCGAGGAGAAATTTGTATTGATATCCATAGAGAGAGAGAAGAAGAAGCCATCTAGATACTAGCTATGGACCCGAAGGTCTGTGGTAAACTACTCACAACTCATGGTGAGGCGATGATGATGATGTAGAAGCACTCCGTGATTGATCCCCCCTCCGGCGGAGCTCCGGAACAGGCCCCAAGATGGGATCTCACGGGAACAGAAGGTTACGGCGGTGAAACTAGGGTTTTCTCTGTTGTTGATGGTTTCGGGCTACGTAGGCTTATATAGGAGGAAGGAGGGCACCGGGGGAAGCCATCCAGATACTAGCTATGGACCCGAAGGTCTGTGGTAAACTACTCACAACTCATGGTGAGGCGATGATGATGATGTAGAAGCACTCCGTGGAAGATCCCCCCTCTGACGGAGCTCCGGAACAGGCCCCAACATGGGATCTCACCGAAATAGAAGGTTGTGGCGGTGGAACTAGGGTTTTCTATGTTGTTCTGATAGTTTCGGGGTACGTAGGTATATATAGGAGGAAGGAGGGCACCGGGGGCCAGACGGGGTGCCCACGAGGCAGGGGCGCGCCCTATAGGGGGGGCCACCCTCGTGGACGCCACGTCAGCCCTACTCCGTGGTTCTCAAGTCTCCCGTGCATATTTTGCCCCAAAAATATCTCTCCCGAAGGTTTCATTCCGTTTGGACTCCGTTTGATCTTCCTTTTCTGTAAAACCCTAAAACAGGCAAAAAACAGCAATCTGGACTGGGCCTTTGGGTTAGTAGGTTAGTCCCAAAAATAATATAAAAGTGTATAACAAAGCCCATTAAACATCCAAAACATTATAAATAATAGCATGGAACAATAAAAAATTATAGATACGTTGCAGAAGTATCAAGCAGCCCCAAGCTTAATTCCTGCTCGTCCTCGAGTAGGTAAATGATAAAAACAGAATTTTTGATGTGAAATGCTAACCATCATAGTTTTTCAATGTAATTCTATTAATTGTGGGATGAATGTTCAGATCTGAAAGATTCAAGACAAAAGTCTATATTGACATAAGAAATAATAATACTTCAAGCATACTAACAATGCAATCATGTCTTCTCAAAATACTATGGCTAAAGAAACTTATCCCTACAAAATCATATAGTCTGGCTATGCTCCCTATTCATCACACAAAATATTCATATCATGAACAACCCCGATATCAGCCAAGCACTTGTTTTCATACTCTATTCTTTCAAACCTTTCAACTTTCACGCAATACATGAGCTTGCTCCATGGATATAGCACTATGTGGAATAGAGAGGTGGTTGTGGAGAAGACAAAAAGGAGGGAGATAGTCTCACATCGACTAGGCGTATCAACGGGCTATGGAGATGCCCATCAATAGATATCAATGTGAGTGAGTAGGGATTTCCATGCAACGGATGCACTAGAGCTAAAAATGTATGAAAGCTCAACAAAAGAAACTAAGTGGGTGTGCATCCAACTTGCTTGATCCTGATGACCTAGGGCATTTGAGGAAGCCTATCGTTGGAATGTACAAGCCAAGTTCTATAATGAAAATTCCCAGTAGTATATGAAAGTGACTAAACATGAGACTCTCTATCATGAAGAACATGGTGCTACTTCGAAGCACAAGTGTGGAAAAGGATAGTAGAAATTGTCCCTTCTATCTTTTCTCTCATTTTTTGGAGGGGCTTTCTCTTTCTTTTTTTAGCCCCTCTCTATTTTTTTGGGCCATCTCTTTTTTTATTGGCCTTTCCTCACATGGGACAATGCTCTAATAATGATGATTATCACACTTATATTGAATTACAACTCGATACTAGAACAAAGTATGACTCTATATGAATGTCTCCGGCGGTGTACCGGGATGTGCAATGAATCAAGAGTGACATGTATTAAAAATTATGCATGGTGGATTTGCCACAAATACGATGTCAACTAGATGATCATGCATGGCAATATGACAATATGAAGCGTGTCATATGAACGGAACGGTGGAAAGTTGCATGGCAATATATCTCGAAATGGCTATGGAAATGCCATGATAGGTAGGTATGGTGGCTGTTTTGAGGAATATATATGGTGGCTGTTTTGAGGAAGGATATATAGTGGGTGTATGGTACCGGTGAAAGTTGCGCGATACAAGAGAGGCCAGCAATGGTGGAAGGGTGAGAGTGCGTATAATGCATGGACTCAACATTAGTCATAAGAACTCATATACTTATTGCAAAAATTTATGAGTCATCAAAACAAAGCAATCAACGCATGCTCCTAGGGGGGAGGTTGGTAGGAGTTAACCATCGCGCGCCCCCGACCTCCACACAAAGGTTGACACTTTACAAATACCTCATGCTCTAACTTCGTCACATAGCGGTTCACCATATGTGCATGCTACGAGAATCACTAACTTTAACACAAGCATTTCTCAATTTCATAATAACTCCACTAGCATGACTCTAATATCACTATCCTCATATCTCAAAACAGTTATCAGGCATCCAACTTCTCATCATATTCAATGCACTTAGTGTGAAAGTTTTTACTACATTGATATTGGACATTTATCATGTGAATACTAGTTTTATAGCCAAAGCACATTACCATGCTGTTTTAATAGACTCTCAAAAGGATATAAGTGAAGCATGAGAGTTCAACAATTTCTACAAAATATAATCACCACCATGCTTTAAAAGATATAAGTGAAGCACTAGAGCAAAACTATTCAACTCGAAAGATATAAGTGAAGCACATAGAGTGTTCTATGAATTCCTAGGCCATATTTAACTCCCATGCAAGGATAATTGTGGCAAACTAACAAGCAATGACTCAAATTATACATGACGCTCCAAGTAAAACACATATCATGTGGTGAATAAAAATATAGCTCCGAGTATAGTTACCGATGGATGAAGACGAAAGAGGGGATGCCTTCCCGGGGCATCCCCAAGCTTAGGCTTTTGGTTGTCCTTGAATTTTACCTTGGGGTGCCTTGGGAATCCTCAAGCTTAGGCTCTTGCCACTCTTTGTTCCATAGTCCATCAAAGCAATACTCAAAACTTGAAAACTTCACAACACAAAACTTAGACAAAAATCTCGTGAGCTCCCTTAGTATAAGAAAACAAACCACTACTCAAAGGTACTGCAATGAATTCATTCTTTGTTTATAATGGTGTTAAACCTACCGTATTCCAACTTATCTATGATTCATAATTCCCAATACTCTCATAGATGCATTGAAATAAGCAAACAACACACGAAAAACAGAATCTGTCAAAAACAGAACAGTCTGTAGTAATCTGCAGTTTTCGCATACTTCTGTAACTCCAAAAAAATGAACTAAATTAGTAAACGTGGGGAATTTGTCTATTAATCATCTGCAAAAATAATCAACTAAATAGCACGCTCCAGTAAAATCTGGTGACCATTCTAGCGAGCGCTAATTATTCTGTTTTTCACAGCAAGATCATATAAACTTCACACAAGTCTTCCCAAAGGTTCTACTTGGCACAAACACTAATTAAAACACAAAACCACATCTAAACAGAAGCTAGATGCGATATTTATTCCTAAAGAGAAGCAAAAACAAAGTAAATAAAATTGGGTTGCTACCCAACAAACTCTTTCATTATAGCCATTAAGATAGTGTCGGTGTACTAAAGTAGGGGTACCTTAGTATCCCAACTTGTGCACGGGCAGTAGCAGCGCCCCGTGGCAGGGCTTGTCGCGCGTCCGCCAAGGCCCACTTTGGTTCTTTTGGAGCCATTCAAGAACAAAGTATTCAAGATAAAGAAACAAGGCCCCGGCAAGAGGAGCTTGCCGGGAAGGCCACCCCAGGCTCAAGACCACTTCTTTAGCACAAGACCCTGGCAAGAGGAGCTTGCCAGGAAGGCCAAACATGGCATTTCAGGAGACTTGTCGCGACGCGCCATGCGTCCCGGCAAGGCCCGGAGAGCGGCAAGCCCTCGGGCGCGGCAAGATGGCAGCCGCGGCAAGGCGCTTGCCGCGGCAGACTTCCACTAGGTACCCGCGCTCCAGCGCATCCGCCCACGCGTCGCCCTGGGGCCCTTCCAGGCGCACGTGGCGGAAGGCTGTGCAGCCTGGGGTACACGGTGGCAAGGTGCGATGACGAGGCTACCGTCGTGGCGGACGGAGACGCCCTGACGGACGCTTTTTGCACTGTTTAGGGCGATGGCGACGGGCATTTAATGCCTTTGTCCCCTGCCGTCAGAGTTAGGTATAGAGCACTATACATACACTGTTCCAACTACCACCGTTTTTATGTTTTTACCCTCAACTGCGTTGCCACCTGTCGGTGACCCCTTTGACCTATAAAAGGAGGCCCATGCGCAACGTAGAGGAGGTTCCGATCTTCGATCACTCTCACGCTCGGTGTTGCTAGCGATTAGCACTGTAGCTCTTCTTGCTCCTGAGCCAAGAACGCAATACAAACCAAGGCAGGAGTAGGGTTTTACGCCTCCGCGCGGCCCGAACTTGGGTAAACTGCTCGTGTGCACGCCTCGATCCGCTCTTTGTGCATCCTCCGCCCCCTTGCCGTACCGAAAAGGGGCTCCGGTCCCATAGGTGTTCGTGGGCGATCAGTTTCCCCGACATCTTTGGCGCGCTAGGTAGGGGGCGTGCGTCGAGGTTGTGTGAACCCGATCCGGTGTTCACGCGGGCGGAATCTCCAGCAACTTCATCGACTTCATCGACATGCCGCCGAAGAAGAAGGCTTCGGAGGTAGCAGGCCCGTCCGCGTCGATCCCGCCGCCACCAGAGCCAACGGTCGGTGGGGTAGACGCTGGCGGAAGGGCGGACGCCGGCGAGGAAACTCACGGCGCCGCCAAGTCCAAGGACAGGACGGACGACCGGGCGCACTCCAAGACCTCGGCGTCCGTGCACGCACCGCGCCCCTCTCAGGAGGTGCCGGACCGGCAGCGACGTGGTACACAGGGTACCATACGCTTGCTGGGACAAGGTCAAACTGGCGGGTCGCAGGACGCTCAAGGCCAACGTGCTGGCACGAGCAAGGCGCGGTCGCCGGGACGAGACCCTGCTCCTTCTAACACAGTTAGAAGTCCGAGCATATCTCGCTCCTCGCACCGCTCGCCACCGCTACCCTCCACCCCAGCAGAAGCTCTAGCTCGAGCTCAACTGCTCCTCGACTTCCCTCCAGCGGCAGACAAGGCCGACGACTGGAGGGCCACCATCCAGAGCCTGATCGCCTTCGCCAATAACGACACTCCGCAGCAGCCGACGACGTCGCGGCCGCGGCAAGTTAGCCAGGCGCGGGCTGATGGCGACAAGACCGTCGGGGGTGCAACTACCGTGCACTCCCCGCCCCGAAGGCCGAAATCACCGACTCGCCGGATCAACCTCGACGACGACTCCACGGCGTCATCGGATCCACGGGCTCGCCGCGATCAGCGCCAAGTCCTTGATGACCGACGACAAGAGGACGCTCGAACTCGCATCAAGCGTCGAAGAGAAGCGCGGCGTCAATCCGACCAGCGCGCTGGGCCCGCTGTCGACATGCATGCGCCCGGGGAACCAGGCGACTTGCTGTATGCGGCGGGTTGTCCTGCGTTCACCCGTGAGCTGCGGCGAGTCCAGTGGCCCAGCATGAAGAACTTCAAGCCCGACGTACCCGAGAAGTACGACGGAAAGACACATCCGTCAGAGTTCCTCAGCATCTACACCATCGCGGTGCAGGCTGCCGGGGTACGAGACGAGAAGATACTCGCGAACTACTTCCCGCTAGTGCTCAAGCCAAACGTCAGATCTTGGCTCATGCACTTGCCGGAAAACTCTATTTCTTCTTGGGCCGACCTGTGCCATCAGTTTGTCGGCGCCTTCACAGGTGGCCACAAACCTCCTGGCTAGGAGAGCGACCTTCATATACTTGCCCAGAAGGAAGGAGAGTCCCTGCGAAAGTACATCCAGAGATTCAGCCGCGTTCAGCACAACATCCCAGACGTCCACCCTGCCGCGGTTATCAGTGCGTTCCACCAGAACGTGCGCAACCGCAGGATGAGGGAGGAAATGGCGATGTGCAAGATCCGAGATGTCAGTGAGCTTTATGCCCTGGCCGACAAGTGCGCGCGCGCTGAAGAGGGGAGGAGACTCCCCGGGGAAGATACTGGAGCAGGGGGAACAGATAGTGAGGATGCCGCCCCGGCAAGGAAGAACCGGCGGCGGAACAACAAGAAAAAGAAGAACAAAGAAGTACTGGTCGTCGAGCAGTCCGGCAAGGAGGCTGGCGCCAAGAAAGCCCAGACTGGTGGCTCCGGCAAGGAAAATGCTGATGTGGCGGCCGCCGACAAGCAGGACGGCTCCGACAAGCAGTACTGCAAGATCCACCGCGCCAAGGGCCACGACCTCCAGAACTACAAAAGGGTCGAATACCTTGTCGAGCAGCAGAAAGCTGAGTACGAGCGACATGACAAGGAGAAGGCCCAGGGAGGTGGTGGAGAGTCCGGCAAGAAGCGGCCATTCAATGGCCGGGGAGGACGCCGCGGCAAGGCCAAGCAGCGACAAGGAGACAGACCTCCCCGCGGCCGCGACAAGGACGAAGACGACGACGAAGACATGGACGACGGAGACAATAGCGAGCAGGAGTTCCAGAAGGCAACAGAGGTTTTGTGCGTAGACGGTGGAGCTTCTCTGCATACTTCCCACCGCCAACTCAAACAATGGGTGCGGGATGTTAATGCAGCGGAGCCACCCGTCGAGTCGTGCAAACTTCTGAAGTGGTCCAGCACGCCCATCATCTTCGACATTGAGGACCACCCTGATCGCACAACTGCGGTCGGGTGTTTGCCGATGTTGGTTTCACCAACTATCCGCAACCTCAAGGTCACCAAGATGTTGGTGGACGGCGGGGCCGGCCTGAACTTGATCTCCTCTACTGTGGTCCGGAAACTCCAGATCCCCGATAGCGAGCTCGAGGAAACCGGCACATTCCAAGGGATCAACCCGGGAAGGAGCAAGCCGAAGCGGAAAATCACACTGCCAGTGACTTTTGGCGGAGAGCTGAACTTCAGGACTGAGAGGATCACCTTTGACGTTGTCGATATCCCATTGCCTTACAATGGGATACTTGGCCGTCCAGCGCTCGCCAAGTTCATGGCAGCCTCTCATTATGCCTACAACATGCTCAAGATGCCAGGCCCGATAAGCGTCATCTCTGTCCTCGACGACAAGAAGGACGCGCTTATCTGTGCCGACAAGATTTACCGGGACACAGCAGCCGCAACAGATAGCGAGACACTTGCCGCTGAAGCTCCCGGGGGGGAGAACAAGACCAAGTCCGGCAAGAGCTCTGGGGCCCACTCCGGCAAGCGCACCTCCTCGGAGTGCTGCGCTGCCGTCGAGGACGCGCCATCGAGCTCCATCGGCAAGTGCAAGAAGGCGATGGCAGCTCCACCCACAACCAAGAGGTGTCCGCCAAGGAGGACGGCACTGGTGGTACTTTCACCATCAGTGCCACGCTTAATCCTAAATAGGAAAGCGCGCTCGTTGCTTTCCTGTGGGCGAATGTCGACGTGTTTGCATGGCAACCATCTGACATCCCCGGTGTTCCCAGGAAAGTGATTGAGCACAAGCTTGCCGTTTGTCCTCACGCGCGGCCCATCAAGCAGAAGGTCAGAAAGCAAGCGATGGAGCGCCAAGAGTTTATTGCAGAAGAAATCAAGAAGCTGGAAGCGGCAGGCCTTGTCAGAGGTGTACTTCATCCCACGTGGCTGGCCAACCCTGTTGTCGTGCGCAAAGCGAATGGGAAGTGGAGGCTTTGTATAGACTTCACCGATGTGAATAAAGCTTGTCCCAAAGATCCATTTCCCTTGCCGTGCATTGACCAGATTGTTGACTCCACGGCTGGATGTGAGTTGCTTTCGTTTCTTGATGCCTATTCAGGATACCACCAGATCTTTATGGCTGAAGAAGATGAAGAGAAGACCGCATTCATTACTCCATGTGGCACTTATTGCTTCATACGCATGCCCTTTGGATTGAAGAATGCCGGTTCAACGTTTGCGAGGGTAGTCCACACTGCTTTTGAGCCACAGATACACAGGAATGTAGAAGCTTACATGGATGATATAGTGGTCAAGAGCAAGGACAAGGATACTTTGATTCAAGATCTAGATGAAACCTTTGCGAATCTGCGCAAGATACAACTCAAGCTTAACCCTGAGAAGTGCGTGTTCGGAGTCCCCTCCGGCAAGCTTCTCGGGTTCTTTGTGTCCCAGAGGGGGATTGAAGCCAATCCCGACAAGATTAAAGCCATCAAGCAGATTGAAGCTCCGAAGCGCGTCAAGGATGTATGAAGGCTTGCCGGCTGTGTGGCTGCTCTCAGCAGGTTCATTTCTAAGTCCGCAGAACGCGCCTTGCTATTTTTCAAAATCTTGAAAAAGGCAGGTCCAATGAAATGGACTCCGGAAGCGGAGGTAGCGCTACAAGACTTGAAAAGGTACCTGTCCTCCACTCCAATACTTGTCGCACCTAAGCCCCAAGAGAAGTTGCTGATGTACTTAGCAGCAACCAATCAAGTGGTTAGTGCTGCGTTGGTAGCGGAGAGGGAGGCAGATGAGGAGCCCACAGCCCCGGCAAGCACATCCAGCGACAAGCAGGGGGCTTCCCCGTCAAGCTCTGGTCCCGACAAGGATGGGTCTGCGCAGATGCAGGAAGAGGTGCGGAAGAAGATGGTGCAGCGACCAGTCTACTTTGTCAGCTCCCTTCTGCAAGGGGCTAGATCAAGATACTCTGGAGTACAGAAGCTGCTTTTCGGCCTCCTCATGGCCTCGAGAAAGCTGCGCCATTACTTCCAAGCACATGAGATAACAGTGGTCAGTGGTTTTCCGCTGAAAAGGATACTGCAAAATCCAGAAGCGACCGGCAGAATTGTCGAGTGGGCACTGGAGTTGTCAAGCTTTGGCCTCAAGTTTGAAAGTACTTCAACTATTCAAAGCAGAGCATTGGCAGAATTCATAGCAGAATGGACACCAACGCCAAACGAAGAAATTCCAGAGACAAGCATCCCCGTCAAAGAAGCAAGCAAAGAATGGATAATGTACTTTGATGGCGCATTCTCGCTGCAAGGCGCCGGCGTCGGCGTGCTGCTTGTCGCGGCCACTGGCGAGCACCTCAAGTACGTCGTCCAAATGCACTTTCCCAAGGAGCAAGCAACGAACAATACTGCAGAGTATGAAGGTTTGCTTGCCGGCCTCAGAATCGCAGCAGAGCTTGGGATCAAGAAGCTGATTGTGCGGGGTGATTCGCAGTTGGTTGTCCGCCAAGTGAACAAGAGCTACCAGAGTCCGTTGATGGAAACTTACGTCGATGAAGTAAGAAAGCTTGAAGAGCACTTTGAAGGCCTACAGATGGAGCATGTTCCAAGAGCTCAAAACGACATCGCAGACGGCCTGTCAAAGTGTGCTGCACTAAAGCTACCTGTGGAACCAGGGATCTTTGTGCTCAAGCTGACTCAACCATCCGTAACACCATCAACTGGACAAAGTAATAAGAGAAAGTTGGTTTCTGGTGACTATTTGCTGGCAGAGCTTCCTGAAGCCGCCGCCAACAAAGTCCCCAAGATCAACGATAAAGTTGCTGAGGAACAGTCTGCTCCTGCAGACCCTAGGGTTTGTACAGTTGAAGCAGGCGTTCCCGACAAGTTTTGCTCCGGCAAGCTTGCCGGGGAACGTCAAGCTCCGGCCGAGCCACAGGTTCTCGCCGTAGAAGCTGACGTTCCCGCAGCAGCACTAATGCCTTTGGTCCTTGTTGTTGAGCCTCAGGCTCCAGCATGGGCACAGTAGATTGTCCGTTTCCTTCAAACAGGGGAACTTCCCGAAGAGCCAGAAGAAGCAGAAAGAATAACCCGGAAGTCAAGTATGTATCAGTTTGTCGGCGATGAACTGTACAAAAGAAGATTCAACGGTGTCAAATTGAAGTGCATTCCCCGGGAAGATGGGCAAAACCTGTTGGCAGAGATACATGGAGGCATATGTGGCCACCACATTGGCGCAAGAGCACTTGCCGGCAAGGCGTTCCGGCAAGGTTTCTTCTGGCCAGAAGCCCTCCAGGATGCAACTACACAAGTGTGAAGCATGCCAGTTCCATGCCAAGCAGATACATCAACCAGCTCAAGCTCTCCAGACGATCCCTTTGTCCTGGCCATTTTCGGTCTGGGGGCTCGACATCCGCGGCCCCTTTCCCCGCGCAGCCGGGGGCTTTGAGTACTTGTACGTCGCCATCGACAAGTTCACAAAGTGGCCGGAAGTAGAACCAGTGAGAAAGGTGACCGCACAATCAGCAGTCAAGTTCTTCAGGTCGATTGTTTGCCGTTTCGGGATCCCTACCAGGATCATCACCGACAATGGCACACAATTCACAAGTCGCACCTTCATGCAATACGTCCAAGACCTTGGCGCCAAGGTCTGCTTCGCTTCTGTTGCTCACCCGAGGAGCAATGGCCAAGCGGAGAGAGCGAACGCTGAAGTGCTGCGCGGGCTCAAGACAAGAACTTTCGACAGGCTGCACAAGTGCGGAAGAAACTGGATTGAAGAGTTGCCGGTGGCTCTTTGGTCAATCAAGACAACACCAAATCGAGCCACTGGACAGACACCCTTTGCTCTTGTCTATGGAGCAGAGGCAGTTCTCCCCACGGAACTCGCATACGGGTCGCCTCGAGTGCTCGCTTACGATGAGCTCGAGCAAGAGCAGTTGCGGCAAGATGACGCACTGCTCCTTGAGGAGGACCGTCTTCAGGCTGCTGTACGAGCTGCTCGATACCAGCAAGCTTTGCGCCACTACCATAGCCGCAAAGTTAAAGCCAGAAGTCTCGAGGAAGGCGACCTTGTTCTTCGGCGTGTTCAGTCCGCCAAGAATTCCAACAAGTTGACGCCAAAGTGGGAAGGCCCTTATCGGGTGAAACAAGTCACAAGGCCCGGCGCTGTCCGCCTTGAGACCAAAGAGGGCTTACCGGTAAGCAACTCCTGGAACATTGAGCACCTTCGCAAGTTTTACCCATAAGGCGTTGTTGCCATGATCTGCTCCGGCAACCACTTTTTGTACAAGTCTTGCCGCTGTTGCATGTAAACCTTTGTACAAAGCCGGGCGCAGACCCCGTGCATCAGTAAAACTTATGTGCATCGCACAACTTGTCATTTCATGCCTTTTCATTTTTCTTGCATGTACTATCTGACACTTTGTGCAGCACGCATCCCCGGTAAGCAATAACGAGCCGCAAGGCTCCATATTTCTGTTTCCTCCCTTTTCTTTTCTCTCAAGGAGAAGAAGTTTTCCTCGCGCACAAGTTTGCCGGGGGGGGGGAGGAGAAGGAGACAGTGGTATGGACCAAGTGCCGTTCAAGAAAGCTTTGCCTTTGCCGGGAAGCAGACGACACAAAAGCTAAGTCGCCAAAGTTTGAGCAATCAAATTTTTAAATTTTAAAGTTATCTTCCTTGAACGACCGCACTTTGTATGGAAAACCTGTGCGCGGAGGAACCAACTCGTGGCTAGCTGCGCCCTTACTTCGTTTTCGAGTTCGCTCAACAACCTAAGTGTGCTACGACTAGCTGCGACAAAGTTTCTTGCCGGCAATGGCACTGCCAGCAGGCTGCTGAAGTTCCGCACTCAGCGCTCGCGGCAAGGGCCCCTTCGCCGGCAAGTTCCACAAAAGCGTAGGGTAAAAACATACAAAGCGAAGAAGTCAAGTAAAGGAAATAACATTGCATTAACTACCCAAAATAAAGTTATGTTACAAAATGACTTGTCGCTGTTCTAATAGACTATTGTTCATAACATGGTTAGCAGCGACAAAGGAAGCAGAAAGGAAAACAGGTTAGTCTGCGCGGTCGCCATCGACTCTCTTGATCTTGCCCACCTTGGCCACGATAGGTGCGACAAGGGCCTTGAGCGCCTCCTGGTCGGCGTGGGGCGGCAAGGTCCTGAGGACATTATTGAGGTTGAGCCCTGGGTTGCGGAAGACTATCTTCATCAGCACCTTCTCCAAGACACCCGTGCAGAGCCTACGCGCCTCGTTCGCCAGCTGTGTGGGGATCCTTTCCCGGAGCTGCTGGAGGGCCGGCGCCACTCCCCTGAAGAACAAGCTCAGCTTGGCGCTGTGAGGGAGATTCTCGTCGGTGGAGTACCCGAGGTGCTCCCTCCCCAGCCCCGCCAACTCCCTGTCAATATCAGCAGCGGCGGCGACAAGCCCCACGGTCCAGTGCTCCACCGTCAGCCTGAAGTTGTTTTGGGAGAGGGCAGCGCTGTCCAACAGTGCCCTCTCAGCCCTGAGGTCCTCCTTCAGCTTCGTCTCCCGCTCTCGGGCGCCGTCAAGTGATGCGGTGAGGGTGGAAAGTTTCAACTCCAGATCGGCAATGGAGTCCTTGGCGACGGCAAGCTATTTGCCCTTGTCGGAGAGGTGGACCTGCAGCTCGGAGTGGCTGTGGGCGTCCTTCTCCCTCTCCGACGCGAGTGTAGCAACCTTCTCTTCGCTCGTCTTCAAGTGGACCTCCAGTTGCGCCACCCTCGCCTCCAAGTCCCTCTTGGCGGTCTCAGCAGCTGCAGCGGCGTCCTTCGCTTCCTGCAGAGCTCCGCCAAGAGACTGTTCGCGCGCGGCAAGGTCGTCCTTGTGGCTGTCGAGGTCGACCTTCCGCTGCGTTAGTTCGCCTTCCCGCCGGGACAACTCCTCGGCGGCGAGCCGTTGCTGCTCCTCTGCTTCGGCCTTCTCAAGAATAAACGCCTGATGCGCCTCGGCCAGCTGCTCCCGCTCCTCCGCCAAGGATCGGAGAGCCGCCTGGTTGGCGGCCCGGAGCTCTTCAGTGCGCTTCTCCAAGTCAGTGCCCGCCTTGGCGGCCAGAGCCTCTCGGGACTCCAACTTAGCCTGCCTGGCGCGGTACAAGGCCAGAAGCCTCCGCAGAAGCCGCTCCTCCTTGGGCTCGCTACTGCTGCCGGGCGCATCGACGAACTTCAGCCCGGCGGAGGCGAGGACCTCCCCGTCGAAGACCTCTCCCTCCGCGGGCGCCCTTGACGTGGACGCCCACGGGAGCTGGATGAAGACTCCATTGCCGGCCTCCAGATAGGCACCGGGCTCAGCCGCGGCAGCAGAGGGGTCAGCAGCCGGCGCAGCGTCCGACGCTCCTGCGGCCTCAGGGACGTCAGTGCGACTGCCGAATTCCCCCTCAGCTGCCATGCCGGCAGCCTCGGCGGTCTCACCGGCGGCAGGCTCGTTAGCACCGGCCGCCCCTTCATCGGCTGCGACGTCGCCGGTGTCGCCGCGCGCGTCCTCCTCGACGGCGACTTCCGTCTCCATGGGCTCGGCTACGGACGGGTCTGAAGACAAGAAGGAGAAAGAAGAAAATAATGGTCAAGCAAATATCCAAAAAGAAAAACTCAGAAAGAGAAAAGTCCAAGGATTTTACCTGCGCGGACCTCCTTTTCGATGGGGTTCCTTGCCGGGGGGTCCTCCCTCGGCGGCGTGGTGGTGGCTTCCGCCGGCGGAGGACTGCTGGCGCCTTCCCTTGGCGGAGTACTCGCCCTTGGCGGGGTACTCGCCCTTGGCGGAGTACTCGCTCTTGGAGGGGTACTCTCCCTTGGCGGGGTGTCCTCCCTCGCCGGGGAGCTCCTCCTTGGCGGAGAGGTCGAGACATGCGGCTCGTCGGGGGCAATCTCTTGGCGCTCCTGAGACTGATGCTCTGCCTCTGCGCAAGTCAACAAACAAACAAAGCGTTAGCAAGGATAAGAAGCCCACGCGCGCCCGACAAGCGGAGAGTGGACAGAAGACTTACACTGTGGGCTGCGCTGGGGGCTGCTCTGAGGAGCAGCTGCCTGGTCCGGCAAGCTTGTCGCAGGCGCATCCCCTGCTGCTGCGACGGGCTCGTCCTCAAGATCGACCACCGGGATCTTGGCCCTCTTCGCCGCCCTCTGGGCCAGGGTCCTGGAAGACAGACAAAATCAGAATCCGGCAAAGAAAATTCAAGACAAGAGCAACAAAAATCAAAGAGAAACAAGAGTTGCCAGTACTTACTCCTCCTCCTCCTCATCGGATCTGAGCGCGGAGAAATCAAAGTCCGCCTCGCGCATCCCGGCGCGAGGAGCTGGAGGAGTAGGCTCCCTCGGACGCTTGGCGGGAGCAGGGACGATGGTCTGAGAAGACCCCGCTCCGGTTGTCGCCGAGGCATGAGGAGCGGAAGGAGCAGTAGAGCCGGCGCGGGAAGATCTTCCTCCGACTGCCGTCGAAGCACGGGGCACTCCCTTGACTGCCTTGCTGGTCGTGGTGGCGCGTGTCGAACGGCGCTGCGGCTGCTGGCCCACCGGCCGCCCCGCCACGTCTGCGGTTTTGCGGAGGCGCCTCCTCGCTTGAGCTGGAGGACTTGCCGGTGGCGATGAACTATCCGAGGACGAAGAAGAGGAGTCGAGATTCAGCGATCCGCCTGAGTCTTCGGCAGGATCGCTTGATCCGACGCCCTGCTCGGCGGGCCCGCTCGACTCTGTGCCTTGCTCGGCGGCCTCGCTTGTCCCAGCAGGTTGCCCGGCAAGCTTTGCCACTTTGAGGAACTCTTCCTCCTCGGCCAGACGTACCGCCTCCGCTGCATCCGCCTCCTCCAAAGTGTATCCAAACTCGCCCGCGGCCCTGGCTGCAGCTACCTCCTCCAACCTGGTGGCAATATACGCCATCTCCTGGTCGGTGGTGTCGCGGGTGAGGTCCCTCTTCTCGTCGGGTTTGACTGGCTGCTCCACTAGGTTGTCAAAGAACGTCTGCACGGCTTCGTCAGAGGGATCCCGCTAAGTGGGGTCAATTCCATGGGAGTCACACCACAGCATCGCCGCGCGGATAGCGCTGAGCGATGAATTGTTGCATAGCGGAACTACGCCCCGCGGCAGCGCAAACCACTCTGGATGGGCGGAGTCGTACTTGAATAGCGCTTGGAGCATCCCGTTGAGTTCCATGACCGTGAAGTTGTAATTGAGGCCCGGGCGCAGCCTCATAATGTCCGCCGCGTTATCAAACTCCCATGCAGCCCTCTTCCTCTCCTGCAAGGGAGCGATGCGGCGGCAAAGAAAGTCTGCTCCGACAGCTCCTACAGTGAGTTTGGCTTGCCGGAGGCGAAGAATCCTAGTGATGGCTATCTTCAGCTTATCGTCCTCAGGGGCCAGGTCACTCCAGTCATTGCCACGCACTACTGCAACTTGGCGTCGGGAAGTGAACTGCTGCGGGTCGTCCTCCATAATCCAACACCAGTTGGCCCTCCACTCATCCCACTTGCCGCGGAGCTCCCCCGTCAAGTAAGCCTCTTTCTTATGAAGCCTAAAGATCCAAGAGATCCCGCCGGACAGAGGAGACCCAGACTCGACTGGAGGAATGAAGTAATGGCGGAAGAGGGCTACATTGGGGTAAACTCCGACGAAATTTTCGCACAGATGTGCGAAAACGGCCATGGTCAAGACAGCGTTTGGGGTGAAGTCAAGAAGATGAAACCCGTAGGTATTCATGATATCGCAGAAGAATTCGGAATATGGTGGGCAGAGTCCGCAATAGAAGAACAGAGCTAAAAAGGCATATCCGCCCGGGAACATGTCGCAGGCCACGGCGGGGAGTACCTTGGTGCGTGGATGCGCTTTGGTCTCCCTCGACCAGAAGAGATAGAAGTTTTCCTTCAGCTCCTCCGCGCTTAGCTGTGGCGGAAAGACCGCCATCTTCTTCCGCATTGACGCTAGCCGCAGCGCCTTGGCAGTCTTCGCGGCCTTCGCCTTGTCGCTCTTCGGGGCCATGGCAGGGACGGCGAGGGAAGTCGACGGCGCTGGAGGTGCTGGCGGCGGCGGACGGGGGCGGAGCGCTGCTCTCTTTCGATCTTCGGGAGGAGGGGAGCGGCGGGGGTTTCTGGAGGTTGAAGAAGCAACGGGCGAATGGAAAGAACTGCCCCTGCTTCCCTTGCTTTTAAGGGGGAGGAGGGGACGTTCCGCATTTTCCCCATTAAAGAAACAGGCCACGATCTCTCCCACGACGCCGCAATCGACGCGTGCCGTTAGGGAGGGGCGCGGTGGATACGGAGTGGGATGCGGCGCGCCGTGGGCCGCGTGTGCCCGTGCACTGTTTTGGGCCTGGCCCAATAGCGCTCGGCACCGTGTGTGGCCCAGGCCCGGGGGCTCCTGTCGGTGTACTAAAGTAGGGGTACCTTAGTATCCCAACTTGTGCACGGGCAGTAGCAGCGCCCCGTGGTAGGGCTTGCCGCGCGTCCGCCAAGGCCCACTTTGGTTCTTTTGGAGCCATTCAAGAACAAAGTATTCAAGATAAAGAAACAAGGCCCCGGCAAGAGGAGCTTGCCGGGTAGGCCACCCCAGGCTCAAGACCACTTCTTTAGCACAAGACCCTGGCAAGAGGAGCTTGCCAGGAAGGCCAAACATGGCATTTCAGGAGACTTGCCGCGACGCGCCATGCGTCTCGGCAAGGCCCGGAGAGCGGCAAGCCCTCGGGCGCGGCAAGATGGCAGCCGCGGCAAGGCGCTTGCCGCGGCAGACTTCCACTAGGTACCCGCGCTCCAGCGCATCCGCCCACGCGTCGGCCTGGGGCCCTTCCAGGCGCACGTGGCGGAAGGCTGTGCAGCCTGGGGTACACGGTGGCAAGGTGCGATGATGAGGCTACCGTCGTGGCGGACGGAGACGCCCTGACGGACGCTTTTTGCACTGTTTAGGGCGACGGCGCGGGCATTTAATGCCTTTGTCCCCTGCCGTCAGAGTTAGGTATAGAGCACTATACATACACTGTTCCAACTACCACCATTTTTACGATTTTACCCTCAACTGCGTTGCCACCTGTCGGTGACCCCTTTGACCTATAAAAGGAGGCCCATGCGCAACGTAGAGGAGGTTCCGATCTTCGATCACTCTCACGCTCGGTGTTGCTAGCGATTAGCACTGTAGCTCTTCTTGCTCCCGAGCCAAGAACGCAATACAAACCAAGGCAGGAGTAGGGTTTTACGCCTCCGCGCGGCCCGAACCTGGGTAAACTGCTCGTGTGCACGCCTCGATCCACTCTTTGTGCATCCTCTGCCCCCTTGCCGTACCGAAAAGGGGCTCCGGTCCCATAGGTGTTCATGGGCGATCAGTTTCCCCGACAGATAGGCTTGAGAATTTAATGATGCTCGCAGGAAAGATAAGAATCGAAGCAAAGGGAGCATCATAAAGCATGTGAAAATCACATCTAAGTCTAACATACTTCCTATGCATAGGCATCTTATAGGAAAACAAATTAGCAAGACAAGCAAGATCTAGCATATGCAAGGAAGAAGATTGAAACAAGATCAATCTCAACATGAAGAGAGGTAATTTAGTAACATGAAGATTTCTACAACCATATTTTCCTCTCTCATAATAATTGCATGTAGGATCATGATCAAATTCAACAAAATAGCTATCACATAACATATTCTCAACACGATCCACATGCATACAAAGTTGACACTCTTCCAAAATAGCGGGATCAATATTAACTAAACTCATGACCTCTCCAAACCCACCTTTATCAAAAATTTCATAAGATTGATAAATATCTAAAGTAGTGGGATCAAAAGTTGACACTCTTTCAAATCCACTTTCAATATTATGGCAAACATTATTATCAATCTCATATTCATGATGGGGTTTAAATAAATTTTCAAGATCGTAGAATCATCACCCTAATCATGATCATTGCAACAAATAGTGGGCATAGCAAAATAAGCACCCCCAAGCTTAGGGTTTTGCATATCATTAGCACAATTGACATCAATAGAATTTATAGTAACATCATTGCAATCATGCTTTTTATTTAAGAATCTATCATGAATCACTTTTAACAATTCCTCACAATTTTCAGATTCATGAATTTCAAGCAAAACCTCATAAAGATAATCTAGTGCATGCAGCTCACTAGCAATTGGTTCAACATAAGTGGATCTCTTAAAGAGATTAGCAAGTGGATGAGGATCCATACTTTAGCAAGCGAAGATGCAAGCTAATTGAGGGCACATAGCAACACAAGCAAACAAGAGGCAAGCGAACGGTAAACACACGGCAAAAAGAAGGGCAAATAAAATGGCAAGGGTGAAGTGGGGGAGAGGAAAACGAGAGGCAAAAAATGTAATGCGAATGATAAGTGTTTGTGATAGGTACTTGGTATATGAATTTTGCATAAGCCTCCCCGGCAACGGCGCCAAAAATTCTTCTTGCTACTTCTCGAGCTTGCGTTGTATTCCATCGAAGAGGAAAGGGAGATGCAACATAGTAGCGTAAGTATTTCCCTCAATTTTTTAGAACCAAGGTATCAATCCAGTAGGAGACCACGCACGAGTCCCTCACACCTGCACAAACAAATAAGAACTTCGCAACCAACGCGATAAGGGGTTGTCAATCCCTTTACGGTCACTTACGAAAGTGAGATATGATAGAGATGATAGTTTGATATTTTTGTTGGAAATATGCCCTAGAGGCAATAATAAAAGTATTATTATTATATTTCCTTGTTGATGATAATCGTTTGTTATTCATGCTTGAATTGTATTGTATGGAAAGAGCGATACATGTGTGAATACATAGACCAAAATGAATCCCTAGTAGGCCTCTAATTACCAGCTCGTTGATCAACAGATGGTCACGGTTTCCTGACCATGGACATGGGATGTCGGTGATAACGGGATCACATCATTAGGAGAATGATGTGATGGACAAGACCCAATCCTGAGCATAGCACGAGATCGTATAGTTCGTAATGCATAAGCTTTTCGGTGTCAAGTATTTATTCCTTAGACCATGAGGTTGTACAACTCCCGGATGCCATAGGAATACTTTGGGTGTGCCAAACGTCACAACGTAACTGGGTGGCTATAAAGGTACGCATCGGGTATCTCCGAAAGTGCCTGTTGAGTTGGTACGAACCGAGACTGGGATGTTGTCACTCCGTGTGACGGAGAGGTACCTCTGGGCCCACTCGGTAAGACATCATCATAATGAGCTTAATGTGACTAAGTAGTTAGTCACGGGATGGTGGATTACGGATCGAGTAAAGAGACTTGCCATGACTAGATTGAACAAGGTATCGGGAATACCGACGATCGAATCTCGGGCAAGTACCGTACCGATGGACAAAGGGAATAACATACGGGATTGAGTGAATCCTTGAAACGGTGGTTCATCCGATGAAGATCATCGAGGAACACGTGGGAACCAACATGGGTATCCAGATCCCGCTGTTGGTTATTGACCGGAGAGTGGTCTCGGTCATGTCTACGTGTCTCCCGAACCCGTAGGGTCTACACACTTAAGGTTCGGTAACGCTAGGGTCGTAGAGATAAATGCACGTGGAAACCCGAAAGTTGTTCGGAGTCCCGGATAAGATCCCGGACGTCACGAGGAGTTCCGGAATGGTCCGGAGGTAAAGATTGATATATAGGAAGTCAGGTTTCGGCCATCGGGTGATCTCCGGGGGTCACCGGGAGCGTCCCGGGACCACCGGAGGGGCCCCGGGGGTCCACCGGGTGGGGCCACCCATCCCGGTGGGGCCCCTAGGCCGTAAGGGGAAGTGTCCAGCCCTAATGGGCTGGCGCACCACTAGGGGCCCACCTCCCCATGCGCCTAGGGTTGAAACCCTAGGGGGGAGGGGGCGCCCCACTTGCCTTGGGGGGCAAGGACACCCCCCTGGCCGCCGCCCCCCTGCAGATTGGATCTGCAGGGCCCTGGCCCCCTATATATATGTGGGGGGGAGAGGGCAGCCGGACCCAAGCCCTGGCGCCTCTCCCCCTCCCGTCACACCTCCATACTCCCAACGCAGGGCGCCCGGCGAAGCCCTGCTGCGATCTCCACTGCATCCACCACCACGCCGTTGTGCTGCTGGATCTCTGATGACTTCTCCTCTCCCCTTGCTGGATCAAGAAGGAGGTGACGTTGCTGTACCGGACGTGTGTTGAACGCGGAGGTGCCGTCCATTCGGCGCTAGATCATCGGTGACGAAGAACGCGAAGAGTACGACTACTTCATCCACGCTTCTTCGAAAGCTTCCGCACGCGATCTACATAACGGTATGTAAATGCACTCTTATTTGCTCGTTGCTAGATGTCTCCTTAGTTGGATCTTGTGAAAGCGTAGAAATTTTTTGAATTCTGCTACGTTCCCCAACAGTGGCATCTGAGCTAGGTTTTATGCGTAGCATCTTGCACGAGTAGAACACAAAGCAGTTGTGGGCGTTTGAGTTTGTTCAACTTTCTTACCATTACTAGTCAATCTTGATTCGGCGGTATTGTGGGATGAAGCGGCCCGGACCGACTTTACACGTACGCTTACGTGAGACTGGTTCCACCGACAGACATGCACTAGATGCATAAGGTGGCTGGCGGGTGTCTGTCTCTCCTACTTTAGTCGGATCGGATTCGATGAAAAGGGTCCTTATGAAGGGTAAATAGAAGTTGACAAATCACGTTGTGGTTTTGGCGTAGGTAAGAAACGTTCTTGCTAGAAATACTATAGAAGCCACGTAAAAAATTTGCAACAACAATTAGAGGACGTCTAACTTGTTTTTGCAGCATGTGCTATGTGACGTGGTATGGCCAAAACGAATATGTGATGAATGATATATGTGATGTATGAGATTGATCATGTTCTTGTAATAGGGAATCACGACTTGCATGTCGATGAACTTGACAACCGGCAGGAGCCATAGGAGTTGTCTTAATTATTGTATGACCTGCGTGTCACTGAATAACGCTATGTAATTACTTTACTTCATTGCTAAACGTTAGCTATAGTAGTAGAAGTAATAGTTGGCGTGACGACTTCTTCAAGACACGATGATGAAGATCATGATGATGAAGATCATGGTGTCGAGCCGGTGACAAGATGATCATGGTGCCCCGAAGATGGAGATCCAAGGAGCAAGATGATATTGGCCATATCATGTCACTTTAATTGATTGCATGTGATGTTTATCATGTTTATGCATCTTGTTTACTTAGAACGACGGTAGTAAATAAGATGATCTCTCACTAAATAATTTCAAGTATTGTGTTTCCCCTAACTGTGCACCGTTGCTAAAGTTCGTTGCTCCGAAGCACCACGTGATGATCGGGTGTGATAGGTTCTAACGTTCGCATACAACGGGTGTAAGACA
>LR738713.1:34502001-34605840 GCA_902687465.1 Secale cereale | reverse complement strand
CGGCAACGTCAAAGGTATATATGATATACATGTTATTGATGTGTACCTTACCAGCACTCGTAGTAGCTCCTGGGTATTCGATACCGGTGTAGTTGCTCACATTTGTAACTCAAAACAGGAGCTGCGGAATAAACGGAGACTGGCGAAGGATGAGGTGACGATGCGCGTCGGGAATGGTTCCAAGGTCGATGTGATCGCCGTCGGCACGCTGCCTCTACATCTACCCTCGGGATTAGTTTTAAACCTTAATAATTGTTATTTGGTACCAGCTTTGAGCATGAACATTGTACCTGGATCTCGTCTTATGCGAGATGGCTACTCTTTCAAATCGGAGAATAATGGTTGTTCTATTTATTTGAGAGATATGTTTTATGGTCATGCCCCGCTGGTCAATGGTTTATTTTTGATGAATCACGAACGTAGTGATACACATATTCATAGTGTAGATGCCAAAAGATGTAAAGTTGATAATGATAGTCCCACATACTTGTGGCATTGCCGCCTTGGTCATATTGGTGTCAAACGTATGAAGAAGCACCATTCAGATGGACTTCTAGAGTCTCTTGATTATGAATCATTTGACACGTGTGAACCATGCCTCTTGGGCAAGATGACCAAGACTCCGTTCTCCGGAACAATGGAGCGAGCAACCAACTTATTGGAAATCATACATACCGATGTGTGCGGTCCAATGAGTGTTGAGGCTCGCGGAGGCTATCATTGTGTTCTCACCCTCACAGATGACTTGAGTAGATAAGGGTATATCTATTTGATGAAACACAAGTCTGAGACCTTTGAAAAGTTCAAGGAATTTTAGAATGAGGTTGAGAATCAACGTGACAGAAAAATAAAGTTCTTGCGATCGGATCGTGGGGGTGAATATTTAAGTCATGAATTTGGCACACACCTTAGGAGCTGTGGAATTGTTTCACAATTGACACCGCCCGGAACACCTCAACGTAACGGTGTGTCCGAACGTCGAAATCGTACTCTGTTGGACATGGTGCGATCTATGATGTCCCTCACCGATTTACCGCTATCTTTTTGGGGTTATGCTTTAGAGACTGCCGCATTCACTTTAAATAGGGCTCCGTCGAAATCCGTTGAGACGACTCCGTATGAACTTTGGTTTGGCAAGAAACCGAAGCTGTTGTTTCTAAAAGTTTGGGGTTGCGATGCTTATGTCAAGAAACTTCAACCTGAAAAGCTCGAACCCAAATCGGAAAAATGCGTCTTCATAGGATACCCAAAGGAAACAATTGGGTACACCTTCTACCACAGATCCGAAGGCAAAGTCTTTGTTGCCAAGAATGGATGCTTTCTGGAGAAAGAGTTTCTCTCGAAAGAAGTGAGTGGGAGGAAAGTAGAACTTGATGAGGTGACAGTCACCCCTCCTGTATCGGAAAGTAGCGCAGCGCAGGAAACTGTTCCTGAGGTGCCTGCACCAACAAGGGAGGAAGTTAATGATAATGATCATGAAGAAACAGATCAAGTTACTACTGAACTTTGAAGGTCCACAAGGGCACGTTCCGCACCAGAGTGGTACGGCAACCCTGTACTGGAAATCATGTTGTTACACAACGGTGAACCTTTGAACTATGAAGAAGCGATGGCGGGCCCGGATTCCAATAAATGGCTTGGAGCCATGAAATCCGAGATAGAATCCATGTATGAAAACAAAGTATGGACTTTGGTGGACTTGCCTGATGATAGGCACGCCATAGAAAACAAATTGATATTTAAGAAGAAGACAGACGCGGATGGTAATGTGACCATCTATAAGGCTCGGCTTGTCGCTAAGGGTTATTGACAAGTTCAAGGGATTGACTACGACAAGACTTTCTCTCCCGTAGCGATGCTGAAGTCAGTCAGAATCATGTTAGCTATTGCCGCATTCTATGATTATGAGATATGGCAAATGGACGTCAAAACAGCATTCCTTAATGGCTTCCTCAAGGAAGAGTTGTATATGATGCAACCGGAAGGTTTTGTCGATCCAGAGAACGCTAACAAGGTATGTAAGCTCCAGCGCTCGATTTACGGGCTGGTGCAAGCATCTCGGAGTTGGAATATTCGCTTTGATGAAGTGATCAAGGTGTTTGGCTTTATACTGACTTATGGAGAAGCCTGTATTTACAAGAAAGTGAGTGGGAGCTCTGTGGCATTTCTCATATTATATGTGGATGACATATTGCTGATGGGAAAAGATATAGAATTCTTGGAAAATGTAAAGGCCTACCTGAATAAAAGTTTTTCAATGAAGGACCTTGGAGAAGCTGCTTAGATATTAGGCATCAAAATCTATAGAGATAGATCAAGACGCCTCATTGGTCTTTCGCAAAGTACATACCTTGACAAAATATTGAAGAAGTTCAATATGGATCAGTCAAAGAAAGGATTCTTGCCTGTTTTGCAAGGTTTGAGATTGAGCAAGGCTCAGTCGCCGACCACGGTAGAAGATAGAGAAAAGATGAGTGTCATTCCCTATGCCTCGGCCATAGGTTTTATCATGTATGCCATGCTGTGTACCAGACCTGATGTGAACCTTGCCATAAGTTTGGTAGGGAGGTACCAAAGTGATCCCGGTACGGAACACTGGACAGCGGTCAAGAACATCCTGAAGTACCTGAAAAGGACTAAGGATATGTTTCTCGTTTATGGAGGTGACGAAGAGCTCGTCGTAAAGGGTTACGTCGATGCTAGCTTCGACACAGATCTGGATGACTCTAAGTCTCAAACCGGATACGTGTATATTTTGAACGGAGGGGCAGTCAGCTGGTGCAGTTGCAAGCAGAGCGTCGTGGCAGCATCTACATGTGAAGCGGAGTACATAGCTGCTTCCGAAGCAGCGCAGGAAGGAGTCTGGATGAAGGAGTTCATCACCGACCTAGGAGTCATTCCAAGCGCGTCAAGCCCGATGACTCTCTTCTATGACAACACTGGTGCTATTGCCATTACCAAGGAGCCCAGGTTTCACAAGAAGACCAAGCACATCAAGCGCCGTTTCAACTCCATCCGGAATTATGTTCAGGATGGAGATATAGATATTTGTAAAGTGCATACGGATCTGAATGTAGCAGACCCGTTGGCTAAACCTCTTTCACGGGCAAAACATGATCAACACCAGAACTCTATGGGTGTTCGATTCATCACAATGTAACTAGATTATTGACTCTAGTGCAAGTGGGAGACTGTTGGAAATATGCCCTAGAGGCAATAATAAAAGTATTATTATTATATTTCCTTGTTCATGATAATCGTCTGTTATTCATGCTTGAATTGTATTGTATGGAAACAGCGATACATGTGTGAATACATAGACCAAAATGAATCCCTGGTAGGCCTCTAGTTACCAGCTCGTTGATTAACAGATGGTCACGGTTTCCTGACCATGGACATGGGATGTCGGTGATAACGGGATCACATCATTAGGAGAATGATGTGATGGACAAGACCCAATCCTGAGCATAGCACGAGATCGTATAGTTCGTAATGCATAAGCTTTTTGGTGTCAAGTATTTATTCCTTAGACCATGAGGTTGTACAACTCCCGGATGCCATAGGAATACTTTGGGTGTGCCAAACGTCACAACGTAACTGGGTGGCTATAAAGGTACGCATCGGGTATCTCCGAAAGTGCCTGTTGAGTTGGTACGAACCGAGACTGGGATGTTGTCACTCCGTGTGACGGAGAGGTACCTCTGGGCCCACTCGGTAAGACATCATCATAATGAGCTTAATGTGACTAAGTAGTTAGTCACGGGATGATGGATTACGGATCGAGTAAAGAGACTTGCCATGACTAGATTGAACAAGGTATCGGGAATACCGACGATCGAATCTCGGGCAAGTACCGTACCGATGGACAAAGGGAATAACATACGGGATTGAGTGAATCCTTGACACGGTGGTTCATCCGATGAAGATCATCGAGGAACACGTGGGAACCAACATGGGTATCCAGATCCCGCTGTTGGTTATTGAGCGGAGAGTGGTCTCGGTCATGTCTACGTGTCTCCCGAACCCGTAGTGTCGTGGAATTAACACGGCAGATGTCTGGTTTAGCGGACTTGATGATGGAACCATCGCACGGGTTAGCTTGAAAGGGTTCATGGCACACAAAGAACACAAAGGATTTATACTAGTTCGGCCCCTTCGAGAAGGTAAAAGCCTACGTCTAGTTGGTTTGATATTGCTTGGGCGTCGGTTTACAGGGAGCGGATTCGCTTGCCTGCGTCTCGACGGATTGATTGTTGCTTGTCCCTGAACCGGTACCGGGTCGTCCCTTTATATAGAGGTGACGCCAGGTCCGGTTTACAGAGTCCCGAGGCCGGCTCATAATCGTCTCCGCCTCGGTCTCTGCCCTTTCTTTCTTATCTCTCAAGTTACATCTCTTTGACGGATTACAAACCGTATTTCTATACATGGGCCTTGAAATCTCACGGGCCGTAATCTCTACTAAAATAATAAAACCAAGTATGATATAACTAAACCGGTTTACAATATCCGGTTTATACTTACTAACCATATCCCTGACATTAGGCCCCAGAATGATTTGAACTTGTTCATATCAGTCTCCGTCGTCTCCTGTAATTTTCTTCTATCTTCATCTTTTGTAAACCGGCTCTGACGTCATCCTCCGAAATCATTAAAGTCTGATAATGACATCATCTCCGCATTTAACGCTGTGAGCTGTACTGTAGCGTATTTTAAGGGTTATCCCGAAGATCGAGGCATCACGGGATCTTTATCCGATTTCTGTCTCCTCGATTCTCGCTCCCGTCGTTTCAGACCTAACCTCTGGTTATAAATACTGCCCCGCTCCATCCGTTGTCTTCTTCTTCCTTCATCCTCTTCCTGCATCTTCCTCCTCCATTGCTGCTCGAGCTCGAACCGCCACCGACGACCGCTGGATCTCCAATCCTCGACCGGCCGCTGCATCAACCTGAGCCTTGACCAGATTCTCTCCGCCGCCGATTCTCGCTGTCCTTGGTACGTTTATCCTCCTCATTGTAGATCTGTGTCCGCCATTGCTTTGCTTGTGTTCTTCCGCCATTAGGGCTTCTGATGAAACTTCATCCCTTCGTAGATACTTTTCTCATAGAAATCTTGTAATCTTTAGGCCCTAGTCCGTAGGTCTCCCGCTTAGCATCAGATTGGATCTTACCGTAATGACTCTATAGTTTTATCCGTTCCGCCATTAGAGTTCTCCGCAAGCTTCGTATTGTTCATTCTTGGAACCTGCAACTTCGTAGTATCCTTACCTTTTCGATCTTCTTCCATTTTTACTCTGCTGTAGATGCGTCAGGTCCTTATTGCACCTGTCTGACATGCAAATTCGTCCTTTTAATATGAAGTCTGCGTAGCTTTCCTCCTCAGCGATTTTTACTCCGCTGTAGATTAGTTTCTTTTCCTCAGCATGCTCAGATCTTTCCCCCTCAGTAGTTATTTAGAAACCTGTTTTTCTCCTCAGTAAACTCGCTAAGTATGTTCCGGTTTAAATTGTCATGCTATAAACCGGAAATGATATAATTTGATGAAATGACTTAAACTGTACCGCTTCAACTGCCATTTAAACCGGAAATGATACAACTTGTTTTATGATTGCCGGTTTACCTTTGTCAGCTAATTCTCCGTTTCAACCATTGTATAATATGAATGGATCCCGGATCATTGTACGTTCATAATTTGTTTCTGTACCTTCTCTTCTTCAGCACTTTGTTCAAATGACTGCTAAGCAGTATGTTTCATGCGATTGGGTCCGTTCCGTCGTGACTGAGGAAGACTTAGTCAAACTGTCGAGCATCGGCACCTTAGGGCCTCGGGCCGAACTAAAATGGCGTGCTCCGGGTAACGAGTGCCCTCCTACTCCCAGATCCGGAGAAGTCATCGTATTCCTGGACCATATTTCCAGAGGCTTCTCTCCCCCCGGTTCAAAATTTTTCCGGGATGTTCTTGCTACCTTCCAGCTGCACCCACAAGACATCGGACCAAACTCTGTTTCTAACATTTGCGATTTCCAAGTATTTTCTGAAGTATATCTGCAAGAAGAGCCTTCAGTTGATTTATTCCGGGATTTCTTCCATGCAAACCGGCGCACTGAGTTCACCAGCGGGCCTCACCAGGAGCTTGGTGGTATTAGTATTCAGAAAAGGAGGGATGCAGTTTTTCCTCACGCCTCTTTACACACTCACCCCAAGGACTGGAACAAGTCCTGGTTTTATTGTATAGACACATCTCCTGAAGGTGAAAATCCATTGCCGGGTTATCGTGAGACTCGTATCCCGGCAAATCACCCCTTGCCACAACGGTTAAGTGCTACTGAACGGATCCAGTTTTCACCACAACTTTCCAAGCTGAGAGCTTTCATGGCCAATGGACTGATTGGTACTGATTTCCTTCGCTGCTGGTTATCCTGGAGCATCCTTCCCCTAAGCCGGCGCCCTAAGCTGATGTGCAAGTACTCCGGTAAACCGGAAGATCCTCAGAGGTTTACTAAAGAGGAACTTTCTGAATCGGAAGTGATAGAGTCTGCCAAAAAGATCGTCAATCCTGCTTTAATAGATTGTTCTAAAGTTGGCTTGGCCCCATATTTCAAGAAGAATAAGCTGCCTGAAGTGAGTTCGTCTTTAACTTGTACTTTATAAACCGTCCTCTTTGAACCGTCTTTTACTTGCCTTTGCTTTTTCATTTAGGCTGACAACCCCTTCTGGAGGAGAAAACCTCAGGAAAAACCTGTAAAGCAGACTCGCCGGAAAACTCCTGCAAACAAGAAAAGGAAAGCAGCCGTTGATGCCGGTTCTCCTTCTGAAGACGATGATCCGGACTCCGAGGTATGCCTTGCTCCGGTTTACATTTTGCCTTTATGTACTTGTTAACATATCTAATGATACCCTTTCACAGGATCCACTTGAAGGTGATAACCCGGCTGAGATTGAGGTAACCCTTATTTCTTCTGATTCAGAACCTCCTCCTCAAAAGAGCCGTCGGATTGTTAGAAAATATCAATTTTCTCATCCTTATGCTAAGTTGGATCCTAATTTTGCTTTGAAGAAGCAACAGCACGAAGCTTTACGCCGGACCACTCGCCATAGTGGCTTAGCAGTGGAATCCTCTGGAATCTCATTGACTCCGGTTCGAAAGCGCCGCGCTGAGGTGATATTCTCTCCAACTCTTCTTCACCCCAAGGCCGGTCTTATCAGAAAACCACTTAAACCGACTGATCCTGATTATCAGGAAACTCCACTGTCCTCTTCTGGCGAATCAACCGCTACACAGCTTCCTCCTCTGAAGACCGTCCCGGGGTAATTCTCTTCACCATTCCGGTTTATGACGCTCCTTCCCTTTATAATGCTAACTTATTTTGCTTGTTTTTCCAGTAAACCGAAACCTAGCAAAAGAGCCAAGGCAAAAAAGCCTGTTGCTGATCCTTCTATTGATGAACCGGTAACTGAGCCGTCCACAGCCGTTCCTCCTGAAGGTACTCCTGCCGCTCCGGTTGACGAACCCACTCTTGAAACTCCTGCCGCTGAAGATGTCCAAGACCCACCAAGTCCGGCCCGGGTTAATTCTCCTCAAGTTAACCCGGCGTCTCCTGATCTGGCTCGAACTGAAGTTTCTCCTCCCAATGCACCCACTTCCCCTGATGTCGTGGTTACTGGCACTGCTTATGTTGCGCCAGCCGAACCCACCGTTTTAGCCAAACATACAGCTAAAGCGGAAAAAATGACTCAGGAAAAGGGGAAGTGGAATACTGATATATCCAGTCTCTCAAGTATGAGTGCTCAAGACATCTATTCCGGATATCTGAACCGGCTCCATAGCAGCCGGGATTATGAAGCCAGCCTAGTAAACCTGATGAGAGAAAAATATGAAGTAAGTTTTCCTCTTCTGACTTTACCTTTTTCAACGCATCTTTATCTTATAACAGCCCCCAAGTTCCGGTTTATCTTCTGTATTGAAGGTGATCCGGAACTTTGTAGTTTTGAACTGCTGATCCATACATTAGCCCCCAAGTATCAAGTAGATAACTTGGTTATGTAGTTGATACTTGTAAAAATTGTCTCTGATGTATTGCTTCAACTGCCATTAGCCCCCAAGTGTCAAGTAGACAACTTGGTTGTGTGCTTGAGACTTGCATTTTCAAATTGTCTTTGCTGGATTACTTCAACTGCCATTAGCCCCCAAGTGTCAAGTAGACAACTTGGTTGTGTGCTTGAGACTTGTAATTTCTAACCTTGCTTTTGAACTTTTGTCTACAGGCTGAGCTGAACCGGAACGCTGTAGAAATCAGTGAACTTCGAACCCGGCTTATACAGACTGAGTCAGCCGCTTCAAAGGCGAAGAAAGAACTTCAAGTGAGCTTAAAGACTGCTGAAGACTTAAAGAAGTTCTTTGATGAGGAACGGACTACTTTTGAAGTCCAGAAAAAGGATCTTGAAAAGCGTGTTCAGGATGCCGAAGGAGCACTTAACCCGGTTACTGAAGAATTGACCGGGTTAAAATGCTAAATTGATTTGATGACTTCTGCTATCTTTGGTAAGCATAACCTGAATTCTTGTCTGTTATCTTTGCAACCTATGACCTGTACCGGTTTAACTTTCCTTGTTGTATGTAGGACGCCGTGTCTCCCATCTTGGGGATGATGTACGGAAAAAGCTGAAGGCCTGCTATACCTTGGTTGAGCAACTATACTCTGGAGCGCAAAGGATTATCAGCGCCACTTCCTTTGGTAAACCGGCGCCTTCAACTATTAAATCTACCTTGAACAGTTTGTCCATTCTGCCGGCTCGTCTTGAAGAGGTGAAGAAATCGGCTGCTCGAGGAGGTGCTCTTCTAGCCCTTACGAGGGCTAAAGCTTGGGTTCCAGACCTTGATCCGGAAGAAGTGTTAACCGGATTTCCTGATACCAAGGAGGACGGTTCAGCCTTTGACGAAAAAGATCTTTATGCTCTAACCAAGGAAGTGCGTCCCCTTGCCAGCAAGATTGCGCTGGAATCTGACTTGTCTCGATATCATCCAGCGTACAACCTGCAGAACGAGCGGGTGGAACGACCGGTTTATGATGTTGCAAATTTAACTCCGCCGGTTCGTCCTCACACCTTTGCTCCTGATATTGATCCTGCTGAGTTGATCAACGATGAAGTATATTTCCGTGCCTTGGCCAAGATTGATTGGCGTGCACCAGATTTCCCGCCGCTTCACGAGGAGGAAGATGTTCCGGAACAAGGCGGTGGCCAATCATCTCAGCAAGGAGAAGCACCGCCTTGAATGCCACTGTTATAATCATGATTGTTATTCTGTAAACAATGCTTCCAACTATTTGGCTTTGATGCCTTGTAATAGATTTAGCTGAAACTTAATGCACTGTGATCCGACTTTTGGTCTTTATGAAGTATTCGTTGATTTGTGGATTGATGCGGATTCCTTGCTCTGTTCATAAAGAAGATCAAAAATATGTCCTCGTGGCTTTACCACTGGACGGATTAACTTGTTCTCTTGGTATAACTAATAATCATATCTTTAACAAATAACTGTGATACCTGAATTGTATGTAGCCAAAATACCTTAAACCGGTCAGGATGTTTAAAATCACCTTAATCAGTCTTCAGCAATTCTAATAAACCCTTGAAACTCTTCGGTTCACCTTGTCGATAAATCTTTCTCTTCTCGGTTCAGAAATTTGTAACTTGTAGCTGATCATGTGCTGCCAACTGTTAGCCCATTATGAAGTCGAGCCGGGTTACAATGAACGCCGGTTTAACTCTTGCTGGTGTTCATGACCCAGACTTGTAATACTAGATAGACGGTCAACTTCTAGAGCTGTTCCCCTTGGTTAAAAAACGTTACGAAATACCAAAAAACATCAATAAGCACACAATTATTGTAAATCAAACTATGTAATCGAGGCTTTTTCAAAGAGCTGCCAGGCTCAAAACAAGATTTAGCCATTCATGGGGATGTGGGCGAACCCGACTGTCCCCAGGGGCCGGGCCATCATTTGAACGTGGACGTACCAACTGTTCAGGGAACCCAAAAATTCATAACATAGCCATTCAAGGGGATGTGGGTTAACCCGACTGTCCCCAGGGGCCGGGCCATCATTTGAACGTGGACGTACCAACTGTTCAGGGAACCCAAAAATTCATAACATAGCCATTCAAGGGGATGTGGGTTAACCCGACTGTCCCCAGGGGCCGGGCCATCATTTGAACGTGGACGTACCAACTGTTCAGGGAACCCAAAAATTCATAACATAGCCATTCAAGGGGATGTGGGCTAACCCGACTGTCCCCAGGGGCCGGGCCATCATTTGAACGTGGACGTACCAACTGTTCAGGGAACCCAAAAATTCATAACATAGCCATTCAAGGGGATGTGGGTTAACCCGACTGTCCCCAGGGGCCGCTGACGTCCCTCCTGACCCTGCAGGTTTGTCCTTTTTCTTTTTATGGGGTTCTTCTCTTCCTGAACCGGACATAATCTCTTGTTTCTGTGAGTTCTACCGCTCCTTCACACACCCTGTAAAGATTAGCCTCTAAAAACCAGCCAATATTGAAATATGATTCTTGATAATAAACTGACATGGATACTTGCCGCAAAACTCATGTATGTGAAAAAAAAAGGCTAAGCCCCCGGTTTACCGAGCGTGCCGGTTTATTCATTATTCATAATATATACATAGGATACATGGAAGCCTATGACTCAAGTGTAATATGGCCGTAGATGAGCAATGTTCCACGGCCTTTTCGTCTCCTCTTCTGATGTCCGTGAATCCTTGTGCTCTCGAATGTCCACCAAATAATATGACCCGTTGTGTAAATTTTTGCTGATCACAAAGGGCCCTTCCCATGGCGGGGATAGCTTGTGCATATCTGTTTGATCTTGGATAAGCCGGAGTACCAAGTCACCCTCCTGGAATGTCCTGGTTCTGATCCGGCGGCTGTGATATCTGCGCAGATCTTGCTGATAAATCGCCGACCGTGCTGCAGCTATGTCACGCTCTTCATCCAACCGATCCAAACCGTCTTGTCTTGACGCCTCATTGATGGCTTCTACATAGGCCGCTACCCTTGGTGAATCATGGCGTATGTCACTTGGGAGAACTGCTTCTGCACCGTAAACCATGAAGAAAGGTGTATAACCTGTAGACCGGTTTGGTGTAGTGTTAATACTCCAAAGGACAGACGGTAACTCTTCAACCCAACACCCTGGGGTTCTCTGCAAAGGTGTCATAAGCCGGGGTTTGATTCCTCGCAAAATCTCCTGATTTGCCCTTTCTGCCTGACCATTGGATTGGGGGTGAGCCACAGAAGATACGTCCAAACGAATATGCTCTCGTTGACAGAACTCTTCCATCTCACCCTGAGATAGGTTGGTGCCATTATCTGTGATGATGCTGTGTGGAAAACCAAACCGGAATATTACTTTTTTGATGAACTTAACTGCTGTTGCCGCATCACACTTGTTATAGGCTCTGCTTCAACCCACTTCGTAAACTTGTCTACTGCTACTAGTAGATGAGTTTTTTGATCTTGGGATCTCTTGAAAGGACCAACCATATCAAGCCCCCAAGTTGCAAAAGGCCAAGTTATTGGTATCATCCGGAGTTCCTGTGCCGGAACAAGTGCATGTCTTGAGAACTTCTGACAAGCGTCACACTTGCGGACCAGGTCTGCCGCATCTGCATGTGCGGTTAACCAATAAAAGCCATGTCGGAAAGCTTTGGCCACTAAAGATTTTGATCCGGCATGATGACCACAATCCCCTTCATGAATTTCTCTTAGAATCTCGCAACCTTCCTCAGCTGAAACACATCGTTGAAATACTCCAGAAGTGCTACGATGGTGCAGCTCTCCGTTGGCAATTGTCATAGACTTGGAACGCCGGATTATCTGCCGTGCTTCGTCTTCGTCGTCTGGCAACTCTCCTCGGCTTAAGTACACCAAATAGGGTAACGTCCAATCCGGAATAACATGGGTCGCTGCAACCAACTGTGCCTCTGGATCCGGAACAGCTAGGTCGTTCTCTGAAGGTACTTGAACCGAAGGATTGTGCAATTCATCCAAAAAGGTGTTAGGTGGTACCGGTTTACGTTGCGACCCTAGCCGGCTTAAAGCGTCGGCTGCTTCGTTCTTCCGCCGGTCTATATGCTCCACCTGATATCCTTTGAAATGTCCTGCGACCGCTTCAACCTCTCGTCGATAAGCTGCCATGAGGGGATCCCTTGAATCCCACTTGCCCGAAACTTGCTGTGCCACTAGGTCTGAATCGCCCAGGCACTTAACCCGGCTTAAATTCATCTCCTTTGCCAACCGCAAACCATGAAGTAGTGCTTCATATTCTGCTGCATTATTAGTACAGGGAAATAACAACCGGAGGACATAACAAAATTTATCACCTCTGGGGGAAGTTAAAACAACTCCGGCCCCTGAGCCCTCCAGCTGCTTCGAACCGTCGAAGTGAATCGTCCAATAAGTGAGATCCGGCTTCTCCTCCGGAGTCTGTAATTCTGTCCAGTCGTTGATGAAGTCCACCAGTGCCTGAGATTTTATAGCGGTACGTGGTACATATTTCAACTCATGTGGACTGAGCTCAATGGCCCATTTGGCTATTCTGCCTGTTGCTTCTCTATTCTGGATTATATCTCCTAACGGAGCTGAACTAACGACAGTTATTGGATGCCCTTGGAAATAATGCTTTAATTTCCGGTTTGCCATGAACACCCCATATACCAATTTCTGCCAATGAGGGTATCTTTGCTTGGACTCGATGAGTACTTCACTCACATAGTAAACCGGGCGCTGAACCGGATGTTCTTTCCCTGCTTCCTTGCGCTCAACCACAATCGCAACGCTGACTGCCCGTGTGTTTGCAGCAACATATAATAGCAAAGGCTCCTTGTCGATAGGAGCAGCTAGAACCGGCGGCTTCGCTAGTTGCTGTTTCAGATTCTCAAACGCTGTATTCGCTTCATCACTCCAAATGAACCGGTCCGTTTTCTTCAACATTTGATAAAGCGGGATCGCCTTTTCTCCTAAGCGACTGATAAACCGGCTCAACGCCGAGATCCGGCCAGCTATGCGCTGAACATCATTAATGCAAGCCGGTTTTGCCAAAGATGTGATGGCTTTGATCTTCTCCGGGTTGGCTTCTATTCCCCGGTTCGAGACCAGGAATCCCAAAAGCTTACCAGCCGGGACACCAAAGGCACATTTCTCCGGATTGAGCATCATCCTGTAAGTCCGAAGATTATCAAAGGTTTCTCTGAGATCTTCTATCATTGTCCGTTCCTCCTTTGATTTAACCACAATGTCATCCACGTAAGCATGTACGTTCCTTCCTATCTGCCCCTTCAAACAATTCTGAACACAACGCTGATAAGTTGCCTGCGCACACTTGAGCCCAAAAGGCATAGACACATAGCAAAAAGCACCAAAAGGGGTTATGAATGCTGTCTTCTCTTGATCTTCAACTGCCATCTTGATCTGGTGATAACCTGAGTACGCATCCAGAAAACTCAGCCGCTCACACCCTGCTGTCGCATCAATAATCTGATCAATGCGAGGTAGAGCAAAAGGATCAGTTGGGCAAGCTTTATTGAGGTTAGTGTAGTCCACACACATCCTCCACTTCCCATTCTTCTTTAGAACTAGCACTGGATTAGCCAACCATTCCGGATGAAACACTTCCACTATGAACCCTGCCGCCAAAAGCTTGGCCACTTCTTCTCCTATAGCCTTGCGCCTCCCTTCGTTAAAGCGGCGCAGATACTGTTTTACCGGTTTAAACTTCGGATCAATATTTAACTTGTGCTCAGCGAGTTCCCTCGGTATACCTGGCATGTCAGAAGGTTTCCATGCAAAGATATCCCGGTTCTCACGGATGAACTCGATGAGCGCGCCTTCCTATTTAGGATCCAGGTTAGCACTGATGGTGAATTGCTTAGACGAATCTCCAGGCACAAAATCGACCTGCTTAGTCTCTTCCGCTGATTTGAACTTCAAAGCCGGATCATGCTCGGTGGTTGGCTTTTTCAGCGGAGTCATGTCTGCCGGATCAACATTATCCTTATAAAATTTTAATTCTTCCGTGGCACATACCGCTTCTGCATAAGCTGCATCACCTTCCTCACATTCCACTGCTATCTTACGACTGCCGTGCACCGTGATGGTGCCTTTATGACCCGGCATCTTGAGCTGCAGATAAACATAACATGGCCTAGCCATAAATTTAGCATAAACCGTCCTCCCAAACAAAGCATGATACGGACTTTTAATTTTGACAACTTCAAAGGTGATCATCTCCGATCTGGAATCATGCTCATCCCCAAAGGTAACTTCTAAGTCAATCTTACCAACTGGATAAGCTGACTTACCTGGGACCACCCCGTGAAATACTGTGTTTGATGTCCTTAACTGTTTATCTGTCAGACCCATACGGCGAAAAGTCTCATAATATAATATATTGATACTGCTGCCTCCATCCATGAGGACTTTAGTGAACCTGTATCCTCCCACCTGAGGTGCCACCACCAAGGCTAAATGTCCCGGATTATCTACCCGTAACGGGTGGTCCTCTCTGCTCCAAACAATGGGCTGCTCTGACCATCGTAGAAACTGTGGCGTCGCCGGTTCTACCGCGTTAACAGCCCGTTTTAAAACTTTCTGGTCTCTCTTGCATAAACTCGTGGTGAAAACATGATATTGACCGCTGCTCAACTCCTTCGGATTACTCTGGTATCCGGATTGCTGTTGTTGCTGCGGACGCTGCTGCTGCTGATTTCCTTGGTTATTGTGATTCCCTTGGCCCTGCTGCTGATTATTCTGGTTGTTGTAACCACCTTGATGATACGATTGATTTCCCTGACCATGATAACCACCTTGATAATGTGACTGATTTCCTTGACCATTGTAGTTTCCTTGAGTACCTTGGCCGCCTGGCCGGGGTTGATAACCACCGTTGTTCCCTTGATAACCGTTGTTGCCCCTATATCCTGAACCGGAGTTGTTCCCTTGGTAACCCGGACCATAAAACCCGGGCCCTGAACCGCCATTTGGGGGCCGGCTAAGGGGATTAAAACGGCCGTTCCCTGCTATCCCAGGGTACAGGCATTCTCTTGCAGTGTGCCGTGCAGGTCCCTTTTTTCCGCTATGCTTTAGACAGGGTTGATCCAGATCCTGCTCCCAACCCGGGTTTCCTCCACCGGTTTGGCGAGTGGGACCTTGCTGATTAACCTGAAAACCGCCTTGAACTTGTGTATTCGCCACAAAATCGGAGCTATTTTCTGCCTTCCGTTTGCCCAAAAAGCTTGAAGTAACCGGATTAACCGGCGCCGGTTTACCAGACTTGCTGGCCTTCCCTGTTTAATCTCCTTCTGACTCCGGATACTTGGTATTATCTGAGTCTCCGTACTTTACCAGGGCGCTCATCAAAGTCCCCATGTCATTGCACTCCCGTTTGAGCCGTCCGAGTTTTAATTTTAAAGATTCAAACCGGCAATTGTTCTCCAATGTTACAATTGCTGTGCTCGGGTTAATGCCGTTTGAGGAGTGCAAGATTTCTGCCACTCTGCGTACCCAAGCTGCTGTAGACTCCTGTTCTCCTTGCACACATGCTGCTAAATCTATCACCGACATAGGTTGCTTGCACGTATCCTTGAAGTTTTTGATGAACTGACTGCGCAGCTCCCCCCATGATCCGATAGAATTCGGAGGTAGTGCCTTTAGCCAAGTCCGGGCCGTGCCCTCAAGCATCATAGTGAAATATTTGGCACAAGCCGATTCATCCACGTCCAGCATCTCCATGGCCATCTCGTAACTCTCCACCCAAGCTTCGGGCGGTAAATCGGCTGTGTAATTAGGCACCTTGCGAGGTCCTTTGAAATCCTTGGGCAACTTAACGCTCCGCAGGGCAGGGACGAGACATTGTATCCCAAAACCGCTCGCTGTAGCTCCTGTCCCTGTAGTGCCTGTGTGAACCGGCGTTGATTGACGAACTTCCTCCCTGGCCTCCGATCTAGGCCGGTTTCGATCCGGGGCTGGCATCTCCGCCCTTGCCGGATTATCTTGCATGTGCTGATGTCTCCTACGTTCACTGCTAGACACTTCGGGCTCCTCCCAATGTCTAGAGTAGCTTCGGTTGGGACGTGGTGTTGAATGTAACCTTTCCCTGCTATGAGAGTACGCTTGATGCTGTATTAACGCCGTATTAAGCAGCTTCTGGGCCCTGCGCGCCTCTATCGCCACCGGAGATGTTTCTTCCACAGGTAAAGCGGCCAACCGTGCTGCCGCTGCAGCAATATTATCCACAGGGTTTGAGTAGTGTCCCGGAGGGACGGGCACATAAGGCACCGATGTAATCCGTCGCTCCCGTTCGGCGGCGGGCTGCTGAACCGGCTCCTCCCGAGCCGGCGGGCTCCTCCGGTTTAAGGCCGGATTGTTACTGGCCCCAGCCCCAGGCGTTTTGAACAAATTTGCAGATTCGTAACCCGGCGGTAGGCGGGATCGATACTTTCGCCCCCTGACTGCTTCCACCGAAGCCTGCTCCATCCTCAAGTGAAAAGCTTGATCATCCAACTCTGCTTGTCTTATGGCTAACATCTCTCCTTCCGCTTTTAAATCCTCCTTTAATTGATCGATCCGGGCTTTCAACTGAAGAAGCGCTGCATCATGTTGCGCCTTGTCTGCTGGAGCTACGACCTCCACCGCTTTAACCGCAAACTCCTCGATCAAGGTGGATAGAACTTCCGTAAGGGGGGGATTTGAACCGCTTCCCCCTGCACCGGCTTCTGTTGTTGTTCCGTTCACCGGGGGTTGTGAACCGGCCATGAAGACCGCCACCCGGTTTGGCGGGTCAAAGGGGTCCGGAATACTGTTTCCATCGGACTCGCCCTCAGACCGGCCGTCCCGCAACTGATACAGAGATTCAGTTTCCCCGGATGAAGATTCGTCATCTGAGTAGACGACTGTTGCACCATCAGATTCCGATCCGTCCTCGGTTCGGCCTCCGTGAACTGCTCCAACGAACACATGCCTCATGGCAGGCTGAATCCGGGCCGATCTCGCACGCTGAGCCGGCTCGACGATGTTGGGGAGGGTGTCCGACTCAGGTCCCGATTCGCCAATTTTGCCGATGAAGACTTGGATGTTGCCGAAGGGGACCCGGTATCCGTATTCGATTGAATCGGCCTCCGGTCCCCAACCCGCGTCGTCGATGTAGATCCGGCCGCGACGACTCTTGGTCATCCGGCCGACCGCGTAACCCTTTAACCCTTCGAAGCCGCCTTTCAAGAACTCGAAACCATCGTGCGCAGGCCCCACGGTGGGCGCCAACTGTCGTGGAATTAACACGGCAGATGTCCGGTTTAGCGGACTTGATGATGGAACCATCGCACGGGTTAGCTTGAAAGGGTTCATGGCACACAAAGAACACAAAGGATTTATACTAGTTCGGCCCCTTCGAGAAGGTAAAAGCCTACGTCTAGTTGGTTTGATATTGCTTGGGCGTCGGTTTACAGGGAGCGGATTCGCTTGCCTGCGTCTCGACGGATTGATTGTTGCTTGTCCCTGAACCGGTACCGGGTCGTCCCTTTATATAGAGGTGACGCCAGGTCCGGTTTACAGAGTCCCGAGGCCGGCTCATAATCGTCTCCGCCTCGGTCTCTGCCCTTTCTTTCTTATCTCTCAAGTTACATCTCTTTGACGGATTACAAACCGTATTTCTATACATGGGCCTTGAAATCTCACGGGCCGTAATCTCTACTAAAATAATAAAACCAAGTATGATATAACTAAACCGGTTTACAATATCCGGTTTATACTTACTAACCATATCCCTGACACGTAGGGTCTACACACTTAAGGTTCGGTAACGCTAGGGTCGTAGAGATAAATGCACGTGGAAACCCGAAAGTTGTTCGGAGTCCCGGATAAGATCCCGGACGTCACGAGGAGTTCCAGAATGGTCCGGAGGTAAAGATTGATATATAGGAAGTCAGGTTTCGGCCATCGGGTGATCTCCGGGGGTCACCGGGAGCGTCCCGGGACCACCGGAGGGGCCCCGGGGGTCCACCGGGTGGGGCCACACATCTCGGTGGGGCCCCTAGGCCGTAAGGGGAAGTGTCCAGCCCTAATGGGCTGGCGCACCACTAGGGGCCCACCTCCCCATGCGCCTAGGGTTGAAACCCTAGGGGGGAGGGGGCGCCCCACTTGCCTTGGGGGGCAAGGACACCCCCCTGGCCGCCGCCCCCCTGCAAATCGGATCTGCAGGGCCCTGGCCCCCTATATATATGTGGGGGGGAGAGGGCAGCCGGACCCAAGCCCTGGCGCCTCTCCCCCTCCCGTCACACCTCCATACTCCCAACGCAGGGCGCCCGGCGAAGCCCTGCTGCGATCTCCACTGCATCCACCACCACGCCGTTGTGCTGCTGGATCTCTGATGACTTCTCCTCTCCCCTTGCTGGATCAAGAAGGAGGTGACGTTGCTGTACCGGACGTGTGTTGAACGCGGAGGTGCCGTCCGTTCGGCGCTAGATCATCGGTGACGAAGAACGCGAAGAGTACGACTACTTCATCCACGCTTCTTCGAAAGCTTCCGCATGCGATCTACATAACGGTATGTAGATGCACTCTTATTTGCTCGTTGCTAGATGTCTCCTTAGTTGGATCTTGTGAAAGCGTAGAAATTTTTTGAATTCTGCTACATTCCCCAACAGTGGCATCTGAGCTAGGTTTTATGCGTAGCATCTTGCACGAGTAGAACACAAAGCAGTTGTGGGCGTTTGAGTTTGTTCAACTTTCTTACCATTACTAGTCAATCTTGATTCGGCGGTATTGTGGGATGAAGCGGCCCGGACCGACTTTACACGTACGCTTACGTGAGACTGGTTCCACCGACAGACATGCACTAGATGCATAAGGTGGCTGGCGGGTGTCTGTCTCTCCTACTTTAGTCGGATCGGATTCGATGAAAAGGGTCCTTATGAAGGGTAAATAGAAGTTGACAAATCACGTTGTGGTTTTGGCGTAGGTAAGAAACGTTCTTGCTAGAAATACTATAGAAGCCACGTAAAAAATTTGCAACAACAATTAGAGGACGTCTAACTTGTTTTTGCAGCATGTGCTATGTGACGTGGTATGGCCAAAACGAATATGTGATGAATGATATATGTGATGTATGAGATTGATCATGTTCTTGTAATAGGGAATCACGACTTGCATGTCGATGAACTTGACAACCGGCAGGAGCCATAGGAGTTGTCTTAATTATTGTATGACCTGCGTGTCACTGAATAACGCTATGTAATTACTTTACTTCATTGCTAAACGTTAGCTATAGTAGTAGAAGTAATAGTTGGCGTGACGACTTCTTCAAGACACGATGATGAAGATCATGATGATGAAGATCATGGTGTCGAGCCGGTGACAAGATGATCATGGTGCCCCGAAGATGGAGATCCAAGGAGCAAGATGATATTGGCCATATCATGTCACTTTAATTGATTGCATGTGATGTTTATCATGTTTATGCATCTTGTTTACTTAGAACGACGGTAGTAAATAAGATGATCTCTCACTAAATAATTTCAAGTATTGTGTTTCCCCTAACTGTGCACCGTTGCTAAAGTTCGTTGCTCCGAAGCACCACGTGATGATCGGGTGTGATAGGTTCTAACGTTCGCATACAACGGGTGTAAGACATATTTACACACGCGATACACTTAGGGTTCACTTGACGAGCCTGGCATGTACAGACATGGCCTCGGAACACGGAAGACCGAAAGGTCGAACACGAGTCGTATAGAAGATACGATCAACATGAAGATGTTCACCGTTGATGACTAGTCCGTCTCACGTGATGATCGGACACGGGCTAGTCGATTCGGATCGTGTATCACTTAGATGACTAGAGAGATGTCATTCTGAGTGGGAGTTCATTAAAATTTGATTAAGATGAACTTAATTATCATGAACTTAGTCTAAATTCTTTAAAATATCTCTTGTAGATCAAATGGCCCACGCTCCAGTTTCCCTCAACTTCAACGCGTTCCTAGAGAAAACCAAGCTGAAAGACGATGGTAGCAACTATACGGATTGGGTCCGTAACCTGAGGATTATCCTCATAGCTGCCAAGAGATCATATGTCCTTGAAGCACCGCTAGGTGATGCACCTGCTCCCGATGCGGCCCAAGACGTTTTGAACGTCTCGCAGTCGCGTAGTGATGATTACTCCCTGGTTCAGTGCGGCATGCTTTACAGCTTAGAGTCGGGGCTCCAAAAACGTTTTGAGCACCATGGAGCATATGAGATGTTCGAAGAGCTGAAAATGGTTTTCCAAGCTCATGCCCGAGTCGAGAGATATGATGTCTCCGACGCATTCTACAACTGTAAGATGGAGGAGAACAGTTCTGTCAGTGAGCACATCCTCAAGATTTCAGGATTGCACAACTGCTTGTCTCAGCTGGGAATGAATCTCCCAGATGAAGCGGTCGTTGATAGAATCCTCCAGTCGCTCCCACCAAGCTTCAAGAGCTTCGTGTTGAACTTCAATATGCAGGGGATGGAGAAGTCCATTCCCGAGGTGTATTCGATGCTGAAATCAGCGGAGGTGGACATCAAGAAAGAACATCAAGTGTTGATGGTCAATAAAACCACTAAGTTCAAGAAAGGCAAGGGTAAGAAGAACTTCAAGAAGGACGGCAAGGGAGTTGCCGCGCCCGGTAAGCCAGTTGCCGGGAAGAAGCCAAAGTATGGACCCAAGCCTGAGACAGAGTGCTTTTATTGCAAGGGAACGGGTCACTGGAAGCGGAACTGCCCCAAATACTTAGCAGACAAGAAGGTCGGCAACGTCAAAGGTATATATGATATACATGTTATTGATGTGTACCTTACCAGCACTCGTAGTAGCTCCTGGGTATTCGATACCGGTGTAGTTGCTCACATTTGTAACTCAAAACAGGAGCTGCGGAATAAACGGAGACTGGCGAAGGATGAGGTGACGATGCGCGTCGGGAATGGTTCCAAGGTCGATGTGATCGCCGTCGGCACGCTGCCTCTACATCTACCCTCGGGATTAGTTTTAAACCTTAATAATTGTTATTTGGTACCAGCTTTGAGCATGAACATTGTACCTGGATCTCGTCTTATGCGAGATGGCTACTCTTTCAAATCGGAGAATAATGGTTGTTCTATTTATTTGAGAGATATGTTTTATGGTCATGCCCCGCTGGTCAATGGTTTATTTTTGATGAATCACGAACGTAGTGATACACATATTCATAGTGTAGATGCCAAAAGATGTAAAGTTGATAATGATAGTCCCACATACTTGTGGCATTGCCGCCTTGGTCATATTGGTGTCAAACGTATGAAGAAGCTCCATTCAGATGGACTTCTAGAGTCTCTTGATTATGAATCATTTGACACGTGTGAACCATGCCTCTTGGGCAAGATGACCAAGACTCCGTTCTCCGGAACAATGGAGCGAGCAACCAACTTATTGGAAATCATACATACCGATGTGTGCGGTCCAATGAGTGTTGAGGCTCGCGGAGGCTATCGTTATGTTCTCACCCTCACAGATGACTTGAGTAGATAAGGGTATATCTATTTGATGAAACACAAGTCTGAGACCTTTGAAAAGTTCAAGGAATTTTAGAATGAGGTTGAGAATCAACGTGACAGAAAAATAAAGTTCTTGCGATCGGATCGTGGGGGTGAATATTTAAGTCATGAATTTGGCACACACCTTAGGAGCTGTGGAATTGTTTCACAATTGACACCGCCCGGAACACCTCAACGTAACGGTGTGTCCGAACGTCGAAATCGTACTCTGTTGGACATGGTGCGATCTATGATGTCCCTCACCGATTTACCGCTATCTTTTTGGGGTTATGCTTTAGAGACTGCCGCATTCACTTTAAATAGGGCTCCGTCGAAATCCGTTGAGACGACTCCGTATGAACTTTGGTTTGGCAAGAAACCGAAGCTGTTGTTTCTAAAAGTTTGGGGTTGCGATGCTTATGTCAAGAAACTTCAACCTGAAAAGCTCGAACCCAAATCGGAAAAATGCGTCTTCATAGGATACCCAAAGGAAACAATTGGGTACACCTTCTACCACAGATCCGAAGGCAAAGTCTTTGTTGCCAAGAATGGATGCTTTCTGGAGAAAGAGTTTCTCTCGAAAGAAGTGAGTGGGAGGAAAGTAGAACTTGATGAGGTGACAGTCACCCCTCCTGTATCGGAAAGTAGCGCAGCGCAGGAAACTGTTCCTGAGGTGCCTGCACCAACAAGGGAGGAAGTTAATGATAATGATCATGAAGAAACAGATCAAGTTACTACTGAACTTCGAAGGTCCACAAGGGCACGTTCCGCACCAGAGTGGTACGGCAACCCTGTACTGGAAATCATGTTCTTACACAACGATGAACCTTTGAACTATGAAGAAGCGATGGCGGGCCCGGATTCCAATAAATGGCTTGGAGCCATGAAATCTGAGATAGAATCCATGTATGAAAACAAAGTATGGACTTTGGTGGACTTGCCTGATGATAGGCACGCCATAGAAAACAAATTGATATTTAAGAAGAAGACAGACGCGGATGGTAATGTGACCATCTATAAGGCTCGGCTTGTCGCTAAGGGTTATCGACAAGTTCAAGGGATTGACTACGACGAGACTTTCTCTCCCATAGCGATGCTGAAGTCAGTCAGAATCATGTTAGCTATTGCCGCATTCTATGATTATGAGATATGGCAAATGGACGTCAAAACAGCATTCCTTAATGGCTTCCTCAAGGAAGAGTTGTATATGATGCAACCGGAAGGTTTTGTCGATCCAAAGAACGCTAACAAGGTATGTAAGCTCCAGCGCTCGATTTACGGGCTGGTGCAAGCATCTCGGAGTTGGAATATTCGCTTTGATGAAGTGATCAAGGTGTTTGGCTTTATACAGACTTATGGAGAAGCCTGTATTTACAAGAAAGTAAGTGGGAGCTCTGTGGCATTTCTCATATTATATGTGGATGACATATTGCTGATGGGAAAAGATATAGAATTCTTGGAAAATGTAAAGGCCTACCTGAATAAAAGTTTTTCAATGAAGGACCTTGGAGAAGCTGCTTAGATATTAGGCATCAAAATCTATAGAGATAGATCAAGACGCCTCATTGGTCTTTCGCAAAGTACATACCTTGACAAAATATTGAAGAAGTTCAATATGGATCAGTCAAAGAAAGGATTCTTGCCTGTTTTGCAAGGTTTGAGATTGAGCAAGGCTCAGTCGCCGACCACGGTAGAAGATAGAGAAAAGATGAGTGTCATTCCCTATGCCTCGGCCATAGGTTTTATCATGTATGCCATGCTGTGTACCAGACCTGATGTGAACCTTGCCATAAGTTTGGTAGGGAGGTACCAAAGTGATCCCGGTACGGAACACTGGACAGCGGTCAAGAACATCCTGAAGTACCTGAAAAGGACTAAGGATATGTTTCTCGTTTATGGAGGTGACGAAGAGCTCGTCGTAAAGGGTTACGTCGATGCTAGCTTCGACACAGATCTGGATGACTCTAAGTCTCAAACCGGATACGTGTATATTTTGAACGGAGGGGCAGTCAGCTGGTGCAGTTGCAAGCAGAGCGTCGTGGCAGCATCTACATGTGAAGCGGAGTACATAGCTGCTTCCGAAGCAGCGCAGGAAGGAGTCTGGATGAAGGAGTTCATCACTGACCTAGGAGTCATTCCAAGCGCGTCAAGCCCGATGACTCTCTTCTGTGACAACACTGGTGCTATTGCCATTACCAAGGAGCCCAGGTTTCACAAGAAGACCAAGCACATCAAGCGCCGTTTCAACTCCATCCGGAATTATGTTCAGGATGGAGATATAGATATTTGTAAAGTGCATACGGATCTGAATGTAGCAGACCCGTTGGCTAAACCTCTTTCACGGGCAAAACATGATCAACACCAGAACTCTATGGGTGTTCGATTCATCACAATGTAACTAGATTATTGACTCTAGTGCAAGTGGGAGACTGTTGGAAATATGCCCTAGAGGCAATAATAAAAGTATTATTATTATATTTCCTTGTTCATGATAATCGTCTGTTATTCATGCTTGAATTGTATTGTATGGAAACAGCGATACATGTGTGAATACATAGACCAAAATGAATCCCTGGTAGGCCTCTAGTTACCAGCTCGTTGATTAACAGATGGTCACGGTTTCCTGACCATGGACATGGGATGTCGGTGATAACGGGATCACATCATTAGGAGAATGATGTGATGGACAAGACCCAATCCTGAGCATAGCACGAGATCGTATAGTTCATAATGCATAAGCTTTTTGGTGTCAAGTATTTATTCCTTAGACCATGAGGTTGTACAACTCCCGGATGCCATAGGAATACTTTGGGTGTGCCAAACGTCACAACGTAACTGGGTGGCTATAAAGGTACGCATCGCGTATCTCCGAAAGTGTCTGTTGAGTTGGTACGAACCGAGACTAGGATGTTGTCACTCCGTGTGACGGAGAGGTACCTCTGGGCCCACTCGGTAAGACATCATCATAATGAGCTCAATGTGACTAAGTAGTTAGTCACGGGATGATGGATTACTGATCGAGTAAAGAGACTTGCCATGACGAGATTGAACAAGGTATCGGGAATACCGACGATCGAATCTCGGGCAAGTACCGTACCGATGGACAAAGGGAATAACATACGGGATTGAGTGAATCCTTGACACGGTGGTTCATCCGATGAAGATCATCGAGGAACACGTGGGAACCAACATGGGTATCCAGATCCCGCTGTTGGTTATTGACCGGAGAGTGGTCTCGGTCATGTCTACGTGTCTCCCGAACCCGTAGGGTCTACACACTTAAGGTTCGGTAACGCTAGGGTCGTAGAGATAAATGCACGTGGAAACCCGAAAGTTGTTCGGAGTCCCGGATAAGATCCCGGACGTCACGAGGAGTTCCGGAATGGTCCGGAGGTAAAGATTGATATATAGGAAGTCAGGTTTCGACCATCGGGTAATCTCCGGGGGTCACCGGGAGCGTCCCGGGACCACCGGAGGGGCCCCGGGGGTCCATCGGGTGGGGCCACCCATCCCGGTGGGGCCCCTAGGCCGCAAGGGGAAGTGTCCAGCCCTAATGGGCTGGCGCACCACTAGGGGCCCACCTCCCCATGCGCCTAGGGTTGAAACCCTAGGGGGAGGGGGCGCCCCACTTGCCTTGGGGGGCAAGGACACCCCCCTGGCCGCCGCCCCCCCTGCAGATTGGATCTGCAGGGCTCTGGCGCACCCCCCTGGCCCCCTATATATATGTGGGGGGAGAGGGCAGCCGGACCCAAGCCCTGGCGCCTCTCCCCCTCCCGTCACACCTCCATACTCCCAACGCAGGGCGCCCGGCGAAGCCCTGCTGCGATCTCCACTGCATCCACCACCACGCCGTTGTGCTGCTGGATCTCTGACGACTTCTCCTCTCCAATTGCTGGATCAAGAAGGAGGTGATGTTGCTGTACCGAACGTGTGTTGAACGCGGAGGTGCCGTCCGTTCGGCGCTAGATCATCGGTGACGAAGAACGCGAAGAGTACGACTACTTCATCCACGCTTCTTCGAAAGCTTCCGCACGCGATCTACATAACGGTATGTAGATGCACTCTTATTTGCTCGTTGCTAGATGTCTCCTTAGTTGGATCTTGTGAAAGCGTAGATTTTTTTTGAATTCTGCTACGTTCCCCAACAATTTTTGGTATTTTTGGTTATAAGAACAGAAAGTAAAAGAGGAAAAGTAAAGTAGATTGTAGATTGATATGTTGAGAACAGACCCGGGGGCCATAGTGTTCTCTAGTGGCTTCTCTCATGATAGCGATATTCTACGGCGGATAAACAAATTACTATCGAGCAATTGATAGAGAAGCGAATAATTATGAGACTATCTAGCCATGATCATTATATATAGGCATCACGTCCGAGACAAGTAGATCAAAACGATTCTGCATCTACCACTATTACTCCACACATCGACCGCTATCCAGCATGCATCTAGTGTAATGAGTTCATAAGAACAGAGTAACGCCTTAAGCAAGATGACATGATGTAGAGGGATAAACTCAAACTTAGTGATATAAACCCCATCTTTTTATCCTCGATGGAAACAATACAATACGTGCCTTGCTGCCCCTACTGTCACTGGGAAAGGACACCACAAGATTGAACCCAAAGCCAAGCACTTCTCCCATTGCAAGAACTATAGATCTAGTAGGTTAAACCAAACCAATAATTCGAAGAGACTTGCAAGGATATTATAATCATACATAAAGAGTTCAGAGAAGAACCAAATATTTCTCATAGATAATCTTGATCATAAACCCACAATTCATCGGATCTCGACAAACACACCGCAAAAATAGAATACATCGAATAGATCTCCTCGAAGACCCAGGAGAACTTGGTATTGAGATCCAAAGAGAGAGAAGAAGCCATCTAGATACTAGCTATGGACCCGAAGGTCTATGGTAAACTACTCACAACTCATGGTGAGGCGATGATGATGATGTAGAAGCACTCCGTGGAAGATCCCCCCTCCGACGGAGCTCCGGAACAGGCCCCAAGATGGGATCTCACGGGAACAGAAGGTTGCGGTGGTGGAACTAGGGTTTTCTCTGTTGTTCTGATAGTTTCGGGGTACGTAGGTATATATAGGAGGAAGGAGGGCACCGGGGGCCAAACGGGGCGCCCACGAGGTAGGGGGCGTGCCCTATAGGGTGGGGGGGCGCCCCCACCCTCGTGGACGCCATGTCAGCCCTACTCCGTGGTTCTCAAGTCTCCCGTGCGTATTTTGCTCCAAAAATATCTCTCCCGAAGGTTTCATTCCGTTTGGACTCCGTTTGTTATCCCTTTCTTGTAAAACCCTAAAACAGGCAAAAAACAGCAATCTGGACTGGTCCTTTGGGTTAGTAGGTTAGTCCAAAAAATAATATAAAAGCGTATAACAAAGCCCATTAAACATCCAAAACATCATAAATAATAGCATGGAACAATCAAAAATTATAGATACGTTGGAGATGTATCAGAGGAGCAGCGCTAGGGTTCGGTGCATGCTGAACTTTTTAGGTGGTGCGCTGTAGGTGTTTCATCGGGGGAGGAAAGGAAACTATGTGAGGTTTTTTTTTGTGAAGGTATGTTAGCATTGGAGGTGTTTCATCGGAGGAAGAAAGCAAACTACAAGAGTTTTTTGTGTGTGAATATGTGTTAAGGCGGGACAACGGCCAAGCACTCCTTGACCTTGATGCATGCATCCAACGGTGGAAAATTAGTAATTCAAAGATCAGACGGCTAATTTGTTTAGTTTTTGAGGATTAACGTGGAGCCTCATATGGTGCCTCCAATTAGTAAATATATATAAGATAAGATTGCATCTGCTTACTTTACAGAGTATACCTTTGATAATGACATGCCTTCTTGTTTTTGATACATACTACACCTGTCTAGTAACCATGTTCTTACATCAAACTAATGCTCTTGTGTATTCCTCATCAATTACTTATGACGAGACAGTCAGGCCAGTGGGTTACTGTGAGACGTGCTACTCCTTTAAAGGGTGCAGTGTCATCCTCCCCACATGATTCTCAAGAAATAGCAAGGCTAGATGAAGATAGTCAACGTAGCTCTGTAGTTGCTGACCGCATTTCCCCTACACCACCATCGCAGGTGCTTGCTCTTACTTGGCAGTGTGATATGTGGTTGCATGTTGCATATGGTGTCTACCTTGTATTGCTTCTAATTAGTGTAAACTACATCTACTTAGTTAACACATTATACCTGTGAATATGACATGCCTTCCTGTTTTTGGTACATACTACGTCTGTCTATTAACCATGTTCTTACATCAAACTACTTATCTTGTGTGTCCCACATCTATCACCTTCAAATTGGCAGTGTGATATTTGTTGCATCTTGCATATCATTTCAAGCATGTACTGCCTCTAATTAGTTCAAATGCCAGTTATGATGAGACACTTTTTACTTGGTACAGTGATTTTGGTTGGATCTTCAATATGACGTCTAGCTTGCATTGCTTCTAATTTGTTGAAATGCCTTCTGATTAGTGTTTTTTCGTACATATTCCATCCTCCTACAATGCGGTTGCCTTAAATAAAAGTTATGTTCATTAGTATCATGTATCAACGAATTTGGAAGAGCGGTTTTCATTCCTTTTTCTTGTGGGTTTGACTTGACAAGGAAAAATCTAAAAGGAAGAATGCACGGGATGATGGTGGTCCTCTGGAGCAACCGAAATAGATGATCTATGCAGATTCTCCTGCTACTCCTACTGTACTGCAAGTTCTAAATATAATCCCCCCTACTCCACAACCCAAGGTTCTTGCTCTAACATGGCAGTGTGATATCTGGTTGCATGTTGCATATTGTGCCTAGCTTGTATTGCTTCTAATTTGTTAAATCCATCTCCTTAGTTTACACATTATACATGTGAATATGACACACCTTCCTATTTTTGGTACATACTACATCTGCCTATCACACCATGTTCTTACATCAAACTATTGTTCTTGTGTGTCCTGCATCTATCACTTATGATGAGACAGTCATGCCTGTGGGTTAGTATGAGTTGCGCTACTCTTATTAAGAGTGCAGTTTCATCCTCTCCACATGATTCTCAAGAAACAGCTAGTCTAAATGAAGATATTCAATGTAGCTCTCTAGTTGAAGACCCCATTGATACGTCTCCAACATATCTATAATTTATAAAGTATTCATGCTGTTTTATTATCATTCTTGGATGTTTTATAATCATTTTATATCATTTTTTGGGACTAACATATTGACATAGTATCAAGTGCCAGTTGCTGTTTTTGCTTGTTTTTTACATCGCAGAAAATCATTACCAAACGGAGTCAAAACACCGTTAAACTTTTTGGAGATTTTTATGGACCAGAGCAGCACCTGGGGGTGCCCTGAGGGGGGCACAACCCACCAGGGCGTGCCAGGGCCCCAGGCTCGCCCAGGTGGGTTGTGCCCCCCTCGGTGGCCTCCCGCACCACTTCTTTACCCTATAAATTCCCAAATATTCTGAAAACCCTCGAGGTGAACCTAGTTCGGAAGTTCCGCCGCCACAAGGCTCTATAGTTCACAACATCCAATCTAGGGCCCTTTTTCGGCACTCCGTTGGAGGGGGAAATCATCACCGGTGGCCATCCTCATCATCCCGGTGGCCACCATGGTGAGGAGGGAGTAGTCCACCCTCGGGGGCGAGGGTTTGTACCAGTAGCTATGTGTTTAATCTCTCTCTCTCTCGTCTTCTTGAGATGCATGATCTTGATGTATCATGGGCTTTGTTAACATAGATGTATCATATGATGATTCTCCCCTCTCTACTCTTGTTGTGATGAATTGAATCTTTACCCTTTGAAGTTGTGTCATGTCGGATTGAATGTTCAGATTTGAGAACACATGATGTATGTCTTGCGGTATGAATACTTGAGGTGAAAATGGGGCATCATATTGATTCACTTGATGTATGTTATGGCACTCAACTTGCGGATTCCCGCGATGACATTGGGGTAATCTATGCATAGGGGTTGATGCATGTTTTTATTATCTTTCCTCCGGTAGAAACTTTGGGGTCTCCCTGTAATTCTTTGTGTGGATTGAATATTATGATCATGAAGTTGTTTGATGCATATCGTAGAATCAACTCATGGATATTTACGGTGACATTGGAATATCTAGGTGACATTAGAGTTGGTTGATGTGTGTCATATGGTGTTATTTTAGTACGTACTCTTGGTTAGATTGATCGGAAAGAATAGCTTTGTGTTATTTTAGTACGGACTCTAGGATAGATTGATCGGAAATAACAACTTTTGTTGGCGAACGTAGTATTTCAAAAAAAATATTACGATCACGTAAGATCTATCTAGGAGAAGCATAGCAACGAGCGGGGAGAGTGTGTCCACGTACCCTCGTAGACCGAAAGCGGTAGCGTTTAGTAACGCGGTTGATGTAGTCGAACGTCTTCACGATCCAACCGAACCAAGTGCCGAACGTACGGCACCTCCGTGTTCAGCACACGTTCAGCATGATGACGTCCCTCGAGCTCTTGATCCAGTTGAAGAAGAGGGAGAGGTTCTTCAGCACGACGGCGTGGTGACGGTGATGATGAAGTTATCGGCGCAAGGCTTCACCTAAGCACTGCAACGATATGACCGAAGTGTGTAACTATGGATGGGGGCACCGCACATGGCTAAGAGATTGTCTGTTGTGCTTTGGGGTGCCCCCTGGCCACGTATATATAGGAGGGAGAGGAGGAGGCCGCCGGGCAGGTTGGGCGCGTCCTAAGGGGAGTCCAACTAGGATTCCCAATCCTAGTTTGAGTCCCCTTCCTTTCCAAGAGAGGGAGAGAGGGAAGGAGAAGGAAGGGGAGAAGGAAAGAGCGGGGCGCCGCCCCCTCCCTAGTCCAATTCGGACTTGCGATGGGGGGCGCGCTGCCTCCCCTTGTGGCCCTTCTCTCCTTTCCACTAAAGCCCATTAAGGCCCAATACTTCCCCGGACGAATTCCGTAATTCTTCGGTACTCCGAAAAATACCTGAATCACTCGGAACCTTTCCGATGCCCGAATATAGCCTTCCAATATATAAATCTTTACCTCTCGACTATTTTGAGACTCCTCATCATGTCCGTGATCTCATCTGGGACTCTGATCAAACTTCGGTCATCAAATCACATAACTCATAATACAAATCATCATCGAATGTTAAGTGTGCTGACCCTACGTGTCGTGGAGTTGTCACGGAAGATGTCCTAGGGGAAGGACTTAGTTGTGGAGCCATTGCGACGTAGTTAGCTTAAAGGGGTTAAAACGGGACAAAGGACATGCGGAGTTTATACTAGTTCGGCCCCTTGCGGTGAAGGTAAAAGCATAATCCAGTTTGAGGTGGTATTGCTAGGGTTTCGATTGCAAGGGAGCGAATACGCTAGCCTAGCTTTCGATCTGTTGTTTCTTGCCCTAAGCCGCTGCCGGGTCGTCTCCTTATATACACGGGTTGACGCTCCAGGGCTTACAGAGTCCCGGCCGGCTCATAAAATGTGTCCGGCCCGGTGACTTATCTTACATCCCTTACGGTACAAGTCAAACATACATGGAGGTTTACACTTACGGGCATTAAGCCGCTTTGGGTTTTGGCCCTTATAACAAGCCTGCTATATGAACCACAATTTTCAACCTTTATGGGCTTGGCCCATGAACCACTATTGGGATAACCCGCCCCCTCCTAGGCGAGTCATAACCAATAGTCATATCCCCAACAATAGGCCCCAGGTTGATTTGAACTTGTTCATGTCAATCTTCAATTCTTTGGAAAATCCGTCTTCATCTTCTTGTGAGATATTGTAACCCGCCATGATGTCATTCCCTAAGATTGTGGTGACCCGCCATGACGTCACCTGTCGTTAATATTACGTATGGGCAAAATCTTCAACAAATCTCCTCGTTTCAATGACCCTCCAAAAATCGAGGCACCCGCACAGTCACATATCCATTTTCTTGTCTCCTCGATTCCCGCGCCTGTCACTTATCCTTCCAGCCTTATAAATAGGACCATGGGTCCCCTTTCACTTTCCTCCTTTGCCTTCTCATCTTTGTGTTCTTCCTCGCAACACTCCAGCGTGCTCGAGCTCCGATGCCGTCGGTCTTCATCCAATGCATCAACTCCGGCCGCTGCATCACCCTGAACGAACCAGAACATTGTGGCGCCCCTCTGCTGTTCATCAGCGTCGGTAAACATTCGCCTTTCCTCTTACTAGATCTGCCTTAGGGTTTCCCTGTTCGTCGATGTTTATCACCGTCCCTCCTTCTCTTTCTTAGATCGCATAGCTTTGATTTGAAAATGACACGGATCTTGTGCGGTAGCAGTTTTAGCACTTGTTTTTTAATATCAGAACATATCCTCATTGGAACAGATCTCATCTGAGCATTCCTACTTTTCTACTGCCGCCTCCTTAGGTTTAGATTTTATTTCATTTCTCTGAACTACTGTAGATCCAATCTTGTAGCTCCAACCTGTGAAACCTGTTTGTCCCAACACTTATAGCTCCAATCTGTGAAATCTATGAAAATTTGCTCCTGTTAGATCTTGAATACTAGTGCTCATCATGGCGGCTTATATCACCGGCTTATAATTGTCCATATATCATTAGGCCCCATTAAAGCCGCCATTCTGAATATATACCGTAGCTTTTTATTTCTAGCTTAATGAATCAATTTGAATCGGCAATTTTTTTATTTCTTTTAGGCTTCTCTCTTCGCAATGCCACCAAAGACAGTCACTTCATGTAATTGGGTTCCCTCCGTTGTCACTGAGGGTACACTCAAAGACTTTGTCGACATCGGGTACTTGCCAGCAAAAACCGTCATGCATTATCGCGCCCCTAATCCATGCGAAGAAAGACCTGAGCCAAAGGATGACGAAGTCATTGTTTTTACGGATCACATGAATCGGGGCTTCTCACCACCCGGTTCTAGGTTTTTCCGAGACGTTCTGCACTTTTTTCAACTCCATCCTCAAGACATCGGACCTAATTTCGTGTCAAACATCTGCAACTTCCATGTCTTCTGTGAAGTATACCTTCAAGAGGAGCCCAATATCGAACTCTTTAGAGAATATTTCTATTTAAACCACCAAAACGAGTTTACGAACGGACCCAGCTTGGAACTTGGTGCGGTCTCAATTCAACGAAGAAGAGATGCCATCTTCCCCTATGCTCGCTTGCCGAGTCACCCCAAGGATTGGAACCAAACATGGTTTTACTGCAAAGATACCTCTCCAGCTGATGAAAATCCATTGCCGGGTTATCATATCCAACGTCTTGACCCAAAGCATCCTCTTCCTGAAAAGCTTACCGCTGCTGAACGTAAAAAGCTTACTCCCACTATTGTGAAGGTAAAGGCTCTACTGGGAAATGGGTTAACTGGTATTGACTTGGTTCGGCGCTAGGTTTCTTGGCGGATCATACCCTTGAGTCGCCGACCCGGCTTAATGTGTACTTACACGGGTGGTACAAAGGATCCATTACGCCGCAACCCTTTGTGTTTAACTGATGAAACAATCGCTGAAATGACAAAGACCCTTCTGAATGAAGGCCTAGGAGACAACAACAAAGTGGGTCTGAACCCTTTCTGCAAACTTAACCTGCCACCAGATGCAAGTCTTAACTTACCTTACTTTTACTTTATCATTGGAATATTCTATTAACTCAACCTTGCCGATTTTCATAGGCTAAATCCGGTTTCTGGAAGAAAAAATATGACCATGAAGCTGCCAAAATGGCCAGGGCTGCCAAGAAAGCCGCCAAGAAAACCGCCAAATAGACAAAGAAGAAACCAAGTGCTTCTGATATGTTTGAACTAAATGAAAGCTCTGAGTCGGAGGTAGCCCTTGACTCTCTTGGCTCCTTTTTCAATTATCTTATTGAGACTGATTATTATCAGGATGATACGGGGTCCAGCCAGGCAGTTGAAGAAGAGGTAATTATTATTTCCTCCGGCTCAGAACCTTTGCCAAGACAGAAAATTCAACGAGTTACCTGGAAAGTAACCTTTTCACACCCCTCAGCTCATTTGGATCCTCACATTCTTTTGAAGCAACAGCAGCACGAGAACCGGCGACAGACTCGGAACAGCGAAGGTGAAGAATTGTCCTACGGCTTACCGAATACTCCAGTTCGACGGAAACGTCAAAACAAGGTCCTTCCACACTTAAAATATTTTTATCCACTGGCGGGTCTCATTTGCCAGCCACTTAATTCTTCCGATTCAAACTACCAGGAGGTTTCTCGCTCTTCCTCGGGCGATTCATCACAGACCCAGTTGCTGGCTTTCAAAACTGCCCCTAGGTAATAATAATTACTTTTTATTTTGTTCCTCCTTATGCCTTTATGATTGTACTGATTTGTCATAACATGTACAGTGGCCAAGCAAAGCTTAGCAAGAAGGCAAAGGTGACTAAGCCAGCTGAAGATCCCAGCACCATATGCTTCTAAAAGGCAACCAAAAGAAACTGCCCATGATGTTTCGCTTGAAATTCCTGATATCTCCCTTGAGCGCACAAATGTCAGTTCTTTAAACACTGAATCATGAAGCCCACTTAAACCATCAAAAGAACATAGCGAAGATATGATGATCACTGGCACCAGCTTTAGATAACCGGGATATCCAACTGTCTTGGCCAAGCACTCCACCAAATAGGAGGTCCTTGAAAAGCGGAAAGTGAGGTTTGACGTCACTCACTATGCGCAACTGAGTAGCAGCGAGGTACTTTCTGGCTACCTCAATCAAGTACATACCAGACATGATCTTGAAGTTGATATGGAGAAGCAGATGCATAAAAAATTTGAGGTATGAATTCCTGCTTTGAATAAGTTATGTACATCCTGCCAGCCCCCAAGTCGACTGAGTATGATAAAATTGAATACGCTATAGACTTATAATAACATGAGCATCTTTAGTAGAATTCTTCGAAGGCCGGCTTTCACCATTATAGCTAAACAGGATTTTGATTAACATTGCATCCATAGTCCCCAAGGGACGGCTTAATCAGCATGAATGAGTCGGTCATGTTCACCATTGTTTGTAAATAGGGCTTACATGTATAGTCTCCATAAACCGGCTATCATTGCTTATGGCACCATCGGGTTATCATAAAGGAGTAAGAAGACACAATCGATATGCATTAGCCCCCAAGTGCCAAGTACTCCTGCGTGCAAAGTGCTTGGGACTTATTGATATGAACCGGTGTATGAAGAATGTTTCAGCAGGCATTAGCCCCCAAGTGCCACATTTTGTTGCTAGCAAAAGGCTTGGGACTCATATTCCTGTAATCCGGATATGAATGTATTTTTGTAACTCTGTGTTTGTACAGAATACCACTGCTAAACTTCAATCACAATTGGCTGATGCAAAGACCCGGCTGAAGAATCAAGAATCTGAGACCCGGAAAGCTGAGTCAAAATTCCAATTTAGTGTGGCTGAAACAGAAAAGCTGAAGGCCAGTTTTGAGATGGAAAAACTGCTTGGGCCGAAGAAATGACTGCTTTGATGCAGTGAGCTGAAAAGGCAGAGGCGGCTCTTGAAGAGGTGACCACTGAGCTCACCGGTCTAAAACACCGTGTATCCCAGATGGTTTCTTCTATCTTTGGTGAGTTGCCTTGCTAATCTTCAAAAGTGAATCTTGTGTTTGATAGTATAAACCACCTCTAACCAATCTATGACTTATGCAGGTCGCAAGAGTAACAATCTTAACCAAGATATACTTGTGAAGCTCAAAGCTGTGTACACACTTGTTGAACAACTATACACTAGAGCTCAGCGTGCACTGGCCACGATCTCTCCGGCCAATCAGGCACCTACTCTCTTGGTAGATGTCTTGAAAAAACTTTCTGTGTTGTCTGCTAGGATAGACGAGATGAAGCGATCGTCTGCAAGAGCCGGCGCCGTGACAGCTTTGAGCCGGGCCAAGGCATGGTTACCAGAGCTAGACCCGTCTGATGTAGCGACTGGATATCCAAGCTTTAAAGAAGACGTCACTGCATTTGATCAAAAGAACTTTGCTGCCTGTGTGAAAGAGATACGTCCTCTGGCTAGTCTGATTGCAAATGAAATGGATCTCTCAAAGTATCATCCATCTTACAACATGGAGAATCAGAAGATGCCCACTCAAGCTTATAAAGTGATGGATTTAATCCCTCCAATCCGTAAGCATACTTTTGCCCCTAAAGTTGACACGTCTGAACTTATAGATGATGAAGCTGAATTTCAAGCTCTGTATGGCATCGATTGGTCATCACCAAACTTTCCTTTCAGACAGAGGAGGACGAAGAACCGGAGAAGGATGATCCAGAAGCCTCAAGTCAGCAAGGCCGAGAAGAGTGAACCGTCGGGCGGTTCATATATTTGATCGTTTGAAAACACTTGATCTTGTTTGGCTCACATAGTCATGTAATAGGGTAGTGAAACTCTAGTCCTCCGTGCCATCGAGCACGGTTCTATTTTGCGCAATACTGTTGATACACCAGTTTAAGAAACTATCCCTTCAAGCTTATAATAGCATTAATTTATACAGATCAAATCGATCATTACCCTACGCACAAACAGATAACAAGCGCCCTGGCCGGTTTACCACCGGGCGGTTCATGATACCCAATTGACACCACTGGGATGGATAGTCCATAACCAAGGCCGGTTTAACCACAATGTTGATACAATTGTGAAATAAAGAATCGTACATGTGGTGCCTGCTTAGACTGTCGGCTTATCAGCCCCATGTAGTTAGATTTTTTAGAGCTATAACTCTAAACATAAGATTATTATCCTCTGGCGACTTAGAGTCTGCCATCCTGACAGGTTGCAAAGACCCAAAGATGCTTCAAATATGATACATAGATAGGGCATCTTGGCCCGACTTGTAAAAAACCATGAAGCAAGAAAAAAGCGATGAAATAAAGACAAAAATAGAAAATCAAAAAATCCGAGGCTTTTGTAGGCCGCCAAGCAAAAGTTTCTTCTTCATTGAAACTAACCTGTTGGCCACTGGAAGGTACGTGCTTTCTGTGAGCCGGCTCTCACAGTACCCAATCGACATTTGAACCTAGATAAATTCAGGTCTCTATTTAAAGATAGACTTATCTAGAGAACGCGGGGTCAGAGTTGCATCACGCATCACAGGCCGATTTATCCAAGTTTCAAGGAAGGCGGCTTATGAGCCTGGATCTAAACTGACTATCTGTAAGCCGTGCTCTCACATGACAAACCGGCGTTTTAACCTTAACAAGCTCAGGATCTTTGGCGAATACACCGTAAAAGATTGATTGCTAAGAGTTCGGTGGGTCAATCAAGATTACCTGATGGAGAAGAAGCAGCTGGTATACAGGTAGGATGACCCGGAAAAGTTATGTCCTCTTTGGTGAATACACCTATGTTTGAACAAGATAACCTGGTCAAGAGGGTAGTAACGCTATGTTCTCTCTGGTGAATACACCTATGTTTGAACAGGAAGGCCCCAAGTGACATACTTACAAATTGTGCTCGTCGGGGACCTATGTTTGAGCTATGCTGTGCATCCAACTCTCTTTGGTCCCTATAAGCTGGGCGTCAAGCCTCTTAAGTGAACATGTAAGATGACGATAAAGACTCAGCTTCGGAGAAGTAAAACGGCAGAGGCCCTGAATTATCAGGGATGCCAATTTTATTATACTGCTTCAAATATATACATCATCAAACTATGTACATCATGAGAGCCGGTAGCTCAAGTATAGTAGGGCCAAAGATGAGCAATACTCCATGGCCGACGGGTCTCCTCCTCGATGTGTGTTAGTCCTCGTGTTCTCGAATGTCAATAAGATAGTATGAACCATTATGCAGATTCTTGCTAACCACAAAAGGTCCTTCGCAAGGCGGTGATATTTATGCATATCAGTTTGATCCTGGATAAGCTAGAGCACCAAGTCACCTTCCTTAAAGGTTCTGGTTTTGACCCGGCGGCTATGATAACGACATAGATCTTGTTGATAAATCACCGAACGAGCCGCCGCGAGATCTCGTTCCTCATCCAACAGGTCCAATGCATCCTGACGTGCCCTTTCATTATCAGCTTCAACATAAGCTGCCACACAGGGCGAATCATGACAGATGTCTGCTACTTCTTGAGCTTGCGTTGTATTCCCTCGAAGAGGAAAGGGAGATGCAGCACAGTAGCGTAAGTATTTCCCTCAGTTTTTGAGAACCAAGGTATCAATCCAGTAGGAGACCACGCGCGAGTCCCTCGCACCTGCACAAACAAATAAGAACTTCGCAGCCAACGCGATAAGGGGTTGTCAATCCCTTTAGGTCACTTACGAAAGTGAGATCTGATAGAGATGATAGTTTATATTTTTGGTATTTTTAGTTTAATAAAATAGCAAATAAAAGCGGTAAAAGTAAAGTAGATGTAGATTGATATGTTGAGAATAGACCCGGGGGCCATAGTTTTCTCTAGTGGCTTCTCTCATGATAGCGATATTCTACGGCGGGTAAACAAATTAATGTCGAGCAATTGATAGAAAAGAGAATAATTATGAGACTATCTAGGCATGATCATTGTATATAGGCATCACGTCCTAGACAAGTAGACCGACTCCTGCCTGCATCTACTACTATTACTCCACACATCGACCGCTATCCAGCATGCATCTAGTGTATTGAGTTCATACGAACAGAGTAACGCCTTAAGCAAGATGAAATAATGTAGAGGGATAAACTCAAGCAATATGAAATAAACCCCATCTTTTTATCCTCGATGGCAACAATACAATACGTGCCTTGCTGCCCCTACAATCACTGGGAAAGGACACCACAAGATTGAACCCAAAGCCAAGCACTTCTCCCATTGCAAGAACTATAGATCTAGTAGGCCAAACCAAACCAATAATTCAAAGAGACTTGCAAGGATATTATGAGCACACATAAAAAGTTCAGAGAAGAACCAAATATCTTTCATAGATAACCTTGATCATAAACTCACAATTCATCGGATCTCAACAAACACACCGCAAAAAGAGATTACATCGAATAGATCTCCTCGAAGACCGAGGAGAACTTTGTATTGAGATCCATAGAGAGAGAAGAATCCATCTAGATACTAGCTATGGACCCGAAGGTCTGTGGTAAACTACTCACAACTCATGGTGAGGGCGATGATGATGATGATGAAGGCCTCCGCGATGGATCCCCCTCCGGTGGAGCTCCGGAACAGGCTCCAAGATGGGATCTCCACGGGAACAGAAGCTACGGCGGTGGAATTAGGGATTTCTCTCTGTATTTGGAGTTTCTGGGGTACGTGGACTTATATAGGAATAAGGAGGGCACCTGGGGACGCTCGAGTGGGCCTTGAGGCAGGGGGGCGCGCCCTGGGAAGGGGGGCGCGCCCCCACCCTCGAGGGCCACTTGAGGCTCCCCTGACGTGGTTCTCAAGTTCCTCTGGCGTGATTTTCTCCAAAAATATCTCTCGCGAAGGTTTCATTCCGTTTGGACTCCGTTTGATATTCTTTTTCTGCAAAACCCTGAAATAGGCGAAAAACAACAATCTAGACTGGGCCTTTGGGTTAGTAGGTTAGTCCCAATAATGATATAAAAGTGAATGATAAAGCCCATTAAACATCCAAGACGTCATAAATAATAGCATGGAACAATAAAAAATTATAGATACGTTGGTGATGTGTCAAGCATCCCCAAGCTTAATTCCTGCTCGTCCTCGAGTAGGTAAAATGATAAAAAAAGAATTTTTGATGTGGAATGCTACCCAATATAGTTTTTCAATGTAATTCTCTTAATTGTGGCATGAATGTTCAGATCTGAAAGATTCAAGATAAAAGTCTATTGACATAAGAAATAACAATACTTCAAGCAATACTAACAAAGCAATCATGTCTTCTCAAAATACCATGGCTAAAGAAAGTTATCCCTACAAAATCATATAGTCTGGCTATGCTCCCTCTTCATCACACAAAATATTCATATCATGCACAACCCCGATTTCATCCAAGCATTTGCTTTCATACTCTATCTTTTCAAACCTTTCAACTTTCACGCAATACATGAGCGTGAGCCATGGATATAGCACTATGGGTGGAATAGAGGTGGTTGTGGAGAAGACAAAAAGGAGGGAGATAGTCTCACATGGACTAGGCGTATCAACGGGCTATGGAGATGCCCATCAATAGATATCAATGAGAGTGAGTAGGGATTGCCATGCAACGGATGCACTAGACCTAAATATGAATGAAGGCTCAACAAAAGAAACTAGTGGGTGTGCATCCAACTTGCTTGCTCATGAAGACCTAGGGAATTTGAGGAAGCCCATTGTTGATATATACAAGCCAAGTTCTATAATGAAAATTCCCACTAGTATATGAAAGTGACTAAACATGAGACTCTCTACAATGAAGAACATGGTGCTACTTTGAAGCACAAGTGTGGAAAAGATAGTAGCAATTGTCCCTTCTCTCTTTTCTCTCACATTGTTTTGGAGGGGCTTTCTCTTTTTTTTATTAGCCCCTCTCTATTTTTTGGGCCATCTCCTTTTTTTTATTAGCCTTTCCTCACATGGGACAATGCTCTAATAATGATGATCATCACACTTTTTATTACAACTCGATATTACAACTCGATACTACAACAAGTATGACTCTACATGAATGCCTCCGGCGGTGTACCGGGATATGCAATGAACCAAGAGTGACATATATGAAAAATTATGCATGCTGGCTTTGCCACAACTACGACGTCAACTACATGATCATGCATGGCAATATGACAATATGATGCGTGTCATATAAACGGAACGGTGGAAAGTTGCATGGCAATATATCTCGGAATGGCTATGGAAATGCCATGATAGGTAGGTATGGTGGCTGTTTTGAGGAACAATATGGTGGCTGTTTTGAGGAAGGATATATAGTGGGTTTATGGCACCGGTGAAAGTTGCGCGGTACAAGAGAGGCTACCAATGGTGGAAGGGTGAGAGTGCGTATAATCCATGGACTCATCATTAGTCATAAGAACTCATATACTTATTGCAAAAATCTATGAGTCATCAAAACAAAGCAATCAACGCATGCTCCTAGGGGGGAGGTTGGTAGGAGTTAACCATCACGCGCCCCCGACCTCCACACAAAGGTTGGCACTCTACAAATACCTCATGCTCTAACTTCGTCACATAGCGGTTCACCATATGTGCATGATACGGGGATCACTAACCTTAACACAAGTATTTCTCAATTTCATAATAACTCCACTATCATGACTCTAATGTCACTATCCTCATATCTCAAAACAATTATCAAGCATCCAACATCTCATTCTATTCAATGCACTTAGTGTGATCTTTTTTACTACATTGACATTGGATGTTTATCATGTGAAGACTAGTTTCTTTAGCCTAAACATATTACCCATGATGTTTTAATAGACTCTCAAATAGATATAAGTGAAGCATGAGAGTTCAACAATTTCTACAAAATATTACCACGACCGTGCTCTAAAAGATATAAGTGAAGCACTAGAGCAAAAACTATTCAACTCAAAAGATATAAGTGAAGCACATAGAGTGTTCTAACAATTTCTAGGTCATTTTTAACTCTCTCAAATAGGTGTGTCCAGCAAGGATTATGGTGGCAAACTAACAAGCAAAGACTCAAATTATACAAGACGCTCCAAGCAAAACACATATCATGTTGCGAATAAAAATATAGCTCCAAGTATAGTTACCGATGGATGAAGACGAAAGAGGGGATGCCTTCCCGGGGCATCCCCAAGCTTAGGCTTTTGATTATCTTGAATTTACTTGGGGTGCCATGGGCATCCCCAAGCTTAGGCCTTTGCTACTCCTTGTTTCATAGTCCATCAAAGCAATACTCAAAACTTGAAAACTTCACAACACAAAACTTAGACAAAAATTCTCGTGAGCACCGTTAATATAAGAAAGCAAGCCACTACTCAAAGGTACAGCAATGAATTCATTCTTTGTTTATATTGGTGTTAAACCTACTTGTGACACCCCGAGACCGGTGCGCCAGGTGTCAGCCAGTTATTCGTTGTCAGTGCCTTGTCATCTACTTGCGTGTTGCATCTTGACATGTCATCTTGTGTGTTGCATCAGCATGTTTTAGAAACTTGCATCCGTCCGGTCCCACTCGTTCCTTCCCGTTGTCCGTTTCTAGTTCCGACGCACTTGCGCGTGCCCGTGGCTTCCCGGAGTCCTTCTTTCGTGTTTCGCCGTGTAACGTTTCCGGAGTGGCGTGAGACTTGTCGTGCGATGTTGTTTTGATACGTGTAACCCGCCTGTCAAGTTTTGTCGCGTTTGGAGTTCGTTTGGTGCTCCAACAGTTATCCTCGTGGGCTAAAAGTACCTCCTCTTTGAGGCCCAAGACCCCCCTCCAACAGCCCACCAACCCAGCTCAAACCCTTCCCTTCATCTAGGCCGTTCAATTGTGTTCTCGTGGCTGAAAACCTCTCCTCATTTGGACTACCCTAGCTCCGTGTGCCTATATAAACGTCCACCCCTCTCCAATTTTGCGTCCAAAACCCTAGTGTTTCCACCTCCGCCGCGCAGTGTTTCCACCGACCGCCGTCCGTGCTTCCACCGTCGCCGCGCTGTGCTTCCATCGCCGCCGCGTAGTGCATCCTCGCCCGCCGCTCAGTGCTTCCACCCCGCCGCGTGGGCCCGCGGGGCCCAGCGCCGGCCCGCCGCGCCGCGATCTGGGCTGAGCTCCTGCCGCCGCGCCCTTCTTCCCCGCCTCCGGCTCGGCGCCGCCGCCGCCAGGATCCCGCCGGCCACCTCCTCCGGGCCCCTCTCGCCGGAGGACCGCCGCCCTTCGACCACCTTGCCGCCAGGCCCGGAGGCCGCCGCCGCCGCCGGCCTCCTCTCGCCGCCCGCCGCCGGCCTCCTCTCGCCGGCCGCCGCCGGCCGCCGGAGGGATCAAAGCCGCCGCCGCTCGGGATCGAGCAGGAGCGCTCGAGGGAGCCTCCCGATCCGGTCGGGATCCAGGCGCCAGGCGCCCAAACCCTAGCGGATCTGCCCGCGACCCGCTTCGGATCCGGCGCCCGTTGACCGATCCGCGCCCGTTTGACCCGCAGCAGGTTGTCTCTCGTTTTTTGGCTAAGTCCCTAGTTGTTTTTCAGTGTCTGATGCATATTTGTGATGAGGATATCTTTTACTGTGCTTGTCCGATTTGTGTGTATGATATGTCAAAATGATCGTGGTGACTTGTACTATGTTTTGTTCCATTGTGTCATGCATGTTTGAGGTCATCTAGATGTCTTAATCTTCATGAGAAGAGTGCTACTTGTTATAAACTGCTGCTATTAGTTGTTTTTATGCCATGTTTGATATGTGATAACTTGTTGCATGTTTATCCAAATGATGCAAATGATATGTCCACATGTTCGTCATGAGATGCTCTACATGTTGGTTGCTTTAGCTTGCATGATAGAATTCATATTGCCATGCTTATCTCCTTTGCAAAAGTGCTTGTGGCTATTAGGTTGTTAAACTTGTTACGAGATGCCTAGTTGAGGAGCTTGTTGCTATTGATGTGTTTGCCCCCATGTCACATGCCTAGATGTTTTAGGATCTCCATCATGTGTACTTTGCTGTGGTGCCAACCACTTGCCATGTTATGCTTTGAGGTGACTTAAACTTGCTCACAAACATGCCATGATAATACTGCTGTTCTAACACTTAGTGAAATTTCACTAAGTCTGGAATCTGTAATATTCAGATGCCATGTTTGCTTGTTGTTCTAGGCAAATCCATGATAGTTTTGGGGTGACTATTGATGTTTCCATGTTGTATATGTTGTTGTCTATCCATTCATGCCTTCACTTGCTCATTTGACCTGCGGTAGCTTATTTAATTTTTGCTCCCAAGTTGCTATAAAATGTTGCTGTCAGGGTTTTAGTGTCATGATCAAAATGTTGTAGCTTGTTGCTTTTGATCCATGCCTCCTATGGAGATGCTCCAATGGACTTGTTTGTTGTAGGATATGTCTATTTCATGTTCAAGCTTCTTATCACCATGTTTGAGTGATGTAGCTTATATTTATCATGCTCCAAAGTTGCTATGTGGCTGTTAACTTCAGCTTGTTGTTATATCTCGTTTCATGTGTATCTTTTAGCCCGTTGCTCTGTTTGGGGTGTTCTTCATATGAAACTTGTGTGATTTTGCATGTAGAATCATAATATCATCTTGTTAACATGTTTGGAGTGAGTTTGGTTGATGTTGAGTGCATCTTGCACCGTTGCCATGTTGTGCTTCCTACCTTGCCATGTTATGCTTCCTGTATAGACTTGTTATGCTTCCTGTATAGACTTGATGTGCTTCATGTATAGATTTGTCATGCATCATACCTTGCCATGTTATGCTTCATAGACTTGCTGTGCTTCCTGTATAGACTTGTCATGCATCATACCTTGCCATGTAATGCTTCCTGTATAGACCTGCTGTGCTTCCTATATAGACTTTTTTGCATCATACTTGGTTGAGCATATTGTTATGTTCTTGAGTGGTTTGTTTACCGTATTTCTTGCTTCTTCTCGTTAGTGCTTGTTCCGTTACGTTCATGAGGATTCGATCGTCTACCCGTGGTTCTTCTTCATGGCTTCTTCTCCGTCTTCTTCACGGAACCGTTCCTCTTCCTTGAGGGATCTCAGGCAAGATGACCAAACCCTTGGATACCTTTACTATCATTGCCTTTGCTTAGTTGTCTCGATGCTATCGTTATATGTCGCGCTACCCATCTTATTGTCAGCCCTCTCCTTGTTGCCATGAAACCTCTAACCTTTGAAACCTTCCTAGCAAAACCATTGTTTGGCTATGTTATCCGCTTGCTCAGCCCCTCTTATAGCGTTGTTAGTTGCAGGTGAAGATGAAGATTGTTCCAGGAGGGAACTTATTGTTGGAATATCACAATATCTATTATTATTATTAACACACCTATATACTGGGCATGGGTGGAAGGCTTGGCCTTTTGCTCGGTGTTTTGTTCCACTCATGCTACCTTAGGCGCCGATAAACCGGCATTATGTTCCTTGATTTTGCGTTCCTTACACGATGGGTATATGGGGACCCCTTGACACTTCGACTTTGAATAAAACTCCTCCAGCAAGGCCCAACATTGGTTTTTAATTTGCTCATAATAACAACTTAATTAATTAATTAAAATTGCATAGGGGGTCGCGTCCCCGGGGATTCTTTCTACATAGCAGGGGGGCCAGTGCTGATGGTGTTGGTCCCAAACGGGAAGACTGCGGGGCCGCCACGGGGAAACCCGAGGTATCTGGTATAATCTGTAGGATCACCTATCCGGACGTGGACTGAGACGAGATACGCGCGGCTACTATCAGGGTGTCGACACGCCGGGAGGTCTTGCTGGACTTGTTTTACCATTGTCGAAATGTCTTGTGCACCGGGATGCCGAGCCTGATCGGATTTCCCTAAGATAAGGGGTGATGATATTATATTTATCACTTCAGCTAATCGTGAGAGCTTGTGATGGGCTAAGTTGGGACACCCCTGCAGGGTTATGATCTTTCGAAAGCCGTGCCCGTGGTTATGTGGCAGATTGGAATTTGTTAATGTCCGGTTGTAGAAAACTTGACAGAGGATCCGAAGTAAAACACACAACTGTGTGAGTAACCGTGACTGTCTCTTTTCACTTTGAGAAGAGAACACGGTGGGGTTATGCTTGACTCGTACGTAGTTCAGGATCTTTAGCGATCACTACTATTTGCGACCGTTTGCGTAGATGCTCATCTTATTCTTGTACTCGTAAGTTAGCCACCATATATTTATGCTTAGCCGCTGCAGCAACCTCACCACTTTACCTCTTCCTACCTATTAAGCTTTGATAGTCTTGTTACCCATGGTTATGGGATTGTTGAGTCCTCGTGGCTCACAGATACTACAACATCAGTTGCAGGTGCAGGTTTCCGATGTCCTGACGTGAGAGCGTTGTTCGTTGTTTGGAGTTCTTCTTCTTCAGTCTTGGGTTAGGTTCCGGGTCGGCAGCTGATACGTCCAAAACGTATCTATAATTTCTGCTTGCTCCATGCCACTTTTGGGTGATATTGCTATGATATTCATACACTTCCATACACTTTTGATCATATTTAGACTAACTTACTAATCCAGTGCACCCCAGTGCCAGTTTCTGTTTTCGGCTGTTTTTGTATTTCAGGTTTTCACGTTTCGAGAACTGCCCAGAAAAATCCAGAAAAATTATATAAAAAATCAGCGTTCCGGAAACAACACTGCGTCCGAAGGGCAGCCTGGGGGGGGGCCACCAGGGCTCCAGGCGCCCTGGCGGCGCCCCCCCCCTGGGCCGCGCCGGGGGGGCGCCAGGGCCCCCCGAAGCTACCCCGATGCCCTACTTTGGCATATATTTATAGGGTCCTCCAAAACCCTCTGAACAGGAACTCTTTTCGCGATCCCATCTCTGTTCCACCGCCGCCGCCGCTTCCAAGATTGGGAGCACCAGGAGAACTCTTCCCGGCACCCTGCCGGAGGGGAGGATCACCACCGGGAGCTTCTCCACCACCATGGACGCCTCCCGGATGACTCGTGAGTAGTCTCCCTTGGACCATGAGTCCATGACTAGTAGCTATGTGATGTTCTCCTCCCGTTCTTGTGCTTCACTAATTAGTCCTCGTGAGCTGCCCTACATGATCGAGGCATCTATGTAATCCTTATGCTGTTGCTATGTTGAGTTTGCTGGGATCCGATGGATTATGAGATTATGTTCAGATTGATCTTGAGTAATATATTTGATTCACCTCTTTTATATTTTTGTTCATAAGTAATTCTTGCATGTTCTCCGTTGTTATTTATTGCTTTGGCCGAGTAATAGGTAGTGACTCCAAGAGGGAACGTTATGCTCGATTGTGGGTTCATGCCCCTCGATGACTAGCTTGAGTGACAAAAACATGAGTCTAGGGGATGTGCTGTTGCCACAAGGGGGAAAACAACGGTGCTTGTGCCCGCGGGTGCAAGGATTGTTTACTTTACGCAAAGTTCTTTTAATGCAGTTGTCTGTTGCTTTGAGTTTACACTATGGGTGGGGCTCGCAACTTAATACCAGCGAGATGTTCTGGATAGATATCTCAAGGTGGATTATTAGTAGTAGATATTGATGGATTTCGGTCTACTTACTTTGGCGTACCGCCCATGCTTTGAACCTCAACCTTTCTTGCAATGTAGTCAGCATTGGTTTGCGTTCGTGGTCCTGTCAATTGCCCAGCTGTAATTCGTTTACCTCACATAGCTGTTTTATCGTCTTTTGGGAGAGAGACATCACTAGTGAACATCATGAGACTCCGGTCCATATTACCATCATTGATCACATCCGCTATTTACTTTTCGCTTTTACTTACTATTGCAAACATTATCTATTGTTGGAAATATGCCCTAGAGGCAATAATAAAAGAGTTATTATTATATTTCCTTGTTCATGATAATCGTTTATTATCCATGCTATAATTGTATTGATTGGAAACTCAAATACATGTGTGGATGAATAGACAGACTTTGTGTCCCTAGTGAGCCTCTACAGGACTAGCTCGTTGATCAAAGATGACCGCGGTTTCCAGGTCATAGACATGAGTTGTCATTTGGTAACGGGATCACATCATTAGGAGAATGATGTGATGGACGAGACCCAAACGTTAAACATAGCTTTTGATCGTGTCAGTTATCGCTATAGTTTTCTGCATGTCAAGTATAAGTTCCTATGACCATGAGATCATGTAACTCACTGACACCGTAGGAGTGCTTTGTGTGTGCCAAACGTCACAACGTAACTGGGTGACTATAAAGGTACTCTACAGGTATCTCCGAGGGTGTCTGTTGAGTTGACATGGATCGGGACTGGGATTTGTCACTCCGTGTGACGGAGAGGTATCTCCGGGCCCACTCGGTAATACGTCATCTCAATGAGCTCAAAGTGACTAAGTAGTTGGTCACGGGATTATGTATTACGGTAACGAGTAAAGAGACTTGCCGGTAACGAGATTGAACTAGGTATAGAGATACCGACGATCGAATCTCGGGCAAGTAACATACCGACGAGACAAAGGGAACTGTATACGGGATTGCTTGAATCCTTGACATCGTGGTTCATCCGATGAGATCATCGAGAAACATGTGGGAACCAATATGGGTATCCAGATCCCGCTATTGGTTATTGACCTGGGAGTGTCTCGGTCATGTCTACATGGTTTCCGAACCCGCAGGGTCTACACACTTAAGGTTCGGTGACGCTAGGGTTGTTAGTGAGAACAGTGCATGGTTACCGAAGGTTGTTCGGAGTCCCGGATGAGATCCCGGACGTGACGAGGGTCTCCGGAATGGTCCGGCGACGAAGATTGATATATAGGATGAAAGGTTTCGGAGTCCGGAAGTGTTCCGGGGAGCATAGGGAAATCGGCGGATTACCGAAAAGGGTTTCGGGGGTCCCGGAAGTGGTTCTGGGCCTAATGGGCCACAAGGGGGGACACCACAGCCCTCATAGGGCTGTGCGCCCCCCCCCTGGGCCCTCTCCTCATGCGCAAGGGGAGGTGGACCCTCCTAGGGCTGCCGCACCCCCCCTGGCTTGGGGGGCAAGGCACCTAGGGGGGGAAACCCTAGGGCCTGGCCCTTGGCCGCCGCCCCCCCTGCCCTGGCCGCCGGCCCCCCTAGGGGAAACCCTAGGGCGCCCCCCTCTCCTCCTTCCCCCTATATATAGAGAGGTATAGGGAGGGCAGCCAACACACGATTGTGCCTCGGTGCTGCCCTCCCTCTCCCATAACATCTTCATCTCCCGCGGTGCTTAGGCGAAGCCCTGCTGGAATCCTTCTCCACCATCACCACCACGCCGTCGTGCTGCCGGTCTCTCCATCAACCTCTCCTCCACCCCTTGCTGGATCAAGAAGGAGGAGACGTCCCCGAGCCGTACGTGTGAAGAACGCGGAGGCACCGTTGCTTCGGTGCTAGGATCTTCGGCGATCTGAATCGCGGCGAGTACGACTCCATCAACCGCGTTCTTAACGCTTCCGCTTAGCGATCTACAAGGGTACGTAGATCCAACTCTCCTCTCGTAGTAGCATCTCCTAGATTGATCTTGGTGAACGTAGGAAAAATTTTTGTTTCCCATGCAACGTTCCCCAACACCACCACCATGGACGCCTCCCGGATGACTCATGAGTAGTCTCCCTTGGACCATGAGTCCATGACCAGTAGCTATGTGATGTTCTCCTCCCGTTCTTGTGCTTCACTAATTAGTCCTCGTGAGCTGCCCTACATGATCGAGACACCTATGTAATCCTTATGCTGTTGCTATGTTGAGTTTGCTGGGATCCGATGGATTATGAGATTATGTTCAGATTGATCTTGAGTAATATATTTGATTCACCTCTTTTATATTTTAGTTCATAAGTAATTCTTGCATGTTCTCCGTTGTTATTTATTGCTTTGGCCGAGTAATAGGTAGTGACTCCAAGAGGGAACGTTATGCTCGATTGTGGGTTCATGCCCCTCGATGACTAGCTTGAGTGACAGAAACATGAGTCTAGGGGATGTGCTGTTGCCACAAGGGGGAAAACAACGGTGCTTGTGCCCGCGGGTGCAAGGATTGTTTACTTTACGCAAAGTTCTTTTAATGCAGTTGTCTGTTGCATTGAGTTTACACTATGGGTGGGACTCGCAACTTAATACCAGCGAGATGTTCTGGATAGATATCTCAAGGTGGATGATTAGTAGTAGATATTGATGGATTTCGGTCTACTTACTTTGGCGTACCGCCCATGCATTGAACCTCAACCTTTCTTGCAATGTAGTCAGCATTGGTTTGCGTTCGTGGTCCTATCAATTGCCCAGCTGTAATTTGTTTACCTCACATAGCTGTTTTATCGTCTTTTGGGAGAGAGACATCACTAGTGAACATCATGAGACTCCGGTCCATATTACCATCATTGATCACATCCGCTATTTACTTTTCGTTATTATTTACTATTGCAAAACACTATCTATCACTACTATCATTGCTTTTAATCCTTTGTGAACTACAAGGCCGGAGGGATTGACAACCTCTCTGTACTCGTTGGGAGCAAAGTTATTTGAATCTGTGTGCAGGTCCACGTTGATTGCTACTAATCTGGCGCCGTAGCAGTTGACACCTACTTGTTGAACCTAGGAGTCTCTGGGGATTCGATCCTTGGCATCTTTGCTAAGGGAAAACACTTCTACTTACTGCATCTTACACCTTCCACTTGGGGTAACCAACAAGGGGTTCGAGGCCCATCAAGGAGTATTTTCTGGCTCCGTTGCCGGGGACTCCACTCTTCAGGATAGGGGAGTTGCATGCTATCTTTTACCTTTGCTTTTTAGTCTTGTTAGTTTACCTTTCATTTTTGCTTTAGTACCTCTTTATCGAAAATCACAAAAATAGTTATCTTGCTTGCTTGCTATTATGGGTTCCACCGAGAACACCAAGTTGTGTGACTTCACTAGTCACAACAACGATGACTTTATCAGCACACCTATCACTACACCTGCCACTTCAGCACCTTCATATGAAATTAAACCTGCTTTACTGAACTTAGTTATGAGAGAACAATTCTCCGGTGCTGGAGATGATGCTGCTTTACACTTGAACAACTTTGTTGAACTTTGTGATATGAAAAAGTACCAAGAAATAGATGGTAATATTGTTAAGCTTAAGCTTTTTCCTTTCTCCTTGAGGGGAGGAGCTAAAATTTGGTTTCAGTCTTTGCCTAGAAATAGCATAGATTCATGGGACAAGTGCAAAGATGCTTTTATCGGAAAATACTATCCACCTGCTAAAATTATCCAACTTAGAAGTAACATAATGAATTTTAAACAATTGGATAATGAACACGTTGCCCAAGCTTGGGAACGTATGAAATCTCTTATCAAGAACTGCCCTACTCACGGTTTGACTACTTGGATGGTTATCCAAACTTTTTATGCAGGCTTGAACTTTACCTCGCGGAACTTGTTAGATTCGGCCACGGGGGGAACTTTTATGTCAACTACACTTGGTGCTGCCACAAAGCTTCTCGATGAGATGATGACCAACTATTCCCAATGGCACACCGAACGCGCTCCAACAGGTAGGAAGGTAAACTCTGTCGAGGAGATTTCCTCCCTTAATGAAAAAGTTGACTTGATCATGTCTCTACTTTCGAAGCAATCTACTGTTGATCCTCGTGATGTTCCTTTAAATTCTTTGATTGCTCAAGAACAAGTAGATGTGAACTTTATCTCTAGAAACAATTTTAACAACAATGCTTATAGGAGTAATTTTGGTAGCAATCCTAGACCGTTCCCCTCTAATTCTTATGGGAACAAAAATGCTTATCCTAGTACCAAGAACTCCAATACTGAACTAGAGACTATGCTTAGAGATTTCATCACTACCCAAAAAGCCTTTAATAAGAATGTAGAAGAGAAACTACATAAACTAGATGATCTTTCTTTTAAGGTAGACCATTTAGCCAATGAGGTAAAATTGCTAAAAATTGAAACTTCTCCTCTTAAGGAGAGGGAAGTCATCCCTATTAATGCTACTCAAGTGCAAATTAATGAAAATATTAGGATGATGGCTAAACTTAAAGAAAGATGGGCTAGAGAGAGGGAGGAAGAAGAGAGAATTAAGAGCCTTCCTACCCACCACACTATTGCTACTATCCAAGTTGTTGAGGATGTTCACACTCTGAGCACCCAATGTACTCCTGGTCCCAATGGACCTATTAATGGTGATGCTATGACTATAGAAACTACCAAACAAGTGAACCTTAAGGACACCACTACCACTTTACTTGATGCTCGTGACCTTGATTTTGATAATTGCACTCTTACCGAAGTTATTTCCTTCACAAGATGTCTAGAGATCCCCGCACTAGCACGCTTAACCTTGCCTTCACAGAGCATATCACTAATGCTCTCATCAAAGCTAGGGAGGAGAAACTTAGAGTAGAAGCCTCCATACCTAGAAAGCTAGAAGATGGTTGGGATCCTATGATAAAAATTAATTTGAATGACTTCTCTTGTTATGCATTATGTGATGTTGGAGCTAGTACCTCTGTTATGCCCAAAAGAATATATGATATGCTTAAATTGAAACCTTATGATTCTTGTTCTTTTGGTGTTCGTCTCGTTGATTCTTCCATAAAGAAACCTTTGGGGAGGATCGACGATGTTCTTATTGTTGTCAATGATAATTATGTGCCCGTTGATTTCACTATTATGGATATTGAATGTGATCCTTCATGTCCAATTATTTTGGGACGTCCCTTTTTGCGCACCGTTGGTGCTATCATTGACATGAAAGAGGGTAATATAAAATTTCAGTTTCCTCTCAAGAAAGGGATGGAACACTTCCCTCGTAAGAAGGTCAAGTTACCTTTTGAGTCCGTTGTACGGGCTAGTTATTCTTTTACTCTTGATAAAACTTGATCTATGCATAATGCCTAGCTTAAAGGCATAAAAGAAAGCGCTTTTGGGAGGCAGCCCACATGAATAAATTTTTTGATTTTGTTGTGTCTTGATGTTGTTTCCTGCTGTAGCATCATCATTGTATCTTTGCTTTTCATATTTGTGCCAAGTATAGCCTCTGATTGCTAGAAAGTTCAAAAGCTGTGAGGTGCTGTCCAGGAAACAGATTCTGTCCTTGGATAGAAAAATTCGTATAAAATCACCAGATCATCTTTTTGGTCTGAATTTTTTTCGACAGCGTTCTCTATATAATTGTCTTTCGTGCGTCTGTTCTGAGTTTTTTTATTTGAGTTGCAGAAGTATCCCGAACAGATCAATTACTACCAGCTGTTCTGTTTTTCACAGATTCTGTCCTGTTTTGCCTTTCCTTCACTTTGCAAATCAAGAACTTGCTTTTTCTTTGCAAAAACCTTTTGGAAATCTTGAGAAACAGTAGAACTTCAAGAATATCTTTATTTCCAGCAAGGTATAATTATTTTATTAAGGGTACTAACCTCGCTAATCAGATTATGATGAGTTATGTATGAAGGGAGTTTTCAAGTGTGCGAGGGAAGATGATAAAAAGATTCAGGAGTGTCAAGCGCTCAAGCTTGGGGATGCCCCCGTGCACCCCCAAGAAATATTCAAGGAGACCCAAGCGTCTAAGCTTGGGGATGCCCCCGTGCATCCCCTTCTCCATCAACATTATCAGTTCGTCTTTCGTTCCGCTATATTTTTATCACTTCATGTGTTATGTGCTATGCTTGGAGCGTCTTGCTTTTAGTTTTCTTTTTAGTTTTGTCATAACGAGTCGGAACCCAGCATTCCTTTATTTGGGAGAGAAACACGCTCCACCTCTACCTAGAACATAACATAGAATTTTCATGTCTATCTATGCTGTGTGTGTTCTTTGTCTTTTAATAGCTACTATCATGCTCTGCTCTTAGTATTCATGCTTATCTTTTCAAAGAGCTTTTGTCTAGTTGGTTGCTTGAACTCTCTTTAATTATCATGCTCACCTTATTAAGGGAGTTTGCTTCCATTGCATTGGTTAATGTGTCTATGATAAAGATGCTACTTGCATAATGGTGCTTAGTAGTCCAGGTTTTCTTATGGTTAATCTCAAATAGCTGGGGGGTTCCCAATGTGTTATTGGAGTACCAACTTGGTTTGTTTGCCTATGATGTGGTATGGTTTAGTAATATCTTCCTTCGAGAATTTATTTTGATTGACTTGGCGTATGCTCACGCATATTTAAGACTGTAAAGAAAGTCTGTCAATCCTTGATGATCTTTTGTTTCTGAGTAGCGATATAACTACCATGCCTGATTCAATATTGCTTTGTCGCTCTGCATGATTATGACCGTCATTGCTCTCTTAGTTGGTCGCTCCCAGTCTTTTGCTAACCTCCACCTGTACTAAGCACACTAACTTTGCAATACATAGCTCATGGGAAAGTAGCCTAAAAACTATTATGGTAAAGAGTATGTTGCTTATGTATCTTATTTCTTATAAGTTGCTTGCTGAGCGGTAACCATGTTTCTGGGGACGCCATCAACTGTCACACTTTTTGTTGAATATCATGTGAGTTGCTATGCATGTTCGTCTTATCTGAAGTAAGGGTGATTTACCATGGGTTGAATGAATATGCATATTGTTAGAGAAGAACATTGGGCCGCCAACCAAAGCCATGTATAATGGTGGAAGTTTTAGCTTGGACGTTGATCCTCAATCTCTTATGAGAACATGCTTATGCATTGAAGAGGAGTCCATCATCTATTTTCTATGTTCTCCCGGTATGGATGTCCTCAAGTTGAGATCTATCAAAAACGAGAAATCAAATGCGATCTATCTCCTTGGACCTTTGTACAGGTGGCATAGAGGTACCCCTTTGTGACACTTGGTTGAAACATATGCAATGCAATGATAACCCATGGGAATCCGAGCTAATTAGGACAAGGAGCGAGCACTATTAGTATACGATGCATGAGGCTTGCAACTTATAGGATGTCTTATGCATGACACATATGAAGTACTACTACCGTTGACAAAATTGTTTCCATGTTTTCAAAATAAAAAGCTCTAGCACATAACCATTCTTTTACTTTTATGTTGAAGCACCAACTACTGAGAGCATGATTGTCATTCTGAGTGTAATGTGCATTGTCCCAAAGTAGCATTGTCTTTTGCATGATTGTGATATCGGTTATTCTGAAATGATTGTATCTAGTCATCACTTAAACCTTGAAGGTGCCCCTGCATTTATGTTTTGCATCACTAAAGGGGCAAGCTAGATATCACTTTGTCATATTTGCACATCATGTTCATTGCAAATCTTTTTGATGTTTCAGTTTCATATTGTAAAACTTTCAGTCATTTGTGATTTTCTCATGAGGCAACTTAATTACTATAGAATCATTGTCTCAGTAAGCTTTTGTCATATGACTATGAAAAAGTCCTATATGGTTAATAGCATGTCACCACAGAAATTATTCTTGTTATCATTTACCTACTCGAGGACGAGCAGGAATTAAGCTTGGGGATGTTGATACGTCCAAAACGTATCTATAATTTCTGTTTGCTCCATGCCACTTTTGGGTGATATTGCTATGATATTCATACACTTCCATACACTTTTGATCATATTTAGACTAACTTACTAATCCAGTGCACCCCAGTGCCAGTTTCTGTTTTCGGCTGTTTTTGTATTTCATGTTTTCACGTTTCGAGAACTCCCCAGAAAAATCCATAAAAATTATATAAAAAATCAGCATTCCGGAAACAACACTGCGTCCGAAGGGCAGCCTGGGGGGGCACCAGGGCTCCAGGCGCCCTGGCGGTGCCCCTCCCCCCCTGGGCCGCGCCGGGGGGGGCGCCTGGGCCCCCCGAAGCTCCCCCGATGCCCTACTTTGGCATATATTTAAAGGGTCCTCCAAAACCCTCAGAACAGGAACTCTTTTCGCGATCCCATCTCTGTTCCGCCGCCGCCGCCGCTTCCAAGATCGGGAGCACCAGAAGAACTCTTCCCGGCACCCTGCCGGAGGGGAGGATCACCACCGGGAGCTTCTCCACCACCATGGACGCCTCCCGGATGACTCGTGAGTAGTCTCCCTTGGACCATGAGTCCATGACCAGTAGCTATGTGATGTTCTCCTCCCGTTCTTGTGCTTCACTAATTAGTCCTCGTGAGCTGCCCTACATGATCGAGGCATCTATGTAATCCTTATGCTGTTGCTATGTTGAGTTTGCTGGGATCCGATGGATTATGAGATTATGTTCAGATTGATCTTGAGTAATATATTTGATTCACCTCTTTTATATTTTTGTTCATAAGTAATTCTTGCATGTTCTCCGTTTTTATTTATTGCTTTGGCCGAGTAATAGGTAGTGACTCCAAGAGGGAACGTTATGCTCGATTGTGGGTTCATGCCCCTCGATGACTAGCTTGAGTGATAGAAACATGAGTCTAGGGGATGTGCTGTTGCCACAAGGGGGAAAACAACGGTGCTTGTGCCCGCGGGTGCAAGGATTGTTTACTTTACGCAAAGTTCTTTTAATGCAGTTGTTTGTTGCATTGAGTTTACACTATGGGTGGGACTCGCAACTTAATACCAGCGAGATGTTCTGGATAGATATCTCAAGGTGGATGATTAGTAGTAGATATTGATGGATTTCGGTCTACTTACTTTGGCGTACCGCCCATGCTTTGAACCTCAACCTTTCTTGCAATGTAGTCAGCATTGGTTTGCGTTCGTGGTCCTGTCAATTGCCCAGCTGTAATTTGTTTACCTCACATAGCTGTTTTATCGTCTTTTGGGACAGAGACATCACTAGTGAACATCATGAGACTCCGGTCCATATTACCATCATTGATCACATCCGCTATTTACTTTTCGTTATTATTTACTATTGCAAAACACTATCTATCACTACTATCATTGCTTTTAATCCTTTGTGAACTACAAGGCCGGAGGGATTGACAACCTCTCTGTACTCGTTGGGAGCAAAGTTATTTGAATCTGTGTGCAGGTCCACGTTGATTGCTACTAATCTGGCGCCGTAGCAGTTGACACCTACTTGTTGAACCTAGGAGTCTCTGGGGATTCGATCCTTGGCATCTTTGCTAAGGGAAAACACTTCTACTTACTGCATCTTACACCTTCCACTTGGGGTAACCAACGAGGGGTTCGAGGCCCATCAGCAGCCTGGGATAGCAGATGGATGTCTTTGAGTTTTTCATGTTTGCATCTATAGTCGGATGCCTTGTATTGATGTTGTTGTATTCATGTGACTTGTATGTATTGTTGTATCCCCTATGTATGTATGTAATGGTACGATGTAATGATATCCATCTTGCTAAGCGCCCGAAAAGCGGTTGTGCCCCAATCACGTAAGTGTCACGTGATCGGGATAGAATTGCATCTTGGGCCTGACAAGTTGGTATCAAAGCCTCGACCGACCATAGGAGCCCCCTTGATTGATCGTAGCTTGGCCGTTGTTGAGTCTAGCAGAAAACTTTTTCGGAGTCTAGTTATATCGGAGAGTAGGAATTCTTTTTACTTCTCTGCCCCTTCGTCGCTCTGGTGAGGAATCTTGACGTAGGTGTTTTGAATTACTCCTCTTCCCCTTCAAATTTTTTTTAGGATCGCGTGGTTAGTTTTTCGTTTGTTGCGTTGTCAGTTCTTTCATCTGGTGCATCTCTCGTCAAGTGGATTCAACCCTCTTCTTCTTTGCAAGTGCAATCCTCAATTCTTTTCAACCGACGGTGTTTCCCCATCCGTTGTGGTCTTTCTTTTTCCCACCCGCCCACCCTTTTGCTTCTCGGAGCCGGTGTCCTTAATCGAGTATCTATCCTACTCGTGCGAATCCTTTGCATTCTTTCCTCAGTTATTTCAACTGGTGAATTCTCATCTAATTCGTCCTTCTTCACCTCTATTCTTTCCGGTGGTTCCAATTCTATTAGTATCCGGTGTTCTTCATATTCTTTTCCCTCGGCTCGGATATTCCCATTGCTCGTTCATCTCTCGCCATTTAATTATTCCGGAGTTCCGAAGAAATCTCAGGATATTCGCCTGTCTTCCGATTAATTCGAGGTTGTCACCTCATTCGAGTCCTTGAATCATTTCCGGTGCATTATCACCTTTCGATCAATTCTCAACGGTGGTTTTCTCTTCGGTGGGCTCATAACCCACAGGTCTTTTCCCAGGATCTTACCTGCCTCTTTTATTTTCCGGAGTGATCCGAAATTATTTTCAAGTGTGACATAAGTATGGATTCCATCAATCATATGTCTTCTCCAAGATTATTTTCAAATTCTTTTCATCGTTGGTTCAACCTTTCTTCTTGTCATTCATCCGGAGTATTTCTTGAATTCTTTTCTTTGTGTTCCTCCGAAGGCCATCATTTCAGAAGATTTCTTCGTTCTCAGTTTTCAACTTCGTCCTCCAAATATTCTTCTTGATGCCTCTTCGTTCTTCTCACATTCTTCCGGTGCTTGTTCAAGTATTCTTTAATCAGTTCACAATCTCTTCGTTCTCGTCATTCTAATTGTCCTCAAGTGCTTTATTCTTCCCGGTGGTTCGTTTCTTTTATTCACTCGGTTTCAATTCCTTACGGTGGTTCGCTCAAACAGTTCTTTTCCGGTGTTATCATTTCAATCCATTCATTTTTATTCCAATCCTACCGGTGTTTCATGAAGATTTTCGCAAGTTCGCGATATACCTCTCGTTAATCCCTTTCACATGAATAAGTGATATGCAAATCCATTGCTTCTCATCAATTTAATTGGTGGAGGATAGGCATAACATAATTCTTATTCTTTTCATCAAGTTGATTAATTCCTTCCTTTGGAGTTTATTCTTGATGAATAAATTCTAGTTCCAAGTGCTTAAATCTTTTCTTATCGGAGTTCAAGTTTTTCTCGATTATCTCGTCGGAATCTTCGTCTAATCATCGCAAGGCTTTAATCTTATTCCTTTCGTTCGTCATATCTAAATCATTATCCTTTCGTTAACGGAGTTCTTCGTGGTGGTTCTTCATCATTTAATTCATTCTTCTAGTGTTCATCAAATTCTTTTGGCTTAAAGCTCAAGCATTCTTATTATTGCCTCTCGAGTGCAAATAATTCTCCGTATTCTTTTGAAGTGGAGTTTTGCATTCTTCGTTCTTCTCAGCTCATCAATATTTTGGTTCCGGCATAATTCACCTCAAGTCTTGAGATGTTTTAATAAGTCCACATCAAGCTGATTCTTTCGTTGTTGATTTTTCAACGACTCCGTTCAATCCTTCCTTCTAAGGATGCTCTCAAGTCAATCGTGCTCGAAGTTATCATCTTCTTCTCCATTCTTTTGATTACATCATTTCAATTATTCCGGAGGCATTGTCTTGTTCATTTCGTCATGTTTTTATTGCATCTTCTCATGTTCTTGTTACATTCCATTCATTTTCAACCGGTGTGCTATTTCTTTCAGTTTCAGCCGGAGTGCTGCCCAAATACCTTCGTGGCGATTCCTTTTCTATCTCTTTTAACCGGAGTAGTTTTGAATTCAGTCTTATTCCTTCAGCTCTTGTTTCGTGCCTTTCAACCTCCTCGATTATCGTCGTATTCTTTGTTCCTCTTGTTTAACGAAGTCTTTGAAACTTCATTCTTCTTCATTGCATTCTTCTTCTTTTTGAGTGGCTCAACCTCTCAATATTCTCTGGTTTCGCCCTTTTGTCCTCGAAGAACTTTGTTCTTCCTTTTCAACTTCCGTCTCGTTCCTAAGATCTCGGGACGAGATCTCTTGTTAGTAGGGGAGTGTTGTGACACCCCGAGACCGGTGCGCCAGGTGTCAGCCAGTTATTCGTTGTCAGTGCCTTGTCATCTGCTTGCGTGTTGCATCTTGACATGTCATCTTGTGTGTTGCATCAGCATGTTTTTGAAACTTGCATCCGTCCGGTCCCACTCGTTCCTTCCCGTTGTCCGTTTCGAGTTCCGACGCACTTGCGCGTGCCCGTGGCTTCCGGATTCCTTCTTTCGTGTTTGGCCGTGTAACGTTTCCGGAGTGGCGTGAGACTTGTCGTGTGATGTTGTTTTGATACGTGTAACCCGCCTGTCAAGTTTTGTCGCGTTCGGAGTTCGTTTGGTGCTCCAACAGTTATCCTCGTGGGCTAAAAGTACCGACTCTTTGAGGCCCAAGAGCCCCCTCCAACAGCCCACCAACCCAGCTCAAACCCTTCCCTTCATCTAGGCCGTTCAATTGTGATCTCGTGGCCGAAAACCTCTCCTCATTTGGACTACCCTAGCTCCTTGTGCCTATATAAACGTCCACCCCTCTCCAATTTTGCGTCCAAAACCCTAGTGTTTCCACCTCCGTCGCGCAGTGTTTCCACCGGCCGCCGTCCGTGCTTCCACCGTCGCCGCGATGTGCTTCCATTGCCGCCGCATAGTGCTTCCTCGCCCGCCGCTCAGTGCTTCCACCCCGCCGCGTGGGCCCGCGGGGCCCAGCGCCGGCCCGCCGCACCGCGATCTGGGCCGAGCTCCCGCCGCCGTGCCCTTCTTCCCCGCCTCCGGCTCGGCGTCGCCGCCGCCAGGATCCCGCCGGCCACCTCCTCCGGGCACCTCTCGCCGGAGGACCGCCGCCCTTCGACCACCTCGCCGCCAGGCCCGCAGGCCGCCGCCGCCGCCGGCCTCCTCTCGCCGCCCGCCGCCGGCCTCTGATGGCTTCTCGCCCCTCGTTGGTTACCCCAAGTGGAAGGTTTGAGATGTAGCGTAGCGGCAAATTTCCCTTGGCAAAGATACCAAGGATCGAATCCCGTGAGACTCCGAGGGTCGACAAGAAGGTGTCTATGGCGCCAGAAACTTTTGCTTGACAGGACCTGCACACAGATACAAATAACTTTGCTCCCAACGAGTACAGAGAGGCTGTCAATCCCTCCGGCCTTGTCGTTTACAAAGGATCAAACGCAGGAGATAAGAGTGATAGGTATGACTGCAACTAGGAAATAAGAACAGGAAGTAAATAGCGGTTGTGATCAGTGCTGGTAATATGGACCGGGGTCCTATGATGTTCACTAGTGATGTCTCTCTCCCAAAATATGATAAAACAGCTAAGCGAGGTAAACAAATTACAGCTGGGCAATTGACAGGATTATGTGCGCAAACCAATGCTAACTATGCTGTAAAGAAAGGTAGAGGCTCAAAAGCATGGGCGGTATGCCAAGGCAAGTAGACCGAAATCCATCTGCATCTACTACTAATCATCCACCTTGAGATATCTATCCAGAACATCTCGCTGGTATTAAGTTGCGAGTCCCACCCAAAGTGTAAACTCAAAGCAATAGACAACTGCATTAAAAGAACTTTGCATAAAGTAAACAATCCTTGCACCCGCAAGTACAAGCACCGTTGTTTTCCCCCTTGTGGCAACAGCACATCCCCTAGACTCATGTTTCTGTCACTCAAGCTAGTCATCGAGGGGCATGAACCCACAATCAAGCATAACGTTCCCTCTTGGAGTTACTACCTACTACTCGGCCAAAGCAATAAATAGCAACGGAGAACATGCAAGAATTACTCAAGAACATAAATATAAAAGAGGTGAATCAATTATATTACTCACACACAATCTGAACATAATCTCATAATCCATCGGATTCCAACAAACTCAGCAGAGCAACAGCATAAAGATTACATATGTGCCTCGATCATGTAGGGCAGATCACGAGGTCTAATCCATGAAGAACAAAGAGGGGAGGAGAACATCACATAGATACTGTTCATGGACCCATGGTCCAAGGGAGACTACTCACAACTCATCCGGGAAGCGTCCATGGTGGTGGAGAAGCTCCCGGTGGTGGTTCTCCCCTCTGGCACGGTGCCGGGAAGAGTTCTCCTGGTGCTCCCGATCTTGTAAGCGCGGCGGCGGCGGAACAGAGATGAGATCGCGAAAAAGGGTTCCGTCCTCGAGGGTTTCGGGACGCGAGCAATATATATGCAAAAGGGGGTCACCAGAGGCGGAGGTGGGGCCCCAGGCGCCCCCTGGCGCGGCCAGGGGTGGGGCCGCGCCGGGTGGCCGCCTGGGCCACCCGAGGCTCCCTTCTGGCCCTTCTTTGGTTTTTCTGGAAGCTCCCGATACGCTGATTTTTCCTGTATTTTTCCCGGAATTTTTAGGGCACTTTTAATATGGGGAAAACCTGAAATAGAAAAACAGCAGAAAACAGGAACTGGCACTGTGGTGCACTGAGTTAATAGGTTAGTCCAAATATGATCAAAAGTGTATGGAAGTGCATAAATATCATAGCAATATCACACAAAAGAGGCATGGAGCAAGCAAAAATTATAGATACGTTTTGGACGTATCAACATCCCCAAGCTTAATTCCTGCTCGTCCTCGAGTAGGTAAATGATAACAAGCATAATTTCTATGGTGACATGCTATCAACCATATACAAACTTTTAAGTAAAGCAATCAAGGCATGTAATTCAATTCAAGTCATAACAAGCAAGAGTCTATATTAGTATTGTAGCAAGCAACATAAGAACATAAAGGTGCAAGAGCTCTCGCTGTCCGTGACTCGAATGTCTCCAAATGGTGTTTGCGTGCAAGAAAGGGGATAGGCATATATGAGAGAGTAAAACATAGTTTTTGTATTGTTGAGAACTTAATCTACTAAAGTTTCACACTTGGTCTTCTTTGGAATCTTATCTTGACTCATCCCCAGACCGTCAGCCAGGTACAAGTCAAAATGATCCACTCCCTTTCAATATTTTGAGCACTCATGCAATGGATGATCGTAAGCAAGAAAGTCGACACTTAGGATGGCAAAGAGAGAAAAATTATAGAGGGGGAAGACAAAAAGGGTGTGAAAGGCTCACATCAATGAGGACAATCATCGGCGAGAGAAAGCCAAATGATAGATATGATGTGAGGAGTAGGGATTGCCATGCAACGGATGAACATATGAGCTAAGGTAAGCTCTCCAATGGAACTAGTGGGGTGCATCCAACTTGCTTGCTCAAGAAGACCTAGAGCTCTTTTGAGGAGGCTCATCATTGGAATATACAAGCCAAGTTCTATAGTGTAAAGGTCCCCACATAGCTATATGCATGAATGATAATCTCTATGGAGCACAAGGTATAAGATGGAGTACGAGTGTGATCTCTCAAAAGAAATAGTAGTGTGCCCCCTTCTCTCTTTTTATTTCTTTTTCTCTTTTTTCTATTTTTTTTTTGTGGCCTCAATGGCTCTTTCTATTTATCTCTCATTTGTCCTCTTTGGGATCTTTTGATTTTGTCCTCTTTGGGATCTTTTGATTTGTCCTCTTTGGGATCTTTTCCTCACTTTAGGGGCAACACTCTATAAATTACAAGAAGTATAGAAGATCTTTCACACTTTACAAAAGTACTCAACATAAAGAAAATGAAACTATCATGATGTATGCAAATGTATGCCTCTGCCAGTGTAGCAGGATATCAATGATACTAGCGCGTCATGTAGCAATGATTAGGGCAAGGCCCAACTAGCATGCGGCTCATCGATCAAGCAAAAAGCATGTATGACATGAAGATCAAGTCATGAGAAGATGGATGTTGCATGGCAATGTATCTCGGAAAGGCTATGGAAATGCCTTAATAGGTAGGTATGGTGGCTGTTTTGAGGAAGGATATAATGAGGCTTATGATGACAGAGCGTATCGTGCCAAGGATTTGGATGCACCGGCGAAGTATGCGCCAACTCTCGAGGTGAGAAAGGGCAATGCACGGTACCGAAGAGGCTAGAAAAATATGGTTAGGTGGAAGTGTCAACTTTCGAATACTCACATTAGTCCGAAGAACTCATGCACTTATTATCGGTAATTCTCAATCTAATTAGGAGGTTCACAAAGAGACAAGTACCCCGAGGAGGTGTGTATGGGGGTTTGGTTACCCTTGCGCATCCTCGGCCCATGGTACGTGAGTGTACTCTAATATTCGATCCCTCCAAAGATTAGTGATCCATTTAGTAGCTAAAGTTCTCAACTATTTTGTAGGTTTTCGAAAATAAACACGGATTTCCCAAAATACGACATCTATCACTAATAGGCTAAAGCTCTTGACACCAAAAGTTCAGACATTACTCATGGCAATACCTCAAAACTATTGCAAGTTACTACTAAATTTAAATAGCAACCTCAATTACCTACTTTAAGTTAAGACACGCAACTCAGTGCAACAGACAAACTCTCTTAACAAGATAAACATGAAAACTCAGGAGAGTTCAACAACCAACTAAACAAAAGCTCTTTAAAAAGAAAAGCATGAAAACTAAGAGCTAAACATGACAGTAGCTATGGAAAGACAAAGAACACACACAGCAAAGATAAGCATGAAAATCCTATGTTGTGTTCTAGGTTGAAGTGGAGCGTGTTTCTCCCCCACACAAAGAAAGCTGGGTTCTAACTTGTTATGAACAGCAAGCAAAGCTAAAGAAAACTAAAAAAGGAAACTAAGAGCAAGACGCTCCAAGCATAGCACATAACGCATGAAGTGATTAAAATATAGTGGAACGAAAGACGAACTGATAATTGTTGATGGAGAAGGGGATGCACGGGGGCATCCCCAAGCTTAGACACTTGTGTCTTCTTGAATATTTCTTGGGGGTGCACGGGGGCATCCCCAAGCTTGAGCGTTTGACCCTCCTGAATCTTTTTATCATCTTCCCTCGCACACTTGAAAACTCCCTTCATACATAACTCATCATAATCTGATTAGCGAGGTTAGTACCCATAATAAAATAACTTTTCCCTGCTGGAAATAAGGATAATCTTGAAGATCTACTATTTCTCAAGATTGCCAAAAGGTTTTTGCAAAGAAAAAGCAAGCTCAAGGTTTGCAAAACGAAGAAAAGGCAAAACAGGACAGAATCTGTGAAAAACAGACCAGCAGGTAGTAAATAATTTTTTTGGGGCACTTCTGCAACTCAAATCAAAAAACTCAGAACATACGCTCGAAAGCCAATTGTATAGAGCACCCTGTCAAAAAATTTCAGATCAAAAAGATGATCTGGTAATTTTATACGAATTTTCTGTCCAAGGACAGAATCTGTTTTCTGGACTGCACGTCACAACTTTTGAACTTTCTTGCAATCGGAGGCTAAACTTGGCACAAAGCTGAAAAGAAAAGATACAATGATGATGCTACTATAGTAACAAACATCAAGACACAACAAAAGCAAAATAAAACTTTATTCGTTGTGGGCTGCCTCCCTAAAGCGCTTTCTTTTATGCCTTTAAGCTAGGCATAATGCAAAGAGAGAAGATCAAGTTTTATCAAGAGTAAAAGAATGGCTAGCCCGTATAACGGACTCAAAAGGCAACTTAATCTTCTTTCTAGGGAAGTGTTCCATTCCTTTCTTGAGAGGGAATTGGAATTTTATATTCCCCTCTTTCATGTCAATGATAGCACCAACGGTGCAAAGAAAAGGACGTCCCAAAATAATTGGACATGAAGGTTCACATTCAATATCCATAATAGTAAAATCAACGGGAACATAATTGTCATTGACAATGATAAGAACATCGTCGATCTTCCCCAAAGGTTTCTTTACGGAAGAATCAACAAGACGAACACCAAAAGAACAAGGATCAAAAGGTTTCAATTTAAGCATATCATACATTCTTTTGGGCATAACGGAGGTACTAGCTCCAACATCACATAAAGCATAGCAAGAGAAGTTATTCAACTTAATTTTAATCATAGGATCCCAACCATCTTCTAGCTTTCTAGGTATGGAGGCTTCTACCCTAAGCTTCTCCTCCCTAGCTTTGTTGAGAGCATTAGTGATATGCTCTGTGAAGGTAAGGTTAAGCGTGCTAGTGTGGGGATCTATAGACATCTTGTGAAGAAAACTAATAACTTCAGAAAGGGTACAATTATCAAAATCAAGGTCACTACTATCAAGTAAAGTGGTAGTGGTGTCCTTTAGGCTCACTTGTTTGGTAGCTTCTATGGTCATAGGAGTTTCCACGGTTGAGGTCATAGCATCACCATTAATAGGTCCAATGGGACTAGGAGTGCATTGGGTGCTAAGAGTTTGGATATCCTCAATAACTTGGATAGTAGCAACAGTGTGGTGGGTAGGAAGGCTCTTAATTCTATCTTCTTCCTCCTTTTCCCTAGCCCATCTCTCTTTAAGTTTAGCCATCATCCTAATGTTTTCATTAATTTGCACTTGAATAGCATTCATAGGAGTGGTCTTCCTCTCCTCAAGAGGAGAAGTTCTAATTTTAAGCAACTCTACCTCATGGGCTAAATTGTCTACCTTCGAAGAGAGATTATCTAGTTTGTTTAGTTTTTCTTCTACACTCTTATTGAAGGCTTTTTGGGTAGTGATAAAGTCTTTAAGCATAATCTCTAGTTCAGAAGTGGAGTTCTTGGTGTTAGGATAAGCATTGTTGTTCCCATAGGAATTAGAGGGGAACGGTCTAGGGTTGCTACCAAAATTACTCCTATAAGCATTGTTATTGAAATTGTTTCTAGAGATAAAGTTCACATCTACTTGATCTTGAGCAATCAAAGAATTTAAAGGAACATCATGAGGATCAATAGAAGATTGCTTGGAAAGTAGAGACATGATCAAGTTAACTTTTTCATTTAGGGAGGAAATCTCCTCGACAGAGTTTACCTTCCTACCTGTAGGAGCGCGTTCGGTGTGCCATTGGGAATAATTGGTCATCATCTCATCGAGAAGTTTCGTGGCAGCACCAAGTGTAGTTGACATAAAGGTTCCTCTCGCGACCGAATCTAACAAGTTCCGCGAGGTAAAGTTCAATCCTGCATAAAAAGTTTGGATAACCATCCAAGTAGTCAAACCATGAGTAGGGCAGTTCCTGACAAGAGATTTCATGCGTTCCCAAGCTTGGGCAATGTGTTCATTATCCAATTGTTTAAAATTCATTATGTTACTCCTTAGTTGGATAATTTTAGCAGGGGGGTAGTACTTCCCAATAAAGGCATCCTTGCACTTGTCCCAAGAATCTATGCTATTTCTAGGCAAGGATTGAAACCAGATTTTAGCTCCTCCTCTCAAGGAGAAAGGAAAAGGCTTAAGCTTAACAATATTATTTAAGTGCAAAGCAGCATCATCTCCAGCACCGGAGAATTGATCTTTCATAACTAGGTTCAGTAAAGCAGGTTTAATCTCATAAGAGGGTGCTGAAGTGGCAGGTGTAGTAATAGGTGTGCAGATAAAGTCATCGTTGTTATGACTAGTGAAGTCACACAACTTGGTGTTCTCGGTGGAACCCATAGCAACAGCAAGCAAGATAACTATTTTTGTGATTTTTGGTAAGGGACACTAAAGCAAAAACTGAAAGGTAAACTAACAAGACTAAAAAGCAAAGATAAAAGATAGCGTGCAACTCCCCTATCTTGAAGAGTGGAGTCCCCGGCAACGGCGCCTGAAACTTGCTTGATGGCTTCTCGCCCCTCGTTGGTTACCCCAAGTGGAAGGTTTGAGATGTAGCGTAGCGGCAAATTTCCCTTGGCAAAGATACCAAGGATCGAATCCCGTGAGACTCCGAGGGTCGACAAGAAGGTGTCAATGGCGCCAGAAACTTTTGCTTGACAGGACCTGCACACAGATACAAATAACTTTGCTCCCAACGAGTACAGAGAGGTTGTCAATCCCTCCGGCCTTGTCGTTTACAAAGGATCAAACGCAAGAGATAATAGTGATAGGTATGACTGCAACTAGGAAATAAGAACAGGAAGTAAATAGCGGTTGTGATCAGTGGTGGTAATATGGACCGGGGTCCCATGATGTTCACTAGTGATGTCTCTCTCCCAAAAGACGATAAAACAGCTAAGCGAGGTAAACAAATTACAGCTGGGCAATTGACAGGATTATGTGCGCAAACCAATGCTAACTATGCTGTAAAGAAAGGTAGAGGCTCAAAAGCATGGGCGGTACGCCAAGGCAAGTAGACTGAAATCCATCTGCATCTACTACTAATCATCCACCTTGAGATATCTATCCAGAACATCTCGCTGGTATTAAGTTGCGAGTCCCACCCAAAGTGTAAACTCAAAGCAACATACAACTGCATTAAAAGAACTTTGCGTAAAGTAAACAATCCTTGCACCCGCAAGTACAAGCACCGTTGTTTTCCCCCTTGTGGCAACAGCACATCCCCTAGACTCATGTTTCTGTCACTCAAGCTAGTCATCGAGCGGCATGAACCCACAATCAAGCATAACGTTCCCTCTTGGAGTTACTACCTACTACTCGGCCAAAGCAATAAATAGCAACGGAGAACATGCAAGAATTACTCAAGAACATAAATATAAAAGAGGTGAATCAAATATATTACTCACACACAATCTGAACATAATCTCATAATCCATCGGATCCCAGCAAACTCAGCAGAGCAACAGCATAAAGATTACATATGTGCCTCGATCATGTAGGGCAGCTCACGAGGTCTAATCCATGAAGAACAAAGAGGGGAGGTGAACATCACATAGCTACTGGTCATGGACCCATGGTCCAAGGGAGACTACTCACAACTCATCCGGGAAGCGTCCATGGTGGTGGAGAAGCTCCCGGTGGTGGTTCTCCCCTCCGGCACGGTGCCGGGAAGAGTTCTCCTGGTGCTCCCGATCTTGGAAGCGCGGCGGCGGCGGAACAGAGATGAGATCGCGAAAAAGGGTTCCGTCCTCGAGGGTTTCGGGACGCGAGCAATATATATGCAAAAGGGGGTCACCAGAGGCGGAGGTGGGGCCCCAGGCGCCCCCCTGGCGCGGCCAGGGGTGGGGCCGCGCCGGGTGGCCGCCTGGGCCATCCCAGGCTCCTCTCTGGCCCTGCTTTGGTTTTTCTGGAAGCTCCCGATACGCTGATTTTTCCTGTATTTTTCCCGGAATTTTTAGGGCACTTTTAATATGGGGAAAACCTGAAATAGAAAAACAGCAGAAAACAGGAACTGGCACTGTGGTGCACTGAGTTAATAGGTTAGTCCAAATATGATCAAAAGTGTATGGAAGTGCATAAATATCATAGCAATATCACACAAAAGAGGCATGGAGCAAGCAGAAATTATAGATACGTTTTGGACGTATCAGCCTCCTCTCGCCGCCCGCCGCCGGCCTCCTCTCGCCGCCCGCCGCCGGCCTCAGGCCGCCCCTCGCCGCCCGCCGGAGGGATTGAAGCCGCCGCCGCTCGGGATCGGGGAGGAGCGCTCGAAGGAGCCTCCCGATCCGATCGGGATCCAGGCGCCAGGCGCCCAAACCCTAGCGGATCTGCCCGCGACCCGCTTCGGATCCGGCGCCCGTTGACCGATCCGCGCCCGTTTGACCCGCAGCAGGTTGTCTCTCGTTTTTTGGCTAAGTCCCTAGTTGTTTTTCAGTGTCTGATGCATATTTGTGATGAGGATATGTTTTATTGTGCTTGTCCGATTTGTGTGTATGATATGTCAAAATGATCGTGGTGACTTGTACTATGTTTTGTTCCATTGTGTCATGCATGTTTGAGGTCATCTAGATGTCTTAATCTTCATGAGAAGAGTGCTACTTGTTATAAACTGCTGCTATTAGTTGTTTTCATGCCATGTTTGATATGTGATAACTTGTTGCATGTTTATAAATTTCACTAAGTCTGGAATCTGTAATATCCAGATGCCATGTTTGCTTGTTGTTCTAGGCAAATCCATGATAGTTTTGGGGTGACTATTGATGTTTCCTTGTTGTATATGTTGTTGTCTATCCATTCATGCCTTCACTTGCTCATTTGACATGTTGTAGCTTATTTAATTCTTGCTCCCAAGTTGCTATAAAATGTTGTTGTCAGGGTTTTAGTGTCATGATCGAAATGTTGTAGCTTGTTGCTTTTGATCCATGCCTCCTATGGAGATGCTCCAATGGACTTGTTTGCTGTAGGATATGTCTACTTCATGTTCATGCTTCTTATCACCATGTTTGAGTGATGTAGCTTATATTTATCATGCTCCAAAGTTGCTATGTGGATGTTAACTTCAGCTTGTTGTTATATCTTGTTTCATGTGTATCTTTTAGCCTGTTGCTCCGTTTGGGGTGTTCTTTATAAGAAACTTGTGTGATTTTGCATGTTGAATCATAATATCATCTTGTTAACATGTTTGGAGTGAGTTTGGTTGATGTTGGGTGCATCTTGCACCGTTGCCATGTTGTGCTTCCTACCTTGCCATGTTATGCTTCCTGTATAGACTTGTTATGCTTCCTGTATAGACTTGTTGTGCTTCCTGTATAGATTTGTCATGCATCATACCTTGCCATGTTATGCTTCATAGACTTGCTATGCTTCCTGTATAGACTTGTCATGCATCATACCTTGCCATGTAATGCTTCCTGTATAGACCTGTTGTGCTTCCTATATAGACTTTTTTGCATCATACTTGGTTGAGCATATTGTTATGTTCTTGAGTGGTTTGTTTACCGTATTGCTTGCTTCTTCTCGTTAGTGCTTGTTCCGTTGCGTTCGTGAGGATTCGATCGTCTACCCGTGGTTCTTCTTCAAGGCTTCTTCTCCGTCTTCTTCACGGAACCGTTCCTCTTCCTTGAGGGATCTCAGGCAAGATGACCATACCCTTGGATACCTTTACTATCATTGCCTTTGCTTAGTTGTCTCGATGCTATCGTTGTATGTCGCGCTACCCATCTTATTGTCAGCCCCTCTCCTTGTTGCCATGAAACCTCCAACCTTTGAAACCTTCCTAGCAAAACAATTGTTTGGCTATGTTACCCGCTTGCTCAGCCCCTCTTATAGCGTTGTTAGTTGCAGGTGAAGATGAAGATCGTTCTAGGAGGGAACTTATTGTCGGAATATCACAATATCTATTATTATTATTAACACACCTATATACTGGGCATGGGTGGAAGGCTTGGCCTTTTGCTCAGTGTTTTGTTCCACTCATGCCACCTTAGGCGCCGATAAACCGGCATTATGTTCCTTGATTTTGCGTTCCTTACACGATGGGTATATGGGGACCCCTTGACACTTCGACTTTGAATAAAACTCCTCCAGCAAGGCCCAACATTGGTTTTTAATTTGCTCATAATAACAACTTAATTAATTAATTAAAATTGCATAGGGGGTCGCGTCCTCGGGGATTCTTTCTACATAGCAGGGGGGGCAGTGCTGATGGTGTTGGTCCCAAACGGGGAGACTGCGGGGCCGCCACCGGGAAACCCGAGGTATCTAGTATAACCTGTAGGATCACCTATCCGGACCTGGCCTGAGACGAGATACGCGCGGCTACTATCAGGGTGTCGACACGCCGAGGTCTTGCTCGACTTGTTTTACCATTGTCGAAATGTCTTGTGCACCGGGATGCCGAGCCTGATCGGATTTCCCTAAGATAAGGGGTGATGATATTATATTTATCACTTTAGCTAATCGTGAGAGCTTGTGATGGGCTAAGTTGGGACACCCCTGCAGGGTTATGATCTTTCGAAAGCCGTGCCCGCGGTTATGTGGCAGATTGGAATTTGTTAATGTCTGGTTGTAGAAAACTTGACAGAGGATCCGAAGTAAAACACACAATTGTGTGAGTAACTGTGACTGTCTCTTTTCACTTTGAGAAGAGAACACGGCAGGGTTATGCTTGACTCGTACGTAGTTCAGGATCTTTAGCGATCACTACTATTTGCGACCGTTTGCGTAGATGCTCATCTTATTCTTTTACTCGTAAGTTAGCCACCATATATTTATGCTTAGCCGCTGCTGCAACCTCACCACTTTACCTCTTCCTACCTATTAAGCTTTGATAGTCTTGTTACCCATGGTTATGGGATTGCTGAGTCCTCGTGGCTCACAGATACTACAACATCAGTTGCAGGTGCAGGTTTCCGATGTCCTGACGTGAGAGCGTTGTTCGTTGTTTGGAGTTCTTCTTCTTCAGTCTTGGGTTAGGTTCCGGGTCGGAAGCCTGGGATAGCAGATGGATGTCTTTGTGTTTTTCATGTTTGCATCCGTAGTCGGATGCCTTGTATTGATGTTGTTGTATTCATGTGACTTGTATGTATTGTTGTATCCCCTATGTATGTATGTAATGGTACGATGTAATGATATCCATCTTGCTAAGCGCCCGAAATGCGGTTGTGCCCCAATCACGTAAGTGTCACGTGATCAGGATAGAATTGCATCTTGGGCCTGACACTACTGTACTCCAACTTCTCTATGGTTCATATCCTCCAATACTACTCATAGATGCATCGGAATAAGCAAACAACATGCGAAAAACAAAATCTGTCAAAGACAGAACAGTCTGTAGTAATCTGCAGGGTTCGCCTACTTCTGGAACTCCAAAAACTTCAAACTAAAATGCTAAATTTGCGGAATTTGACTGCTAATCATCTGCAAAAAGAATCAACTAAAAATCACGCTCCAGTAAAATCCCACGACTACTTTAACAAGCGCTAACGGTTCTGTTTTTCACGGAAAGATCATATAAACTTCACACAAGTCTTCCCAAAGGTTCTACTTGGCACAAACACTAAACAAAACATGAAACCACATCTAATCAGAGGCTATATGCAATATTTATTCCCTAACAGCAACAAAAACAAAAACATAAAATTGGGTTGCCTCCCAACAACCGCTATCGTTTTACGCCCCTAGCTTGGCACGATACAAGATAGATCTAGGTATTGCCATCCTTGGAAGGCAATTCTTTGATTAATCACTTACGATTCTTGGGCACTTCTTTGTCCCTATGAATAATCAAACTCTTGGGCAAGAAATCAAGAAATTCTAAAGTGTCAAAAGGGTCTCTTGCAAAAGTAAGAAAATTAGGGTGAACACTTATGGATTTGAGATCCGCAAGTCTAGATGTTTCACCCTTGTCTTTAGGGACATACATGAACTTAGATAATTTAGTGGAGGTGTTTGGAGTAGTTTTTATAGTGGAAAGAGCAGAACCCACATTAGTGATAACATCCTCAAGCTTATTGATTCTAGTAGAGTCCTGGTCTAACTTTTCTTTAACTATGGGCTCTTTTTCCTTAAGATTTTTCAGAACAACTCCTACCTTGGATCCATATTGGGTGATTTCATTATGAATTTTTCTATCCAAGTTCTCTACCAGTTCTACCGTAGAAACTTTGTTTTCAATGATTTCTAACCTTTGCATAACATGCTCCAAAGTTAAAACGGTTCCATTAACCATAAGAGGTGGTGAGCCAAATAATTCAGTCATAGCTTTATAAGAATCAACGGTGTGGCTATCCAAGAAATTCCCTCCGGTAATGGTATCTAAGATAAATCTATTCCACGGGGTTATGCCAACATAAAAATTGCAAAGAAGCGCTGAAGTGGAAAGCTTCCTATTATATCTATTTTGAGCATTGCAAATTCTATACCAGGCATCTTTTAAGTTTTCTTCCTCCCTTTGTTTAAAGTTGAGGACCTCACTCTCGGGAGTGGTGATAATGATAGGTGTGCTAGACATGATGACAAGCAAGCAAGCAACACACAAGCAAACAAGAGGCAAGCGAACGATAAACACACAGCGGAAGAAGGGCGAATAAAACGAGGGTGAAGTGGGGGAGAGGAAAACGAGAGGCAAAAATGTAATGCGAAGGATAAGTGTTTGTGATAGGAACTTGGTATATGACATTTGCGTAAGCCTCCCCAGCAACGGCGCCAAAAATTCTTCTTGCTACTTCTTGAGCTTGCATTGTATTCCCTCGAAGAGGAAAGGGAGATGCAGCACAGTAGCGTAAATATTTCCCTAAGTTTTTGAGAACCAAGGTATCAATCCAGTAGGAGACCACGCGCGAGTCCCTCGCACCTGCACAAACAAATAAGAACTTCGCAGCCAATGCGATAAGGGGTTGTCAATCCCTTTACGGTCACTTACGAAAGTGAGATCTGATAGAGATGATAGTTTATATTTTTGGTATTTTTAGTTTAATAAAACAAAAAATAAAAGCGGTAAAAGTAAAGTAGATGTAGATTGATATGTTGAGAATAGACCCGGGGGCCATAGTTTTCTCTAGTGGCTTCTCTCATGATAGCGATATTCTATGGCGGGTAAACAAATTAATGTCGAGCAATTGATAGAAAAGCGAATAATTATGAGACTATCTAGGCATGATCATTGTATATAGGTATCACGTCCGAGACAAGTAGACCGACTCCTGCCTGCATCTACTACTATTACTCCACACATCGACCGCTATCCAGCATGCATCTAGTGTATTGAGTTCATACGAACAGAGTAACGCCTTAAGCAAGATGACATGATGTAGAGGGATAAACTCAAGCAATATGAAATAAACCCTATATTTTTATCCTCGATGGCAACAATACAATACGTGCCTTGCTGCCCCTACTGTTACTGGGAAAGGACACCGCAAGATTGAACCCAAAGCCAAGCACTTCTCCCATTGCAAGAACTATAGATCTAGTAGGCCAAACCAAACCAATAATTCGAAGAGACTTGCAAGGATATTATGAGCACACATAAAAAGTTCAGAGAAGAACCAAATATCTTTCATAGATAACCTTGATCATAAACTCACAATTCATTGGATCTTGCCAAACACACCGCAAAAAGAGATTACATCGAATAGATCTCCTCGAAGACCGAGGAGAACTTTGTATTGAGATCCAGAGAGAGAGAAGAAGCCATCTAGATACTAGCTATGGACCCGAAGGTCTGTGGTAAACTACTCACAACTCATGGTGAGGGCGATGATGATGATGATGAAGGCCTCCGTGATGGATCCCCCTCCGGTGGAGCTCGAGAACAGGCTCCAAGATGGGATCTCCACGGGAACAGAACATACGGCGGTGGAATTAGGGTTTCTCTCTATATTCGGAGTTTCTGGGCTACGTGGACTTATATAGGAAGAAGGAGGGCACCAGGGCACGCTCGAGTGGGCCTTGAGGCAGGGGGTGCGCCCTGGGAAGGGGGGCGCGCCCCCCACCCTCGAGGGCCACTCGAGGCTCCCCTGACATGATTCTCAAGTTCCACTGGCGTGATTTTCTCCAAAAATATCTCTCGCGAAGGTTTCATTCCGTTTGGACTCCGTCTGATATTCTTTTTCTGCAAAACCCTGAAATAGGCAAAAAACAACAATCTGGACTGGTCCTTTGGATTAGTAGGTTAGTCCCAATAATGATATAAAAGTGAATGATAAAGCCCATTAAACATCCAAGACTTCATAAATAATAGCATGGAACAATCAAAAATTATAGATACGTTGGAGACGTATCAATGCACTAGGAAGAACCGCCTCTGCTCCATAGACCATGAAGAAAGGTGTGCAACCCGTAGATCTGTTGGGGATTGTATTGATACTCCATAACACTGAGGGTAACTCCTCCACCCAACAACCTAGTGTTCTTTTAAAAGGAACCATAAGTCGGGGCTCGATGCCTCGCAAAATCTCTTGTTTAGCTCGTCCCGCTTGACCATTAGACTGGGGGTGAGCCACGGTGGAAATGTCAAGTCGGATATGCTCTCATTGACAAAACTCTTTCATAGCACCCTTAGACAGATTAGTGTTGTTATCCATTATAATGCTATGCGGAAAGCCAAAATGGAAGATCACCTTCTTGATGAACTGAACCACCATCGCTGCATCACACTTGCTAACCGGCTCTGCTTCAACCCACTTAGTTAACTTGTCAACTGCTACCAAAAGGTGGGTTTTCTTATCCATTGACTTCTTGAAAGGCCCGACCATATCAAGCCCCCAGGTTGCAAACGACCAAGTAATTGGAATCATCCTCAACTCTTGAGCGGGAACATGAACTCGTCGTGAAAATTTCTGACAACCGTTACATTTGCTGACCAAATCCTCAACATCAGCATGAGTAGTCAACCAATAGAACCCATGACGAAAAGCTTTGGCTACGAGAGATTTAGAGCCGGCATGATGACCACAATATCCTTCGTGGATCTCTCGCGGGATCTCGCAACCTTCTTCAGGAGAAACACAATGTTAAAACGCCCCTGTGACACTGCGATGGTGCAACTCCCCATTGACAATCGTCATTGACTTAGACCGCCGGGTTATTTGTCTGGCCAAAATCTCATCCTCAGGCAACTCGCCCCTGGTCATGTAAGCCAAATACGAAACTGTCCAATCAGGAATGGCATGAAGAGCTGCCACCAATTGTACTTCCGGGTCAGGAACAACAAGATCCTCCTCTGTAGGTAATTTGACAGAAGGGTTAAGTAGAACATCCAGAAATGTGTTAGGTGGCGCCGGCTTATGCTGAGACCCTAACCGGCTTAAAGTGTCAGCCGCCTCATTCTTCATGCGATCCATATGCTCAACTTGGTAATCCTTGAAGTGACCCACAATAGCGTCAACCTCTCGTCGATAAGCCACCATGAGTGGATCCTTGGAATCCCAAGTGCCAGAAACTTGCTGAGCTACCAGATCTGTGTCGCCAAAGCACCTCACCGGCTTAAGTTCATCTCCTTAGCCATCCGAAGACCATGGAGCATGGCCTCATACTCAGCTGCATTATTAGTACAAGGGAACATTAACCGGAGAACATAAGAAAATTTATCACCTCGTGGGGAAGTCAAGACGACTCCAGCCCACGAGCCTTCCAACTTCCTGGATCCATCAAAGTGAATAGTCCAATATGTGTTATCCGGATTTTCCTCAAGCGTGTGCAACTCTGTCCAATCATTGATAAAATCCATGAGTGCTTGTGACTTGATGGCTGTGCGAGGCACATACTTTAAACCATGGGGTCCAAGCTCAATGGCCCACTTGGCTACCCGACATGTGGCTTCTCTATTTTGGATGATATCCCCTAAGGGAGCAGAACTCACCACAGTAATGGGATGACCCAGAAAATATTGCTCGAGCTTTCGGCTTGCCATGAAGTGAAGGAAATATGCCCTAGAGGCAATAATAAAGTTGTTATTTATATTTCCTTACATCATGGTAAATGTTTATTATTCATGCTAGAATTGTATTAACCGGAAACTTAGTACATGTGTGAATACATAGACAAAATAGAGTGTCCCTAGTATGCCTCTACTAGACTAGCTCATTGATCAAAGATGGTTATGTTTCCTAGCCATAGACATGAGTTGCCATTTGATCAACGAGATCACATCATTAGGAGAATGATATGATGGAAAAGACCCATCCGTTAGCTTAGCACTATGATCGTTTAGTTTTACTGCCATTGCTTTCTTCATGACTTATACATGTTCCTATGACTATGAGATTATGCAACTCCCGAATACCGGAGGAACACCTTGTGTGCTATCAAACATCACAACATAACTGGGTGATTATAAAGATGCTCTATAGGTGTCTCCGAAAGTGTTCGTGGTGTTGGCATAGATCAAGAATAGGATTTGTCACTCCGAGTGTCGGAGAGGTATATCTGGGCCCTCTCGGTAAGGCACCTCATAATAAGCCTTGCAAGCAAATGACTAATGAGTTAGTCACGATATGATGTATTACATAACGAGTAAAGAGACTTGTCGGTAACGATATTGAACTAGGTATTGAGATACCGACGATCGAATCTCGGGCAAGTAACATACCGATGACAAAGGGAACAACATATGTTGTTATGCGGTTCGATCGATAAAGATCTTCGTAGAATATGTAGGAGCCAATATGGGCATCCAGGTTCCGCTATTGGTTATTGACCGGAGAGATGTCTCAGTCATGTCTACATAGTTCTCGAACCCGTAGGGTCCGCACGCTTAAACGTTCATTGACAATATAGTATTTAATCTGTTATGTATGTTGGTGACCGAATGTTATTCAGAGTCCCGGATGTGATCACGGACATGACGAGGAACTCCGGAATGGTCCGAAGATAAACATTAATATATGGGATAATAGTGTTTGACCTCCGGAAGGGGTTCCGGATGTTTCCCGAAATGTTTGGGTACGAGAACACTTTATTTGGGCCAAAGGGGAAAGCCCACAAGGTTTTTGGAACGCACAAAAGGAAGTTTTGCGGAGTCCAGGGGCCAGACGCCAGGGTCCCTGGCATCTGGGTCCAGACGCCGGGAACCCTGGCATCGAGCCCTGGAGTCCGAGAAGGACTCTTGCCATTCGGGTGAAACCGACTTTGTGAAGGCTTTTACTCCAAGTTTCGACCCCAAGGCTCAACATATAAATAGAGTGGTAGGGCTAGCACCCAAGACACATGAAGATGCACCAAGCCGTGTGCCGGTAACCCCGACCCTCTAGTTTATCCTCCGTCTAGTTTCTTTAGTGCTTGGCGAAGCCCTGCAGAGATTGTTCTTCGTCAACAACCGTCACCATGCCGTCGTGCTGCCGGAACTCCTCTACTACTTCGCCCGTCTTGCTGGATCAAGAAGGCGAGGACGTCATCGAGTTGAACGTGTGCTGAACACGGAGGTGCCGTACGTTTGGTACTAGATCGGGATGGATCGTGAAGGTGTATGACTACATCAACCGCGTTGATAAACGCTTCCGCTTTTGGTCTACGAGGGTACGTAGACACACTCTCCCCTCTCGTTGCTATGCATCTAGTAGATAGATCTTGCATGATCGTAGGAATTTTTTTGAAATACTACGTTCCCCAACATGAAGACCCCATACACCAGCTTCTGCCAATGCGGATATCTCTGCTTGGACTCAATGAGTACCTCGCTGATGTAATAAACCAGACGTTGAACCGGATACTCCTTGCCTGACTCTTTCCTTTCCACCACGATGGCCACATTGACAGCCCGGCTATTGGCAGCCACATATAACAACAAAGGCTCTTTATTAATGGGAGCAGCAAGAACCGGCGGCTTAGCCAGCCGCTTCTTAAGCGCCTCAAATGCCTCATTAGCAGTATCACTCCAGACAAAATCAACCGTCTTTTTCATCATCCGATATAAAGGGATAGCCTTTTCTCCTAGGAGGCTTATGAACCGGCTCAAAGCCGCTATCCGACCTGCCAAGCGCTAGACGTCATTAACACACTTTGGCCTAGCCAAGGAAGTAATAGCCTTGATTTTCTCCGGGTTAGCTTCGATGCCTCGTTCTGAAACCAAAAAACCCAAAAGCTTGCTCGCTGCTACACCGAAGACGCACTTGGCCGGGTTAAGCATCATTTTATAAACCCGGAGGTTGTCAAACGTCTCGTTCAAATCATCGATCAGGGTTTCCTTCTTCCTGGATTTCACCACAATGTCATCTACGTAATGAACATTATGCCCGATCTGATCGTGAAGGCAATTCTGCACACACCGCTGGTAAGTCGCCTGGGCACTCTTGAGCCCGAAAGGCATAGATACATAGCAGAAGGCTCCAAACGGAGTAATAAAAGTTTTTTTCTCCTAGTCCTTAACTACCATCTTGATCTGATGATAACCAGAATAAGCATCCAAAAACCTCAAACGCTCACAACCCGCAGTAGCATCAATGATTTGATCAATACGAGGGAGAGCAAACGGGTCAGCCGGGCAAGCCTTGTTTGAGTCTGTGTAGTCCACACACATCCGTCAAGTGCCGTTCTTCTTAAGCACCAACACCGGGTTAGCCAACCACTCAGGATGAAAAACTTCAACGATAAACTCGGCCGCCAAGAGCCGGGCCACTTCTTCACCAATGGCCTTCCGCCTCTCCTCAGTAAAACGACGAAGGAATTGTCTAACCAGTTTAAACTTTGGATCATTATTAAGCATGTGATCAGTGAGTTCCCTCGGTACACCCGGCATGTCTAAAGGCTTCCATGCAAAGATGTCCCGGTTCTCATGGATGAACTCGATGAGCGCGCTTTCCTATTTTAGATCCATATTAGCACTGATGCTAAACTGCTTAGATGAGTCGCCAGGAACAAAGTCAACTAGCTTGGTGTCATCTGCCGATTTAAATTTCAACAAAGGGTCATGCTCTATGGTTGTCTTCTTCAAGGACGTCATATCTGTCGGGTCAACGTTATCCTTGTAAAAATTCAGCTCCTTTGTGGCACAAATAGACTCCGCGTAAGCAGTGCCGCCTTCTTCACACTCCAAGGCTATCTTGTGACTCCCATCCACCGTTATAGTGCCTTTATGACCTGGCATCTTAAGCTGCAGATAAACATAACACAGCCTTGCCATGAACTTAGCATAAGCCGGCCGTCCAAACAGAGCAAGATACGGGCTGTGGATCTTAACTACTTCAAATGTTAAAGTTTCCGTTATGGCATCATACTCATCCCCAAAGGCTACCTTCAAATCAATTTTGCCCACTGGGTACGCCGACTTACCAGACACTACTCCATGGAAAACATTATTGGATGGTTTAAGATTTTTGTCAGTTAATCCCATGCGACGGAAAGTATCATAGTAAAGGATATTGATGCTGCTGCCCCCGTCCATCAGCACTTTAGTGAACTTGTATCCTCCAACCTGAGGCGCCACCACCAAAGCCAACTGACCCGGATTATCCACCCAGGGCGGATGATCCTCACGACTCCACACAATGGGCTGCTCGGACCATCGCAAGTAACGGGGAACTTGTGACACCCTGAGACCGGTGCGCCAGGTGTCAGCTAGATATTCGTTGCCGTTGCCATGTCATCTGCTTGCGTGTTGCATCTTGCCATGTCATGTGTGCTTGCATTAGCATGTTTTCAAAACTTGCATCTGCCCGAGTCCCCTTGTCCTTTCCGTTGTCCGTTCTGAGCCCAGACACACTCACACGCGCCTGCGGCGCCTCCGAATATTTATTTTATGAGTGGCCGAAAAACGTTCTCGGAATGGGTTGAAACTTGGCGTGTGGTCTTATTATAGCATAGGTAGACCGCCTGTCAAGTTTTGTCGCGTTCGGAGTTCATTTGATAGCCCAACGGTTAACCGTGTTAACCACCGGAAGCCTCTTCTCTTTTGGCCCAGCATCCCTTTCTCACAGCCCACCTAGCCCATTCTTACCCCTCCATGCTCTTGGCCATTCGACCATGATCGCGTGGCCGCGTACGGCTCCTCATTTGGACAATCCTAGCTCCCTCTACCTATATATTTGTGCCTCCCCCTCCTTTTTCGCGCAGATCAAACCCGACCCTCGTCCTCCTCCGCGCAGCCGGACATGTCCGCTCGCCGCCGGACATGTCCAGCGCCCCTCCACCTCACCGCAGCCAACCACAGCTCGCCACATCAGCACCCCGCCGCCCGCAGCCAATCACCGCCCGCCATGTGGCGCCCCGCGCCCACATCGCCGCGCCACCGCCCGGGGCCCAGATCCGGCCCGCCCCGTGGCCGAACCGGGCAGCGCCGGGCCCGCCGCCCCACACCTCCTCTACCTCCTCGCGGCTGAGCCGCATCGCCGCCGCACGCCTGCCGCCGGCAGCCTGCCGACGTCGGGTGCTCGCCGGAGGACATCGCCGCCGCCGCCTTGGCCGTTGCTCGCCGGACCCCTCCACCACGAACGCCGCCAACCCCGTCCATGTCCAGTTCCGGCGCCCAAGGCCGGATCCCGCCACCTCCACGCCCCGCCCCGACGGCCTGCCGTCGTTCCACCGCGGCCTCGCTGGCGTTGCGGCAGCAGCGCCGTCGGCCTCGATCCGTGCAAGGAGACGACGCCAGCACCCTCCTGGGCCGGCCTCCACCGAGTCGCAGCCGCGTCGGCCACATGGGCCCGACCCCTCCGGCCCACTTCCCCTAGTGGCGCCCAAGGTCCAGCCGGCTTCGGCCCAACTCCCGGCCCATCCTCCCCGTCAGGCCGGCCTGCCTCCTCTGCTTCAACTGGGCCGAAGCCCGTGGGTGAGCAGCCCCCCTCTGCATATCTATCGCTTGTGCGACTTATAGCTTCTTGCGCCGTTGTGTTTTTTTTCCTAAGTCTCAAAAATCTGCTAAGTCCCTGTTAATCTGTTGTCTGATGCATTCTTGTGGAGCTAATAACTTTTTGTGTGCTTATCCAAATTGAGTGAATGATATGTCAAAATGATCGTGGTGATATACTCTACACTTTGTTCCATTGTGCCATGCTTGTTTGAGTTCATCTAGATGCTCTAATCTCTGTTGCAAGAGTGCTACTTGTTATAAACTGCTGTTACTTGTTATTTTCATGCCATGTTTGAGATGTGATAACTTGGTGCATGTTTATCCAAATGATGCATATGATATGTCAAAATGTTCCTTGTGAAGTGTACTACATGATGGTTGATGTAGCATGCTTGTTTGAGTCCATATTGCCATTTTAATCTCTGTTACAAAAGTGTATTTGGCTGTTAAGAGCTGAAACTTGTTATGAGATGCTGATTTCATTTGATCTTTGCTATTGATGTGTTTGTCCTCATGCCACATGTCTAGATGTTTTAGAAGCACCATTATATGGTCTTTGATGTGGTGCAAACCTCTTTCCATGATATGCCTTGTGTTGACTTAAACTTGCTTGCAAACATGCCATGCCAACATAACTGTTTTATAGTTAGTGAAATTTCTGCTAAGTCTAGAATATGTCATATCCTGATGCCATGTTTGCTTGATGTCCTAGGAAAATCCATGCTAGTTTTGGGGTGGCCATTGATCATGCCTTGTTGTCCATGTCATTGTCTATCCATACATGTCCTCACTTGCTCATTTGGGTTGTTGTAGCTTATTTAATTCTTGCTCCCAAGTTGCTATAAAATATTACTGTCAGGTTTTTAGTGTCATGATCAAAATGTTGTAGCTTGTTGCTATTGATCCATGCCTCCTATGGAGATGCTCCAATGGAGTTGTTTGTTGTAGGATATGTATACCTCATGTCCATACTTCTTTTCACCATGTTTGAGTGATGTAGAGTATATATTTCTTGCTCCAAAGTTGCTATGTGGCTGTTAACTTCAGCTTGTTGTTATATCTTGTTTCATGTGTATCTTTTAGCCCATTGCTCCGTTTTGAGTGCTTCCTATATGAAACTTGTGTGATTTTGCATGTAGAAGCATAATATCATGTTGTTTTCATGCTTGGAGTGAGTTTACTTGATGTTTGGGTGCATCTTGCACCGTTGCCATGCTTGTCTTGTTTTGCTCATATCTTCTAGGCCGTAGCTCCGAATTAAACAAACTTTACATGAAACTTGACTAGAATTTCGTGTAGATCATGATGGTGCATGTTAACTTGCTGTTTAACAACTTGAACATAAGGTTTGTTCAGATCTGGACTAATTTCAAACTATGCATATGAGGACTTACCGGTTTTGTTATATGTAGTTTCTGGCCTCATTTAAACTTGTTGACTTGTGTTGTTTTTGAGTGCTTCCTGCCTTGCCATGTTTTGCATCATATATAGACTTGTCTTGCATCCTACTTGGTTGAGCATATTGTCATGTTCTTGTGTTGTTTTTCTGTGCTTCCTACCTTGCCATGTATTGCTTCCTACATAGACTTGTCTTGCATCCTACCTTGCCATGTATTGCATCATATATAGACTTGTGTTGTTTTCTGTGCTTCCTACCTTGCCATGTATTGCTTCCTGTATAGACTTGTCTTGCATCATACCTTGCCATGTATTGCATCATATATAGACTTGTGTTGTTCTTGTGTGCTTCCTACCTTGCCATGTATTGCATCATATACAGACTTGCTATGCATCATATGTAGACTTGTTTGCATCATACTTGGTTGAGCATATTGTCATGCTCTTGCGTTGTGTGTTTACCGTGTTGCTTGCTTCTTCTCGTTAGTGCTTGTTCCGTTGCGATCGTGAGGATTCGTTCGCCTACTCGTGGTTCGTCTTCAAGGCTTCTTCTTCGTCTTCTTCACGGATTCATTCTTCTTCCTTGCGAGATCTCAGGCAAGATGACCATACCCTTGGATACCTTTACTATCATTGCCATTGCTTAGTTGTCTTGATGCTATCGTTATATGTCGCGCTACCCATCATTATTGTCAGCCTCTCCTTATTGCCATGAAACCTCTAACCTTTGAAACCTTCCTAGTAAAACCATCGTTTGGCTATGTTACCCGCTTGCTCAGCCCCTCTTATAGCGTTGTTAGTTGCAGGTGAAGATGAAGATCGTTCCATGTTGGAACTTGTTGTTGGAATATCACAATATCTATTATTATTATTAACACACCTATATAGTGGGCATGGGTGGAAGGCTTGGCCTTTTGCTCGGTGTTTTGTTCCACTCATGCCACCTTAGGCGCCGATAAACCGGCATTATGTTCCTTGATTTTGCGTTCCTTACACGGTTGGGTATATGGGGACCCCTTGACACTTCGTCTTTGAATAAAACTCCTCCAGCAAGGCCCAACATTGGTTTTATTTTGCTCATAATAACAACTTAATTAATTAATTAAAATTGCATAGGGGGTCACGCCCTCGGGATTCTTTTCTACATAGCAGGGGGGGCCAGTGCTGATGGTGTTGGTCCCAAACGGGGGGACTGCGGGGCCACCATGGGGAAACTCGAGGATTGGCTCCCGTAGGCTCACCTATCCGGTTGTGGCCTGAGACGAGATACGCGCGGCTACTATCAGGGTGTCGGCGCGCCGGGAGGTCTTGCTGGACTTGTTTTACCATTGTCGAAATGTCTTGTGCACCGGAATGCCGAGCCTGGTCGGATTTCCCTAAGATAAGGGGTAATAATTATTATTACTTCAACTGATCATGAGAGCTTGTGATGGGCTAAGTTGGGACACCCCTGCAGGGTTATGATCTTTCGAAAGCCATGCCCGCGGTTATGTGGCAGATTGGAATTTGTTAATGTCCGGTTGTAGAAAACTTGACAGAGGATCCGAAGTAAAACACAGAACTGTGTGAGTAACCGTGACTGTCTCTTTTCATTCTGAGAAGAGAACACGGTGGGGTTATGTTTGACTCGTAGGTAGTTCAGGATCTTTAGCGATCACTACTAGTTGCGACCGTTTGCATAGATGCTCATCTTATTCTTGTACTCGTAAGTTAGCCACCATACTTTGCTTAGCCGCCGCTGCAACCTCACCACTTTACCTCTTCCTACCGATTAAGCTTTGATAGTCTTGTTACCCATGGTTATGGGATTGCTGAGTCCTCATGGCTCACAGATACTATAACAACAGTTGCAGGTGCAGGTTTCCGATGTCTTGACGTGAGAACGATGATCGTTGTGTTGGATTGCTTTCTTCTTCTTCTTCTTCAGTCTTGGGTTAGGTTCCTGGTCGGCAGCCTGGGATAGCAGATGGATGTCTTGTGTTTTTCATGTTTGTATCCGTAGTCGGATACCTTGTATTGATGTTGTTGTATTCATGTGAATTGTATGTATTGTTGTATCCCCCATGTATGTATGTAATGGTACGATGTAATGATATCCATCTTGCTAAGTGCCCGAAATGCGGTTGTGCCGCAATCACGTAAGTGTCACGTGATCGGGATTGAATCGCATCTTGGGCCTGACAGAACTACCGGTTCAACGGTGTTCACAACCCTTTCATAAAGCTTCTGACCCGCTTGCATAAACTTGTGGTAAAAATGTGGTACTGTCCACTATTCAATTGCTTTGGGTTGCTCTGAAAACCAGACTGCTACTGCTGATTCCCCTGACTATTCTCCTGATTGTAACCACCTTGATTTCCTTAGCCTTGAAACCCAGAATTTGAGCCACTGCCTCCATGACCCGGACCATGAGAGCCAGACCCTGAACCGCCGTTCGGACCATGGTTGTGCTGCATAGACTCCCAGAAATGTCTCATAATGCTGCAATCCTTCCACATATGGGTAGACGGTCTCTCCTCTGTTCCGTGCTTCGGACATGGCTGATTCTTTATTGCTTCAAGGTCAAATTTTGTCGCTTGAGCCGGCCTCCCCTTACGACGCTAGTTATAATTCCGTGTAGCAGTATTAGCTACAAAATCACGAGCCTTGCGCTTACCGCCACCACCCTAATTGGGCGGGTTATACTGTTATCCTCTCATACCGCTACTCTTCTTTCCCTTTCCCGATCTTTCATCCTCAGAGTAGAGGTCCTTGGTACTATCAGAGTCGGCATATTTGACAAGAGCCGCCATGAGCTCCCCCATAACGTTGCAATGACGGGTAAGCCGCCCAAGCTTCTCCTTGAGTGGAAGAAAACGGTAATTTTTCTCCAACATTAAAACTGTTGAGCCGGTGTTGATATTATCTGAAGAATGTATGATAGTTGAGACCCGGCACACCCAGCTGGTCGTTGATTCGCCCTCGTCTTGAACATAAGAACCCAAATCCACAATTGACATAGGCTGTTTGCACGTATCTTTGAAATTTTCGATAAACTTGGCCTTCAGCTCTGCCCACGACCTAATGGAGTTGGCTGGTAGTCCTTTCAACCAATTACGAGCCGTCCCTTCCAGCATCATGGTGAAATACTTAGCATATGCAGCCTCACTAACATCCAGCATCTCCATAGCCATCTCATAACTTTCCACCCAAGCCTCAGGGGGCTGATCTGCTGTGTAATTAGGCACCTTACAAGGGCCCTTGAAGTCCTTGGGAAAACGCTCGTTTCGTAGAGCCGCCGTTAAACACGGCACACCCCAAGTTCTAGAAGCCATACCTGCCTCCACTGAAGTTGTTGTGTAAAACGACGCGTGCTGATGAGCCGCCAGCTCGGCCTCCTGGCGCGTTCTGCCCTGGTCCACCAAATCTTGTGCGTTGACACCATTGTGCGCCGGGTCATGCCCACGAGGTTGGTTACGGTGCTTCTCAGTACTCGAAACTGCCGGGGAGTCAATGTGCCTGCTATAGCTCTGGCTTGGATGAGGGGTCGAATGAATCCAGTCACGACTATAAGAATAAGCCTGTTGCTATGCCAGCGCTCTTTGAAGAAGTTCCCTGGCCCTTCGGGTTTCAACCGCCACCGGAGTCTCGCCCTCGACTGGCAGAGCTGCCAATCGAGTAGCTGCAGCAATCATATTATCCAAAGGGTTCGAATAATTACCCGACGGCGTCACCGGGTGATGAGGTGGGGTGTTATTCATATGCGGAGATCCTGTCACGCCCGGCTGAACCAGCGCTCCACTCCCTTGTGCTTCAGCCATTTGGTTTATCACCGGTGGGTTATCGGTTCCTGCTCCAGTTGTATTGAAAAGATTCCTTGGCTCATAAACAAAGGGCAGACGACTCCGGTGCTTTCTCCTCAAGACTTCACTTGAAGTGTTCTAATCCACCGTCAGCCGGTACGAATCCGCTTGGATCCGCTGTGCCTGAGCGTTCAAAACGGCTCACTCTGCGGTCATCCTAGCGTTCTCCGTCGCCAGCTCTTCCTTGGCTTGTGCTATCTCCTCACACAGTTTAGCCACATCCGCTTTGTGTTGTTCTTGGCTGTCCGGGATTACCTCCACTCCCATCAAAGTCGCCAGAGCCTCCAATAAATCTGTTAAGACTTGAACCGGCGGGTGTGCTGATCTGCCAGGGCCTGCTGCCATTATCACCGCTGCGCCGGGAGTCATAGCCGCGGCGGCTGTCGAACCGAGAACTGGCAAGGTGCCAGCCATGAAGATCGCCACTTGATACATCCAAAACGTATCTATAATTTCTGCTTGCTCCATGCCTCTTTTGTGTGATATTGCTATGATATTTATGCACTTCCATACACTTTTGATCATATTTGGACTAACCTATTAACTCAGTGCACCACAGTGCCAGTTCCTGTTTTCTGCTGTTTTCCTATTTCACGTATCCCCCATATTAAAAGTGCCCTAAAAATTCTGGGAAAAATACAGGAAAAATCAGCATATCGGGAGCTTCCAGAAAAACCAAAGCAGGGCCAGAGGGGAGCCTGGGGTGGCTCAGGCGGCCACCCGGTGCGGCCCCACCCCTGGCCGCGCCAGGGGGGCGCCTGGGGCCCCACCTCCGCCTCTGGTGACCCCCTTTTGCATATATATTGCTCGCGTCCCGAAACCCTCGAGGACGGAACCCTTTTTCGCGATCTCATCTCTGTTCCGCCGCCGCCTCGCTTCCAAGATCGGGAGCACCAGGAGAACTCTTCCCGGCACCCTGCCGGAGGGGAGAACCACCACCGGGAGCTTCTCCACCACCATGGACGCTTCCCGGATGAGTTGTGAGTAGTCTCCCTTGGACCATGGGTCCATGACCAGTAGCTATGTGATGTTCTCCTCCCCTCTTTGTTCTTCATGGATTAGACCTCGTGAGCTGCCCTACATGATCGAGGCACATATGTAATATTTATGTTGTTGCTCTACTGAGTTTGCTGGGATCCGATGGATTATGAGATTATGTTCAGATTGTGTGTGAGTAATATATTTGATTCACCTCTTTTATATTTATGTTCTTGAGTAATTCTTGCATGTTCTCCGTTGTTGTTTATTGCTTTGGCCGAGTAGTAGGTAGTAACTCCAAGAGGGAACGTTATGCTTGATTGTGGGTTCATGCCCCTCGATGACTAGCTTGAGTGACAGAAACATGAGTCTAGAGGATGTGCTGTTGCCACAAGGGGGAAAACAACGGTGCTTGTACTTGCGGGTGCAAGGATTGTTTACTTTACGCAAAGTTCTTTTAATGCAGTTGTCTGTTGCTTTGAGTTTACACCTTGGGTGGGACTCGCAACTTAATACCAGCGAGATGTTCTGGATAGATATCTCAAGGTGGATGATTAGTAGTAGATGCAGATGGATTTCGGTCTACTTGCCTTGGCGTACCGCCCATGCTTTTGAGCCTCTACCTTTCTTTACAGCATAGTTAGCATTGGTTTGCGCACATAATCCTGTCAATTGCCCAGCTGTAATTTGTTTACCTCGCTTAGCTGTTTTATCGTCTTTTGGGAGAGAGACATCACTAGTGAACATCATGGGACCCCGGTCCATATTACCATCACTGATCACACCCGCTATTTACTTCCTGTTCTTATTTCCTAGTTGCAGTCATACCTATCACTATTATCTCTTGCGTTTGATCCTTTGTAAACGACAAGGCCGGAGGGATTGACAACCTCTCTGTACTCGTTGGGAGCAAAGTTATTTGTATCTGTGTGCAGGTCCTGTCAAGCAAAAGTTTCTGGCGCCATTGACACCTTCTTGTCGACCCTCGGAGTCTCACGGGATTCGATCCTTGGTATCTTTGCCAAGGGAAATTTGCCGCTATGCTACATCTCAAACCTTCCACTTGGGGTAACCAACGAGGGGCGAGAAGCCATCAAGCAAGTTTCTGGCGCCGTTGCCGGGGACTTCACTCTTCAAGATAGGGGAGTTGCACGCTATCTTTTATCTTTGCTTTTTAGTCTTGTTAGTTTACCTTTCAGTTTTTGCTTTAGTTTCCTTTACCGAAAATCACAAAAAAATTATTTGCTTTTCTGTTAGCAGTCCTTTCTGTTTAGTCAAGCATGTTAGGACTTGGTACTTTGAGGGAATCAGAAGTTCTAGATTTCCATCAAAGGGATGGAGAAAATATGAAGAAGGCATGGGACAGAATTTCTGATGCACATAGGAGAATTATGCCTTGGATACCTATAAAAATTGTGCTTAGAAATTTTTACCATGGTCTTTTTAAATGGTGTAAACACTCTCTTGATATTATAGCTGAAGGAGATTTCCTAGAGTGTGATGAAGCTAGAGCTCTTGAAATTATACATGGTCTATCTAGTTACTTTGTTTATGATCATAGTTTTGATACTGTCATAGATAGACTTGCTACTATTGAGAAGAGAATGGATGCTCTAGACTTGATGAAGGTAGAGAAACCCAAACCCAATAAGAGAGATATTTTGGAAATAGACAATGATTGGGAGCCTTTTGTTAGGATCAGCATCTCTAATCAAGACTTCCTTGCTTATTGTGATATTGGATCTATGGTTTCTACTATGCCAAAAATTGTTCATGATTCTTTAAAATTTAACATGGATAGATTATCATCTTATCATGAACATGCTAATGGAGATATTTCTGAGATCCAGGGAAAAATAAAAGGCATACCAGTTACATTCCTTAAAGGGATTGCAATGGTTGATTTCTTCATCATGAAGCCAAACCAAGGAAATATAGTGCTTGGAAGGGACTTCCTCCGAGCCGTAAAAGGCTTCATCGATATAGGTAAGGGACAAATCCACCTACGCGGAAAGGCAAAAGGTACGTACCCCTTTCCTAGAAGGAACAAGGGTGAACTTGTTGAGGAACCATTTGAAGCAATTTATAACTCCGATTATTATGATGATTTTTTATTCCTCTTTGCATCATGCCTAGCTTAAAGGCATAAAAGAAAGCGCTTTTGGGAGGCAGCCCACAACGAATAAAATTTTATTTTGCTTTTGTTGTGTCTTGATGTTTGTTACTACAGTAGCATCATCATTGTATCTTTTCTTTTCAGCTTTGTGCCAAGTTTAGCCTCCGATTGCAAGAAAGTTCAAAAGTTGTGACGTGCAGTCCAGAAAACAGATTCTGTCCTTGGACAGAAAAATTCGTATAAAATCACCAGATCATCTTTTTGATCTTAATTTTTTTGACAGCGTGCTCTATACAATTGGCTTTCGGGGAGTCTGTTCTGAGTTTTTTGATTTGAGTTGCAGAAGTGCCTCGAAAAAAGTATTTACTACCTGCTGGTCTGTTTTTCACAGATTCTGTCCTGTTTTGCCTTTTCTTCGTTTTGCAAACCTTGAGCTTGCTTTTTCTTTGCAAAAACCTTTTGGCAATCTTGAGAAACAGTAGCTCTTCAAGATTATCCTTATTTCCAGCAGGGAAAAGTTATTTTATTATGGGTACTAACCTCGCTAATCAGATTATGATGAGTTATGTATGAAGGGAGTTTTCAAGTGTGCGAGGGAAGATGATAAAAAGATTCAGGAGGGTCAAACGCTCAAGCTTGGGGATGCCCCGTGCACCCCCAAGAAATATTCAAGAAGACTCAAGCGTCTAAGCTTGGGGATGCCCCCGTGCATCCCCTTCTCCATCAACAATTATCAGTTCGTCTTTCGTTCCACTATATTTTAATCACTTCATGCGTTATGTGCTATGCTTGGAGAGTCTTGCTCTTAGTTTCCTTTTTAGTTTTCTTTAGCTTTGCTTGCTGTTCATAACAAGTTAGAACCCAGCTTTCTTTGTGTGGGAGAGAAACACGCTCCACTTCAACCTAGAACACAACATAGGATTTTCATGCTTATCTTTGCTGTGTGTGTTCTTTGTCTTTCCATAGCTACTGTCATGTTTAGCTCTTAGTTTTCATGCTTTTCTTTTTAAAGAGCTTTTGTTTAGTTGGTTGTTGAACTCTCTTGAGTTTTCATGTTTATCTTGTTAAGAGAGTTTGTCTGTTGCACTGAGTTGTGTGTCTTAACTTAAAGTAGGTAATTGAGGTTGCTATTTAATTTTAGTAGTAACTTGCAATAGTTTTGAGGTATTGCTATGAGTAATGTCCGAACTTCTGGTGTCAAGAGCTTTAGCCTATTAGTGATAGATGTCGTATTTTGGGCAATCTGTGTTTATTTTCGAAAACCTACAAAATAGTTGAGAACTTTAGCTACTAAATGGATCACTAATCTTTGGAGGGATCGAATATTAGAGTACACTCACGTACCATGGGTCGAGGATGCGCAAGGGTAACCAAACCCCCATACACACCTCCTCGGGGTACTTGTCTCTGTGTGAACCTCCTAACTAGATTGAGAGTTACCGATAATAAGTGCATGAGTTCTTCGGACTAATGTGAGTATTCGAAAGTTGACACTTCCACCTAACCATATTTTTCTAGCCTCTTCGGTACCGTGCATTGCCCTTTCTCACCTCGAGAGTTGGCGCATACTTCGCCGGTGCATCCAAATCCTTGGCACGATACGCTCTGTCATCATAAGCCTCATTATATCCTTCCTCAAAACAGCCACCATACCTACCTATTAAGGCATTTCCATAGCCTTTCCGAGATACATTGCCATGCAACATCCATCTTCTCATGACTTGATCTTCATGTCATACATGCTTTTTGCTTGATCGATGAGCCGCATGCTAGTTGGGCCTTGCCCTAATCATTGCTACATGACGCGCTAGTATCATTGATATCCTGCTACACTGGCAGATGCATACATTTGCATACATCATGATAGTTTCGTTTTCTTTATGTTGAGTACTTTTGTAAAGTGTGAAAGACCTTCTATACTTCTTGTAATATATAGAGTGTTGCCCCTAAAGTAAGGAAAAGATCCCAAAGAGGACAAATCAAAAGATCCCAAAGAGGACAAAATCAAAAGATCCCAAAGAGGACAAATGAGAGATAAATAGAAAGAGCCATTGAGGCCACACAAAAATAAAAAAAATAGAAAAAAGAGAAAAAGAAATAAAAAGAGAGAAGGGGGCACACTACTATTTTCTTTTGAGAGATCCACACTCGTACTCCATCTTATACCTTGTACTCCATAGAGATTATCATTCATGCATATAGCTATGTGGGGACCTTTACACTATAGAACTTGGCTTGTATATTCCAATGATGAGCCTCCTCAAAAGAGCTCTAGGTCTTCTTGAGCAAGCAAGTTGGATGCACCCCCACTAGTTCCATTGGAGAGCTACCTTAGCTCATATGTGCATCCGTTGCATGGCAATCCCTACTCCTCACATCATATCTATCATTTGGCTTTCTCTCGCCGATGATTGTCCTCATTGATGTGAGCCTTTCACACCCTTTTTGTCTTCCCCCTCTATCATTTTTCTCTCTTTGCCATCCTAAGTGTCGACTTTCTTGCTTACGCTCATCCATTGCATGAGTGCTCAAAATATCGAAAGGGAGTGGATCATTTTGACTTGTACCTGGCTGACGGTCTGGGGATGAGTCAAGATAAGATTCCAAAGAAGACCAAGTGTGAAACTTTAGTAAATTAAGTTCTCAACAATACAAAAACTATGTTTTACTCTCTCATATATCCCTATCCCCTTTCTTGCACGCAAACACCATTTGGAGACATTCGAGTCACGGACAGCGAGAGCTCTTGCACCTTTGTGTTCTTATGTTGCTTGCTACAATACTAATATAGACTCTTGCTTGTTATGACTTGAATTGAATTACATGCCTTGATTGCTTTACTTAAAAGTTCTTATATGGTTGGTAGCATGTCACCACAGAAATTATGCTTGTTATCATTTACCTACTCGAGGACGAGCAGGAATTAAGCTTGGTATTGTTGATACGTCCAAAACGTATCTATAATTTCTGCTTGCTCCATGCCTGTTTTGTGTGATATTGCTATGATATTGATGCACTTCCATACACTTTTGATCATATTTGGACTAACCTATTAACTCAGTGCACCACAGTGCCAGTTCCTGTTTTCTGTTGTTTTTCTATTTCAGGTTTCCCCCATATTAAAAGTGCACTAAAAATTCCGGGAAAAATACAGGAAAAATCAGCGTATCGGGAGCTTCCAGAAAAACCAAAGCAGGGCCAGAGGGGAGCCTGGGGTGGCCCAGGCGGCCACCTGGCGCGGCCCCACCCCTGGCCGCGCCAGGGGGGCGCCTGGGGCCCCACCTCCGCCTCTGGTGACCCCCTTTTGCATATATATTGCTCGCGTCCCGAAACCCTCGAGGACGGAACCCTTTTTCGCGATCTCATCTCTGTTCCGCCGCCGCCGCGCTTCCAAGATCGGGAGCACCAGGAGAACTCTTCCCGGCACCCTGCCGGAGGGGAGAACCACCACCGGGAGCTTCTCCACCACCATGGACGCTTCCCGGACGAGTTGTGAGTAGTCTCCCTTGGACCATGGGTCCATGACCAGTAGCTATGTGATGTTCTCCTCCCCTCTTTGTTCTTCATGGATTAGACCTCGTGAGCTGCCCTACATGATCGAGGCACATATGTAATCTTTATGCTGTTGCTCTGCTGAGTTTGCTGGGATCCGATGGATTATGAGATTATGTTCAGATTGTGTGTGAGTAATATATTTGATTCACCTCTTTTATATTTATGTTCTTGAGTAATTCTTGCATGTTCTCCGTTGCTGTTTATTGCTTTGGCCGAGTAGTAGGTAGTAACTCCAAGAGGGAACGTTATGCTTGATTGTGGGTTCATGCCCCTCGGTGACTAGCTTGAGTGACAGAAACATGAGTCTAGGGGATGTGCTGTTGCCACAAGGGGGAAAACAACGGTGCTTGTACTTGCGGGTGCAAGGATTGTTTACTTTACGCAAAGTTCTTTTAATGCAGTTGTCTGTTGCTTTGAGTTTACACTTTGGGTGGGACTCGCAGCTTAATACCAGCGAGATGTTCTGGATAGATATCTCAAGGTGGATGATTAGTAGTAGATGCAGAAGGATTTCGGTCTACTTGCCTTGGCGTACCGCCCATGCTTTTGAGCCTCTACCTTTCTTTACAGCATAGTTAGCATTGGTTTGCGCACATAATCCTGTCAATTGCCCAGCTGTAATTTGTTTACCTCGCTTAGCTGTTTTATCGTCTTTTGGGAGAGAGACATCACTAGTGAACATCATGGGACCCCGGTCCATATTACCATCACTGATCACACCCGCTATTTACTTCCTGTTCTTATTTCCTAGTTGCAGTCATACCTATCACTATTATCTCTTGTGTTTGATCCTTTGTAAACGACAAGGCCGGAGGGATTGACAACCTCTCTGTACTCGTTGGGAGCAAAGTTATTTGTATCTGTGTGCAGGTCCTGTCAAGCAAAAGTTTCTGGCGCCATTGACACCTTCTTGTCGACCCTCGGAGTCTCACGGGATTCGATCCTTGGTATCTTTGCCAAGGGAAATTTGCCGCTACGCTACATCTCAAACCTTCCACTTGGGGTAACCAACGAGGGGCGAGAAGCCATTACCACTCTGTTCAGCGGCTAACGGGGGTCCAGAATACTGTTACCATCAGAATAGCCCCCAAGCCGTCAGTTCTGTAGTTGATACATTGAGTTGGTCTCACCCGTCGACGATTCACCATCAGAGTAGATGACCGTCTCACCGCGAGATACAGAGCCTTCCAATTCAGCCCGATGGGTAAACTCAACAAAGGCACGCTTCACGACGGGTTGAACCCGGGAGGGTCGCGCACGCTGAGCCGTCTCGATGATGTCGATGCAGATGTCCGGCTCAGGGCCCGGTTCGCCGATATTGCCGATGAAGACGTGGATTCCGCCAAAGGGGACCCGGTACCCGTACTGAATTTTGCCGACCTACAAACAATTTCTATCTTTTGTTCTCCGCTAATAGGAACTCGGGAGTAATTTTTTATTGCGCTTTGAGGGATAATCATATGATCCAACTATGTTAGCATTGTTGAGAGATTGCACTAGTGAAAGTTTGCACCCTAGGTCTCATTTTCCATCATTGCGATACCGTTTATTCTCCGTTTTACTATTTACTACCTTGTTGTTTTATATTGTTCGCACTACAAAAACTCATATCTACTATCTATATTACACTTGTATCACCATCTCTTCGCCGAACTAGTGCACCTATACAATTTGCCATTGTATTGGGTGTGTTGGGGACACAAGAGACTTTTTATTATTTGGTTGGAGGGTTGTTTGAGAGAGACCATCTTCATCCTACACCTCCCACGGATTGATAAACCTTAGGTCATCCACTTGAGGGAAATTTGCTACTGTCCTACAAAACTCTACGCTTGGAGGCCCAACACGAGTCTACAAGAACAAGTTGTGTAGTAGACATCAAGCTCTTTTTTGGCGCCGTTGCCGGGGAGGTGAGTGCATGAAGGTATATCTTTAGATCTTGCAATTGAATCTTTTAGTTTCTTGTTTTATCACTAGTTTGGTTTTGTAAAAGAAAACTACAAAAAATGGAATTGAGGTTGCATCATATTATTCATCTTTATAATGTCTTTCGTGAAAATGATGGAAAAGAAAATCATGCTCAATTGTTAGAAGAAGAATGCTATAAAATGTTTGGCATAAATGATGAGCGTGATTGCAATGTTGTTAGTATGAATTCTATAAATATCCATGATGCTAATGATATGCAAAGCCATAAGCTTGGGGATGCTATGTTTGATTAAGATAACATTTTTAGCCCCCCAAGATTTGATGTGGAAATTTGTTATAATGGTATCATGCCTCCTATTTATGATGATTATATTGATAAAAGTGGATTTGGAGAGGTCATGACTTTATTTAGTGATGAATCCACTACTTTGGAGGATGTTTCAATTGACTATGATAACAAAGTTGTTATCTATGATGATTATGGTGATGACATGTATCCTATACTGAATAATGATAACCATGAAACTTGTCATCATAACTTTAATTTTCAATCTCATGATAGTTATTTTGTTGAGTTTGCTCCCACCACTATCCATGAGAATAAATTTGCTTATGTGGAGAGTAGCAAAATTTCTATGCTTTTGCATCATGAAAAGAATGATTTATGTGATGGCTATATTGTTGAGTTCATTCATGATGCTACTGAAAATTACTATGAGAGAGGAACATATGCTTTTTCATATAGCAATAATATCAAGTATCCTCTCTATGTGTTGAAAATTTTGAAGGCATGCTTGTTTTGCCTTCCTATGCTAGTCGATTCTTGCTCCCATAATTTGTTTGCTCACAAAATCCCTATGCATAGGAAGTGGGTTAGACTTAAATGTGCTAGTCATATGCTTCATGATGCTCTCTTTGTGTTTCAAGTCATGTCTTTCATGTGAGCATCATTGAAATCATCATGCCTAGCTAAAAGGTATTAAAGAAAAGCGCTTGTTGGGAGACAACCAACACTTATACTGTGATAGCCTAGCTTATTAGGGATGGTAGACTACTCATATCATTAAGGAATTCCTTCTTTTCCGGTAGCCCATTCGGAAAGAACTCCAAAGTTAAGCGTGCTTAGCTTGGAGTAATTTCAGGATGGGTGACCGACTGGGAAGTTGCTCCCGGGTGCGCACGAGTGAGGACAAACTGCGCAGAAAAGACTAGTATTAATGTGTGGGGCTAGTCTAGATCCCGCCAAGAGTAACGACCACCGGCGGGTGTGTCCGGGGCGTTACAAGTTGGTATCAGAGCCGACCCTCGCGGTTACATGGATGTTTGCGGATAGGTTCTCGGTCATGTTGTTCATGACGTTTGTGACCCGTCGTGGCACACGACATGGCACATGTATCGGACTGGATGCACATACGTTTGTGCCAAGAGGGAACGTTCCTGTGGCCCGACGAGGACGTCGGTTCCTCTGAGTGGGGGTGTATGTGATAGCCTGGCTTATTAGGGATGGTAGACTACTCATATCAATAAGGAATTCCTTCTTTTCCGGAAGCCCATTCGGAAAGAACTCCAAAGTTTAGCGTGCTCGGCTTGGAGTAATTTTAGGATGGGTGACTGACCGGGAAGTTGCTCCCGGGTGCGCACGAGTGAGGATAAACTGTGCATAAAAGACTAGTATTGATGTGTGGGGCCAGTCTAGATCCCGCCAGGAGTAATGACCACCGGCAGGTGTGCCTGGGGCGTTACATATACATACTGTTTTTGTGTGTTCACATGACTATGCTACTATAGTAATCATGTTTTATAGCTTTTGTTTCAATAAAGTGCCAAGCAAAGCCTTAGGATCATGTTGGGTGATAGTACATTTGATCTTGCTTAAAAACAGAAACTTTTGTGCTCACGATTTTTTTTCTTCACATTTTTAACAGAAGAATGCTTTTGAGTTGATTCTTTTTGCAGAAGATTAATATACACATTGTTCCCGTGGTACTATTTTTTCAAATAAACTAGAGTTGCAGAAGTATGGTGAATGTTCAAATCATTACAGACTGTTCTATTTTTCACAGATTCTGTTTTCAATGCATAGTTTGCTTGTTTTCTAGTTTCTATGACTTATATTGATCAATACAAATTGTAGAAATGATATGCTACAGTAGGCATTGCGTGATAAAAATTATGAATCTTGTCTTTGACAGTACCCAAAGTGAATAATTTGTTTTATCATACTAACCCATCTCACGAAGTTTTCTTAAGTTTTGTGTGATTGAATGTTTCAAGTTTTGGGTGAGATATCGATATGAGGAGAATAAGGTGCGGCAAGACCCTAAGCTTGGGGATGCCCAAGGCACCCCAATGAACTATTCAAGGAATACCCAAGCAACTAAGCTTGGGAATGCCCCGAAAGGCATTCCCAAGCTTGAAGGATCTATGACAACTTATACGCTCAAAGTTTCAAGTGAGGTTACCGATAATTCTCGGTTCAAACTTTGCTTCATTGTGAAAAAAGAACGCTCAAAGGCCCAAAATCAATTGCCGGTTGTAAAAATAGAATCCACCAAAGTCATGATCATGTTACTTATGCGCATTTTATTCCCTTCGTTATCAATCCATTTAAAAAAGAAATCTCTATCTCTTTCTAAAAGGAAAATAATCTTTATCCACTCCACGGTTACTTCTTCTTCTTAAACTTAACCCAGGCTGACCCACGCACGTCTCCTCTTATTTATTGGTGGACACCAATCATCTTTGCCTGGTGTGTACGCATAAGAACACGATCGCCCTCTGGTGCTTGTACTTTTGCCATTGCCATATTCCATTAGCAACTACTGTGAATCTCGCTCAAGCTTCTCCTCCACTTTTCCATCAATTCCATCTCAGTTATCGGATCCTCCAGCAACAATTGTGATGTTTTCTCTCCACGTTATGAACAATTGGCACTGCTACCTCCTCCGTCCAGATGAGGCCCCTCTACGCGTTCATCTTGCCTCAGTTCCTGCGGGGAGCAGTACTGTTAGGAGATGAAGATGACATGAAGGCTTGGTGTACCTGCAGCAAGGACTGGATTGGCCTACTGCCACCAACGGAAAAAAATATTCTTCTTTTGTTCTTGATTTGTTTGTCACTTTGTCTGTGACAGAAACATTAGGTTCGAATTCTTATGGTTTGGATCCCAAGTTGTTTTTTCTCACGTAGGCAAGTTATTTTTCTGTCCATATGATGCCACTCCCACGTTCTTCATGCCTCAGTTCCTGCGAGGAGCAACATGGTTCAGAAGATGGAGAAGAGATGAAGGATATATCGATGTGCCTGCAGCAAGAAGCGGATGGGCCTACTTCCTCCAAAGTAATAACTATATTTATTCTGGTCTTGATTTGTATGCAGGTGTCGGGGAAACTGGTCGCCCACGAACACCTATGGGACCGGAGCCCCTTTTCGGTACGGCAAGGGAGCGGAGGGATCACAAAGAGCAGATCGAGGAGCGCACGCGGGCAGTTTACCCAGGTTCGGGCCGCACGGATGCGTTAAACCCTACTCCTGCCTTGGTTGTATTGAGTTCTTGAGCTCGGGAGCTTGAAGATCTACAGTACTAGCTACACCGAGCGTGGGAGTGATCAATTTCCTGGAATCGAACCCCCTCTACGTTGTGCATGGGCCTCCTTTTATAGCTCAAAGGGGTCACCGACAGGTGTCAACGTAGATGAGGGTAAAAGCGTAAGATTGATGGTAGTTGTAACAGTGCATGAACAGTGTATGCACAGTGGTCTATACCTAACCCTGATGGTGGGGGACAAGGGCATTGAATGCCCGTCACCGTCACCCCAAAAGCGTCCGCCCGGGCGTCTCCGTTCGCCACGACGGTGGCCTCGTCACCGTGGCTTGACACCGTGTACCCCAGGCCGCACAGCCATCTGCCACGTGCCCCTGGAAGGGCCCCAGGGCGACGCGTGGCCAGATGAGCTGGAGCGCAGGCACACAGCGTAAGCTTCCCCCGGCAAGCACCTTGCCGGGGTTGCTATCTTGCCGGGCCCGGAAGCTGAACGCTCTCCGGGTCCTGCTGGGGCGCATGATGCGCCACGATATACCTTCTGAGGTGTTGTTCTTTGGTCTTCCTAGCAAGCTCCTCTTGCCAGGGTCTTGTGCTGGAATGATAACCTTGAGCCTGGAGCGGCCTTCCCGGCAAGCTCTTCTTGCCGGGGTCTGGTTTCTTAACTTGAATATTTTGTTCTTGAACGGCTCCAAAGGAACTAGAGTGGGCCTTGGCGGGCGCGTGGTGAGCCTGACCACGGGACGCTGCTACTGCCCGTGCACAAGTCGGGATACTAAGGTACCCCTACTTTAGTACACCGACAGGAGCCCCCGGGCCTGGGCCACACACGGTGCCGAGCGCTGTTGGGCCAGGCCCAAAACAGTGCACGGGCACACGCGGCCCACGGCACGCCGTTTCCCACTCCAGATTCGCCGCATCCCTCCCTAACGGCACGCGTCGATTGCGGCGTCGTGGGAGAGATCGTGGCCTGTTTCTTTAATGGGAAAATGCTGAACGTCCCCCACTTCCCCCTTAAAAGCAGAGGAAGCAGGGGCAGTTTCCCCCCATCGCTTTCATTGTGTCTTCAATCTTCAGAAACCCCCGTCGCCCTTCGCCTCCACAAAGGTCGACAGAGAGCCGAGCTCCACCCTTCTCCCGCCGCCGCCTGCCTATCCGGCACCGCCGACCCTTCTCGCCGTCCCAGTCATGGCCCCGAAGAGCAGCAAGGCGAAGAGCGATAAGTCCGACAAGGCGGCGAAGCTGGCAGCCATGCGGAAGAGGATGGTGGTCTTCCCGCCGAGGCTCGGCGCGAGGGAGCTGCGGGACAAGTATTACCTGTTCTGGGCGAGGGAGACGAAGGCTCACCCGCGCACCAGAGTCCTCCCCGCCCAAGCCATCGACATGTACCTGGGAGGTTACTACTACTTTGCTCTGTTCTTCCACTATGGCCTTTGTCCTCCGTACTCTGAGTTTTTCTGCGATGTGATGAACACATACGGATTCCACCTCCTAGATTTCACCCCGAACGCTGTTCTCACAATGGCCGTTTTCGCACATCTGTGCGAGAACTTTGTCGGGGTCCACCCCAACGTAGCTCTCTTCCGCCACTTCTTTACACCTAGAGTAGAGTCTGGGTCTCCACTCTCCGGTGGCATCTCCTGGATCTTCAGGCTTAACAAGAAAGAGGCGTATTTGATTGGAGAGCTCCGCGGCAAGTGGGAGGAGTGGAGGGCTGATTGGTGCTGGGTTATGGAAGAGGAACCCCAGCAGTTTACCTCCCCGCGCCGAGCGGCAATAGTGCGCGGCAAGGATTGGAGTGACTTGGCCCCGGAGGACGACAAGCTGCAGATTGCCCTTATTAGGATCCTTCGCCTCCGGGCCGCCAACCTTACTGTAGGTGAGGTTGGAGCTGATTTCCTTCGCCGCCGCATTGCTCCCCTGCAGGAAAGGAAGAGGCCTGCTTGGGAGTTCGGTAACGCGGCAGACCGCATGAGGTTGTGCCCCAGGCTGAATTATAACTTCACCATCTTGGAACTCAAGGGGATGGTCCGGGAGCTGTTCAAACACGATCCCAAGCATCCGGAGTGGTTTACCCCGTCGAATGGAGTAGTTCCTCTTTGCAACAACTCTGCCCTTAGTGCCATCCGCGCGGCAATGCCTGAATGCGATTCACACGGGGTTGTTCCCACTTGGCTGACACCTTCAGAAGAGATCGTGCAGACCTTCTTCGACAATCTGGTTGAACGGCCGCGCAACCCCGAAGAGAAAAAAGGGCTCACCCGCGCGACCACCGAGCGGGATGTGGCATATATAGCCACCAGAATGGAGGAGGCCGCCGCAGCTGCGGCTGCGGGTGAGTTTGGGTACACCGTGGATGAAGCAGAAGCAGCGGACGCAGTGAGCCGGGCCGAGGAGGAGGAGATCCTCAAACTGCTGGGGCCTGCCGGGAAGCCTGCTGGGGAGCCTGCCGGGACGAGCGAGGCTGCCGGGCAGGGCACTGAGTCCAGCGGACCCGCCGAGGAGGACGCCGAATCGGGCGATTCTGACGAAGACTCGGGCAGGTCACTGAACCTTGACGACGCCTCCTCATCCTCGGAGAACTCTCCGCCACCGCCAAGTCCTCCGCCGCAGCCGAAGAAGCGCCTCCGCAAGGCCACTGAGACGGTGAGGCAACCGGCGCCCCGACAGCAGCCGAAGCGTCGCGCGACGCGTGCCACCATGACGAGCAAAGTCATCAAGGAGGCGCCCCGTGTCCCAGTGGCAAGCGGAGGGGGATCTTCCCGAAGCGGTTCTGGTGTTCCTTCTGTCCCTCGGTCCTCGGCGATGACTGGAGCGGGGTCTTCGCAACCCACGGCTTCGGAGCCCGCCAAGCGCCCGAGGGAGCCTACTCCTCCAGCTCCTCGCGCTGGGACACGCGAGGCGGAATTTGACTTCTCCGCCCTTAGTTCTGATGAGGAGGAGGAAGAGTAAGCACTTGCAACTTTCATTTCTTCTGATTCTTGTTGTTCTTGTCTTGATTTCTCTTTGCCTAACTCTGATTTTGTTTGGCTTCCAGGACCTTGACCCAGAGGATGGCGAAGAGGGCCAAGATCCCTGTGGTTGACCTCGAGGACAACGAGCCCGTCGCAGCGGCGGGGGATGCGCCAGCGACAAGCTTGCCGGACCAGCCTGCTACTCCGGAGAGCAGCCCCCAGCGCAGCCCCCAGCGTAAGTCTTGTGTTCACTTTTCTGCTTGACGGGCGCGCTTGAGGTTATTATCCTTATCAATGTCTTGTTGTCTTGTGCAGAAATGGAGCCGCAGCCGCAGGAGCACCAAGAGACCGCCCCCGACGAGCCGCTTGTTCCACCCTCCCCGCCAAGGGGGAGCCCCCCGGCGAGGGACAGTGCTCCGCCAAGGATAGGTACTCCGCCTAGGGCGAGTACCCCGCCAAGGGTGAGCACCCCGACAAGGGTGGGCTCCCCGCCAAGGGAAGGCGCCAGCGGCCCTCCGCCGGCGGGGGCTTCTACTACGCCGCCAAGGGAGAATTCCCCGGCGAGGGACCCCGTTACCGAAGAGGCCCGCGCAGGTAACTCTTGTACTTTTCTTTTCTTGAATTCATCTTTTTGGATATTTGCTTGACAATTCTTTCTTTTCTTTTTCTGTTGTCAGATCCGCCCGCCCCAGAGACGATGGAGACGGAGACCATCGCCGGGGAGGAAGTGCGCGGCGATGCTGGCGACGCCACCACCGCTGAAGGAATGGCTGGCGCCGACGAGCCAGCCGCCGAGGAGACTGCCCCGGCCGCTGACGCGGTAGCAGGGGAAGGGACCGGCGACCGTACTGCTGGCCCTGAGGCCGCAGGAGCGTCGGACGCTGCGCCGGCCGCCGACCCCTCCGCCCCCATGGCTGGGTCGGGTGTCTATCTGGAGGCCGCCAACGGGGTCTTTATCCAAGTCCCGTGGGCATCCTCATCAAGGGCACCCGCGGAGGGTGAGAGCTTCGACGGAGAAGTTCTCGCCTCCGCCGGGCTGAGAGTTGTCGACGCGCTCGGTAGCAGCAACGAGCCCGAAGAGGAGCAACTCTTACGTCGACTCCTGGGCTTGTACTGGGCCAGGCAAGCCAAATTGGAGTCCCGGGAGGCTCTGGCTGCCAAGGCCGGTGCTGATCTAGAGAAGCGCGCCGCGGAGCTCCGTGCCGCCAACCAAGCGGCCCTCCGGAACTTGGCGGAGGAGCGCGAAGAGCTTGCCGAGGCGCAGCAAGCGTTCATCCTCGAGAAGGCCGAGGTCGAGGAGCAGCAACGACGGGCCGCCGAGGATCTGGCTCGGCGGGAGGGAGCGCTGAACCAGCGGAAGGTCGACCTCGATAGCCACGAGGACGACCTCACCACGCGCGAATAGTCCATTGGCGGGGCTCTGCAGGAGGCGAGGGACGCCACTGCCACCGCAGAGACCGCCAAGAGGGACCTGGAGGCAAGGGTGGCGCAGCTGGAGTTGAGCTTGAAGACGAGCGAGGAGAGGGTTACCGCGCTCAACTTGGCGCGGGAGAAGGACGCCCACACCAATTCGGAGCTGCAAGTCCGTCTCTCCGAGAAGGGCAAGGAGCTCAACGACGCCAAGGATTCCATTGCAGACTTGGAGCTGAAGGTTTCCACCCTCACCGACTCACTTGACGCCGCCCGGGACCGCGAAACGAAGCTGAAAGATGATCTCCGGGCTGAAAGGGCGCTGCTGGACAGTGCCGCCCTGTCGCAGAACAACTTCCAGCGAACGGTCGAGCAGTGGACCGAGGAGCTCGTCGCCTCCGCCGCCAACATCGACAAGGAGATGGTGGCACTGAGGGCGGAGCACCTCGTGTACTCCCCCGACGAGAGCCTCCCCCACAGCGCCAAGATGAGCTTGTTCTTCAGAGGGGTGGCGCCGGCCCTCGCGCAGCTACGGGAGAGGGTCCCCACACAGCTGGCTAACGAGTCGCGCCGGCTTTGCATGGGTACTATGGAGCGGGTGTTGACGAAGATCGTCTACCGTAACCCCGGGATTAATCTTGAGAACGTCCTCCGGACCTTGCCGCCCGAAGCCGACCTGGAAGCGTTGAAGGCACAAGTTGCCCATATCGTGGCCAAGGCGGGCAAGATCAAGAGGGTTGACGGAGACCGTGTAGACTAGGCTCCCTTCTTTCTGTTTCCCTTGCCGCTGTCGATTAAGTCATGGGTAGTAGTTGGTTAGAACAGCGGCAAGTTATCTTGTAATATAACTTTATTTTGGATAGTCAATGCAGTGTTATCTCCCTTGCTTAGTTCCTTCACTTTGTATGCTTTCCACCTTACGCTTTTAGGGAACTTGCCGGCAAAGGGACCTTTGCCGCGCGCGCTGAGGGCGGGACTCTTAGCAGCCCGCTGGCAATGCCCTCGCTGGCAAGAAACTTCGCCGCAGCTAGTCGCAGCACACTTAAGTTGTTGAGCGAACTCGAAAACGAAATAAGGGCGCGACACTTGTCGTAGCTCAGTTAAGTCGTTGAGCGTGCTCGAAACAAAGTAAGGGCGCGGCTAGCCACGGGTGGGTTCCTCCGCGCACAGGTTTTCCATACAAAGTGTGGTCGTTCAAGGAAGATAACTAAGAATTTTAAAAATTTGAATGCTCAAACTTTGGCAACTTAGCTTTCATGGATTGTTTGCTTCCCGGCAAGGCTTTCCTTTCTTGAACAGCACTTGGTCCATACCACTGTCTCCT
>LR738713.1:34456676-34501949 GCA_902687465.1 Secale cereale | reverse complement strand
CAAACTTGTGTGCGAGGAACACTTCTTCTGCTTAAGAGAAAAAGGAAGAAGGGAGAAAACATAGGCATGGAGCCTTGCGGCTTGTTATTGCTTACCGGGATCGTGTGCTGCACAAAGTGTCAGATAATATATGCAATGAAAACTAAAATGCATGAAACGACAAGCTGTGTGAAGCACAAAAGCTTTACTGGTGCACGGGGTCTGCGCCCGGCTTTGTACAAAGGTTTACATGCAACAGCGGCAAGACTTGTACAAAAAGGTGGTTGCCGGAGCGGATCACGGCAACCGCGCCTTATGGGTGAAACTTGCGAAGATGCTCTATGTTCCAGGAGTTGCTCACCGGTAAGCCTTCTTCGGTCTCAAGGCGGACAGCGCCGGGCCTTGTGACTTGTCTCACCCGATAAGGGCCTTCCCACTTCGGCGTCAATTTGTTGGAGTTCTTGGCGGACTGAACGCGCCGAAGAACAAGGTCGCCTTCCTCGAGACTCCTGGCCTTGACTTTGCGGCTATGATAGCGGCGCAAAGCTTGCTGGTATCGAGCAGCTCGTACAGCAGCCTGGAGACGGTCCTCCTCGAGGAGCAGCGCATCATCTTGGCGCAACTGCTCTTGCTCAAGCTCATCGTAAGCGAGCACTCGAGGAGACCCGTATACGAGTTCTGTGGGGAGAACTGCCTCTGCTTCATAGACAAGAGCAAAGGGTGTCTGCCCGGTGGCTCGATTTGGTGTCGTCCTGATTGACCAAAGAGCCGCCGGCAACTCCTCGATCTAGTTTCTTCCGCACTTGTGCAGCCTGTCGAACGTTCTTGTCTTGAGTCCGTGCAGCACTTCAGCATTTGCCCTCTCCGCTTGACCATTGCTCCTCGGGTGAGCAACAGAAGCGAAGCAGACCTTGGCGCCAAGGTCTTGGACGTACTGCATGAAGGTGCGACTCGTGAACTGTGTGCCGTTGTCAGTGATGATCCTGTTAGGGATTCCGAAACAGCAAACAATCGATCTGAAGAACTTCACTGCTGATTGTGCGGTCACCTTCCTCACCGGTTCCACTTCCGGCCACTTTGTGAACTTGTCGATAGCAACGTACAAGTACTCAAAGCCCCCGACAGCGCGGGGAAAGGGGCCGAGGATGTCGAGCCCCCAGACCGAAAAGGGCCAGGACAAAGGGATCGTCTGGAGAGCTTGAGCTGGCTGGTGTATTTGCTTGGCATGGAACTGGCACGCTTCACACTTGGTTACTTGTGCAGTTGCATCTTGGAGGGCTTCTGGCCAAAAGAAACCTTGCCGGAACGCCTTCCCGGCAAGTGCTCTTGCGCCAATGTGGTGGCCACATATGCCTCCGTGTATCTCTGCCAACAGCTTCTGTCCATCTTCCCGGGAAATGCACTTCAATCTGACACCATTGAGTCTTCTTCTGTACAGTTCATTACCGACGAACTGGTACATACTTGACTGCCTGGTTATTCTTTCTATCTCTTCTGGTTCTTCGGGAAGTTCTCCAGTTTGAAGAAAACGGACGATTTGCTGTGCCCATGCTGGAGCTTGAGGCTCAACAACAAGGACTAAAGGCATCAGTGCTGCTGCGGGAACGTCAGCTCCTACGGCAAAGGCTTGCGGCTCTGCCGGAGCTTGACGTCCCCCGACAAGCCTGCCGGGGTAAGACTTGTCGGGAACGCCTGCTTCAACTGTACAGACCCTTGGGTCCGCAGGAGCAGACTGTTCCTCAGCATCTTGGTCGTTGACCTTGGGGACCTTGGCGGCGGCTTCAGGAAGATCCACCGGCAAGTAGTCGCCGGAGACCAACTTTCTTTTCTTGCTCTGTCCAACTGATGGTGTAACGGATGGTTGAGTTAGCTTGAGCACGAAAGTCCCTGGTTCCACAGGTAACTTCATTGCAGCACACTTTGAGAGGCCATCTGTGATATCATTCTGAGCCCTTGGAACGTGCTCCATCTGCAGGCCTTCAAAGTGTTCTTCAAGCTTCCTCACTTCATCGACATAAGCTTCCATCAAAGGACTTTGGTAGCTCTTGTTTACTTGTCGGACCACCAACTGTGAATCTCCCCGCACAATCAGCTTCTTGATCCCAAGTTCGGCCGCAATTCTGAGGCCGGCAAGCAAACCTTCATACTCTGCGGTGTTGTTCGTCGCTTGCTCCTTGGGACAGTGCATTTGGATAACGTACTTGAGGTGCTCTCCGGTGGGTGCGACAAGCAGCACACCAGCACCGACGCCTTGCAGCGAGAAGGCACCATCGAAGTACATTATCCATTCTTTGCTTGCTTCTTGGACGGGGATGTTTGTCTCTGGAACTTCTTCATCTGGTGTTGGGGTCCATTCTGCTATGAACTCTGCCAAAGCTCTGCTCTGTATAGTTGGTGTGCTTTCAAACTTAAGACCAAAGCTTGACAGCTCTAGTGCCCACTCGACGATCCTGCCTGTTGCTTCTGGGTTTTGCAATATTCTCTTCAACGGAAAGCGAGTGACCACCGTTATCTCGTGTGCTTGGAAGTAATGGCGCAGCTTTCTTGAGGCCATCAGGAGGCCGAAAAGCAGCTTCTGCACCCCAGAGTATCTTGACCGAGCCCCCTGGAGGAGGGAACTTACAAAATAAACTGGGCGCTGCACCATCTTCTTTCGCACTTCTCCTTGTTCTTGCGCAGACTTGTCCTTGTCGGGGCCAGAGCTTGCCGGGGAAGCCCCCTGCTTGTCGCTGGATGTGCTTGCCGGGGTTGTGGGCTCCTCCTCTGCCTCCCTCTCCGCTACCAACGCAGCACTAACCACTTGATTGGTTGCTGCTAAGTATAGCAGCAACTTCTCTTGCGGCTTAGGTGCGACAAGTATAGGAGTAGAGGACAGGTATCCTTTCAAGTCCCGCAGCGCTGCCTCCGCTTCCGGAGTCCATTTCATTGGACCTGCCTTTTTCAAAATTTTGAAGAAAGGCAGGGCGCGTTCTGTAGATTTTGAAATGAACCTGCTGAGAGCAGCCACACAACCAGCAAGCCTCCGTACATCCTTGACGCGCTTCGGTGCTTCGATCTGCTCGATGGCCTTGATCTTGTCGGGATTGGCTTCAATCCCCCTCTGGGACACAAAGAACCCGAGAAGCTTGCCGGAGGGGACTCCGAAGACGCACTTCTCGGGGTTCAGCTTGAGTTGTATCTTGCGCAGATTTGCAAAAGTCTCATCTAGGTCTTGGATCAGGGTATCCTTGTCCTTGCTCTTGACCACTATGTCATCCATGTAGGCTTCTACATTCCTGTGTATCTGTGGCTCAAAAGCTGTATGGACTACCCTTGCAAACGTCGAACCGGCATTCTTCAATCCAAAGGGCATACGTATGAAACAATAAGTGCCACATGGAGTAATGAATGCGGTCTTCTCTTCGTCTTCCTCAGCCATGAATATCTGGTGGTACCCGGAGTATGCATCAAGAAATGAAAGCAACTCACATCCGGCCGTGGAGTCAACAATCTGGTCAATGCGCGGCAAGGGAAATGGATCCTTGGGACAAGCTTTATTCACATCAGTGAAGTCTATACAAAGTCTCCACTTCCCATTAGCCTTGCGCACGACAACTGGATTGGCCAGCCACGTGGGATGGAGTACACCTCTAACAAGGCCTGCTGCTTCCAACTTCTTGATCTCCTCGGCAATAAACTCTTGGCGCTCCACAGCTTGCTTCCTGACCTTCTGCTTGACGGGCCGCGCGTGAGGACAAACAGCAAGCTTGTGCTCAATTACCTTCCTGGGAACGCCGGGGATATCAGACGGTTGCCATGCAAACACGTCGACATTCGCCCGCAGGAAGGCAACGAGCGCGCTTTCCTATTTGGGTTCGAGCGTAGCACTGATGGTGAAGGTACCACCAGTGCCGTCCTCCTTGGCGGACACCTTCTTGCTTGCAGGTGGAGCTGCCATTCCTTTCTTGCACTTGCCGGTGGAGCTCGATGGTGCGTCCTCGACGGCTGCGCAGCACTCCGAAGAGGTGCGTTCGCCGGAGTGGGCCCTAGAGCTCTTGCCGGACTTGGTCTTGGTCTTCCCCCCGGGAGCTTCAGCGGCAAGTGTCTTGCTTTCTGCCGCGGCTGCTGCATCCCGGTAAATCTTGTCGGCGCAGATAAGCGCGTCCTTCTTGTCGCCGGGGACAGAGATGACGCTTATTGGCCCTGGCATCTTGAGCATGTTGTATGCGTAGTGAGAGGCTGCCATGAACTTGGCGAGCGCAGGACGGCCAAGTATCCCATTGTATGGCAATGGGATATCGGCAACGTCGAAGGTGATCCTCTCAGTCCTGAAGTTTAGCTCTCCGCCAAAGGTCACCGGCAGCGTGATCTTCCCCTTCGGCTTGCTCCTTCCCGGGTTGATTCCTTGGAAAGTCCCGGTTTCCTCGAGCTCGCTGTCGGGGATCTGCAGCTTCCGGATTACAGCAGAGGAGATTAAGTTGAGGCCGACCCCGCCGTCAACCAACATCTTGGTGACCTTGAGGTTGCGGATGGTTGGCGATACCAACATCGGCAAGCACCCGACCGCAGTTGTGCGGTCAGGGTGGTCCTCAAGGTCGAAGATGATGGGCGTGTTGGACCACTTCAAAAGTTTGCGCGACTCGACGGGTGGCTCTGCTGCATTCACTTCCCGCACCCATTGCTTGAGTTGGCGGTGGGAAGTGTGCAGAGAGGCACCTCCGTCGACGCACAGAACTTCTGTGGCCTTTTGGAACTCCTGCTCGCTATTGTCTCCTTCGTCCATGTCCTCGTCATCGTCTTCGTCTTCATCCTTGTCGCGGCCCCGGGGAGGTCTGTCTCCTTGCCGCTGCTTAGCCTTGCCGCGGCGTCCTCCCCGGCCGTTGAACGGCCGCTTCTTGCCGGACTCTCCTCCGCCTCCTTGGGCCTTCTCCTTGTCGCGACGCTCGTATTCAGCCTTCTGCTGTTCTACGAGGTACTCTACCCTCTTGCAATTCTGGAGATCGTGGCCCTTGGTGCGGTGGATCTTGCAGTACTGCTTGTCGGAGCCGTCCTGCCTGTCGGCGGCGGCTACAGTGGTAGGCTCCTTGCCGGAGCCACCAGCCTGAGCTTTCTTGTCGCCAGCCTCCTTGCCGGACTTCTCTACATCCAGTACTTCCTTGTTCTTCTTCTTCTTATTGTTCCGCCTCCGGTTTTTCCTTGCCGGGGCGGCATCTGATGGGCCTCGAACCCCTCGTTGGTTACCCCAAGTGGAAGGTGTAAGATGCAGTAAGTAGAAGTGTTTTCCCCTAGCAAAGATGCCAAGGATCGAATCCCTAGAGACTCCTAGGTTCAACAGGTAGGTGTCAACTGCTAACGGCGCAATTAGCAATCAACGTGGACCTGCACACAGATACAAATAACTTTGCTCCCAACGAGTACAGAGAGGTTGTCAATCTCTCCGGCCTTGTAGTTCACAAAGGGTTAAAAGCAATATGATAGTAGTGATAGATAGTGTTTTTGCAATAGTAAATAAAATAGCGGAAAGGTAAATAGTGTATATGATCAATGATAGTAATATGGACCGGAGTCTCATGATGTTCACTAGTGATGTCTCTCTCCCAAAAGACGATAAAACAGCTATGTGAGGTAAACAAATTACAGTTGGGCAATTGACAGGACCACGAACGCAAACCAATGCTGACTACATTGCAAGAAAGGTTGAGGTTCAAAGCATGGGCGGTACGCCAAAGTAAGTAGACCGAAATCCATCAATATCTACTACTAATCATCCACCTTGAGATATCTATCCAGAACATCTCGCTGGTATTAAGTTGCGAGTCCCACCCATAGTGTAAACTCAATGCAACAGACAACTGCATTAAAAGAACTTTGCGTAAAGTAAACAATCCTTGCACCCGCGGGCACAAGCACCGTTGTTTTCCCCCTTGTGGCAACAGCACATCCCCTAGACTCATGTTTCTGTCACTCAAGCTAGTCATCGAGGGGCATGAACCCACAATCGAGCATAACGTTCCCTCTTGGAGTCACTACTTATTACTTGGCCAAAGCAATAAATAACAACGGAGAACATGCAAGAATTACTTATGAACTAAAATATAAAAGAGGTGAATCAAATATATTACTCAAGATCAATCTGAACATAATCTCATAATCCATCGGATCCCAGCAAACTCAACATAGCAACAGCATAAGGATTACATAGGTGCCTCGATCATGTAGGGCAGCTCACGAGGACTAATTAGTGAAGCACAAGAACGGGAGGAGAACATCACATAGCTACTGGTCATGGACTCATGGTCCAAGGGAGACTACTCACGAGTCATCCGGGAGGCGTCCATGGTGGTGGAGAAGCTCCCGGTGGTGATCCTCCCCTCCGGCAGGGTGCCGGGAAGAGTTCTCCTGGTGCTCCCGATCTTGGAAGCGGCGGCGGCGGCGGAACAGAGATGGGATCGCGAAAAGAAGTCCTCCTCTGAGGGTTTCGGAGAGTCCTTTAAATATATGCCAAAGTAGGGCACCGGGGGAGCCTCGGGGGGCCCAGGCGCCCCCCCGGCGCGGCCCAGGGGGGGCGCGCCCACAGGGCGCCTGGAGCCCCTGTGCCCCCCCCCAGGTTGCCCTTCGGACGCAGTGTTGTTTCCGTATCGCTGATTTTTTATATAATTTTTCTGGATTTTTCTGGGCAGTTCTCGAAACGTGAAAACCTGAAATACAAAAACAGCCGAAAACAGAAACTGGCACTGGGGTGCACTGGATTAGTAAGTTAGTCCAAATATGATCAAAAGTGTATGGAAGTGTATGAATATCATAGCAATATCACCCAAAAGTGGCATGGAGCAAGCAGAAATTATAGATACGTTTTGGACGTATCAACATCCCCAAGCTTAATTCCTGCTCGTCCTCGAGTAGGTAAATGATAAAAAGAATAATTTCTGTGGTGACATGCTATTAACCATATAGGACTTTCTCATAGTCATATGACAAAAGCTTACTGAGACAATGATTCTAAAGTAATTAAGTTGCCTCAAGAGAAAATCACAAATGACTGAAAGTTTTACAATATGAAACTGAAACATCAAAAAGATTTGCAATGAACATGATGTGCAAATATGATCAACTGATATCTAGCTTGCCCCCTTTAGTGATGCAAAACATAAATGCAAGGGCACCTTCAAGGTTTAAGTGATTACTAGATACAATCATTTCAAAATAAACGATATCACAATCATGCAAAAGACAATGCTACTTTGAGACAATGCACATTACACTCAGAATGACAATCATGCTCTCAGTAGTTGGTGCTTGAAGTGCTAGAGCTTTTTATTTTGAAACATGGAAGCAATTGTGTCAACGGTAGTAGTACTTCATATGTGTCATGTATAAAACATCCTATAAGTTGCAAGCCTCATGCATCGAATACCAATAGTGCTCGCTCCTTGTCCTAATTAGCTCGCATCCCCATGGGTTATCATTGTATTGCATATGTTTTAACCAAGTGTCACAAAGGGGTACCTCTATGCCACCTGTACAAAGGTCCAAGGAGATAGATCGCATTTGATTTCTCGTTTTTGATAAATCTCAACTTGAGGACATCCATACCGGGACAACATAGAAAATAGATGATGGACTCCTCTTTAATGCATAAGCATATTCTCATAAGAGATTGAGGATTAAGGTCCAAGCTAAAACTTCCACCATGATGCATGGCTTTGGTTGGCGGCCCAATGTTCTTCTCTAACAATATGCATATTAATTCAACCCACGGTAAATCACCCTTACTTCAGACAAGACGAACATGCATAGCAACTCACATGATATTCAACAAAAGTGTGACAGTTGATGGCGTCCCCAGAAACATGGTTACCGCTCAGCAAGCAACTCATAAGAAATAAGATACATAAGCAACATATTCTTTACCACAATAGTTTTTAGGCTACTTTCCCATGAGCTATGTATTGCATGGTTAATTTGCTTAGTGCAGGTGGAGGTTAGCAAAAGACTGGGAGCAACCAACTAAGAGAGCAATGACGGTCATAATCATGCAGAGCGACAAAGCAATATTGAATCAGGCATGGTAGTTATATCGCTACTCAGAAACAAAAGATCACCAAGGCTTGACAGACTTTCTTTATAGTCTTGAATATGCGTGAGCATACGCCAAGTCAATCAAAATAAATTCTCGAAGGAAGATATTACTAAACCATACCACATCATAGGCAAACAAACCAAGTTGGTACTCCAATAACACATTGGGAACCCCCCAGCTATTTGAGATTAACCATAAGAAAACCTGAACTACTAAGCACCATCATGAAATTAGCATCTTTATCATAGACACATTAACCCATGCAATGGAAGCAAACTCTCTTAATAAGGTGAGCATGGTAATTAAAGAGAGTTCAAGCAACCAACTAAATAAAAAGCTCTTGAAAAGATAAGCATGAATAATAAGAGCAGAGCACGATAGTAGCTATTAAAAGACAAAGAACACACACAGCATAGATAGATATGAAAATTCTATGTAATGTTCTAGGTAGAGATGGAGCGTGTTCCTCTCCCACATAAAGGAATGCTGGGTTCTGACTCGTTATGAAAAACTAAGAAGAAAACTAAAAGCAAGACGCTCCAAGCATAGCACATAACACATGAAGTGATAAAAATATAGCGGAACGAAAGACGAACTGATAATGTTGATGGAGAAGGGGATGCACGGGGGGCATCCCCAAGCTTAGACGCTTGAGTCTCCTTGAATATTTCTTGGGGGTGCACGGGGGCATCCCCAAGCTTGAGCGCTTGACACTCCTGAATCTTTTTATCATCTTCCCTCGCACACTTGAAAACTCCCTTCATACATAACTCATCATAATCTGATTAGCGAGGTTAGTATCCTTAATAAAATAATTATACCTTGCTGGAAATAAGGATATTCTTGAATTTCTACTGTTTCTAAAGATTGCCAAAAGGTTTTTGCAAAGAAAAAGCAAGTTCTTAATTTGCAAAGTGAAGGTAAGGCAAAACAGGACAGAATCTGTGAAAAACAGAACAGCAGGCAGTAATTGACCTGTTCGGGATACTTCTGCAACTCAAATCAAAAAACTCAGAACTGACGCACGAAAGACAATTATATATAGAACGCTGTCGAAAAAATTCAGACCAAAAAGATGATCTGATGATTTTATACGAATTTTTCTATCCAAGGACAGAATCTGTTTCCTGGACAGCACCTCACAACTTTTGAACTTTCTAGCAATCAGAGGCTATACTTGGCACAAATATGAAAAGCAAAGATACAATGATGATGCTACAGCAGTAAACAACATCAAGACACAACAAAAGCAAAAAATTTATTCATGTGGGCTGCCTCCCAAAAGCGCTTTCTTTTATGCCTTTAAGCTAGGCATAATGCATAGATCAAGTTTTATCAAGAGTAAAAGAATAACTAGTCCGTACAACGGACTCAAAAGGTAACTTGACCTTCTTACGAGGGAAGTGTTCCATCCCTTTCTTGAGAGGAAACTGAAATTTTATATTACCCTCTTTCATGTCAACGACAGCACCAACGGTGCGCAAAAAGGGACGTCCCAAAATAATTGGACATGAAGGATCACATTCAATATCCATAATAGTGAAATCAACGGGCACATAATTATCATTGACAACAATAAGAACATCGTCGATCCTCCCCAAAGGTTTCTTTATGGAAGAATCAACGAGACGAACACCAAAAAAACAAGAATCATAAGGTTTCAATTTAAGCATATCATAAATCCTTTTGGGCATAACAGAGGTACTAGCACCAACATCACATAATGCATAACAAGAGAAGTCATTCAAATTAATTTTTATCATAGGATCCCAACCATCCTCTAGCTTTCTAGGTATGGAGGCTTCTACTCTAAGTTTCTCCTCCCTAGCTTTGATGAGAGCATTAGTGATATGCTCTGTGAAGGCAAGGTTAAGCGTGCTAGTGCGGGGATCTCTAGACATCTTGTGAAGGAAATCAATAACTTCTGTAAGAGTGCAATTATCAAAATCAAGGTCACGAGCATCAAGTAAAGTGGTAGTGGTGTCCTTAAGGCTCACCTGTTTGGTAGTTTCTATAGCATCACCATTAATAGGTCCATTGGGACCAGGAGTACATTGGGTGCTAAGAGTATGAACATCCTCAATAACTTGGATAGTAGCAACAGTGTGGTGGGTAGGAAGGCTCTTAATTCTTTCCTCTTCCTCCCTTTCTCTAGCCCATCTTTCTTTAAGCTTAGCCATCATCCTAATATTTTCATTGATTTGTACTTGAGTAGCATTAATAGGGATGACTTCCTTCTCCTTAAGTGAAGAAGTTTCAATTTTTAGCAATTTTAACTCATTGGTTAAGTGGTCTACCTTAAAAGAAAGATCATTTAGTTTATGTAGTTTCTCTTCTACATTCTTATTAAAGGCTTTTTGGGTAGTGATGAAATCTCTAAGCATGGTCTCTAGTTCAGTATTGGAGTTCTTGGTACTAGGATAAGCATTGTTGTTCCCATCAGAGTTAGAGGGGAACGGTCTAGAATTGTTACCAAAGTTACTCCTATAAGCATTGTTGTTGAAATTATTTCTAGAGATAAAGTTAACATCTACTTGTTCTTGAGCAATCAAAGAATTTAAAGGAACATCATGAGGATCAACATTAGATTGCTTCGAAAGTAGAGACATAATCAAGTCAACTTTTTCATTGAGGGAGGAAATCTCCTCGACAGGGTTTACCTTCCTACCTGTTGGAGCGCGTTCGGTGTGCCATTGGGAATAGTTGGTCATCATCTCATCGAGAAGCTTCGTGGAAGCACCAAGTGTAGTTGACATAAAAGTTCCTCCCGCGGCCGAATCTAACAAGTTCCGCGAGGTAAAGTTCAAGCCTGCATAAAAAGTTTGGATAACCATCCAAGTAGTCAAACCGTGAGTAGGGCAGTTCTTGATAAGAGATTTCATACGTTCCCAAGCTTGGGCAACGTGTTCATTATCCAATTGTTTAAAATTCATGATGTTACTTCTAAGTTGGATAATTTTAGCAGGTGGATAGTATTTTCCGATAAAAGCATCTTTGCACTTGTCCCATGAATCTATGTTATTTCTAGGCAAAGACTGAAACCAAATTTTAGCTCCTCCTCTCAAAGAGAAAGGAAAAAGCTTAAGCTTAACAATATTACCATCTATTTCTTGGTACTTTTGCATATCACAAAGTTCAACAAAATTGTTCAAGTGTAAAGCAGCATCCTCTCCAGCACCGGAGAATAGTTCTCTCATGACTAAGTTAAGTAAAGCAGGTTTAATTTCATATGAAGGTGCTGAAGTGGCAGGTGTAGTGATAGGTGTGCTGATAAAGTCATCGTTGTTGTGACTAGTGAAGTCACACAACTTGGTGTTCTCGGTGGAACCCACAGTAGCAAGCAAGCAAGATAACTATTTTTGTGATTTTCGATAAAAAGGTACTAAAGCAAATATGAAAGGTAAACTAACAAGACTAAAAAGCAAAGGTAAAAGATAGCATGCAACTCCCCTATCCTGAAGAGTGGAGTCCCCGGCAACGGCGCCAGAAAATACTCCTTGATGGGCCTCGAACCCCTCGTTGGTTACCCCAAGTGGAAGGTGTAAGATGCAGTAAGTAGAAGTGTTTTCCCCTAGCAAAGATGCCAAGGATCGAATCCCCAGAGACTCCTAGGTTCAACAGGTAGGTGTCAACTGCTAACGGCGCAATTAGCAATCAACGTGGACCTGCACACAGATACAAATAACTTTGCTCCCAACGAGTACAGAGAGGTTGTCAATTCTCCGGCCTTGTAGTTCACAAAGGGTTAAAAGCAATATGATAGTAGTGATAGATAGTGTTTTTGCAATAGTAAATAAAACAGCGGAAAGGTAAATAGTGTATATGATCAATGATAGTAATATGGACCGGAGTCTCATGATGTTCACTAGTGATGTCTCTCTCCCAAAAGACGATAAAACAGCTATGTGAGGTAAACAAATTACAGTTGGGCAATTGACAGGACCACGAACGCAAACCAATGCTGACTACATTGCAAGAAAGGTTGAGGTTCAAAGCATGGGCGGTACGCCAAAGTAAGTAGACCGAAATCCATCAATATCTACTACTAATCATCCACCTTGAGATATCTATCCAGAACATCTCGCTGGTATTAAGTTGCGAGTCCCACCCATAGTGTAAACTCAATGCAACAGACAACTGCATTAAAAGAACTTTGCGTAAAGTAAACAATCCTTGCACCCGCGGGCACAAGCACCGTTGTTTTCCCCCTTGTGGCAACAGCACATCCCCTAGACTCATGTTTCTGTCACTCAAGCTAGTCATCGAGGAGCATGAACCCACAATCGAGCATAACGTTCCCTCTTGGAGTCACTACCTATTACTCGGCCAAAGCAATAAATAACAACGGAGAACATGCAAGAATTACTTATGAACTAAAATATAAAAGAGGTGAATCAAATATATTACTCAAGATCAATCTGAACATAATCTCATAATCCATCGGATCCCAGCAAACTCAACATAGCAACAGCATAAGGATTACATAGGTGCCTCGATCATGTAGGGCAGCTCACGAGGACTAATTAGTGAAGCACAAGAACGGGAGGAGAACATCACATAGCTACTGGTCATGGACTCATGGTCCAAGGGAGACTACTCACGAGTCATCCGGGAGGCGTCCATGGTGGTGGAGAAGCTCCCGGTGGTGATCCTCCCCTCCGGCAGGGTGCCGGGAAGAGTTCTCCTGGTGCTCCCGAACTTGGAAGCGGCGGCGGCGGCGGAACAGAGATGGGATCGCGAAAAGAAGTCCTGTTTCGAGGGTTACGGGGAACCCTTTAAATATATGCCAAAGTAGGGCACCGGGGGGCTCTCGGGGGGCCGAGGCGCCCCCCCGACGCGGCCCAGGGGGGGCGCGCCCACAGGGCGCCTGGAGCCCCTGTGCCCCCCCCCCCCAGGCTGCCCTTCGGACGCAGTGTTGTTTCCGTATCGCTGATTTTTTATATAATTTTTCTGGATTTTTCTAGGCAGTTCTCGAAACGTGAAAACCTGAAATACAAAAACAGCCGAAAACAGAAACTGGCACTGGGGTGCACTGGATTAGTAAGTTAGTCCAAATATGATCAAAAGTGTATGGAAGTGTATGAATATCATAGCAATATCACCCAAAAGTGGCATGGAGCAAGCAGAAATTATAGATACGTTTTGGACGTATCAGCATCCTCGCTGTCCGTTCCTCCTGCTCCAGTATCCTCTCCGGGAAGTCTCCTCCCCTCTTCAGCGCGGGCACACTTGTCAGCCAGAGCATAAAGCTCGCTGACGTCCCGGATCTTGGTCATCGCCATCTCCTCCCTCATCCGGCGGTTACGCACGTTCTGGTGGAACGCGCTGATAACCGCGGCAGGGTGGACATCCGGGATGTTGTGCTGAACGCGGCTGAACCTTTGGATGTACTTTCGCAGGGACTCTCCCTCCTTCTGGGCAAGAATGTGGAGATCGCTCTCCTGGCCGTGGGGTTTGTGGTCGCCCGTGAAGGCGCCGACAAACTGGTGGCACAGATCTGCCCAAGAAGAGATGGAGTTCTCCGGCAAGTGCATAAGCCAAGATCTGACGTTTGGCTTAAGCACGAGCGGGAAGTAGTTCGCTAAGATCTTCTCGTCGCGTCCCCCGGCAGCCTGCACCGCAATGGTGTAGATGCTGAGGAACTCCGAGGGGTGTGTCTTGCCGTCGTACTTCTCGGATACGTCGGGCTTGAAGTTCTTCATGCTGGGCCACTGGACTTGCCGCAACTCTCGGGTGAACGCAGGGCAACCCGCTGCGTACGGCAAGTCGCCTGGTTCACCGGGCGCGTGCATGTCGACAGCGGTCCCAGCGCGCTGGTCGGACTGACGTCGTGCTTCTCTTCGACGCTCGATGCGAGTTCGAGCGTCCTCTTGTCGCCTGTCGTCGAGGACTTGGCGCTGATCGCGGCGAGCCCGCGGATCCGACGACGCCGTGGAGTCATCGTCAACGTTGATCCGGCGGGTCGGCGATTTCTGCTTCCGCGGCGGGGAGTGCACGGTAGTTGCACCCCCGACGGTCTTGTCTCCATCAACCTTCGCTTGACTGACTTGTCGCGGCCGTGATGTCGCCGGCTATTGCGGCGTGTCGTTGTTGGCAAAGGCGATGAGGCTCTGGATTGTAGCCCTCCAATCTTCGGCCTTGTCTACCGCTGGAGGGAAGTCGAGGAGCAACTGAGCTCTGGCTAGAGCTTCAGCTGGAGTGGAGGGGAGCGGTGGCGAGCGGTGCGAGGAGCGAGACATGCTCGGACTTCTAACAGCGTTAGAAGGAGCAAGTTCTCGCCCCGGCGACCGCGCCTTGCTCGTGCCAGCACGCTGGCCTTGAGCGTCCCGCGACCCGCCAGCTTGGCCTTGTCCCAGCAGGCGGATGGTACCGTGGGTACCACGCCGCTGCTGGCCCGGCACCTCCTGAGAGGGACGGGGTGCGTGCACGGACGCCGAGGCTTTGGAGTTCGCTCGGTCGTCCGTTTTGTCCTTGGACTTGGCGGCGCCGTGAGTGTCCTCGCCGGCGTCCACCCTTCCGCCAGCGTCTACCCCACCAGTCATTGGTTCTAGTGGTGGTGGGATCGACGCGGACGGGCCTCCTACCTCCGAAGCTCTTTTCTTCGGCGGCATGCTGATGTAGTCGATGAGGTTGATGAAGCTGGAAAGGTTGCTGAAGATTGCGCCCGCGTGAGCGCCGGATCAGATTCGCGCAACCTCGACGCCCCCTACCTGGCGCGCCAAAGATGTCGGGGAAACTGGTCGCCCACGAACACCTATGGGACCGGAGCCCCTTTTCGGTACGGCAAGGGAGCGGAGGGAGCACAAAGAGCAGATCGAGGAGCGCACGCGGGCAGTTTACCCAGGTTTGGGCCGCACGGATGCGTAAAACCCTACTCCTGCCTTGGTTGTATTGAGTTCTTGAGCTCGGGAGCTTGAAGATCTACAGTACTAGCTACACCGAGCGCGGGAGTGATCAAGTTCCTGGAATCGAACCCCCTCTACGTTGTGCATGGGCCTCCTTTTATAGCTCAATGGGGTCACCGACAGGTGTCAACGTAGATGAGGGTAAAAGCGTAAGATTGATGGTAGTTGTAACAGTGCATGAACAGTGTATGCACAGTGGTCTATACCTAACCCTGACGGTGGGGGACAAGGGCATTGAATGCCCGTCGCCGTCACCCCAAAAGCGTCCGCCCGGGCGTCTCCGTTCGCCACGACGGTGGCCTCGTCACCGTGGCTTGACACCGTGTACCCCAGGCCGCACAGCCATCTGCCACGTGCCCCTGGAAGGGCCCCAGGGCGACGCGTGGCCAGATGAGCTGGAGCGCAGGCACACAGCGTAAGCTTCCCCCGGCAAGCACCTTGCCGGGGTTGCTATCTTGCCGGGCCCGGAAGCTGAACGCTCTCCGGGTCCTGCTGGGGCGCATGATGCGCCACGATATACCTTCTGAGGTGCTGTTCTTTGGTCTTCCTGGCAAGCTCCTCTTGCCAGGGTCTCGTGCTGGAATGATAACCTTGAGCCTGGAGCGGCCTTCCCGGCAAGCTCTTCTTGCCGGGGTCTGGTTTCTTAACTTGAATATTTTGTTCTTGAACGGCTCCAAAGGAACTAGAGTGGGCCTTGGCGGGCGCGTGGTGAGCCTGACCACGGGACGCTGCTACTGCCCGTGCACAAGTCGGGATACTAAGGTACCCCTACTTTAGTACACCGACAGCAGGTGACAGAAAAATTAGGTTGGAACTTATTATGGTTTGAATACCAAGTTTTTTGTCTCACATAGGTAAGTAACTTTTGAGGTAAATATTACCATGTCTGCTTCCAATCGATAGGTTCTCATATGATTGTCAGAAGCAGAGAAGCACAATGGCGGACTGTCGCTTGAGAAGTTGTGCATATGTTGGCAAGGCCGCAAGGGCGCAGAGAAAGGTTCTCTTACAATTTTTTAAATTTCTTTCCGTTGCCATATTTCGCTCACGGGAATGTTAATATGGCATATGGTTTTCCCTTTTGAATCTCTTTGATAGCCTATGAGCATTACCTGAAACTTCTATTTCTGAAAGTTTATTCGCTTATTGGGAATTTGGAGCCGCCTGGCCTATATGTGTTAATGAGTTCTGGGACACCATCGGCAGCGTGTGGGCATGCATGCCGGCCTCCAGCTGGCTGCAGACGCCACGCCGGCACTACGAGTTCTCTGACTTCCGGTGGCCACCGGGAGTGGCCGGATGTTCACAAACCATGCCATGATGCGAAGTACCTTCGTTTGTACGTGGATCAGTTCGACATGCTGGAGCGCATAAAATTAACGTTCTGCTGCAAAGGAGTACGCCGGTATCGGTAAGAGCGAGGTTTTTTAAACTTAAGCAGAGAGGAGGTTGCGGTAGGCCGGTGACGAGTCGTTCCTAACAGTACACAGCGAGTGGCAAATCCCTTGAAAACCCTCACTGTTTTTTTGTTGATGGAATTGACTACCACATACAACTCAACCTGATAGGCTGACATAAACAGCGACACACATGCTGCGTAATTAGTTGAGGCAAAGACGAGACACAATAGTGGAAGGAAAGATATTGCATGTCAAGACATATAAGAGTCTAGCAACAAAGTGTTGTGGTGATCATGATGAGGGATGGCATAAGAATCAATGAATTGATTAATCATGTTAATAGGGAAATATCTGAAATTATGTCAGTTGGATTTTTTGTAACACGGCCCTGGCCATCATTGAGGAAATATATGGTCATATTGCACACTATAGAAGTCAATATTATGTCGTCAATATTTCTGCTCTCAACTTTATCCATAAAATGTAGCTGCTCGAGCTTATTTCAGCCAATGGTTGTCTTGGAAATTAGAAACACGCAGCATATTGAGTTATCTTTTACGGATTATGCATAATGGAAGTTCTCGCTACACTAAATGTACAACTGCGGAATCTCCGCTACTAAACTCAAGATGTGTAAAATAAGTTAAATGAGTGGCTATGGATGATACTCAATAATATTTTCTTTTAAGATAAACGAGGGGCAAATTTAAAGCGTTCTAAGATGTGTGTGATATGATCATATGAACACCTCAAACACTTTGACTATCTCTCCTGATCTCTGAGTTTTCATACCAATTATCAAAAAATCTCCTTTTAGTCCTGTAGGCTTATCACATGTATTCTTTTGCACTTGCCTTCATGTGGCATATGATTTTTTGTGTGCATGATATATAGTGACGATTGTCATCTACATGGGGATAATTGCTTCTAGCCAAAGCATGATACAAAATGCTAGACATATTTTAGTGGTAACGGTCTTTGATAATTTTTCCATATTTATATATCTTAGTACATGCAAAGTTTAAATTCATACAAATAAGATGGTACAAAACTCATTAGTAAAGACTAAGAATGGAAAATGACCAAGTTGTGCATTGACATTGTAATGAAAATCATATACATAGTTAAATACAAACTTTTTCTATTACAAGGAAAAAATACATTATTCAATGTGTCCATACTAACGCAAGTGAAAATTTGCTTTATCATATTATTCCAAAAGACTTTCCACGTCTCCGCTCTTCCGAAAAAACAAAACTTGGAAGTCTTCGTTTTGTCATTTTTTTATAGCTCACATGTTTCATCACCAAACTTTACACATGTAATATACATCCATATGATCATGTAGAGTTATTTTTGAATTTTCACAATAAGGTCCTCCAATACACCCGGGCTCCAAAAATTAACTCTATATTAGAACCTGATAAGCATCCAAGAGTTATAACAAAGCTCGAGGACTTGGAGCAGTAGGTAAATAAATGCATTATCAATCAGTCAATTAAAAAATGCATAATTTTGAGTTGGCTGGTATTGGCATAAATAATATGATAGAATGAGCTTTTCCAAAATAACTTCATTTTGATATTATGTTTGGTGAAGTTTCAAAACATATCAATTTTCCCTAATAAGCACGATTACTTTTGCTGTCGATAGAGTAATTCAAAAAAAAGAGGAGCTTCACTAACATAGTAACATGCACATTTATATTTTATAAAGGAATATTTTATATAGTAATTCAAAATATACTAGTAAATCATACACTAGCCCGTGCGATTGCACGGGTTGTCGACTAGTTATGATAATTGCTCTTTGATTGATTGTATCTCCTTGTTGCAATCCGTGCTAAATTCTCTGCATGCTTATAGTCAAAATAAAGCTTTCACTAAACACATAGTTGATGCTTTGATGCAATCTTATGAAGAAAAACTTGAGTTGGAAGTTTCTATACCTAGAAAGCTTTATGATGAGTGGGAATCTACTATTAAAATAAAAATAAAAGATCATGAATGCTATGCTTTGTGTGATTTGGGTGCAAGTGTCTCCACTATCCCAAAAACTTTGTGTGATTTGTTAGGGTTCCATGAGCTTCATGATTGTTTTTTTAATTTGCATCTTGCGGATTCCACTATTAAGAAACCTATGGGAAGAATTAATGATGCTCTTATTGTTGCCAATAGGAATTATGTGCCCGTAGATTTCATTGTTCTTGATATAGATTGCAACCCTTCATGTCCTATTATTCTTGGTAGACCTTTCCTTAGAACGATTGGTGCAATTATTGATATGAAGGAAGGAAATATTAGATTCCAATTTCCATTAAGGAAAGGCATGGAACACTTTCCTAGAAAGAAAATCAAATTACCATATGAATCTATCATGAGAGCCACTTATGGATTGCCTTCCAAAGATGGCAACACCTATATCTATCTTGTACCGTGCCTAGCTAGGGGCGTAAAACGATAACGCTTGTTGGGAGGCAACCCAATTTTATGTTTTTTGTTTTCGTTGCTGTTAGGGAATAAATATTGCATCTAGCCTCTGATTAGATGTGGTTTCATGTTTTTTTAGTGTTCGTGCCAAGTAGAACCTTTGGTAAGACTTGTGTGAAGTTTATATGATCTTGTTGTGAAAAACAGAATCGTTAGCGCTTGCTAAAGTAGTCGTGGGATTTTACTGGAGCGTGATTTTTAGTTGATTCTTTTTGATGCTGATTGGTAGACAAATTTCGCAAATTTACCAATTTAGTTTGAAATTTTTGGAGTTCTATAAGTAGGCGAACCCTGTAGATTACTACAGATTGTTCTGTCTTTGACAGATTCTGTTTTTCGTGTGTTATTTGCTTATTCCGATGCATCTATGAGTAATATTGGAGGATATGAACCATAGAGAACTTGTAGTACAGTAGGTTTAACACCAATATAAACAAAGAATGAATTATTTGCTGTACCTTTGAGTAGTGGTTTGCTTTCTCATACTAACGGAGCTCACGAGAATTTTTGTCTAAGTTTTGTGTTGTGAAGTTTTCAAGTTTTGAGTATTGCTTTGATGGACTATGGAACAAGGAGTAGCAAAGGCCTAAACTTGGGGATGCCCATGGCACCCCAAGTAAATTCAAGATAATCAAAAGCCTAAGCTTGGGGATGCCCCGGGAAGGCATCCCCTCTTTCGTCTTCATCCATCGGTAACTATACTTGGAGCTATATTTTTATTCGCAACATGATATGTGTTTTGATTGGAGCGTCTTGTATAATTTGAGTCTTTGCTTGTTAGTTTGCCACAATCATCCTTGCTGGACACACCTATTTGAGAGAGTTAAATATGGCCTAGAAATTATTAGAACACTCTATGTGCTTCACTTATATCTTTTGAGTTGAATAGTTTTTGCTCTAGTGCTTCACTTATATCTTTTAGAGCATGGTGGTGGTAATATTTTGTAGAAATTGTTGAAATCTCATGCTTCACTTACATCTATTTGAGAGTCTATTAAAACAGCATGGTAAAGTGTTTAGGCTAAAGAAACTAGTCTTCACATGATAAACATCCAATGTCAATGTAGTAAAAAAAATCACACCAAGTGCATTGAATAGAATGAGATGTTGGATGCTTGATAATTGTTTTGAGACATGAGGATAGTGATATTATTATGAAATTGATAAATTCTTGTGTTAAGGTTAGTGATTCCCGTATCATGCACGTATGGTGAACCGCTATGTGACGAAGTTAGAGCATGAGGTATTTGTAGAGTGCCAACCTTTGAGTGGAGGTCGGGGGCGCGTGATGGTTAACTCCTACCAACCTCCCCCCTAGGAGTATGCGTTGATTGCTTTGTTTTGATGACTCGTAGATTTTTGCAATAAGTATATGAGTTCTTATGACTAATGTTGAGTCCATGGATTATACGCACTCTCACCCTTCCACCATTGCTAGCCTCTCTTGTACCACGCAACTTTCGCCGGTGCCATAAACCCACTATATGTCCTCCCTCAAAACAGCCACCATATTGTTCCTCAAAACAGCCATCATACCTACCTATCATGGCATTTCCAAATCCATTCCGAGATATATTGCCATGCAACTTTTCACCGTTCCGTTTATATGACACGCATCATATTGTCATATTGCCATCCATGATCATGTAGTTGACATCGTATTTGTGGCAAAGCCACCATGCATAATCTTTTCATACATGTCACTCTTGTTTCATTGCACATATCGGTACACCGCCGGAGACATTCAAATAGAGTCATACTTTGTTGTAGTATCGAGTTGTAATTTCGTGTTGTAATGAAAGTGTGATGATCATCATTATTAGAGCATTGTCCCATGGGAGGAAAGGCTTAATCTATAAACCCCCTCCGCAAAAAAAGAAAAAAAAAAGGCCCAAAAAAGGAGAAAAAAAAAGAAAAAGAAAGAAAAGAAAGAAAAAGGGACAATTGCTACTATATTTTTCCACACTTGTGCTTCAAAGTAGCACCATGTTCTTCATTGTAGAGAGTCTCATGCTTTGTCACTTTCGTATACCAGTGGGAACTTTCATTATAGAACTTGGCTTGTATATTCCAACGATGGGCTTCCTCAAATGCCCTAGGTCTTCGTGAGCAAGCAAGTTGGATGCACGCCCACTAGTTTCTTTTGTTGAGCTTTCATTCATATTTAGCTCTAGTGCATTCATTGCATGGCAATCCCCACTCACTCACATTGATATCTATTGATGGGCATCTCCATAGCCCGTTGATACGCCTAGTCGATGTGAGACCATCTCCCTCCTTTTTTGTCTTCTCCACAACCACCTCTATTCCACCCATAGTGCTATATCCATGGCTCACGCTCAGGTATTGCGTGAAAGTTGAAAGGTTTGAAAAGATAGAGTATGAAAACAAATGCTTGGCTGAAATCGGGGTTGTGCATAATATGAATATTTCGTGTGATGAAGAGGGAGCATAGCCAGACTATATGATTTTGTAGGGATAACTTTCTTTAGCCATAGTATTTTGAGAAGACATGATTGTTTTGTTAGTATTGCTTGAAGTATTGTTATTTCTTATGTCAATATAGACTTTTATCTTGAATCTTTTAGATCTGAACATTCATGCCACAATTAAGAGAATTACATTGAAAAACTATATTGGTTAGCATTCCACATCAAAAATTCTTTCTTTATCATTTACCTACTCGAGGACGAGCAGGAATTAAGCTTGGGGATGCTTGATACGTCTCCAACGTATCTATAATTCTTGATTGTTCCATGCTATTATTTATGAAGTCTTGGATGTTTAGTGGGCTTTATCATTCACTTTTATATCATTTTTTGGACTAACCTACTAACCCAAAGGCCCAGTCCAGATTGTTGTTTTTTGCCTATTTCAGGGATTTGCAGAAAAGGAATATCAAACGGAGTCCAAACGGAATGAAACCTTCGCGAGAGATATTTTTGGAGAAAATCACGCACACGGAGCTTCAGGACCAAGTCAGGGGACAGAGAGGTGGCCCTCGAGGGTGGGGGGCGTGCCCCCCTTCCCAGGCCGCGCCCCCTACCTCGAGGCTTCCTCGTGTGGCCCCCGGTGCCCTCCTTCTTCCTATGCATGTCCACGTACCCCAGAAACTCCATACGCAGAGAGAAAACCCTAATTCCACCGCCGTAGCTTCTGTTCCCGTGGAGATCCCATCTTGGAGCCTGTTCCGGAGCTCCACCAGAGGGGGATCCACCACGGAGGCCTTCATCATCATCATCATCGCCCTCACCATGAGTTGTGAGTAGTTTGCCACAGAGCTTCGGGTCCATAGCTAGTATCTAGATGGCTTCTTCTCTCTCTCTGGATCTCAATACAAAGTTCTCCTCGGTCTTTGAGGAGATCCATTTGATGTAATCTCTTTTTGCGGTGTGTTTGTCGAGATCCGATGAATTGTGAGTTTATGATCAAGGTTATCTATGAAAGATATTTGGTTCTTCTCTGAACTTTTTATGTGTGCTCATAATATCCTTGCAAGTCTCTTCGAATTATTGGTTTGGTTTGGCCTACTAGATCTATAGTTCTTGCAATGGGAGAAGTGCTTGGCTTTGGGTTCAATCTTGTGGTGTCCTTTCCCAGTGACAGTAGGGGCAGCAAGGCACGTATTGTATTGTTGCCATCGAGGATAAAAAGATGGGGTTTTCATCATATTGCGTGAGTTTATCCCTCTACATCATGACATCTTGCTTAAGGCGTTACTCTGTTCGTATGAACTCAATACACTACATGCATGCTGGATAGCGGTCGATGTGTGGAGTAATAGTAGTAGACGCAGGCAGGAGTCGGTCTACTTGTCTCGGACGTGATGCCTATATACAATGATCATGCCTAGGTAGTCTCATAATTATTCGCTTTTCTATCAATTGCTCGACAGTAATTGGTTTACCCGTTGTAGAATATCGCTATCATGAGAGAAGCCACTAGAGAAAACAATGGCCCCCGGGTCTATTCTCAACAGATCAATCTACTTTACTTTTACTGCTTTTATTTGCTGTTTTATTAAACTAAAAATACCAAAAATATAAACTATCATCTCTATCAGATCTCACTCTCATAAGTGACCGTAAAGGGATTGACAACCCCTTATCGCGTTGGCTGCGAAGTTCTTATTTGTTTGTGCAGGTGCGAGGGACTCGCGCGTGGTCTCCTACTGGATTGATGCCTTGGTTCTTAAAAACTGAGGGAAATACTTACGCTACTGTGCTGCATCTCCCTTTCCTCTTCGAGGGAATACAACGCAAGCTCATTTAGCCATTACGATCTCGAGGTAGATCAACTCTTGTAACTTCTATACTCATCGAATATAATAAAGCAAGAAGTAGGGTTTTACCTCCATTAAGAGGGCCCGGACCTGGGTGAACATTGTGTCCCTACCGTTCCCTATTACAATTGATCCTTAGACACGCAGCTTGGGACCCCCTACCCTAGATCTATCGGTTTTGACACCAACAATGGCCTCACGACTAAGTCATTTCTCGAGGATATCTGCCATTACAAAACCATGACAGGTGTGGAATGGGTAAGTGGTGATGTCGCAACAAGCACTAAGCATTTGTATGGTGGCTAACTTACGAGTACAAGAGTAAGAAGAGTAAACTACGCATAATCGGTCGCATCTAGTAATGTCGGGGGGATGAACCCCAGGCAGGCAACGGAAGCCGGATCTTTTTCAAAAACAACGGGGCCAGCATCACCCGCAATCCGGCTCTCGCTTGGCCGGGTCGCTCGACCCGGCCAAACTCTCCAACCCGGCCGGATCCCACGATTCGGCCACAACGGCCCGCTCAAGTGATCCGGACCTAGCGCGTTAAGACTTCCCCAACAAGCCAGCCTAGCCCGTGGCGTGTTCCCCAATCCGGCCATGGGTCAGATCCCATCCCATCCCAGCCGTACGATGGGACGAGTCTCCACCTACCGATGACCGAGGCAACAGTGCCCCGCCCATACCTCTGGTCAGCCGAGGCGTGTGAACAGTGCAATCATCAACACCCATGATACCGGCAGACGGCGACATGACGGAATGCCACTGTACCCGACTCAAACCGGCCACTCCCTAACGATCGACAAGACGACACACAGTGCCCCCGTACTCGACGGGCCCCGCACCCGGAGAACCCGGCGGGTCCCAGCGCCGGCTTCCCGGACAATGACAACAAGGCCCCACGGCCTTGTAACATTACCATTGTACCCTGCTACCTCTTGAGCTTGCGTTGTATTCCCTCGAAGTGGAAAGGGAGATGCAGCACAGTAGCGTAAGTATTTCCCTCAGTTTTTGAGAACCAAGGTATCAATCCAGTAGGAGAGCACGCGCGAGTCCCTCGCACCTGCACAAACAAATAAGAACTTCGCAGCCAACGCGATAAGGGGTTGTCAATCCCTTAACGGTCACTTACGAAAGTGAGATCTGATAGAGATGATAGTTATATTTTTGGTATTTTTGGTTTAATAAAACAGCAAATAAAAGCAAGAAAAGTAAAGTAGATGTAGATTGATATGTTGAGAATAGACCCGGGGGCCATAGTTTTCTCTAGTGGCTTCTCTCATGATAGCGATATTCTACGGCGGGTAAACAAATTACTGTCGAGCAATTGATACAAAAGCGAATAATTATGAGACTATCTAGGCATGATCATTATATATAGGCATCACGTCCGAGACAAGTAGACCGAAACGATTCTGCATCTACTACTATTACTCCACACATCGACCGCTATCCAGCATGCATCTAGTGTATTGAGTTCATACGAACAGAGTAACGCCTTAAGCAAGATGACATGATGTAGAGGGATAAACTCAAGCAATATGATGAAAACCCCATCTTTTTATCCTCGATGGCAACAAGACAATACGTGCCTTGCTGCCCCTACTGTCACTGGGAAAGGACACCGCAAGATTGAACCCAAGGCCAAGCACTTCTCCCATTGCAAGAACTATAGATCTAGTAGTCCAAACCAAACCAATAATTCAAAGAGACTTGCAAGGATATTATGAGCACACATAAAAAGTTCAGAGAAGACCAAATATCTTTCATAGATAACCTTGATCATAAACCCACAATTCATCGGATCTCGACAAACACACCGCAAAAAGAGATTACATCGAATAGATCTCCTCGAAGACCGAGGAGAACTTTGTATTGAGATCCGGAGAGAGAGAGAAGAAGCCATCTAGATACTAGCTATGGACCGGAAGGCCTGTGGTTAACTACTCACAACTCATGGTGAGGGCGATGATGATGATGATGAAGGCCTCCGTGATGGATCCCCCTCCCGGAACAGGCTCCAAGATGGGATCTCCACGGGAACTGAAGCTACGGCGGTGGAATTAGGGTTTTCTCTCTTCGTATGGAGTTTCTCGGGTACGTAGGTATATATAGGAAGAAGGAGGGCACCGGGGGCCACACGGGCCAGCCTTGAGGCAGGGGGCATGCCCTGGGAAGGGGGGCGCGCCACCCACCCTCGAGGGCAGCCCTTGTGTCCCCTGACTTGGTCCTGAAGTTTGCCGAGCGTGATTTTCTCCAAAAATATCTCTCGCGAAGGTTTCATTCCGTTTGGACTCCATTTGATATTCTTTTTCTGCAAAACCCTGAAATAGGCAAAAAAACAGCAATCTGGACTGGGCCTTAGGGTTAGTAGGTGAGTCCCAAAAATGATATAATATTGAATGATAAAGCCCATTAAACATCCAAGACTTCATAAATAATAGCATGGAACAATCAAAAATTATAGATACGTTGGAGACGTATCATACCCTTGGGGGTTGACCTATAACCCCCCCCCCCCCCGAGCCCTTGCTATTTCTCGAGCTTGCGTTGTATTCCCTCGAAGAGGAAAGGGTGATGCAGCACAGTAGCGTAAGTATTTCCCTCAGTTTTTTAGAACCAAGGTATCAATCCAGTAGGAGACCACGCGTGAGTCCCTCGCACCTACACAAACAAATAAGAACTTCGCAGCCAACGCGATAAGGGGTTGTCAATCCCTTCACGGTCACTTACGAAAGTGAGATCTGATAGAGATGATAGTTTTATATTTTTGGATAAAAGAACAGAAAGTAAAAGTGGAAAAGTAAAGTAGATTGTAGATTGATATGTTGAGAATAGACCCGGGGGCCATAGTTTTCTCTAGTGGCTTCTCTCATGATAGCGATATTCTACGGCGGGTAAACAAATTACTGTCCAGCAATTGATAGAAAAGCGGATAATTATGAGACTATCTAGGCATGATCATTATATATAGGCATCACGTCCGAGACAAGTAGACCGAAACGATTCTGCATCTACTACTATTACTCCACACATCGACCGCTATCCAGCATGCATCTAGAGTATTAAGTTCATAAGAACAGAGTAATGCCTTAAGCAAGATGACATGATGTAGAGGGATAAACTTAAACATAGTGATATAAACCCCATCTTTTTATCCTCGATGGCAACAATACAATACGTGCCTTGCTGCCCCTACTATCACTGGGAAAGGACACCGCAAGATTGAACCCAAAGCCAAGCACTTCTCCCATTACAAGAACTATAGATCTAGTAGGCCAAACCAAACCAATAATTCGAAGAGACTTGCAAGGATATTATAATCATACATAAAGAGTTCAGAGAATAACCAAATATTTCTCACAGATAATCTTGATCATAAACCCACAATTCATCGGATCTCGACAAACACACCGCAAAAAGAGATTACATCGAATAGATCTCCTCGAAGACCGAGGAGAACTTGGTATTGAGATCCAAAGAGAGAGAAGAAGCCATCTAGATACTAGCTATGGATCCGAAGGTCTGTGGTAAACTACTCACAACTCATGGTGAGGCGATGATGATGATGTAGAAGCACTCTGTGGAATGTCCCCCCTCCAGCGAAGCTCCGAAATAGGCCCCAAGATGGGATCTCACGGGAACAGAAGGTTGCGGCGGTGGAACTAGGGTTTTCTCTTTTGTTTTGATGTTTTCGGGGTATGTAGATATATATAGGAAGAAGGAGGGCACCGGGGGCCAAACGTGGGGCCCACGAGGCAGGGGCGCGCCCTGTAGGGGGGTGCCCCCCACCCTCGTGGACGCCACGTGTGCCCTATTCCGTGGTTCTCAAGTCTCCCATGCGTATTTTGCTCCAAAAATATATCTCCCGTAGTTTCATTCTGTTCGGACTCCGTTTGATATTCCTTTTCTGTAAACCCCTGAAATAGGCAAAAAAACAGCAATCTGGATTGGGCCTTTGGGGTAATAGGTTAGTCCCAAAAATAATATAAAAGTGTATAACAAAGCCCATTAAATATCCAAATCATCATAAATAATAGCATGAAACAATCAAAAATTATAGATACGTTGGAGACGTATCAAGCATCCCCAAGCTTAATTCCTGCTCGTCCTCGAGTAGGTAAATGATAAAAATAGAATTTTTTATGTGGAATGCTAACCAACATAGTTTTCAATGTAATACTCTTAATTGTGGCATGAATGTTAAGATCTGAAAGATTCAAGACAAAATTCTATATTGACATAAGAAATAATAATACTTCAAGCATACTAACAAAGCAATCATGTCTTCTCAAAACACTATGGCTAAAGAATATCCCTACAAAATCATATAGTCTGGCTATGCTCCCTCTTCATCACACAAAATATTCATATCATGCACAACCCCGGTTTCAGCCAAGCACTTGTTTTCATACTCTATTCTTTCAAACCTTTCAACTTTCACGCAGTACATGAGCGTGGGCCATGGACATAGCACTATGGGTGGAATAGGGAGGTGGTTGTGGAGAAGACAAAAAGGAGGGAGATAGTCTCACATCGACTAGGCGTATCAACGGGCTATGGAGATGCCCATCAATAGATATCAATGTGATGAGTAGGGATGGACATGCAACGGATGCACTAGAGCTAAAAATGTATGAAAGCTCAACAAAAGAAACTAAGTGGGTGTGCATCCAACTTACTTGCTCACGAAGACCTAGGGCATTTGAGGAAGCCCATCGTTGGAATATACAAGCCAAGTTCCATAATGTAAATTCCCACTAGTATATGAAAGTGACTAAACATGAGACTCTCTATCATGAAGAACATGGTGCTACTTTGAAGCACAAGTGTGGAAAAAGATAGTAGCAATTGTCCCTTTTTCTTTTCTTTTCTTTTTTTTTTGGCCTTTCTTTTTTCTTTGGCCTTTCTTTTTTTTCTTTTTTTTGGAGGGGCTTTCTTTATTTAGCCTTTCCTCACATGGGACAATGCTCTAATAATGATGATCATCACACTTTCATTGAATTACAACTCGATATTACAACTCGATACTAGAAAAAAGTATGACCTATATGAATGCCTCCGGCGGTGTACCGGGATGTGCAATGAATCGAGAGTGACATGTATGAAAAATTATGCATGGTGGCCTAGCCACAAATACGATGTCAACAACATGATCATGCAAGGCAATATGACAATATGAAGTGTATCATATGAACGGGGCAGTGGAAAGTTGCATGGCAATATATCTCGGAATGGCTATGGAAATGCCATGATAGGTATATATGGTGGCTGTTTTGACAAAGATATATGGTGGCTATTTTGAGGAAGGATATATGGTGGCTGTTTGGTACCGGCGAAAGTTGCGCGGTACAAGAGAGGTTAGCAATGGTGGAAGGGTGAGAGTACGTAATCCATGGACTCAACATTAGTCATAAGAACTCATATACTTATTGCAAAAATTTATGAGCCATCAAAACAAAGCAATCAACGCATGCTCCTAGGGGGGAGGTTGGTAGGAGTTAACCATCGCGCGCCCCCAACCTCCACACAAAGGATGACACTCTACAAATACCTCATGCTCTAACTTCGTCACGTAGCGGTTCACCATACGTGCATGCTACGGGAATCACTAACTTTAACACAAGCATTTCTCAATTTCATAATAACTCCACTAGCATGACTCTAATATCACTATCCTCATATCTCAAAACAATTATCAAGCATCCAACTTCTCATCATATTCAATGCACTTAGTGTGAAAGTTTTTACTACATTTATCTTGGATGTCTATCATGTGAAGGCTAGTTCTATAGCCAAAGCACATTACCATGCTATTTTAATAGACTCTCAAAAGGATATAAGTGAATCATGAGAGATCAACAATTTCTACAAAATATAATCACCACCGTGCTCTAAAAGATATAAATGAAGCACTAGAGCCAAAACTATTCAACTCAAAAGATATAAGTGAAGCACATAGAGTGTTCTATCAATTCCTAGGCCATATTTATCTCTCTAAAAAAGGTGTGTCCAGCAAGGATAATTGTGGCAAACTAACAAGCCAAGACTCAAATTATACATGACGCTCCAAGTAAAACACATATCATGTGGTGAATAAAAATATAGCTCCGAGTATAGATACCGATAGATGAAGACGAAAGAGGGGATGCCTTCCCGGGGCATCCCCAAGCTTAGGCTCTTGGTTGTCCTTGAATTTTACCTTGGGGTGCCTTGGGCATCCCCAAGGTTAGGCTCTTGCCACTCTTTGTTCCATAGTCCATCAAAGCAATACTCAAAACTTGAAAACTTCACCACACAAAACTTAGACAAAAATCTCGTGAGCTCCGTTAGTATAAGAAAACAAACCACTACTCAAAGGTACTGCAATGAATTCATTATTTGTTTATATTGGTGTTAAACCTACTGTATTCCAACTTCTCTATGATTCATACTTCCAAATACTACTCATAGATGCATTGAAATAAGCAAACAACACACAAAAAACAGAATCTATAAAAAACATATCAGTCTGTAATAATCTGTAACTTTCGCATACTTCTGTAACTCCAAAAAAATTGAAATAAATTGGTAAACGTGAGGAATTTGTCTATTAATCATCTGCAAAAAGAATCAACTAAATAGCACACTCCAGTAAAATCTGGTGACCATTCGAGCGAGCGCTAACGATTCTGTTTTTCACAGCAAGATCATATAAACTTCACACAAGTCTTCCCAAAGGTTCTACTTGGCACAAACACTAATCAAAACACAAAACCACGTCTAAACAGAAGCTATATGCAATATTTATTCCTAAACAGAAGAAAAAACAAAAAATATAAAATTGGGTTGCCTCCCAACAAGCGCTATTGTTTTACGCCCCTAGCTAGGCACGATACATGGATAGATCTAGGTATTGCCATCTTTGGAAGGCAATTATTTAATTAAGCACTTGTGATTCTTAGGATCTTCTTTATCCCTATTGATAATCAAACTTTTGGGAAAGAAATCAAGAAGTTCAATTGTGTCAAAAGGTACTCTTGCAAAAGTAAGAAAATTACGATGAACACTTATGGATTTAAGATCCGTGATTCCTTTACTAGATGTTTCACTCTTGTTCTTTGGAATATACATGAGCTTAGATAATTTAGTGGTAGAAGGATTTGAAGTAGTTTTTATAGCAGAAAGAGCATAACCCACATTAGTAATAATATCCTCAAGATTATTGATCCTAGTAGAATCTTGATCTAATTTTTCTTTAACTATGGGTTCCTTTTCCTTAAGGTTTTTTAGAACAACTCCTACCTTGGATCCATATTGGGTAATTTCATTGTGGATCTTTCTATCCAAGTTCTCTACCAACTCTACCGTAGCAACTTTGTTTACAATGATTTCTAGCTTTTGCATAACATGCTCCAAAGTTAAAACGGTCCCATTAACCATAAGAGGTGGTGAGCCAAATAATTCAGTCATTGCATTATAAGAATCAAAAGTATGGCTACCCAAGAAATTCCCTCCGGTAATGGTATCTAAAATAAATCTATTCCACGGAGTTATGCCAACATAAAAATTGCAAAGGAGCACGAAAGTGGAAAGCTTCCTATTAGATCTATTTTGAGCATTGCAAATTCTATACCAGGCATATTTTAAGTTTTCTTCCTCCCTTTGTTTAAAATTGAGAACCTCACTCTCGGGAGTATTGATAATGATAGGTGTGCTAGACATGATGATAAGCAAGCAATCCAACACACAAGCAAACAAGAAGCAAGCGAACGATAAATACACGACAGAAGAAGGGCGAATAAAACGGCAAGGGTGAAGTTGGGGAGAGGAAAACGAGAGGCAAATAAATGTAATGCGAAGGATAAGGGTTCGTGATAGGTACTTGGTATATGACTTTTGCGTAAGCCTCCCCGGCAACGGCGCCTGAAATTCTTCTTGCTACTTCTCGAGCTTGTGTTGTATTCCCTCGAAGAGGAAAGGGTGATGCAGCACAGTAGCGTAAGTATTTCCCTCAGTTTTTGATAACCAAGGTATCAATCCAGTAGGAGACCACGCGTGAGTCCCTCGCACCTGCACAAACAAATAGGAACTTCATAGCCAACGCGATAAGGGGTTGTCAATCCCTTTACGGTCACTTACGAAAGTGAGATCTGATAGAGATGATAGTTTGATATTTTTGGTATTTTTGGATATCAGAACAGAAAGTAAAAGCGGAAAAGTAAAGTAGATTGTAGATTGATATGTTGAGAATAGACCCGGGCGCCATAGTTTTCTCTAGTGGCTTCTCTCATGATAGCGATATTCTACGGTGGGTAAACAAATTATTGTCGAGCAATTGATAGAAAAGCGAGTAATTATGAGACTATCTAGGCATGATCATTATATATAGGCACCACGTCCGAGACAAGTAGACCGAAACGATTCTGCATCTACTACTATTACTCCACACATCGACCGCTATCCAGCATGCATCTAGAGTATTAAGTTCATAAGAACAGAGTAATGCCTTAAGCAAGATGACATGATGTAGAGGGATAAACTCAAACATAGTGATATAAACCCCATCATTTTATCCTCGATGGCAACAATACAATACGTGCCTTGTTGCCCCTACTGTCACTGGGAATGGACACCGCAATATTGAACCCAAAGCCAAGCACTTCTCCCATTGCAAGAACTATAGATCTAGTAGGCAGAACCAAACCAATAATTCGAAGAGACTTGCGAGGATATTATAATCATACATAAAGAGTTCAGAGAAGAACCAAATATTTCTCATAGATAATCTTGATCATAAATCCACAATTCATCGGATCTCGACAAACACGCCGCAAAAATAGATTACATTGAATAGATCTCCTCGAAGACCGAGGAGAACTTGGTATTGAGATCCAAAGAGAGAGAAGAAGCCATCTAGATACTAGCTATGGAACCGAAGGTCTGTGGTAAACTACTCACAACTCATGGTGAGGCAATGATGATGATGTAGAAGCACTCCGCGGAAGATCGCCCCTCCGGCAGAGCTCCGGAACAGGCCCCAAGATGGGATCTCACGGGAACAGAAGATTGCGGCGGTGGAACTAGGGTTTTCTCTGTTGTTCTCATGTTTTGAGGGTACATAGATATATATAGGAAGAAGGAGGGCACCGGGGGCCAAACGTGGGGCCCACGAGGCAGGGGGCGCGCCCCCCACCCTTGTGGATGCCACGTGTGCCCTATTCCATGGTTCTCAAGTCTCCCGTGCGTATTTTGCTCCAAAAATATCTCTCCCGAAGTTTTATTCTGTTTGGACTCCGTTTCATATTCCTTTTCTGTAAAACCCTGAAATAGGCAAAAAAACAGCAACCTGGACTAGGCCTTTGGGTTAATAGGTTAGTCCCAAAAATAATATAAAAGTGTATAACAAAGCCCATTAAACATCCAAAACATCATAAATAATAGCATGAACCAATCAAAAATTATAGATACGTTGGAGACGTATCAGCCCTCATGCATACGGGCGGAAGGCAGTAGAGAACGAAGAGAGACAGACACACATCACAAGGAGAAGCAGCCTAAGCCTTGGCCCGTCTTCCTCCTTCCTCCATACAGCTCAAGGAGCAACTCTGTACTGATATACATCAACTACACTCGGCAGGACTAGGGGTGTTATCTCTCCGGAGAGCCCCGAACCTGGGTATGTCTTGCGTCCCACGCTCGCTCATGCCAACCTCGCCTCTGACGCCCACCAGTGCCCTCTAGCCTCCTCATTTCTTTAGCCATCCCGTGGCATCTGCCGTGCGCCCACCACGACAGTTGGCGTCCACCGTGGGGCAGCTCGAGGTCCTGGCCGGGAGCATGCTTCAGACGGGGCTCCCCTCCGACTCTGACGAGCCCGTCGTGCTGGCGGACGGCATCAGCGACGCCCTCGCCGTCTCCTTCGTCGCACTAGACATCTCCGATGCACCTACGGCCGACGAGTATCCCAGCGAGGTACTTGACTTTCCCGACTCCCCCATCTCCCTCGGCGACAGTGTTCCCGACGAAGCGATGGACCTCTGCGTAGAGGTTTTCGTCACCGACACCGGTGCCTCCTCCTCGACGAGCGCGGCAAGAAAGGCCGCCGAAGCTAAGGCCGCGGCGGATCGGGCCGGCTCACCCAACCCGCTGCGCGCCACGTTGCAGAGCCTCCGCGTTCCCATCGAGACTGACGTCGACGCCTCCAACATCGCCGAGGCTCGGACTCGCCTCGACGAGGACCGCCAGCGCCTGCTGGACCTCACCCAGACACTCGCCGCCATGCAGCGTCGCCTCGATTCTGCTCAGCTGGAGCGCAACACCGCCTACGGATTTATGCCTTGTGCGCCCGAGCCAAGCCGGGTCACAGACGTATGTGCTCGGGGTGGTGCGATCGGACGCACCCTCGGCGCCCTCCCTCCCATCTATGAAACTCTCGTGAAGAACATGCGCGCCGCTCAGGCGGCCGCGGTCGGCCTGGAGCAGCTCGCAGGTGAAGAGCAGCAGGATCGCCTCAAGAGGGTGAACGACCTCCTCACTGCGGCCAACGCGCGGTAGGACCGCCTCAACCTACTCGCCAAGCCGGCCGAATCCGGCTCTGCCTGCGGAGCTGGAGCTGGCGACAACCAGCACACAACGTCTTCACCCGGCGACGCGCACTCCAACCGCACCCAGATCCAGCGCAACCCCGCCCCGGCTGCTCCCACAGCTGGCTGGCTTCATCGAGCGCCTGCCGGGCTCCCGTCGCCTCCGCCCTCGCCCGCTCCACCCCGGCTGCGGAAGAACGATTCAGGAAGAAAGCACTACTTCGAAGATTCGCAAGAAAGGAAGGGGAAAGCGTGCAAAAAAATAATACCTGCCACGACAAGGAACTGCTCCTCCTTGGCGGCAAGCTGCTCCTTGAGCTGCTCATGCGCCTCAAGGAGCCGGTTGAAAACGCTGACCCGATAGGAGTCCGGTTGCTGCAAAAAGCAACGATCAGCGTGAAAGACAACAATATAAGATTCGACCCAACTGCTACGCAGTTGGCACAAATCTCGGGGACTACACCCAGTGGGTGCGCTGGCGCGCCCCCACTAAGAAGAAGGAAGCAACAAGAAAAGAAGAAAGTAAAGAAGACTCATGAGCACGGTGCTCTCCAGCTCCTGGGTCTGCTCCAACTCGGCCTGGGCGAAGGCCTAGACCCGGTCCGCCCGCCTTTGCAGGCGCCGGGTCACGGCGGCCATCGCCGCCTCCTCCTGAGTCGGAGGCCCGAAGAAGAACTCGCCAGCCCCGCGTCGCGGTGACTGCGGCCCAACTCCCCGGCGACCCCCGGGTCTGAGCACCAGGGCGTGCTCGCCGCTGGCTGCCTCCCCTGCGACCGGCGTCCTCTCCGGCGCCACCAATGGCGCGATGGGCGGAGTGGTCCGCGGTTACTCTGCCGGCGGCGCCTCCCTCGACGGCGTCCGAGCCGCCCCTTACGGCGCTGTCCGCAGCGCCTTCTCCAAGACGGCGTCACCGTCCCCTCCGTCGGCCCCCGCCCACTCGACCGCATCGACCCGTGGCGGGTGCCGTCCCTGATGACCACGACCTCCCGGTCGAGGTCCATCGCATCCGCACGTCTGCCTTGGCCGTGCTCCTCCTCCAACGACGGCACGAAAGCCGTCACTGCCACCGTCGTCCCGGCCGCATCTCCGGCCATGCCGGCTCGCGCCCACGCCGCTGCGGCGCTAGTCCAAGCCTGGGTCGATGCCGCCTCCAGCTCGGCCTCGGCCCGGTCCCGGTCCCGCCAGGCCCAGCCTTCAGTGTCTGCCGGGTCCAGACCAAGGTCTGGATCCGCTCGCCCCTCCTCCTCGCCCTGATCGACGGTGCCGGACCGGCTCCTTCAGAACGCGGCACCCGCTGCCGCCAGCGCCAACGAGCTCGGTGACCTAAAAATCCAAGACAAATAAGTACATAAGAGCCCAACGGAGCCACTCGACCACTCGGCTCAATCCAGAAAGGAACTCACCCCGGCAGCACCGGAACGGCACGCCTCGTCTGCGGGGCGACGCGCCTCCTCTTGGCAGGCGGCTTCGCGCCCCCAGCCGCGTCCGCCGTGCGCTTCGCGGTCGGGGCCCGCGGCGTGATGTTGTCCTTCCCGTGCGGCCGTCTCGCCGCCGGTGCCCCCCGAGACGACCCGGCTCCAGCCGCGCCACCGCCTCATCCACCCAGCGCCGTTGCATCAACAACTTGCATCCGCATCTCCAACGTCGTCCCGTGGTCGGCGACTCAAGAAGGAAAGGCGGCTTCACCTGCTCGACGCCCCGTGCCCGCCTCGGCGCCGCTCCCTCCCCTCCGCCATGGGCCTCAGGCTCCTCGGAGGCAGCGCGCACCACCTGCGTTTGCGCCTGGTCATAAGGATGCCGGATGGCGTTCAGAAGCACCTTCCGCGTCGCGTTTGGACGGATGAGAAGATGTGCGGCAGCAAAATACGGAGACCAGGGACTCACCATCGGTGCCGAGTTCGCGCGACTGTATGGGGCCTTCCCGTAATGCCAGTCATCCGGCAGGTTGGCCTTGGAGATGTCGTTGACCCAGCGCGCAATCTGGTCCACCCTCAGCCGCAAGTTCGACATGTGGTCGGGATCCTCGAGGCGGTCATCTCGCCGATGAGGTGGCTGCGCCACTGCAGCGGCAGCACTCGCCGGGCGACGAAGGCGGTGATGAGGTCGACGCCGGTGAGCCCTTCCCACTCCTTCATCACCGACACCCGCTCGCATAAATTGAGCACCACCTGCAACGGGCGCTTGGGGTAGTACGCCCAGTTCTGCTTCGCCCACGGAGGTGAGTTGACGAACGGTGGCAGGTTGATGCGGTCCGCGCCAAGATTGCGGATGTAGAAGAAAGCATTCTGCCACTTCTTGGCAGAATCCTCCAGTGGCACCTTGGGGCAGTCAGACCCCCGGCCGCCTGCAGATGACGGCGGCCCCGCACTCGGACATCTCCCCGGCCTTCGGCCCCTGCTGCTTCAAGGAGAAGAGGCGCACCCAGAGGTCGATCGTGGGCTCGACCCCGAGGTACCCCTCGCAGAGCGTGACGAAGCTCGAAAGCTGCACGATGGCGCCGGCCCCAAGATGGTGGGGCTGGAGCCTAAAGAAATCTAAGAACTCGCGAAAGAAATCACTCGCGGGCAGCCCGAACCCGCGCTTGAAGTGCGGGAAGAAGACCACGCGCTCCGCGCCGTCGGGGTGCGGCTCCCGTTCGTCCTGCGGCAAGCGCACGGCGACCTCCGTCTCCCCCGGTGGGCGCTTGGTCGTGCGGAGGTAGGTGATGTTGTCGGCGGTGACGGTCGAGCCCATCCACGAGCCCGACGGCAGAGCCATCAGCAAGAACTCTCGGAAGAGAAAAGGAAGAAGATGGCCTCTTCTCGAAACGACGGACGTCACAGTGCACGGCGGGCGCGAGGAGCAGAGGAGGGAAGGAAAAGGCAGGGGGTGCGAGCGAGAATGATCTCCGCCGCCTCCTCCTCGGCCCGATTTTTAAGCCACAGTTCAAAACGTGGGGGAGTGGGATCGTTTGCGCTCGCCTTTCCCACTTCCCCGCAATAACTACACACGTACATGCGCAATAACTGCCTCCGGAAGGGCAACTGGCTTGCGGACGCAACAATAAATCCGCGCGCGTGGGCCAAGGCCGCGCGGCCACGGGCCCCAGCGCGTCGCCCCGTCCTGTCACGCGTGTGGCCTGTCAGGCCTCTCTGGCTTCCTGGTGCCACGTGGTGCCCGCGCAAAAACCAAAAGATCGCTCAAGATTCGGCGGACTCCTCGGTTTCCCGCCGCTGCCGGGATGCTGCAATCCGGCTTCCGGAAGCCGACAAACAGTGGGTGTTGCCGGACCCGGCGGCCACGAATTTGCCTTCGAGGAAAGGAAACTGCGAGGGCCCTTTCCATCTGAAGACGGCATACCTTCACAGCTTCGGGGACTACTATCGGGGGGATGAACCCCAGGCAGGCAACGTAAGCCGGATCCTTTTAAAAAAAAAACGAGGCCAGCATCGCTCCGCAATCCGGCTCTCGCTTGGCCGGGTCGCTCGACCCGACCAAGTCCCACGACCCGGCCAAATTCTCCAACCCGACCGGATCCCACGATTCGGCCCCAGCGGCCCGCTCAAGGGATCTGGGCCCGGCGCGTCAAGACTTCCCCAACAAGCCAGCCCAGCCCGTGGCGTGTTCCCCAATCCGGCCACGGGTCAGCTCCGGTCCCATCCCAGCCGTACGATGGGACGTGTCTCCACCTACCGATGACTGAGGCAACAGTGCCCCGCCCATACCTCTGGTTAGCCGAGGCGTGGCAACAGTGCAATCATCATCACCCATGATGCCGGTAGACGGTGACATGACGGAACGCCACTGTACCCGACTCAACCCGGCCACTCCCTGGCGATCGACAAGACAGCACACAGTGCCCCCGTACTCGGCAGACCCCACACCCGGAGAACCCGGCAAGCCCTGTAACTGCCAAGTCCCAGTGCCGGCTTCCCGGACAATGACAACCCGGCCCCACGGCCTTGTAACATTACCATTGTACCCCTGGGGGGTTGATCTATAAAACCCCCCAAGAGCCCTCATACATACGGGTGGAAGGCAGTAGAGAATGAAGAGAGACAGACACACATCACAAGGAGAAGCAGCCTAAGCCTTGGCCCGTCTTCCTCCTTCCTCCATACAGCTCAAGGAGCAACTCTGTACTAATATACATCAACTACACTCAGCAGGACTAGGGGTGTTATCTCTCCGGAGAGCCCCGAACCTGGGTATGTCTTGCGTCCCACGCTCGCTCATGCCAACCTCGCCTCTGAAGCCCACCAGTGCCCTCGAGCCTCCTCCTATCTTTAGCCATCCCTTGGCATCTGCCGTGCGCCCACCACGACAAGTAACGATCAAGACGTGATCCTGAACTACTTACGAGTCAAACATAACCCCACAGTGTTCTCTTCCTGACCCTCAAAAAGAGACGACCACGATTACTCACGCGGTTGGTGTAATTTAATTAGGATTTAGTGTCAAGTTCTCTATAAACGGATATTATAAATATTTAAGTCGCCACATAATCGCGAGCACGGCTTTCGAACAGATTTAACCCTACAGAGGTGCTCCAAGTAGTCCATTATAAATTACCACACGCATCCGATGGAACATCCTCACACCGTGATAACACGATGCTTACAATAAGGAATCCCGATGGACAACCGCTCGATAAAGGTAAAACTAAACCAGCAAGACCGGCCAATGTGCTGACAATACCGATAGGAGCCGTGTATCTCATTCTCAGGGCACAACCAGATGGGTCAAGCGACGAGTAAAACTAGTCCTCGAGTTTCCCCGTGGTGGCCCCACAGGCTGCCCGTTTTGGACCAACACCATCGGCACTAGCCCACCTGCTTATGTTGAATTTAGAATCCTCGGGTTCATGACGCCCTATGCGTTAATCAATCAATTTGGTATTATTACGATGGCAAATTTTAAAATGAAAGTTGGGCCTTCCTGGAAGAGCTTTATCCCAAAACTAGTGATCTAGGGGTCCCCATAAAACCCACACATGTTAAGAGCGCTCATCAACAAACATAACACCGGTATGACGGATACTAGGGTGACATGAGTGGAACAAAACACCAGGAAAAAGGTCGAGCCTTCCACACACAACCAAGTATATAGATGCACTAATTAAATAAGAGATTTTGTGATATCCCATGATATCCATGTCCCAAATGGAACAACATGCACTACACCTGCAACTAGCTATAAGAGGGGCTGAGCAAAGCGGTAACATAGCCAAACAACGGTTTGTTGGGATGGTGGAAGGTTAGAGGTTGTTTCAAGGCAATTTGGGAGGCTGGCATACAAGTGGTAGGGATCGAGACATAGCGATAGCATCGAGACAACTAGCAAAGCAAAGATAGTAGTGATATCCAAGGTAATGGACATCTTGCCTGAAAATCCCGCTCGGAAGAAGACCGAGTCCATGAAGTAGTCGAACGAATCCTCACAATCACGACGGTACAGGGAACTATCGAGAAGAAGCACAACCGGGTAGAAGCAAACAACTTGGTAAACAAACAAACACAATCATGACATGACGCACAACCAATTATGATGCATGACAAGTTTAAAGAGACATGGCAAGGCAAAGTGCAACAATCAAATACTACACATTAAGTGAAGCTCAATATGCAACGAGTTGCATATTGACGAAACTCCACGCTCAAGTATTTAGTTCTATCACGTTTTATGAACACAACAATGTTAAATGTTGTTAAACATGGCAAGAGAGGAAGCATAAATGAACCCCACATCGAAGCAAGTTTAAATGAGGCCGGAAACAACACATGACAATTCCGGAAACTACCCATATGCAAAATTCAAAATTGGTACTGTTCTGAATTAAGCACAATGTTAAGGTTGTTAAACAAGTTAACATGCACCATAATAATCTACACGTTATTCTAGTCAAGTTACATATGTAGAACATTTAACAGATGGGCCCTCATTCCGCTTGCCGCCGACTAGACCGTCACACGGGGAAAATGAGGGGGCCAAAGGGGCGGCGTGTAAGGAATCTGTGGTGGCGGCTAGGGTTGGGAGTCTTTTCGTGCCTCCAAACACCCTCTTTGTGACTAGGGTTCTATCCCAGGTAAAGCAATGACGAAGAGTTATATGAGCGGACGGGGGTTTGTTGAAAAGATGGAGAGGTGGATCTATATTGTGCTTATGTTTATAAGAAAGCCCTTTCAAATTTTAAATTGGAAGTCATTCAGGATTCAAATCCTACACTTGACACTGATGTATGCATTTTCCTGGTTTTATTCCAGGCAGGCCGGCGATGTGTGTTCGGTGGGAGAAGATGTTTCATCGATTATGAAGACCGTCTGTGCCAAACTTCGTCATCTGTAATGTGTTTAAAAAAAGGATGCCGACAAGCCCCGAACGTCCGGATTTGACCATGGCAAATCGAACGATTTTTGTGGCAGTTTATAATTTTATCATTTCCAAAAGAAAAAAAAAAAGGCGCCCTTCCACATGTCAAAAAAGAAAAACTCTTCCAAATTTGAATTCATTCCCCGTGTGGACAAACAAAAGGAAAGGAATCACTCCCATCGGTCACGCCAGCCACCAAACCAGCGGTCCCACATGTCATGCCCACACACCACACCCAAACCCAGGTCTAACCCAAGTCCTGACCCGGTGTATAAACCCCGACCGCCAAACCCTAGCCTTCCCCCTCTTTGATGCTCTTCGTCCCGCGCCAAGTAGCACTCGCCTCCCTACCCTCCACCCTCCCCGCCGCCGCCGCCGCCGCCATGGCCAAGGAGGAGGCCAAGAAGGAGAAGAAGAGCAAGAGCAAGGGGACCGCCGCCAAGGCCTCGCCCGCCCCCGACGCGCGGGTCCTGGCCGCCGTCGCCGCCTTCCTCGAGTCCAGCGGCCTCCCCCGCACGCTCGCCGCCCTCCAGTCCGAGGCCAACCTCGAGGTACGCCGCGCCACCTCTCTCTCTCCCATGCGCATCCGCGTGTATTGTCATTTCGTTGGACGATTATTAAGTCGGGAAGGCTGTGAATTGGCTGCTTCCAGGGAGATGCTTGGAGGTCGTCGCCGGTGAACCTGGAGGACGCGGTTTCCAAGTTGTTGGAATCAAGGTACCTCTGTCACGAGAGAGTCCTTCATTGTTGTTAAATTGCTTCTTTTGGCGAGCTATATGCTCCCCTGGAAACTGGAAATGCTGACTCTTAATGCAATTTTGGTTGTTGTGTGCAGCACTTCTGCTCCAGGAGCTGACATTGCCGCGAGCAATGAGCAAGGTAGCTGCATCTTTGTTTGTTATGAGTTGTCCTAGTTTGGTGTAGGCTTTGTATTCCCTTTTGATTGGTGCTCACCTGAATTTGTTGATGCAGAGAAAACAGATGATGCCGTAGCAGAAGAGAAAGGTGCGGGCAAGAAAAAGAAGAACAAGAAAGGCGGTGACGAAGCTCACAAGTCCGAGAGTAAGGCAAGTGAGCCCTCTGCCCCTGAAGAGCCCAGCGAAAAGGCGGATGATGAGACCAAAGAAAAGAAACGGAAGAAGAAGAAGGATAGCTCATCAGCGGTGGATGATGACGAGGCAAATGCAGTAGTGAAGACTGATGGCAAGAAAAAGAAAAGCAAGAAACAGGAAAATAATGAGGATGTTGAAGCTAGGTTGGAAAAGGTGGAATTAGCAGTAAAAGCCAAGTTAGAGGCGGCGGGGAAACTCAAGGATCATGACAAGAAATCTGGAGAGGATGAACCTAAGACTCAGAATGATGAGGCTACCGAGAACGGTTTGAGTGATGGTGCTCCTCTGGATAAGGGGAAGAAAAAGAAGAAGAGTAAATCAACTTCAGAGACCTCAGATAAGACTGATGCAGCAACTGCACCTGCCGAGGCCGAGGTGAAATCTAATGGTGCCAGTGAAAATAATAATGCTGTGGGAGAAGGGAAAGATGTCAATGAGAAGAAAAGTAAAAAGAAGAAAAAGAAGTCAGGTTCTGAAGAAAATGTTCAGGTAGAAGATAAACAAGTTGCAGGGAAAGATTCAGCTCCCAAACCAGATGATGAAAACAAGAATGCCATGGACATTGAGAACGGAGAAGATGGAAAGGCTTCAGCTGATGATGCAGTTGTTAGCAAGAAGAGGAAACTGGAAGAAGTTGAAGGAAGCAAACCCCCTGCCAAAGAAGATATCACTGCCACCGATGATGATGATGTGAAGGAGCCCAGCACTGCATCGAAATCAAATAAACGGCAGAAACTTTCTGAGGTATGATGTTTGCTGCCTCTCCAATTGCGTATGATGTTTAATATCTCTCCAATTCCTTATAGTATTGCTTGTTTGTCACGTTACAGTTAATTAATCACCCTGACAGTTGAAAGTCTCAACCATATTTTCCGGTAGCTTCTTACATTCTGTTACATGAAGCCTTGTTTAGTCTTCTTATATATTTTGTACTAGTTAATTGTATCTATTAATATTATCATACTAAGTCTGTACATATTTGTGTTATTATTTGTATATATATTGCTATTGCTAATAGCCTAATACCGATAGTACTTATTGAGTTATTGTTGTTCCTGTTATTATAATTTGTACTAAGAAAATATGTTTCAGTTAGAAGTTTCTACTCCCTTCGTCCCATAATATAAGAACGTTTTTGACACTACACTAGTGCAAAAAAACGTTCTTATATTATGGGACAGAAGGAGTAGTAAGTAAAAGTTCGCTACCCAAGAGGCTGATGTGACCACTGACCAGTGGTACCTACTATGATAATTTTCTAGGGCTTTTTGGATATGCTGACCTCTGAGTATTGATAATTATCTTTTACTTGATGTTCTCAAGATAAAGCTTGAATAAGCATTCTGAGAATTGGTAAGATCTTGATTATCCATGTCTTGTTCATTCACTGCAGCCTAAAATTGCATTCCAACGGGTGAAGGCTGAAGGTATTAAATTTGCTGATGATAGACTACAAGATAATTCGTATTGGGCCAAGGTACTTACTGTTGGAAGATATCTCTCTTGAGGTTTATTGATCATAAGCTCATAGCAATTCGACCATTTCTCAATGATGCTAAACTTGCTTGGTTGATCTGTACTTATCTTCTCACAGGGTGGTGCGGACTCTGGGTACGGTGCAAAGGCACAGGAGATTCTTGGACAAGTTAGAGGAAGGTTGAAGACTTGCTCTTGTTTTCTTTGTATTTTGCCGTACTGCTGAACATATTCTCATGATTGGTGTTCAATTTTTTTTGCAGGGATTTTAGGCACGAGAAGACCAAGAAGAAGCGCGGAACCTACAAGGGCGGGTTCATTGATCTACAAACCCACTCGATTAAGTTTAACAATTCAGATGATGAGTAATCGCATCATTCGTGCAAGTCGTGCGCCATTTTCCATTCTTGCCCTTGTTACTCGGTCAGTCTTGCTGAAAGGAAGAAGTGAAGGCATGCCTGCTTTGCAGAGAAGAAGCAAAAACATTGAATTGTTGTGTCCTGCCCTTTTTGTTATGCTGCATGCTCTGTTAAGTCATCCGAATTTTGTAATGGACTCAGTGAGACGTACCATTTTGGCTATGCCAACGGGAAATGAAATATTACTACTACATAGTAAGTATCGTTTTACTTGCGGCCGTGCCTCTAGCTGCACTTGGCCCTGATTTGCTGCACTCTTTTACATAACAGAAATTGCAAAGCTGTCTGTTTAAACTTTCAACCTGGCTTTGTTTGTTGAACTGAGGCTGTTTTTTTTTTTGAAAGAAAATATATTCCATTTTTATTTTATATTTTGAAAGGAATCGCAGGATATAATTCAATCTAACAAGAGGGTATACTTTTCTTTAGCTTACAAGAGGATTTTTTTTATTTAAGATTTACAAGAGGACATAATTGAGCATCATGTATTTAGCTTGAATGAGCAACTAGGTCAGACGAGATCAGTTGGATTTGCCATTTTGGCTATGCTAGTGCGAAATGAAACATTACTGCATAATACTCGGTTCATTTTTATATTTCCGAGAGCGCCCAAAACAATGTGAACAGACATTTCTACCCTGGTCAGTTTGAATTTCGAATCACGATCCCCATTGCCCACAGGTGATTCTTCCTCGTGTATATGTTGCCAGTGGGAAGCGCATCCGCTTGCCTCCTCCACCACCTCCCCCGGAGTTGCCGCTCCCGCCGGGAGAATATCAGTGGGCCAGATCCGGAGCGTCGTTGCCCTGGCGGGTTACTGCAGGGCTGTTTGGTTGGGGACGCAATTTTGCCACGCCTAAGCTGAGGCGTTAGACACACCTGTGGCGACTAAAACAAGTGTCACACCTTTGGCGAAAATCTCTACTGCAAAAGCCCCTTCGAGCTATGGCGAGCCGAACCTTTGTAAGGAACCATATGTTTGCCAAGCACAAGCTCTGGCACACCACACTTTTGGTGTAGTTAGCTGAGGCTGGCAACCAAACAGCCCCTGCACCGCTCTCCTCCCGCTCCCAGTACCGCCGCCCATCCCCCTCCCACTCGGCGGTGACTCCCGTGTGTCGGGATCCACGACCACGTCCCTTCGAGTTCGTCTTGTCCCTATCCACTCTCCCGCCTGTCTTTCCCTTACGTGCAGCCGCACCTTGTTGGCCTCTGACGATGCAATCGCCACTCGCTCACCACAGGTCGGAGGCGAGCGAGGGGGTGGGAGGAGGAATGAAACAGAGCGACTGACACTAGGGGCATATTGGGAGAACACAAAAAAAATCATAACCATATATGTATAAAGCATCTTATAAAAATGAATGGAGGGAGTAGCACTTTATTTATGACACAACTGTGCTACACATCTCCCCGATTAACCGATAGTACTGACTGCACCCTTTCTAAGAAAATGCAAAGCTCTCTGTCCCTGATTTACTGCTAGTAGAGACTACTACTCTTTTACGTCACAGAAAATGCGAAGCTATCTGTTTGAAGTGAGTTCATTAATTTTCAAAAAGAATACATTACATTTTTTATTTAATTTGAAAGGCAAAAGAAGGTTTTTCTTTTTTTTCCCAGGATGGTTACTTAAGGATATTATGGAGCATCATGTATTAGCTTTTTTAGAACAACATCATGTATTACAGTATTACTTCCTCCGTTCCTAAATAAAAGTCTTTTTATACATTTAAAATGGACTACAACATACGGATGTATGTAGACATATTTTAGAGTGTAGATTCACTCATTTTGCTTCGTATGTAGTCACCTATTGGAATCTCTAGAAAGACTTATATTTGGGAGCGGAGGGAGTAGCTTTTTTTAGCAGACATCATTTTTTTTAGAAACAGCAGACATCATGTATATTAGAGCAACTCTAGCAGACCCGCAATCCGCCCCGACCCGTAAAATAACCGCCAAAATGCGGGCTGGGCGGAAAAACCAGCTCGATCAGACCCCGCATCCCGCCCTGGCCCGCAAAATTTTTTAGGGGACGCGGCAAAATCTCGACCCCAACCCGGGAAAACGCGAGTTTCCCCCTCGCGGCTGCGGTGCCCTGCATATAAGCGGAAGCGGTTGGTGGGGGGACATTTCATCCCGCGCTTTCTCCCACCAACCACCTCTCCTCCCCCCCTCGCGCCGCCGCCAGCCGCCGCCCAAGATTCCGGCAAACGCGGCCGGCAGGAGCACGCCG
>LR738713.1:34398171-34453234 GCA_902687465.1 Secale cereale | reverse complement strand
GGGGGGGGGGGGCATGGGCCTGATGGTCTTGCAAAACCCAAGAGGAAAAGGTGAGGCTAACCTGTGGTTTGTGTCCTCTTAGGAGGAGCAAATCAGTTAACAAAGCAGGCTTTGTGTGGGGGTTTGGGCTTTGGAGTCTTCTCTCCCTCGCTTTTCTTTGTGGCTTTATCTTTGGGGTGTGCATGGGGTCTGGTGCTGGATAGGGTGGGCACGCGGTAGACTAGAGGGGATTTTAGTACAAACATATAAAATAATTCACATGTCTCTTAGAAAATTTGAAATAGTGTGTACAAGCTCCTTGAAACTCCAAGTTAAGGATTTCAACAAGGTGTAAACCAAATACCTCTGAAATTACAACAACTTAGGAAATGCTGTCGTGTCATCCAGTTGCAAGCTAATGCCATTTTCTGCATTTGCATCGTCTTGGAAAATAAAGTTCAATAGATAATTCGTATATAAAGAATTTAACAAAAATAAAGATTTTTTTAATATATAAATATGAATGTGGATGTGTAGAGAGTAGTACTTTTTAAAGACAAATTAATCAACAATTTTACACTGCCAATTATATTGTTGATAAAAGATGTCGTTGGTAAGAGGTATGGTGAGCATGCGGTAGACTAGAGGGGATTTTAGTATAAACATCATAAATAATTGAAATAATTCACACGTCTCTTAGAAAATTTGAAATGGCGTGTAAATATCATCTCCTTGAGACTCCAAGTCAAAGATTTCAGCAAGCTGAATACCTCTAAAAAATACAGCAACTTAAGAATGCTTTCGTGTCATCCAGTTCCAAGCGAATACCATTTTCTGCATTTGCACCATCTTGGAAAATAAAACTTCAATAGATAATTATATTTCTCAATTTGACAATAAAGGGATTTTTCTAATATGTGAACGTGTAAAGAGTAATATTTTATAAGGATAATTAGTCAATGATTCTCACACCGCCAATTCAGATGCTGATAAAAGATAAGTACTCACTCCGATCCTTTTTAGTCTGCATATAAATTTTATCTAAAGTCAAAGTATCTCTACTTTGACCAAATTTATAGAAAAAATATCAACATTCACAATGCCAAATTGATATTGTAAGAATCATTGTGAAAATGTAGTTTCATACTATATATATTTGTTGTTGTAGATGTTGATGTTTTTTAATATAAATTTGGTCAAACTTTGCAAAGTTTGACTTGACACAAATCTAATACGCGGCGTAGAAAGGACCGGAGGGAATATCATTGATGAAAACTAAGAGCAGCTCTAGCAGAGTCGCCATATAAATCACCCCGACTGTCATAATATTTTTTTTGGCCAAAATGACACTCTAGTAGCGTTGTCATATGTCTTCTGATTGTCATAATTTTTTAAGCTTGCTAAAAATTGAGCTTGAAGCCATAATTTATCGAATGTCGCTCTAAAATGAGCTTGCAAGCTCCATATTTGGAGGTTGTGGCGGTTCACTGTAGAGCTAGCTCCAAACCCATTTGTCTGCACGAATGGAAAGTTTCAGCTTCTTCGTCTTCACATTGTGCGCGAGATTTGAAACAGACAACCTCCTACTCACCCTGACAATAGGCACCGACCTCGCTCTCTCGGCTTCCCATGGCAGCATGTCGGATGGGCCTGCCACGCGACACCATTTCATGGCTTGCGTGTGAGCAAACCAGCAGGAGCCATGTGAGCAGCCGGGAGGTGTGTGAGCAGGTCGCCACAACGATTCTCACCTATGGATGCATCCGTTGACCGCCCGTCGATAGCCGCCTTCCTCCTCCCCAACTGTCTCCTTAATGGTGTGCGTGGCGGCCTATAAAAGGCCGGCACCATTCACTCTATCATTTAAATCCTTTCCTCGACGCCTCTCATTCTCATCTCGATTGCCTCCAATCCACCACCCGTTTTCTCGTCAATGGTGCACCCGCAGGAGCTCCGCCTTGTCTTCATTTTTGGGGATGTGGTGAAGGAGGAGCAGCTGGATCCCCTCGTCAAAGATTGGGCCAACTATGAGGTGGCCAAAGAAACGTGGCGGCATAAGGAGGTAGAAAGGGAGCGACGAATTTGAGATCCCGCACCGAGGAATGGTCGGGCTAGGACTCGATGTCCGAGGCACATTTCTCGGCCCTATGGAGGCCGCTTTGGCTCATTCTATGTTGACCATGGTGGTGGCAGTTGTTGTGGCCGTGGAGGTGGCGGTGGCGGTGGCGATGGCCGTGGTTGTGGCATATGGGAGCTAGTTAATTGATTATTTAGCATGGTTTAAGTACTTTATTAAAACTAATATAAGAGTGTTTAGAATACTAATATAGTGATCTAAACACTCTTATATTAGTTTACAGAGGAAGTAGTTGTTATATGAATGTAAGTCATAGTGCAACTATTTTTTCACCCCTTTTATTCTTATACGAGTGAAATTGATTGTACTCAATGTGGTATTCTAAATTTTAAACTTTTGGAGAGGAATCTATGACCCAATGATAGGTGCGTCCTACATGTAAGAAAAAAAATATGAAAGCCTCGCCAGCCTTCATATCCATATGAAGCCATGGCCACTCAGCTAGAGTTGCTATAAGGGTCCCTTTGATTTAAAATATTTTCATAGGAACAACGGAGGATCGGAATCATATGTATTCTTTTTTGCATCGATTGTTTAATCCATATGATTGAAATTTATAGGATTTTTTTTCTAAGAACATTATTGCGTTGCATTTGAAAGGGAAATTTGCATCCACTTTCCATCTCATGTCCTTCTAAAAAAAAAAATCAATCTCATGCAAATAACTTTTTTACATTTGCATGGCTCAGTCGAGCACACTCTCTAGGATTTGAGCGGACATGCCACCGCATTCCTCGTTTTCCTATTCTTCTTGTCCCGCGAACAACAATAACAAATATACTCTTAATCGGTATATTTCGTAAAAACCAACAGAATTCAAAATTGAACCAGAAAAATCCATAGTGCTGCTACGCCTAGGAGTAGAGCAGCGTGCGGCCAGGCCAGCCGCTGGGCGTGGCCGGACACGACGCTCGAGCCGGAAATGCTGCGACCCGTCAGGCACCGAGATTGCCCGTGCGCACGTCGCGCCCGATGATGATAGACAGGCTGCCGCAGAGTTCACACGGCGGCCACGCCGCCGCTGTTCCGTTCGTGCTGGAAGAAGGACGAAGCTGGGCGAGGTAAAAAAGAAACCCAAAATAACATTTAAAAATAGGAAAGATCCGGCGCGTGTAGAAAGGAGCGACGGCACGTCCGTGCGTGCAAGTCTAGCTACGAGCTGCGGCTCGGTTCGGCGTGCACGCTGCTTCGCCCCACGCGCCCCTGTCCCGACAGCGTCCGTCCGATCCGGCGACGTGTCGATCGCACGGCCCAGCGGCGCGCGCTCCTCCTCCTCCTCCTCCTCGTCCCCAAGCGACACGTGCCTTCATCCCTTCCTCCTCCTCCTTTCCGTCGCCAAGCAACCGTATTCCCTCCATTCCAACAATTATTTAAACATAGTGCCACACACGATACAAATTTAAAACATAGTGCACACACAAATACAAATTTAAAACTCAGTGCCGCATACAATACAAATTTAAAACTTAGTCCCGCACACAATACACATATAAAACATAGTGCCACACTTAACATGATCTTAAGGGATACTAGGAACAACACAAGTGTGATGTACCAAGTCACTGATCACCCAACTTATGTCATACTTAGGGAGATATCCATGCACCCTGCCGGGACAATGTACTACCTCCGTCCCATAATATAAGAACGTTTTTGACACTACACTAGTGTCAAAAACGTTCTTATATTTTGGGACAGAGGGAGTATGTTCTTGCATACCATTGTCAAGTATTTCTGACTTGACACCCGAGTTCTCAAAACCGTTTGCGTGGACATTGCCCATTTAGTAATTGCATCCTTCAGAGCTTTCTTGTCGCGATACGTAGCACCCATCGCAATGTTGTTCTGGTGATATTGTCGGATAGAATCATGGCCATCGTTCACAGTCATTGCAGATGAGAAGTCCTGATTCCATGATGCAGGAATAGGCACCTCCTCTGCGTTCTCTTCTTCATCCGACTCATTGGAATCATCACCATGTGTATCAGCATTTTCTCCTTCTACCCGACTACACTGCCCTGATTCGTAACCATCATCTCCAGCATTTGACACAAAATTTGACATAGATAAATGCATCCCTTCACCGCTCTGGCCAGGATCGTAACCACCCTCGCCTTCAGGTGCACGAACCTCCTTCACGACAGGAAGCACTAAGGCGACAGGACGGAATCCCCTTCTTTCACAACCTTGTAACCAACGCACCCACTCAGAGTACCGCTCTATTGGCCTCAAATACAAGTAAACGATTGAACTTGACCGGGTCCACAATGCACGAACACCAACAGTGTGTGTTTCAGTATTAAGCCCTAAACATCTTGTCAACCAATCTGTCAACTGACTAACAGACCATGTTTGAGGGGCAGTCAGTGGCACCTCTATGTACTGAAAATCACTCAGATCAGCTCCCATCTCATTCGTTTTGACAGTACCAGAACCGTAGTAAAAGACGAACTTCACCACATCAGTCATCTCTGCTGGCCTAAAAAATTATCAACATGAACAACTATTAAGCAGCATGACCAACTACAAATATCGGCACACCTAAAAATTTGACATCTAAATATTTTGCCGAATATTACCAGACCAACTAAATAATCGCACACTATAATATTTCGCATCTAAATGTATTACCGGATACTACCGGACCAACTATAACTGAATATCCGCACACACATGCAAATATGACAGACAAAATGCCAGTTGAATCTTACCCTTGAAGCGTGCGAAGCAACTCCGATCCACGGCCTCCAGTCACCGGAGCAGCGCCACCGCCACCACCACGCAGTCCACCACGAACACACAGTCCTCCTCCACCACCACCACCACGAGCAGCGCCACAACCACCTCCACCACCACCACGACCACCACGAGCTATCCCATCAGTAGATCGAGGTTTCCCCTGCATCCCCCAGCCCTCTAGAATGCAACTACGGTGGAAAATGGGCAAGAAATCGGCTCAAAATCAGGTAACAAATCGAGCGTTTTCGCGCAGGGGAGAGAAGCCAAGGGGGAAAGATGAGGAACAAGTGAGGAGGAAGAAGGGAGGAGGAGCCGGGCGAGGGTTGGTGGGGCACCAGTCGGCTTCGCCGTGGCCGAGTGGCCGGAAGCCAATCGGCTTCCGGTAAGCCGACTGCAGATGCTCGGTTCAGCGCGCACACTGCTCCGCCGCACGGCCCGCGCCCTTGTCCCGACAGCGTCCGTCCGATCCGGCGACGTGTCGATCGCACGGCCCAGCGGCACGCGCTCCCCCTCCTCGTCGCCAAGCGCCACGTGCCTCCCTTCCTCCCTCCCTCCCTTCTCCGGTTATATAAAAGCCCGCTCTCCCTCGGCACAGCCCGCTTGCTGCTTCAACAACCAGCACCTGCCGCTCCTCCGACCCACAGAATTAACAAACCAATCTTATCCTGCCTTTGCCCTCCCTCCCCTTTCCTCCACTTGCAGCACCAGCACCAGCATCAGGGAGAGTGAGGGGCACTGTCACCATGGAGTATGAGAGGATACACAAAGTTCAGGTAGTAGTAATTTTCTTTGCTCGGTGCATGTGTCTGTGTTCATCCATGGCGGTGTCCTCTCTCGGCATCATCTGGCTAAATCCTTTCTCTATCAGTGGGTCTCTGTATTATCTCTGTTCAGGAGTTGCTACAGGCACTGTGTGGGTCAAAGCTCTTTCCAGCGTTGAGCAGAGCACTGTGGTGCATTGCCCGTCTATGGGGCTTTGGACTGGATTTGGTGTCCCATGGGTAACATGGCAGGCACTGCACTAACCCTATAGTATAGGGTCGCCTTCTTTTGTTTTGTTTTGTTTTTTCCCTTCTTCCCCTTTCCCTTTCCCTGTATGGCCATGCTTTGCTGCTCCATAGTGAGTGAGTGAGCTCAGTGAGGCTCGGTTCATTCTCCACAGTGAGTGAGTGAGCTCAGTGAGGTTTGGAGCTGGTGGGAAGAGAAGAGGTTCACTCTGCTCACACCATCGCCCTCCAATGGCAGCTTCGCTAGCAGCAGCGGAGCAGTCAACCCCTCCCTCCTCTGCGGAGGAAATCAAGGCACAGATTTCTGCAGCCAATCCCTCACCGCAAATTCCCACACATTCATAGTAGTACTATCAGTTTTACTGAAATTAATGACATGTTTACTTCTGCTTTGAATTTCTTCCTGATTACTAATGTGGATTTGGGTTTTTGTGATTCGGATGCAGATGGGGGTCATGTCTCCCACGAAGCTCAGGATGAAGCTGCTGGGGATGGGATCCCATCCCCATCCCCATCCCCACGGAGGCGCCAACAAGGACGGGGTGGCCAGCAAGTCGCCGTCCAGGCTCCACGCCGGCGCCAGCCCCGACGACCACCCAAAGAACAGCCTCTTACCCCAGGAGCTCGACGAAGGCTCGTCCGAGTACCCCAAGGACCGCTCGGACTCTTCTTCCCGGTCGCGTTCCAGCGGGAGCCACGGCAAGTCTGCTGCCGGCAATGGCGGCGGCAGCTTCGAGTTCCATATGGAGGAGAGGGCCGCGGTGGCCGGGCTCGGGCCCTTCTTCAGGCAGGTGCCGTCCAAGTGGAACGACGCGGAGAAGTGGATCGCCGGGAGGCACGTCGTGCACTCCAACCCCATCTTCTCCAAGAAGGCCGCCTCCGGCGCGCACGGCCACAACGGCGTCGGCGGAGGCTGCGTGCGCGTCGTGCCGGAGTCCGCGCCGCCGCCGTCGTCGGACGCGAAGAAGGCAAGCGGCGGCAGCGCGCTGACCGAGCTTCCGCGGTCGCCTTCTCCGTCGTCGTCGCTGTCGTCGGTGACCGGGCCGGCGAGCAAGCAGCGTCGCGACACGAAGCTACGCACCCAGGTGGGCGCTCCGGCGGCGCACTCGTCGTCGGTGTCGATGAGGGACGTCGGCACGGAGATGACGCCGATCGCCAGCCAGGAGCAGTCGAGGAGCGGCACCCCGGCCGGCGCCGCCACGCCGTCCCTCAGCCCGCTCTGCTCGGTGCCGGCCTCGCCGTCCGCGTCGGAGCGGGAGCTGCAGATCAGGACGCGCCGCGAGATCGCCGCGCTCGGGCTGCAGCTGGGCAAGATGAGCATCGCGTCGTGGGCCAGCAAGGAGGATCGCATCCGCACCTCGCCGGAGAAGAGCGCCGGCGAAGAAGACGAAGCCAAGAAGGAGGAGTTCGAAGCTCGAGCCGCGGCATGGGCGGAGTCCAAGAAGAGCAAACTTGCATCAAGGCACGAACAGAATCTCAAAATTTTAATCCTGATTCTTGTGCCTGGTTGTTTCATTCAAAAACACCATTTTCTTCTGAATCTTATCTTATGATGCGTTTTGGTCATGACGATGGCTCAGATATCAGAGGAAGGAGGCCAAGATTCAGGAATGGGAGAACTGCCAGAAATCCAAATTCGAAGCCAAGATGAGGCATGCAGAGGTCAGCCTCCATCTGAACTCCTGAACTTGTTGCATTCTCCTGACAAAACTGTGATACAGATCCCAGCTGTCTGTCAACAAGTTCTGATCATCCAATCAATTTACGGAATGTAATTGTGCAAAATTCATTTCAGGTGCAGGCCGATCAATTGAAGGCGTGGGCGAAGAACAGCCTGACCAAGAGGCTGTCCACATTGAGCCACAAGGTGGAGGGGAAGCAGGCGAGGGTCGAGGCGAGGCGGAACCGGCGCGCGGTCCGGCTGGCGCGGCAGGTGGAGCACATCCGGAAGACCGGCCGCGTGCCGTCCCGGTTCCAGTGCTGCAGCTGGTTCCTTTGCTGAAAACCAAGCAAAATTCAGACTGACTGAAGAAGCCTGAAGGTCTCTGGGACAAGATGTACATGAAATTATTTGAATCAATGTGCTGTAGCTGTTGCTTTGCTCTGTAGTCTGTACAATAGCATGTTGCCATTGATAACATGAGCTAATGCTAATGGCCTGCTGACTAAGAGCATCTCCAGCAGCGTCCTCAACAGGCCCCCCAAGACCGTTTTTTTACACCGGCGTCGAAAAATCGGTCCAGTCGCGTCCCCACGAGCCTGTTTTTCATTGGATTGGGCTGAAATTGGCGTCGGCACACCCAACCCGAACCCGGCGCGCTGGGGGGCGCGCCGGCGCGAACGTTTTGGCGCGAAAGAGTGACGGGACTGGCGCGTCAGCGAGACGAAGGCTGGTCACCCTCGTCGTCTCGGTTTTCCCGCGGGGAATCAATGCCAAGGCTGCCGCCGGTCAGCCTGTCATTGATTCACGGGCGGCGCAGTACGGCAACGCCGCCCCCCTCCCGCCACGCGTTCGCACGCGGCCTCCCCTGAGCCGCTAAAAAAGGCGCCCCCGGCCGCGCCGGTGAGGCACCCATCTATCGTCAGTCCTCCCCCTCCTCGCCGCCGCACTTCTTCCCCTCTCTCCGCCCTTCGAGCCCCTCTCTCTCCCCCGTTAAACATGAGCGCGAGGTTCCCCGGCGACGCGGCGACGGGCAACGGTTTCGGCCGCCGCTCGCTGCATGAGTGGGAGGCCCACCTCCTCCACGAGGCCAACTACCCAGCGCCGCCCGACGTCCGTGTTCCGTTGCGGTGGAGGCTCAGCGCCGGCGGGGTCCCCGTCCCCCCTCTGCCCGTCCCTGAGACGCTCGGCTATTTCCACGCCGAGATCGAGCGTGAGCGGGTCCCTGACGTTCGTCGAGCAGGCGCTCCCGGAGTACGTCGCCGACAACCACGCGACGTGGGCGGCTGATGGGCCTCGAACCCCTCGTTGGTTACCCCAAGTGGAAGGTGTAAGATGCAGTATTGTAGAAGTGTTTTCCCTTAGCAAAGATGCCAAGGATCGAATCCCCAGAGACTCCTAGGTTCAACAAGTAGGTGTCAACTGCTACGGCGCCAGATTAGTAGCAATCAACGTGGACCTGCACACAGATACAAATAACTTTGCTCCCAACGAGTACAGAGAGGTTGTCAATCCCTCCGGCCTTGTAGTTCACAAAGGGTTAAAAGCAATGATAGTAGTGATAGATAGTGTTTTGCAATAGTAAATAATAACGAAAAGTAAATAGCGGGTGTGATCAATGATGGTAATAAGGATCGGAGTCTAATGATGTTCACTAGTGATGTCTCTCTCCCAAAAGACGATAAAACAGCTATGTGAGGTAAACAAATTACAGCTGGGCAATTGATACGTCTCAAACGTATCTACTTTTCCAAACACTTTTGATATTGTTTTGACCTCATTCTTGCATGATTTGGACTAAACTAACCTGGACTGACGCTGTTTTCAGCAGAGCTGCCTGTATGGTTTATTTGTGTGCAGGAAAACGGATTTTTAAGCATCTCAGAAAAATCCACGAAAAATCACGAAAAATCCACGCACCCGAAGAAACAAAATGCCAGAAGTGGGGCCAGAGGGGGGCCAGGGGGTGCCCAGGCGCCCTGTGGGCGCCCACCCTGGGCCGCGCCGGGGGGGCGCCTGGGTGGGCCCCACACCCCCTGGTGCCCTACTCTAGCCCGTATTTTTCCTCCCGACGCAGAAATCCCAGATCGGAAGTCCTTTCGTTGTTTTTCGTCGCGGAGCCGCCGCCACCCTCTGTTCTTCTTCGGGAGGGCTAATCTGGAGGCTGATTTGGCCTCCGGAGAGGGGAGATCGTCGCCATCGTCATCATCATCACCACTCCATCATCCCTCCATGACTTCCCCCTTCATGTGTGAGTAATTCCCTTGCTGTAGGCGAAGGGGATGGTAGGGATTGGATGAGTTAGATCATGTAATAGTTCGTCAGATTGTTGGGGGCATGTTGCCTATCATTTAGTATGGTGTTTATCATCTTTGCTACAACTTGTTATTCTTAATGCTTGACACTTAGGGCCCGAGTGCCATGATTTCAGATCTGAACCATATGTGTTTGCATGAATATATTTGAGTTCTTGATCCTATCTATGAGTTGTATGCACCTATTACGGTTCGGAACCGGCGATCCCAAAAGTGACAGCTTGGGACACCAAAGGGGATGGTCCGTAGTTTGAGGATTACATGTATCCATTGAGTTCATTGCTTTGTTCCGGTGCTCTTTGACAGGAGCACCTTAATATCCATTAGTTCCTTTTGGCCCGTTCGTAGCGGGATGGTAGGACAAAAGATGTTGTGCAAGTTCTTATTGCAAGCACGTACAACTACCTACGGGATACATGCCTAATGCTTGATATTTGCCTAGATGATCATTACTTTTCCGTGTGCCGTGCCCCAAGTTAGAATCTATCTCATCCATGCAACGCCCAACCATCCATCTCCCTAGCCTACAGTATTTTAAACCTTGCTTGTCACTAGTTGCTACTTTTGTCATTTACTACTGCTATCTACTTTTACTATTTACTTTTACTATCACTATCGTCACTATCATATCACTGTTACCACTTATCTTTTGTTGCAAGTTAGTATATTTCAGGTGCGGTTGAATTGACAACTCAACTGTTAAAGCTTATAAATACTCTTTGGCTCCCCGTGTGTCGAATCAATAAATTGGGTTATTCTTACCCGCGAAGACTATCTCGATCCCTTACGGTTGAGGGTTATCAAGTACCGTTTTCTGGCGCCGTTGCCGGGGAGCATAGCAATATTTACAAGTCTACTTGAGGTATCCTACCTGCTGCACTTTATTCACTATGGGTAAGAAAGGTGACCCCAAGGTTCCGATCTTACGATCCACTACAAGAAGAGGTACTGCTCTGAGCACTAGTGCTATGCTTGATTCACCTTCTATTATGAGTAAGTTTGCCTCACCACCACCACATGATGCTCCTACTGAATCTGTTACTATGTCTGATACTCTTGATGATGCTTCTACTACTTTTGATGATGATATTAGTTCGCTTGGTTATGCTCTTGAGAAACAAATTACTGCTGCTGCTGAAAAATATGGAATTGAACTTCCTGTTACTCGCTACCCTATTGGTGAAACTTATGATTATCCTGATTTGAGTAAACTCCAGGAGAGGCTCCTTGATGATGATTACTATATACTTGATGAAGATTTATGCAGGGAACTGATAGAGTTTGCCGGCTCTGACCCTGAAACTATTAAGAAAATATTTGAAAACACTATTTGAAAAACAACACCGTTCCTAATCCTGAGTTTGCTACATCTCCTATATGCATTGATGATCCTGATTTTGATTTCTCTGTTGATCTTTCACTTATACCTATGGTTGAAGCTGACCCCTTTTATGGCAGAGAAAATGATGATGCTATTGCACACCTAACTAAACTTGGTGAACTAGGTAACCTGTTTACCACAGATGAGAAGATACGCTACTTCTATGTGACCAAGCTTCTTCCTTTCTCCTTGAAGGAAGGTGCTAAAGCATGGTATGATTCACTCCCATGCGGTTCTATTAAGAGTCCTCAGGACTTAGCTCACTCTTTTGTTGATAAGTACTTTCCTGCCCATATGCAACATGCTGCTTTACAAAGAATTTATAATTTAAAACAGTTGCAGGATGAGTCCCTCCCTAAAGCTTGGGGGAGGTACTGCGGTTTGATTCAGGCTAGACCAGGACATGGAGTTCCTAAGAATGAATTAATTGATATATTCTATGCTGGTCTAACTGGTGAATCTAGGTCCTATTTGGACAGTTGTGCTGGTTGTGTTTTCAGGAAAAGAACACCGGACGACGCGGAAGATTTAATGGGCAGGATTGCCAAAAACCATGAAGATTGGTCCGTCCCTGAACCACCTCCACCAACAAAGAAGAGGGGCATGTTTGTTCTAAGCCCCGAAGATATGCGAGAAGCAAAGAAGTCTATTAAAGGGAAAGGTATTAAAGCTGAAGATGTGAAGAATCTACCCCCTATTGAGAAGCTGTGTGAGCCTACCACTCACCCTCCTATGGTAGAGGTACACTCTCTTTTAGATTTCAACGCAAGTGACATCCCTCATGGTAAGCCTCATGATCAATGTTTAGATGAGTTTGATAATTTTATTATGAAACAGAATCATTTTAATGAGAGGATAGAAAGTCAGTTGCATGATAATTCCCTTGCTATCAAAAAGTTGCTTGGTGTTTTAGATAGAACAGTTAATGATGTTCAATGTCTTGTGAAGCATTTTCATATGGTTCAAACTCAGCTTGATCAAATTTCTAATGTGCAAAGAGATTTGCTTGCTAACAATGCCAAACAAGATAAATTGCAGGCTTTTGGGATTAAGACCCGAGGAGGAAATAGTACTCAAGATCCTCTTTATCCAGAGGGACATCCGAAGAGAATCGAGCAAGATTCTCAAATGCAGGAAGAAGAAATTGTTGTCTCTCCAAATAAGAAGAAGAAACATAAAGAGACTGACAATTCTAATGATCCTATTGCAAATGAAGAGCCAGCTATTGATCCCAACAGTGTATCTATCTCTGATGCTGAGACTGAAGACGGTGCTGAACCTGAAGGTAATGATAATGAAAAGAATGATCCGCCTGAAGTTCGAGAAGAAGAAGCACCTGACAAACGTAAGAGGTACACTAAAGAAGACTTCATCGCAAGAAAACATGGGAAGGAGAAAGAACCATGGGTACAGAAACCCATGCCCTTTCCAGGTAAGTCCATCAAATCTAAAGAAGAAGAGCACTACAATAAGTTTTGTGAATGGATAAAACCTCTTTTTCTTCAAATTCCTTTGACTAATGCTATTAAGTTACTCCCTTACTCAAAATATATGAAAGATATTGTCACTAACAAAAGAAAAGTTCCTAATGATGCAATATCTACTATGCTTGCTAACTATTCTTTCAGTGGAAAGATTCCTGAGAAGCTCGGTGATCCAGGTATACCCACCATCCCTTGCTCCATAAAGAATAATTATGTCAAAATTGCTTTATGTGATCTTGGAGCGGGAGTGAGTGTTATGCCTCTCTCTCTTTACGAGAGGCTTTGTTTAGAGAAACTAATTCCTACAGATATCTCCCTTCAGATGGCTGACAAGTCAACCGCTATTCCGATAGGTATTTGTGAGGATGTTCCAGTTGAAGTTGCTAATTGTTTAATTCTTACTGATTTTGTTGTGCTTGACATGCCCGAGGATGGGAGCATGTCCATTATTCTTGGTAGACCTTTCCTTAACACCGCAGGTGTTATTATTGATTGCAACAAAGGGAAGGTTACCTTTCATGTGAATGATAAAGAACACACGGTATATTTTCCGAAGAAGACCGACAGGAGGCATGCCCTCAACTCTATAGAGAATATCGAGACCGTGAAAATTGGAGAATGGGACTGTCCACTACATGTGCCTCACAAATACAAAACTATCATGGTAGGGACAATGTCCATCAAGGTAAAAGTTCAGTGATTACTTCGTAGGAGGTGAGACTTTTTGCTCTATATACCGCTTGTTTGTTGGTAAGACTTGACCAACCTTACTAGTGAACGTGTTATATACGGATAAAAAGTTGAGCTTTCTATGTTTTTATTTGTTTTTAGTGTTGTCATACTTGTTGTACCAAGTATCTATGTTTTTGAAGCTTCACAATACTACTAACTGCTTCAAGTTTTCAGAGAGTTTCGCAGCTTTTTGAACTTCGAAAAATTTTCAACAGTGAAGTTTTCAGAAAAATTCCAGAAAAATTATATTAAAAATTTCCACAAGAGACCCGGAAAGTCCTGGGGCCAGCCAGAGGGGGCCACCAGTGGCCCAGGCGGCCAGTTGGCGCGGCCCAGCCCCTGGCCGTGCCCACAGGGCGCCTGGGGCCCACGGGACCCCCCTCCAGGTACTTCTTCTTCCCCCCTCTCTCTCTTTTTCCAGAAACCCGAGTTCTGGTCTTGTTCTTGCTGTTCTTGCTGTTCTTGGGGGCGATTCTTCGATCTCTCTCTACAGCCCATCATTTGAGCTGAAATTTTGAGCAAATACTCCCTGGTATGTGACTCCTCCACCCCTCCAATTAGATTTTTGATTGGTGGCCTCATTTGTGAGTATTTAGTAGTTCTTGGTGCTGTAGAGATGAGCTTGCATGCATGTGTAGAAGGTTGTTTTCCAAGTTTTGATGCAAGTTTATGCCTTGGGCAAGTGAGTTGAGTAGTTTGCCTTAGCTCACTTTGTTTTAATCCTCGTTTTTTGTAAATTGTAAAAAAATTTAGAAATGAGTTTGTTAGGAAGGGCAAAAGGATGGCTTGAGAAGAGGAGGCCCGCACACTCCGATCGAGTCACTAGAGCCGCAGCTTCACCATCGACTGCTAGGGTGAGCTATAATGAAGATCATGTGCCCCCAGAGTTGTTGGAAGACACAAGTCCAGCACGTGCGATGACATTTCCATGTGATGAATTCATGGAAGCTGCGGGAATCTGTAACACCCCCTTGTAATAAGCACTGTGACATTATGATAATCATGCCATGTCATATTCATTTGCAATGCTAATCACAGTGGTTAAACAAGCAACTCAAATTTGCCCCTGAAAACTCAAATTCAAATTCAAATGCAAAATGGAGTTGTTCCAAAATTTATGGAAAAATGTTCATCATTTTGCAAATATTCCAGAACAAATGTTGTTGTTGAAAACAACATCACCATCAACACCAAAAATGGGCTAGAGCATTTAAACAGTGTTATAACAGCACTATTAAATGCCTTTTCATTTTTGAAAATTTCAAAAATGTTCCAAATTTGCCCAAACCACTTTTGGTGGCAAGGAATATTGCAAGGCATTTTATGGACCAACTCTCAAAATTTTGCAAATCTCCTTGGATGCCTAAACATTTGTTTTTGCTCTCTGTGAAATAAATAAAGAAGAGGCAAAGACAGAAGCACTTACCTGGCGCCCAGGGCGAGGCCCAGCCGGCCCATCTCTTCCTCCCCTACCTGCTCCCGCCCCGCTGTCGCGCTCGCTGTGGCCACCGCGCGCTCGCCGCCGCTCCGTCGACACCTGCCGCCACAGGGCACCGGAGGGGATAAGACCGAGCCCCAGCGCCCTCCCCTCCGTCCTCATCCATTTCCCCCCTCTTCCCCGAGCTCGCCTCGCCTCCTCTCCTCTCAGATCCAGCGAGCCGAGCGCCGCCGCAGCTGCTCGTCCGCCGTCGCCGTCGTCACCGTCCCCGGTCGGCCTCACCACCGTGTCCAGCACGTGCGCCGGCCTCGACTACGTCGACCTCGCCCACGAGCCGAAGCTGGGAGGCTCGGGAACGGACGTACGCCGTCGCCCCCTTCTTCTCTGCCTCCGGCGAAGCTCCGGCGAATTCGGCCGCTCCACGCCTGCTTCGAGCAGGCGCACATCGGCTTCCCCCCTCTGTGAGCTCCTCCCTCCTCTGCGCTCCCTCCGTTAGCCCTCTCTGGCACCGTAGCTATCTTCTCCCCACGCGCCCGAACGCTGCGCCGCGAAACTCGCCGCCGGCGAGTCTCCGGTGACCAAAGGGTCACGGGCACATGCCCTTCTGGTTCGCCGTGACGCGCAGGTGCTTCCCAGCCCTTCCTTTTGCCCGTTACCTCGCCGCAATGTCGACCCCGTCGAGCACCCGTAGCCGCCGCCGCTTGAGCTCGACGCCGGTGATGATTCCGGCCACGCCATGCCGCGCCACCAGCACCATTCGACGCAGCGTCGTCTGCGCTCCCGAAAGCACCCTCACGCGCGCCAAATGGCCGCCCGCAGCCCCCTCACCGTTGCTAGCCCGAACCACCCCGCCGCCGGCGAGCTCGTGCTGCTCGACTCCGGCCTCCCCGACACTCCGCGCCGCCACCATTCGACGCGCCGTTGAAAGGCCGATCGAACGCGACCGGCCGCGCTCGTTTTGGTGGCTTGTGGGCAAATCCCGATCGGCCCCGACGCTCGCCGCCGCGTTTTCGAGCCCACCGGCGTTTAAACGCCGGCCGGCCGACGTGGCCGACCTGGGGCCACCCCCAGGGTCGCTGCCAGTGGCCCCACGGGCCCCGTTGACTGGTTTGACCAGTCAACGTGCTGACTGGGCGCCCACTGTGCCACTGACACGCGGGCCCCACCGCCCTTTTAATTAACTAAAACGTTTTATAAATAAAAATAAATTAGTTAAGATTAATTAGTCTATGACAGGTGGGGCCCAGTAGCTAAATAGATTTAGTTTAGTTTAAAACACACTCTGTTAAAGTAGCAGAGGCTGACATGTGGGTCCCACTGGACCCACAGGTCAGGTTTGACCTGGTCAGCCGACTGCTGACGTCACTGTGATGTCATGCTGGCGCAATAATTCATTTCTGTTAATAAAGATAATTCCAGAAAATGTTTAAATCTTTAGAAATTCATAACTTTTAAACCGTAGCTCGGATCGAAAAACTTTCTATATGAAAGTTGCTCAGAACGATGAGACGAATCCAACCGTGCCATCCGTTTTCGTGTCGGGACCCTCTACGGAGGTGAACCCGCAACTTTTAGCCTGTTTCCGGTAGATGAATAGTGCACACACACCGTTAAATAATTCCAGATAAATCCTAAAAATAACCAATATGACTTAGACATGTTTTTTAGGCAACCCTGCACTGCACGTTAGCTTAGCACGCTTTGTGATGCTTGTTTTCTGTGTATTTATCTGTTTCCTCCCCCTCTTCTCTCTCGGTAGAGTCCGACGCTGACGCAGATCCCGAGACCGACGCCGTCCCGGTGATTGGTTCCCCCTCCGACGATCTTGCTTTTGCCACCGAGCAACCAGGCAAGCAACCCCCCCTTGAGCATTTCCGATATCGCCTATATCTCTTCTTTCTTATTCTTGCATTAGAACTGCTGCTACTGCTACTGCTCCTATTACTGTTGCATAGCCTGTTTTTGCTAAACTGTTGATACCTGCCTTTATTCATAAACTGCTTAGTATAGGTTGGGTAGCACTGCTGTGGTCCCGCTTTCTCGTAGTTGCCTCGCATAGTACCCTTGCCTCGATCGAGCGATCGAGCCCCCTTCCCCTGACCTTCTTCACATCACCGCACACCCCCTAATATGCTCGACTCCGCAGAGTTAACATCGGGTGACGAGGGTGATACCTCCGAACTCACTTCCGATGTTGTCCCTGTAGTATAGCTAGCTCGTCGTGGGTTACCGAGGGTGATTCCTCTTCCCACCTCCGACTTAGCTTTTGTCGTGCATCCGCTATGGTGATTACCGCCGAGGGTGATTCCTCCGGTATCACCTTAACGGGACTTGTCGTTTAGGAGTCCAACGAGGGTGATTCCTCGGATTCCTCTTCGGCATGGAAACCACACGGATGCCCTGGATTACCGTACCGTGTTTAAAGACGTATCGATCCCCGAGGCCGGACGTCGCCAGGAACAAAGGCGTGCGGCCAGAGGTATCGTGCGTCTGATGACACTTTGAAGTTACTACTTCACATGTTGGATGGAGGCGGGTTGACCCAGAGGGGTACCCGCGAGTGCCTTTAAGGCGTGAGCTGTGGAGTCGGGTGACCAGTGAGGGTACCCGCGAGATAACTACGAGGCGTGGCCGGTCATTCTTGGTCCTTGTCACAAGTCCTCGAGACGGGACGACGGGGCCAACAGTATCGTAGGCTCTGCTCGTTACCGCGCGCTCCCAACACACTAAGCGATTTGGATATTTGATCCGAGGGGCCTTCGGGTCCGATAGCACTAACCACCACGTGGGTGTGAGTGGGTGCTCTGCGTCGTATACATCAGCCGGAGTCGTCACGACGTCAGCGATTGAGCGGCCCGTTCGGATTGGACCCAGGATGCAACTGCGTGCTTGTATAAGGGGTTGCTAGGTCTGCTACCGAACGGCCACGCAACGTGCAGGAGTGTCCGGGGCGACGGCCATGACCCCCGGGGGCATAGGATTAGTCCGGCGTGCTCGATCCTCTCTGGCGGTATCCGGTCGGGTTGCGTCGTATTGTTTAGCCGAGGGCGGGCACGACCTGATGGTGTGTCCGGCCGGAGTTAAGCGAGCGTGGTGGGTAACTTGGTGCACCCCTGCAGGGAAGAAAACATCTATCGATAGCCTGTCCTACGGTAACGGACACTCGGAGTTGTACCCACTTCGGTACAACTAGAACTGGTGACTTGAGATATGAGATATGAAGTTATTGCTATGAACATATTACATTATGATGTACTATTCTGCAACCCCCCCTAATTGCTGCAAGACCCTGAAGATGCTAGTCTTCGTCAGGACTAGGCTTTTCACCTCTCTACTCTGGCTTTCTGCAGCCTAGTCCACCCACATAAAGCCTCCTTTGAAAATGATGCATTGCTTAGTATAGATCTGATGTAAGTCTTGCTGAGTACTTTGGATGAGTACTCACGGTTGCTTTGCTTCCCCTTTTGTCCTACCCGTATGATAAACCAGACGATGGAGCCATGGTGCCTGCAGCCCCCGTTGACGACTACTACTACCAGCCCGAGGCTGGCTACTACTACTACCCGGCCGGCGAGTACTTCTACGAGGAGCCGGCGGACGACGACCAGGAGTAGGATCGGAGGTCCCAGGCAGGAGGCCTGCGCCTTTTCGATCGTAGCTTTTCTTTTGCCCCGCCTTTACAAAGGCCTATTTCTGTTCTGTGTTGTATCTGTACCCAGATACCTAACGCTTCCGCTGACTATGTGTATGACATCATGTTATGTATTCGAGCCCTCGAGGCCCCTGGCTTGTAATATATAACTTGTATGTATTTATTTATGTTTTAGAGTTGTGCTGTGATTCCTTCACGTGAGTCCTTAGGCTTGATCGTGTGCATTTGCGTGTATGATTAGTGCACGGTCGGGCCGGGGTCGTCACAGGTTGGTATCAGAGCCGACTGCCTGTAGGAACCCCCTTTCCAACTCCTTGGACGAAGTCGAGTCTAGAGGTCCAAAAATGTTTTACTAACTTGGCTGTGTGGCTTATGGCCGCACGTCGCCAATTGGGTGGTATAGCATCTTTTATTCCTCGTCTATACTCTGGGACTCTTATCTCTCGTCTATTCGGGTTAAGTTTTACTAACTCCATTAGGTTCTCGTTTTCACATCTACCCGGAGAGCTGGATATCAGTGTGATTTCTTATCATTGGTCTGATTAGTCTGATAATCATTCCTTTCCATTTGTTTGTTTAACCTTTCTTACCAAGTCCTGATGATAATTAAACACAACTTGACAAGTCTGATTCTTCTTCTTTCAGATGAATCCTCTGTTTCCACCTCGCCCGGAGACTCAGCTTGTGCTTCGCACTTGGGCTCGAGATGCCCCTGGGTTTCCGGCCATTCTAGTCGCTCTCCTGACCAGACTGGGCTACCGCTGGTACCCCGAGTACATGGTCTACGAGGAGTATCGAGAGTTCAACCAGGAGCAGTATTATGCTGATGTTCGTATCTACGACCGGCAGGATGACTCAGACACTGAGCTGTACCGCTTCCACGGTAGCGGCGTGACGGTTGCGATGGCAGTCCATGATGCTGCCTACGCTGCTGTCGCACGCCTCCGAGGAGAGCACAGAGATAGCTTGGATGCCTCTGAGTTTCGGTACATTCCGTATGCACCTGCTGGAGATGAGACTGGATACTACTCAGCTATCTGTGCCCCGTACGAGAGTCGACGTTATGACCCGCAGGTTCTGATTCAGCACACTCAGGCGCTGGATCGAACTGCTCGGGCCCTGGCGGTTGAGTTGTCCATCACTCGGACAGTTCTCTACCAGACGTTGACGCAGTTGGTACCGGCTGTCCAAGCAGGGACGCTTCCTCAGTCTATCCTTTGCCCGCGCAGGATCAACACCCCTCCAGGTGTCGAGTGGCCTGCGGTTGGAGGTCACACGCCAGTTCGTGGACCTCTGATTCCAGTTCGAGACCGGGTTCTGCATCAGAGTGCACATGGAGCTCAGGAGCCGTCTGCGATCGAGATCCGCCGTCCGCACTTGCAGCTACCCCGTTTCAGTTCCTTTCTCCGACGTTGATGTAGCCTTTGCTATGTCTCGTTGTGTACTTCCTTACCGCGGTCTGCGCACCGCCTACTATGTTTAGCTTTTGATTTTGCGCCGTTATGCTGCCCGTTTGTAACCGACGTTATGTACGAACCCGTATGTCATGATGTGTATGATGTTGTATTTATTGCACTTCCCTCATGTCGTGCATACTTACTTCATTGTTGAATTCATGCAACGTGTATTCTTGTCGCTAAGCCACCCCTGTTGGAATTATCAGGATGGCTAATAACGATGATCCCCCTCCACCTCCGCCTCCGCCTCCGCCGCCAGATTATATGGCTGCCGTAATGCAGACCTTTGACTTGCAGCGTCAGGTGCTGCAGGGTATGCTCAACCAGATACCCCAGATCAACGCTAATGCTCAGCATCAGCCAGCCGCTATCACTCTGCAAGAATTTATGCGGCTCAATCCAACGATATTTCGCAGTGCCGCCAACCCCTTGGATGCCGATGATTGGCTGCGTGATATCTTCTTTGAGCTGGATTCTGCCGCCGTGTCCCCTGACAACTATGTCAAGTTCGCGACATATTTCCTGAAGGGTCCGGCGGCCCAGTGGTGGGACACACACCGGAACACAGTGCCTGCTGGAACTGTCATCACCTGGGCAGACTTCAAGACTGCTTTCCGCGCTCGGTACATCCCTGAGGGTGTTATTGACCGCAAGAGGACGGAGTTCCGTAACCTGATTCAGGGCAACAAGTCAGTTGACGCCTATCAGCGGGAGTTCCTTGAATTGTCCCGCTATGCTGAGGAGGATATCGCTACTGACGCTAGACGCCAAGAGAAGTTCAGGCGCGGACTTCATCATGATATTCTGCTTGCTCTAGTGGCGCTGGACTTTCCGGACTTCGCCACTTTAGTGAACAAGGCCATTCAGGTTGAAACTGGACTCAAGCTACACAAGGATGCTCTTAAGCGCTCTCGCGAGTCGGGCTCATCTTCGGGCTCGTCTTCTCAGAAGCGCCGCATATGGATTCCTCACAGCATGTATCGTCCAAACGCTCCAGTGTACAGGCCTTCTTATGCTGCACCTCGTCTGCCTCCTCCACCACCAATGCAGTACAGGCCTGCAGTCCCAGCACCTCGAGCACCTGCGATTCGTCCAGAGAGTGGACTCTGCTTCAAGTGTGGCCGTCCGGGTCACCGTGCCAGAGACTGTCCGCAGGCTCAGGGTCCGCTGGCTCTTCCATCTGCTGGCCGTGGCAATGGACGTGGAGTTCCTCAGCAGCGCAACAATAATGTCAGGCCTTCGTATGCTCGTGGTGGTCAGCTTCACCACGTCAATCTGAGTGAAGACCCAGAACAGCCAGCCACAGTGATGGGTACACTTCTTGTCAACTCAGTACTTGCTAATGTTTTGTTCGATACTGGTGCTTCGGATTCTTTCATTTCTGAACCTTTTGCACTCAAGCATGAATTTGAATTTGACACACTGCATCAACCAGTAAAAATACAAACCTCCGCGGGTCCTTGCCGATCTACCCTCTTCTGTCCTCAAGTTAGCGTTGAGATAGAAGAAATGAAGTTTCAGGCACACCCCATTGTCCTGAATTCTTGCGGCATAGACCTCATCCTGGGTATGGATTGGCTGGAGGCTCACGAGGCCCAAATCGATTGTGCCACCAAGACTGTACGTCTTCGGCACCCCTCGAATCAGTTGGTGAGTTGCCGCGCTCGTATATCTCGTGATGCCGAGGCTCAAATCTATGCCACAAATGCATTGAATGCTTCACCACTTGAAGGGCTTGAAAACATACCAGTTGTATGTGATTTCCCGGATGTCTTCCCAGAAGAACTTCCAGGAATACCCCCTGCTCGAGCCGTCGAATTTGTTATCGACTTGAAGCCAGGCACTACTCCTATTGCGAAGCGTCCTTACAAGATGCCACCGCATGAGCTCCTAGAGCTTAAGGAGGAAATCGACAAGTCACTCAAGAAGGGCTTCATCCGTCCTAGTTCCTCTGCCTGGGGAGCACCGTCTCTTTTCGTCAAGAAGAAAGATGGTACGAATAGGCTGGTACAAGATTACCGACCTATCAACCAGGCAACCATCCAGAATAAATATCCGCTTCCTCGGATCAACGACTTATATGATCAACTGGCTGGATCATCGGTGTTTTCTAAACTCGACTTGAGGTTGGGTTATCACCAGATCCGTGTTCGCGAAGAGGATATTCCAAAGACTGCATTTGTTACTCGCTATGGCTCTTATGAGTACACTGTCATGTCTTTCGGACTGACTAATGCTCCAGCTACCTTCTCCCGCCTGATGAATTATATATTCATGGATTACCTCGACAAGTTCGTCATGGTATATCTGGATGATATTCTGGTATTCTCAAAGAACAAGGAAGAACACGCCGAACATCTTCGCCTTGTTCTGGAGAAGCTGCGAGAGCATCAGCTTTATGCTAAGTTTTCCAAATGCGAGTTCTGGCTTTCTGAAGTGACCTACCTTGGACATGTGATTTCCAAGGATGGCATTGCTGTTAATCCGGAACGGGTTCAGGCTATTCTTGACTGGACTCCTCCGAAGAATGTCAAGCAAGTGAGAAGTTTTCTCGGCCTTGCAAGCTATTGCCGTCGCTTCGTCGAGAACTTTTCCAAGATTGCCAAGCCCCTGACTAATCTGCTTCACAAAGGCGTTAAGTTTGAGTGGACAGATAAATGCCAGGAAAGCTTTCAAGCTCTTAAGGACAAGCTCGTTTCTGCACCAGTGCTTGCTCCTCTAGATTCTCGCAAGGACTTTGTAATATATTGCGACGCCTCTCGTCAAGGATTAGGCTGTGTCCTAATGCAAGAACGAAGAGTAATTGCTTATGCATCGCGTCAACTACGTCCACATGAAGAGAATTATCCAGTGCATGATCTTGAACTTGCTGCAGTGATCTTTGCATTGAAGCTATGGCGACATTACCTTCTTGGTAACCGGTGTGAGATTTATACTGATCACCAAAGTTTGAAGTATTTATTCACTCAGCCGGATCTTAACCTCCGCCAACAGCGATGGTTGGAAACTATTTCTGAATATGACTGCGGTATTTCTTATACCCCTGGCAAGGCTAATGTGATGGCCGATGCCTTGAGTCGCAAGTCATACAGCACCAACCTCAAGGTTAGGCGAGCTCAGCCTCGTCTTTATGAGGAACTGCGCAAGCTGAATCTGCATATCGTTCCACATGGTTCGCTTAATGACCTTGTGATACAGCCGGATCTTGAGAAGGCTGTCAAGGTAGCGCAAACCAAAGATGCTTACGTTGATGTTATGAAACAGGAATTGCATCTTCCGAAATACAGGGATTTCTCGATATCTGAAGATGGAACCTTGTATTTCCGAGGCCGCATTGTGGTAACTCGTTTCGACCTAATGACTGACAAGGTCATGAAGGAGGCACATGATACACCGCTGTCTATTCATCCTGGTAGTACTAAGATGTATCGTGATCTCCGCCAAAGGTACTGGTGGCCTAATATGAAGCGGGATATTGCTCGTTATGTTGCCGAATGCGATGTCTGTCGACGCGTGAAGGCAGAACATCAGAAGCCTGTTGGACTTCTGCAACCTCTCCCTATTCCGCTGTGGAAATGGGATAAGGTGCAGATGGATTTCATTACTGGATTTCCTAAGTCCCAGAAGGGTAACGATGCCATTCTTGTCGTCGTCGACCAACTCTCAAAGGTTGCACACTTCCTGCCAGTCAAGGAGACTATCACTGCTAGTCAGCTAGCAGAACTGTATATCTCCCGAATTGTATCCCTCCACGGAATTCCGAAGGAGATCAGTTCGGACCGTGGCACCCTGTTTACTTCCAAGTTCTGGGAAAGTTTTCAAGAAGCCTTGGGAACTCATATCAACTAGAGTTCAGCTTATCACCCCCAGTCCCAAGGTCAAGTTGAACGAGTCAATCAACTGCTTGAAGATATGCTGCGAGCTTGTGTTATATCATTCGGTAAGAAATGGGAAGAATCCCTTCCATATGCCGAGTTCTCGTATAACAACAGCTATCAAGCAAGCCTGAAGATGGCTCCCTTTGAAGTTCTGTACGGACGTAAGTGTCGAACCCCTCTGAACTGGTCAGAAACTGGGGAACGACAAGTTATTGGTCCGGACATTATTCAACACGCCGAAGAGCAAGTCCGTATCGTGCGTGAGAATCTCAAGGCGGCTCAGGATCGCCAGAAGAGCAACTTTGATCGCAAGAGATCGGGATTGACCTATCAACCAGGTGATCAAGTTTATCTTCGTGTCACCCCTATGAAGGGCACACACCGTTTCGGCATCAAGGGCAAGTTAGCTCCACGCTACATTGGCCCCTTCCCCGTGGTTGCTAGACGTGGGTTTGTGGCTTATAAACTGCAATTGCCACTGCAATTCTCGCATATCCACGATGTGTTCCATGTGTCGCAACTTCGCCGATCTTTCAAGGAGTCCCCGCATCGCGCTGTGGATCACGAGATGCTCGAGCTTCAAGATGATCTTTCTTATAAGGAGCATCCGATCCGCATCCTCGATCAAACTGAACGTCGGACCCGTCAGAAGACAACCAAGTTTCTGAAAGTGCAGTGGTCAAATCATACTGAAGATGAAGCCACTTGGGAACGCGAGGAAAATCTTCGGGAGGAATACCCCGACCTCTTTGCTACTACCTCCTAAATTCTCGGGACGAGAATTTCTTTTAGAGGAGGAGAATTTGTAACACCCCCTTGTAATAAGCACTGTGACATTATGATAATCATGCCATGTCATATTCATTTGCAATGCTAATCACAGTGGTTAAACAAGCAACTCAAATTTGCCCCTGAAAACTCAAATTCAAATTCAAATGCAAAATGGAGTTGTTCCAAAATTTATGGAAAAATGTTCATCATTTTGCAAATATTCCAGAACAAATGTTGTTGTTGAAAACAACATCACCATCAACACCAAAAATGGGCTAGAGCATTTAAACAGTGTTATAACAGCACTATTAAATGCCTTTTCATTTTTGAAAATTTCAAAAATGTTCCAAATTTGCCCAAACCACTTTTGGTGGCAAGGAATATTGCAAGGCATTTTATGGACCAACTCTCAAAATTTTGCAAATCTCCTTGGATGCCTAAACATTTGTTTTTGCTCTCTGTGAAATAAATAAAGAAGAGGCAAAGACAGAAGCACTTACCTGGCGCCCAGGGCGAGGCCCAGCCGGCCCATCTCTTCCTCCCCTACCTGCTCCCGCCCCGCTGTCGCGCTCGCTGTGGCCACCGCGCGCTCGCCGCCGCTCCGTCGACACCTGCCGCCACAGGGCACCGGAGGGGATAAGACCGAGCCCCAGCGCCCTCCCCTCCGTCCTCATCCATTTCCCCCCTCTTCCCCGAGCTCGCCTCGCCTCCTCTCCTCTCAGATCCAGCGAGCCGAGCGCCGCCGCAGCTGCTCGTCCGCCGTCGCCGTCGTCACCGTCCCCGGTCGGCCTCACCACCGTGTCCAGCACGTGCGCCGGCCTCGACTACGTCGACCTCGCCCACGAGCCGAAGCTGGGAGGCTCGGGAACGGACGTACGCCGTCGCCCCCTTCTTCTCTGCCTCCGGCGAAGCTCCGGCGAATTCGGCCGCTCCACGCCTGCTTCGAGCAGGCGCACATCAGCTTCCCCCCTCTGTGAGCTCCTCCCTCCTCTGCGCTCCCTCCGTTAGCCCTCTCTGGCACAGTAGCTATCTTCTCCCCACGCGCCCGAACGCTGCGCCGCGAAACTCGCCGCCGGCGAGTCTCCGGTGACCAAAGGGTCACGGGCACATGCCCTTCTGGTTCGCCGTGACGCGCAGGTGCTTCCCAGCCCTTCCTTTTGCCCGTTACCTCGCCGCAATGTCGACCCCGTCGAGCACCCGTAGCCGCCGCCGCTTGAGCTCGACGCCGGTGATGATTCCGGCCACGCCATGCCGCGCCACCAGCACCATTCGACGCAGCGTCGTCTGCGCTCCCGAAAGCACCCTCACGCGCGCCAAATGGCCGCCCGCAGCCCCCTCACCGTTGCTAGCCCGAACCACCCCGCCGCCGGCGAGCTCGTGCTGCTCGACTCCGGCCTCCCCGGCACTCCGCGCCGCCACCATTCGACGCGCCGTTGAAAGGCCGATCGAACGCGACCGGCCGCGCTCGTTTTGGTGGCTTGTGGGCAAATCCCGATCGGCCCCGACGCTCGCCGCCGCGTTTTCGAGCCCACCGGCGTTTAAACGCCGGCCGGCCGACGTGGCCGACCTGGGGCCACCCCCAGGGTCGCTGCCAGTGGCCCCACGGGCCCCGTTGACTGGTTTGACCAGTCAACGTGCTGACTGGGCGCCCACTGTGCCACTGACACGCGGGCCCCACCGCCCTTTTAATTAACTAAAACGTTTTATAAATAAAAATAAATTAGTTAAGATTAATTAGTCTATGACAGGTGGGGCCCAGTAGCTAAATAGATTTAGTTTAGTTTAAAACACACTCTGTTAAAGTAGCAGAGGCTGACATGTGGGTCCCACTGGACCCACAGGTCAGGTTTGACCTGGTCAGCCGACTGCTGACGTCACTGTGATGTCATGCTGGCGTAATAATTCATTTCTGTTAATAAAAATAATTCCAGAAAATGTTTAAATCTTTAGAAATTCATAACTTTTAAACCGTAGCTCGGATCGAAAAACTTTCTATATGAAAGTTGCTCAGAACGACGAGACGAATCCAACCGTGCCATCCGTTTTCGTGTCGGGACCCTCTACGGAGGTGAACCCGCAACTTTTAGCCTGTTTCCGGTAGATGAATAGTGCACACACACCGTTAAATAATTCCAGATAAATCCTAAAAATAACCAATATGACTTAGACATGTTTTTTAGGCAACCCTGCACTGCACGTTAGCTTAGCACGCTTTGTGATGCTTGTTTTCTGCGTATTTATCTGTTTCCTCCCCCTCTTCTCTCTCGGTAGAGTCCGACGCTGACGCAGATCCCGAGACCGACGCCGTCCCGGTGATTGGTTCCCCCTCCGACGATCTTGCTTTTGCCACCGAGCAACCAGGCAAGCAACCCCCCCTTGAGCATTTCCGATATCGCCTATATCTCTTCTTTCTTATTCTTGCATTAGAACTGCTGCTACTGCTACTGCTCCTATTACTGTTGCATAGCCTGTTTTTGCTAAACTGTTGATACCTGCCTTTATTCATAAACTGCTTAGTATAGGTTGGGTAGCACTGCTGTGGTCCCGCTTTCTCGTAGTTGCCTCGCATAGTACCCTTGCCTCGATCGAGCGATCGAGCCCCCTTCCCCTGACCTTCTTCACATCACCGCACACCCCCTAATATGCTCGACTCCGCAGAGTTAACATCGGGTGACGAGGGTGATACCTCCGAACTCACTTCCGATGTTGTCCCTGTAGTATAGCTAGCTCGTCGTGGGTTACCGAGGGTGATTCCTCTTCCCACCTCCGACTTAGCTTTTGTCGTGCATCCGCTATGGTGATTACCGCCGAGGGTGATTCCTCCGGTATCACCTTAACGGGACTTGTCGTTTAGGAGTCCAACGAGGGTGATTCCTCGGATTCCTCTTCGGCATGGAAACCACACGGATGCCCTGGATTACCGTACCGTGTTTAAAGACGTATCGATCCCCGAGGCCGGACGTCGCCAGGAACAAAGGCGTGCGGCCAGAGGTATCGTGCGTCTGATGACACTTTGAAGTTACTACTTCACATGTTGGATGGAGGCGGGTTGACCCAGAGGGGTACCCGCGAGTGCCTTTAAGGCGTGAGCTGTGGAGTCGGGTGACCAGTGAGGGTACCCGCGAGATAACTACGAGGCGTGGCCGGTCATTCTTGGTCCTTGTCACAAGTCCTCGAGACGGGACGACGGGGCCAACAGTATCGTAGGCTCTGCTCGTTACCGCGCGCTCCCAACACACTAAGCGATTTGGATATTTGATCCGAGGGGCCTTCGGGTCCGATAGCACTAACCACCACGTGGGTGTGAGTGGGTGCTCTGCGTCGTATACATCAGCCGGAGTCGTCACGACGTCAGCGATTGAGCGGCCCGTTCGGATTGGACCCAGGATGCAACTGCGTGCTTGTATAAGGGGTTGCTAGGTCTGCTACCGAACGGCCACGCAACGTGCAGGAGTGTCCGGGGCGACGGCCATGACCCCCGGGGGCATAGGATTAGTCCGGCGTGCTCGATCCTCTCTGGCGGTATCCGGTCGGGTTGCGTCGTATTGTTTAGCCGAGGGCGGGCACGACCTGATGGTGTGTCCGGCCGGAGTTAAGCGAGCGTGGTGGGTAACTTGGTGCACCCCTGCAGGGAAGAAAACATCTATCGATAGCCTGTCCTACGGTAACAGACACTCGGAGTTGTATCCACTTCGGTACAACTAGAACTGGTGACTTGAGATATGAGATATGAAGTTATTGCTATGAACATATTACATTATGATGTACTATTCTGCAACCCCCCCTAATTGCTGCAAGACCCTGAAGATGCTAGTCTTCGTCAGGACTAGGCTTTTCACCTCTCTACTCTGGCTTTCTGCAGCCTAGTCCACCCACATAAAGCCTCCTTTGAAAATGATGCATTGCTTAGTATAGATCTGATGTAAGTCTTGCTGAGTACTTTGGATGAGTACTCACGGTTGCTTTGCTTCCCCTTTTGTCCTACCCGTATGATAAACCAGACGACGGAGCCATGGTGCCTGCAGCCCCCGTTGACGACTACTACTACCAGCCCGAGGCTGGCTACTACTACTACCCGGCCGGCGAGTACTTCTACGAGGAGCCGGCGGACGACGACCAGGAGTAGGATCGGAGGTCCCAGGCAGGAGGCCTGCGCCTTTTCGATCGTAGCTTTTCTTTTGCCCCGCCTTTACAAAGGCCTATTTCTGTTCTATGTTGTATCTGTACCCAGATACCTAACGCTTCCGCTGACTATGTGTATGACATCATGTTATGTATTCGAGCCCTCGAGGCCCCTGGCTTGTAATATATAACTTGTATGTATTTATTTATGTTTTAGAGTTGTGCTGTGATTCCTTCACGTGAGTCCTTAGGCTTGATCGTGTGCATTTGCGTGTATGATTAGTGCACGGTCGGGCCGGGGTCGTCACAGAATCAAGGATGAGTTTTATAATCTTTGTGCTAATGCAGGTTTGACACGACTCGTCACGTGCCGTGTTACTCAGTATCAGAAACTCACCTCCGGTTTCATTAACAGTTTTAGATATAATCCTGATTCAGGTGCTATTGAGTTTAAAATTTATAATGATCTTATCACCATGACTCTGGGAAATTTTTGTGAAGTAATAGGTGTGCCGAACGTTGGGAGAACGGCAAGGATGGCCACTCAGCCCTCCGAGCTGAAAACCGTCATCAACTCTCTCTGCAGCATGGGTACGAGGGATATTCATCGGTCAAAGATCTCCAGTGTCTTGTTTCCTCACCTCAGGTATTTTGCATATTATATTGCTAGAGGGGTGTTAGCTCGTGACAACACGAGCAACATTTCTGCTCCGGATATTGCTATCCTGGCAGCAGCCCTCTCAGGGAGGTCTGATTATAATATTGGTACCTTAATTGCTCGACGCCTTGCTATGAACGGTAACAAGGGGGACTTATATGGTGGCATTTATGCCACGCTTATCTTAGAGCATCTTGGAGGCACCCCACACCCTGATGATACTCCTTTTACTTATTTAAGCTTTGATCTTGCTGCTATGAAAAGGCATAAGTTTGTTACCATGGGTTCTGAGCTTGATAACCTTGTTTATATCTTGCGTTTCAGAACTACCGCGGAATGCGAGATCCGTCTACCTGCACCTCTTTTGTTTGATTTTTCTCGCAGGAACGGATGGTCCTTTGATGTTGTCCAGTTCGATGAGTTCATGGTCCAGCATCAGTTCCATAACCCCATGGAGGGGGTTGTGCCCGACGAGGAGAGGCACGGTGAGATACCACATTTTCAGGACGAGACCGCCACCGAGTTTGGTGAAGGGTCTTCCTCTGTTTGGCGCTCGGAACCTTCCTCGTGGGAGACTCCGAGGAGTTCAGTGTACACGCCATCATCCTTCTATGACCCTTGGTCTCACCACCATACCCCTGGAGCAGGAGGCTCCTGGGGGCAGTAGCTGCTACCAACTTAGGCCAAAAGCCTAAGCTTGGGGGAGTACGTGCCCTTCTCACTTTTTCATTGTATCATCCGTTTTATTCGCTTTGATCTTTTCGAAGTTTTTGCCCATTCTTCTTTATTCCTCTTTTTGCAAAAACAACAAAAAGATTTTCTCTTTCTTTTGCTTTTTATTCAACTTTTGAAAAAAACTCAAAAATATTTCCTTTCTCTCTTTAGTTTGCTTTGTTTTCAGAGATCAGCTCGAGTCCGTGATGGCATTTGATTATATTTCCTACGTTCGATCGTGCAAGTGACAAGCAGTAATGACGAAGATCGACTGAAAGGAAGCAACAAGGAAGACCGGTATGAACTCTTATTGTTTCTACTTTTGTACATATGCCTGTACTTATGATCTAGAGACCAGCTTGTAGCGACATAGTGCTATGTTTACAATGCTCTTCCAGTGGTTCATGCTTTCCTTGTGGCTAGTCTCCAATAACTAGAGTATATAATGTGTTATTGAAATGGTCTACATGCATCGCACTGTTCATAGTCTGGCATACTAGGGTGGTATTTCCCTTTAGAGAATTTTTGGATTGACTTGGCACATGCTTACACATGTTTAAGACTAAAAAGTCTACTTTGCCTTGATGATCTTTGAGTTTTAGAATAGTTATATCACTTTCATGCCCGATTCAATGTTGCTTTGTCGCTCTGCATGATTATGACCGTTATTGCTCTCTAGTTGGTCACTTCCCAGTCTTTTGCTAAACCTCCACCCGTACTAAGCGGAATGACTGCTTGTGCATCCAAAACCTTTAAACCTGTTATGCCATATGAGTCCACTATACCTTCTTATACATGGTATTTACCTGCCATTCCTAACGAAGACTTTCGTGTACCATCTCGAAATTAATCAAAAGCATTTCTCTTTTTTGTGCCTATGTTTTAGCTCATGAGGAAGTAGTAGTTAATTCATGATCTCTTTAAGTTGGACAAGTTTCACCCCTGGATTGCATGTATAATGTGCAAACCACTAATATGAAAAGGAACTGGCATTGAGTGCGCCCGGCTCAAAAAGATAATATAACAAACGAACCCTCCTTCACGCTTTGTTCATGAGAAATCAGAAAACTTTGGCAGTGATAAACAAAGGAGATTAAGAGGATGTGATCGTCCTCATGCGGGAGCCGTTCCTCGAGACTTGTCTAGCTTAAAAAGTGATTGAGTTATCTGCTAGCATTCGTTGACGAAATATGCACCTCTCAAAAACATATTTACTTCTGTTTTTTTTAAAAACCAAGAGCTCTGGTACATGTTTAGTTTTTGTTTCCGATCACGGGTTTTCAACTTTGCCAATAAAAGCCACGGTTCGAGAGTCTCATCTTCTTTCTTCAAAGCACTGACTAGGAGAGCATAATTGTCATTTTGAGTGTAATGTGCATTGTCCCAAAGTATTACATTGTCTTCTGCATACTTGTGATATGATTTATTTTGAAATTCTTAGTTCTAGTCTCCTTTAAAACTCTGGAGGAGTCTCTGCATTTATGTTTTGCTTCACTCATGGAGGCTAGCGAGATACCACCTTAATATGCTCAAGCTATGTGCAATGTGATCTTGTCTTGATTTTCGGTAATATATTGTTTACTCTTAATTATTTGTGACTGGTCGCTTGAAAGAAGGATTGCTCCTTGCATTGTTCTCATAAGTACTGTTTTAATACTTGCTGAACTCTTTTCGTAGTACATGCTTATATACATCTAATGAAGCAAAAGAGTTTGTCAAAGTTTTCTTTGTCGCGTCCAGTTCGTTGAACTGAATTGCTTGAGGACAAGCAATATGCTAAGCTTGGGGGAGTTGATACGTCTCAAACGTATCTACTTTTCCAAACACTTTTGATATTGTTTTGACCTCATTCTTGCATGATTTGGACTAAACTAACCCGGACTGACGCTGTTTTCAGCAGAGCTGCCTGTATGGTTTATTTGTGTGCAGGAAATCGGATTTTAAGCATCTCAGAAAAATCCACGAAAAATCCACGCACCCGAAGAAACAAAATGCCAGAAGTGGGGCCAGAGGGGGGCCAGGGGGTGCCCAGGCGCCCTGTGGGCGCGCCCCCCTGGGCCGCGCCGGGGGGGCGCCTGGGTGGGCCCCACACCCCCTGGTGCCCTACTTTAGCCCGTATTTTTCCTCCCGACGCAGAAATCCCAAATCGGAAGTCCTTTCGGTGTTTTTCGTCGCGGAGCCGCCGCCACCCTCTGTTCTTCTTCGGGAAGGCTAATCTGGAGGCTGATTTGGCCTCCGGAGAGGGGAGATCGTCGCCATCGTCATCATCATCACCACTCCATCATCCCTCCATGACTTCCCCCTTCATGTGTGAGTAATTCCCTTGCTGCAGGCGAAGGGGATGGTAGGGATTGGATGAGTTAGATCATGTAATAGTTCGTCAGATTGTTGGGGGCATGTTGCCTATCATCTAGTATGGTGTTTATCATCTTTGCTACAACTTGTTATTCTTAATGCTTGACACTTAGGGCCCGAGTGCCATGATTTCAGATCTGAACCATATGTGTTTGCATGAATATATTTGAGTTCTTGATCCTATCTATGAGTTGTATGCACCTATTACGGTTCGGAACCGGCGATCCCAAAAGTGACAGCTTGGGACACCAAAGGGGATGGTCCGTAGTTTGAGGATTACATGTATCCATTGAGTTCATTGCTTTGTTCTGGTGCTCTTTGACAGGAGCACCTTAATATCCATTAGTTCCTTTTGGCCCCGTTCGTAGCGGGATGGTAGGACAAAAGATGTTGTGCAAGTTCTTATTGCAAGCACGTACAACTACCTACGGGATACATGCCTAATGTTTGATATTTGCCTAGATGATCATTACTTTTCCGTGTGCCGTGCCCCAAGTTAGAATCTATATCATCCATGCAACGCCCAACCATCCATCTCCCTAGCCTACAGTATTTTAAACCTTGCTTGTCACTAGTTGCTACTTTTGTCATTTACTACTGCTATCTACTTTTACTATTTACTTTTACTATCACTATCGTCACTATCATATCACTGTTACCACTTATCTTTTGTTGCAAGTTAGTATATTTCAGGTGCGGTTCAATTGACAACTCAACTGTTAAAGCTTATAAATACTCTTTGGCTCCCCGTGTGTCGAATCAATAAATTGGATTATTCTTACCCGCGAAGACTATCTCGATCCCTTACGGTTGAGGGTTATCAGCAATGGACAGGACCACGAACGCAAACCAATGCTGACTACATTGCAAGAAAGGTTGAGGTTCAAAGCATGGGCGGTACGCCAAAGTAAGTAGACCAAAATCCATCAATGCCTACTACTAATCATCCACCTTGAGATATCTATCCAGAACATCTCGCTGGTATTTAGTTGCGAGTCCCACCCATAGTGTAAACTCAATGCAACAGACAACTGCATTAAAAGAACTTTGTGTAAAGTAAACAATCCTTGCACCCGCGGGCACAAACACCGTTGTTTTCCCCCTTGTGGCAACAGCACATCCCCTAGACTCATGTTTCTGTCACTCAAGCTAGTCATCGAGGGGCATGAACCCACAATCAAGCATAACGTTCCCTCTTGGAGTCACTACCTACTACTTGGCCAAAGCAATAAATAACAACGGAGAACATGCAAGAATTACTTATGAACATAAATATAAAAGAGGTGAATCAAATATATTACTCAAGATCAATCTGAACATAATCTCATAATCCATCGGATCCCAGCAAACTCAACATAGCAACAGCATAAGGATTACATAGGTGCCTCGATCATGTAGGGCAGCTCACGAGGACTAATTAGTGAAGCACAAGAACGGGAGGAGAACATCACATAGCTACTGGTCATGGACTCATGGTCCAAGGGAGACTACTCACGAGTCATCCGGGAGGCGTCCATGGTGGTGGAGAAGCTCCCGGTGGTGATCCTCCCCTCCGGCAGGGTGCCGGGAAGAGTTCTCCTGGTGCTCCCGATCTTGGAAGCGGCGGCGGCGGCGGAACAGAGATGGGATCGCGAAAAGAAGTTCTGTTCTGAGGGTTTCGGAGGACCCTCTAAATATATGCCAAAGGGGGGCACCGGACGGGCTTCGGGGGGCCCAGGCGCCCCCCCCGGCGCGGCCCAGGGGGGGGGGGGGCGCCGCCAGGGCGCCTGGAGCCCTGGTGGCCCCCCCCCCAGGCTGCCCTTCGGACGCAGTGTTGTTTCCGGAACGCTGATTTTTTATATAATTTTTCTGGATTTTTCTGGGCAGTTCTCGAAACGTGAAAACCTGAAATACAAAAACAGCCGAAAACATAAACTGGCACTGGGGGTGCACTGGATTAGTAAGTTAGTCCAAATATGATCAAAAGTGTATGGAAGTGTATGAATATCATAGCAATATCACCCAAAAGTGGCATGGAGCAAGCAGAAATTATGGATACGTTTTGGACGTATCAACATCCCCAAGCTTAATTCCTGCTCGTCCTCGAGTAGGTAAATGATAACAAGAATAATTTCTGTGGTGACATGCTATTAACCATATAGGACTTTTTCATAGTCATATGACAAAAGCTTACCGAGACAATGATTCTAAAGTAATTAAGTTGCCTCAAGAGAAAATCACAAATGACTGAAGGTTTTACAACATGAAACTGAAACATCAAAAAGATTTGTAATGAACATGATGTGCAAATATGATAAAGTAATATCTAGCTTGCCCCCTTTAGTGATGCAAAACATAAATGCAGGGGCACCTTCAAGGTTTAAGTGATGACTAGATACAATGATTTCAAGATAAACGATATCACAATCATGCAAAAGACAATGCTACTTTGGGACAATGCACATTACACTCAGAATGACAATCATGCTCTCAGTAGTTGGTGCTTCAATATAAAAGTAAAAGAAAGGTTAAGTGCTAGAGCTTTTTATTTTGAAAACATGGAAGCAATTTTGTCAACGGTAGTAGTACTTCATATGTGTCATGCATAAGACATCCTATAAGTTGCAAGCCTCATGCATCGAATACTAATAGTGCTCGTACCTTGTCCTAATTAGCTCGGATTTCCATGGGTTATCATTGCATTACATATGTTTCAACCAAGTGTCACAAAGGGGTACCTCTATGCCACCTGTACAAAGGTCCAAGGAGATAAATCGCATTTGATTTCTCGTTTTTGATAGATCTCAACTTGAGGACATCCATACCGGGACAACATAGAAAATAGATGATGGACTCCTCTTTAATGCATAAGCATGTTCTCATAAGAGATTGAGGATCAACGTCCAAGCTAAAACTTCCACCATGATACATGGCTTTGGTTGGCGGCCCAATGTTCTTCTCTAACAATATGCATATTCATTCAACCCACGGCAAATCACCCTTACTTCAGACAAGACGAACATGCATAGCAACTCACATGATATTCAACAAAAGTGTGACAGTTGATGGCGTCCCCAGAAACATGGTTACCGCTCAGCAAGCAACTTATAAGAAATAGGATACATAGGCAACATATTCTTTACCACAATAGTTTTTAAGCTACTTTCCCATGAGCTATGGATTGCAAGGTTAGTGTGCTTAGTACAGGTGGAGGTTAGCAAAAAGACTGGGAGCGACCAACTAAGAGAGCAATGACGGTCATAATCATGCAGAGCGACAAAGCAACATTGAATCAGGCATGGTAGTTATATCGCTACTCAGAAATAAAAGATCATCAAGGCTTGACAGACTTTCTTTACAGTCTTAAATATGCGTGAGCATACGCCAAGTCAATCAAAATAAATTCTCGAAGGAAGATATTACTAAACCATACCATATCATAGGCAAACAAATCAAGTTGGTACTCCAATAACACATTGGGAACCCCCCAGCTATTTGAGATTAACCATAAGAAAACCTGAACTACTAAGCACCATTATGCAAGTAGCATCTTTATCATAGACACATTAACCAATGCAACGGAAGCAAACTCTCTTAATAAGGTGAGCATGATAATTAAAGAGAGTTCAAGCAACCAACTAAACAAAAGCTCTTTGAAAAGATAAGCATGAATACTAAGAGCAGAGCACGATAGTAGCTATTTAAAAGACAAAGAACACACATAGCATAGATAGACATGAAAATTCTATGTTATGTTCTAGGTAGAAGTGGAGCGTGTTTCTCTCCCACATAAAGGAATGCTGAGTTCCGACTTGTTATGAAAAACTAAAAAGAAAACTAAAAGCAAGACGCTCCAAGCATAACACATAACACATGAAGTGATTAAAATATAGTGGAACGAAAGACGAACTGATAATGTTGATGGAGAAGGGGATGCACGGGGGCATCCCCAAGCTTAGACGCTTGAGTCTCCTTGAATATTTCTTGGGGGTGCACGGGGGCATCCCCAAGCTTGAGTGCTTGACACTCCTGAATCTTTTTTATCATCTTCCCTCGCACACTTGAAAACTCCCTTCATACATAACTCATCATAATCTGATTAGCGAGGTTAGTACCCTTAATAAAATAATTATACCTTGCTGGAAATAAGGATATTCTTGAAGTTCTACTGTTTCTCAAGATTGCCAAAAGATTTTTGCAAAGAAAAAGCAAGTTCTTGATTTGCAAAGTGAGGGAAAGGCAAAACAGGACAGAATCTGTGAAAAACAGAACAGCAGGCAGTAATCGATCTGTTCGGGATACTTCTGCAACTCAAATCAAAAAACTCAGAACAGACGCACGAAAGACAATTATATAGAGAACGCTGTCGAAAAAATTCAGACCAAAAAGATGATCTGGTGATTTTATACGAATTTTTCTGTCCAAGTACAGAATCTGTTTCCTGGACAGCACCTCACAACTTTTGAACTTTCTAGCAATCGGAGGCTATACTTGGCACAAATATGAAAAGCAAAGATACAATGATGATGCTACAGCAGTAAACAACATCAAGACACAACAAAAGCAAAAAATTTATTCATGTGGGCTGCCTCCCAAAAGCGCTTTCTTTTATGCCTTTAAGCTAGGCATAATGCATAGAGATCAAGTTTTATCAAGAGTAAAAGAATAACTAGCCCGTACAACGGACTCAAAAGGTAACTTGGTCTTCTTACGAGGGAAGTGTTCCATCCCTTTCTTGAGAGGAAACTGAAATTTTATATTACCCTCTTTCATGTCAATGATAGCACCAACGGTGCGCAAAAAGGGACGTCCCAAAATAATTGGACATGAAGGATCACATTCAATATCCATAATAGTGAAATCAACGGGCACATAATTATCATTGACAACAATAAGAACATCGTCGATCCTCCCCAAAGGTTTCTTTATGGAAGAATCAACGAGACGAACACCAAAAGAACAAGAATCGTAAGGTTTCAATTTAAGCATATCATATATCCTTTTGGGCATAACAGAGGTACTAGCACCAACTTCACATAATGCATAACAAGAGAAGTCATTCAAATTAATTTTTATCATAGGATCCCAACCATCTTCTAGCTTTCTAGGTATGGAGGCTTCTACTCTAAGTTTCTCCTCCCTAGCTTTGATGAGAGCATTAGTGATATGCTCTGTGAAGCCAAGGTTAAGCGTGCTAGTGCGGGGGTGATACGTCTCAAACGTATCTACTTTTCCAAACACTTTTGATATTGTTTTGACCTCATTCTTGCATGATTTGGACTAAACTAACCCGGACTAACGCTGTTTTCAGCAGAGCTGCCTGTATGGTTTATTTGTGTGCAGGAAAACGGATTTTTAAGCATCTCAGAAAAATCCACGAAAAATCCACGCACCCGAAGAAACAAAATGCCAGAAGTCGGGCCAGAGGGGGGCCAGGGGGTGCCCAGGCGCCCTGTGGGCGCGCCCCCCCTGGGCCGCGCCGGGGGGGGGGGGGGGCGCCTGGGTGGGCCCCACACCCCCTGGTGCCCTACTCTAGCCCGTATTTTTCCTCCCGACGCAGAAATCCCAGATCGGAAGTTCTTTCGTAGTTTTTCGTCGCGGAGCCGCCGCCACCCTCTGTTGTTCTTCGGGAGGGCTAATCTGGAGGCTGATTTGGCCTCCAGAGAGGGGAGATCGTCGCCATCGTCATCATCATCACCACTCCATCATCCCTCCATGACTTCCCCCTTCATGTGTGAGTAATTCCCTTGCTGTAGGCGAAGGGAATGGTAGGGATTGGATGAGTTAGATCATGTAATAGTTCGTCAGATTGTTGGGGGCATGTTGCCTATCATCTAGTATGGTGTTTATCATCTTTGCTACAACTTGTTATTCTTAATGCTTGACACTTAGGGCCCGAGTGCCATGATTTCAGATCTGAACCATATGTGTTTGCATGAATATATTTGTGTTCTTGATCATATCTATGAGTTGTATGCACCTGTTATGGTTCGGAACCGGCGATCCCAAAAGTGACAGCTTGGGACACCAAAGGGGATGGTCCGTAGTTTGAGGATTACATGTATCCATTGAGTTCATTGCTTTGTTCCGGTGCTCTTTGACAGGAGCACCTTAATATCCATTAGTTCCTTTTGGCCCCGTTCGTAGCGGGATGGTAGGACAAAAGATGTTGTGCAAGTTCTTATTGCAAGCACGTACAACTACATACGGGATACATGACTACTGTTTGATATTTGCCTAGATGATCATTACTTTTCCGTGTGCCGTGCCCCAAGTTAGAATCTATCTCATCCATGCAGCGCCCAACCATCAATCTCCCTAGCCTACAGTATTTTAAACCTTGCTTGTCACTAGTTGTTACTTCTGCCATTTACTACTGCTATTTACTTTTGCTGTTTACTTTTACTATTACTATCATCACTATCATATCACTGTTACCACTTATCTTTTGTTGCAAGTTAGTATATTTCAGGTGCGGTTGAATTGACAACTCAACTGTTAAAGCTTATAAATACTCTTTGGCTCCCCGTGTGTCGAATCAATAAATTGGGTTATTCTTACCCGCGAAGACTATCTCGATCCCTTACGGTTGAGGGTTATCAAGTACCGTTTTCTGGCGCCGTTGCCGGGGAGCATAGCAATATTTAAAAGTCTACTTGAGGTATCCTACCTGCTGCACTTTATTCACTATGGGTAAGAAAGGTGACCCCAAGGTTCCGATCTTACTATCCACTACAAGAAGAGGTACTGCTCTGAGCACTAGTGCTACTCTTGATTCACCATCTGTTATGAGTAAGTTTGCCTCACCACCACCACATGATGCTCCTACTGAATCTGTTACTATGTCTGATACTCTTGATGATGCTTCTACTACTTTTGATGATGATATCAGTTCGCTTGGTTATGCTCTTGAGAAACAAATTACTGCTGCTGCTGAAAAATATGGAATTGAACTTCCTGTTACTCGCTACCCTATTGGTGAAACTTATGATTATCCTGATTTGAGTAAACTCCAGGAGAGGCTCCTTGATGATGATTACTATATACTTGATGAAGATTTATGTAGGGAACTGACAGAGTTTGCTGGCTCTGACCCTGAAACTATTTAGAAAATATTTGAAAAACACTCTTTGAAAAACAAAACCGTTCCTAATCCTGAGTTTGCTACATCTCCTATATGCATTGATGATCCTGATTTTGATTTCTCTGTTGATCTTTCACTTATACCTATGGTTGAAGATGACCACTTTTATGGCAGAGAAAATGATGATGCTATTGCACACCTAACTAAACTTGGTGAACTAGGTAGCCTGTTTACCACAGATGAGAAGATACGCTACTTCTATGTGACCAAGCTTCTTCCTTTCTCCTTGAAGGAAGGTGCTAAAGCATGGTATGATTCACTCCCATGCGGTTCTATTAAGAGTCCTCAGGACTTAGCTCACTCTTTTGTTGATAAGTACTTTCCTGCTCATATGCAACATGCTGCTTTACAAAGAATTTATAATTTAAAACAGTTGCAGGATGAGTCCCTCCCTAAAGCTTGGGGGAGGTACTGCGGTTTGATTCGGGCTAGACCAGGACATGAAATTCCTAAGAATGAATTAATTGATATATTCTATGCTGGTCTAACTGATGAATCTAGGTCCTATTTGGACAGTTGTGCTGGTTGTGTTTTCAGGAAAAGAACACCAGACGATGCGGAAGATCTAATGGGCAGGATTGCCAAAAACCATGAAGATTGGTCCGTCCCTGAACCACCTCCACCAACAAAGAAGAGGGGCATGTTTGTTCTAAGCCCCGAGGATATGCGAGAAGCAAAGAAGTCTATTAAAGAGAAAGGTATTAAAGCTGAAGACGTGAAGAATCTACCCCCTATTGAGAAGCTGTGTGAGCCTACCACTCACCCTCCTATGGTAGAGGTACACTCTCTTTTAGATTTCAACGCAAGTGACATCCCTCATGGTAAGCCTCCTGATCAATGTTTAGATGAGTTTGATAATTTTATTATGAAACAGAATCATTTTAATGAGAGGATAGAAAGTCAGTTGCATGATAATTCCCTTGCTATCAAAAAGTTGCTTGGTGTTTTAGATAGAACAGTTAATGATGTTCAATGTCTTGTGAAGCATTTTCATATGGTTCAAACTCAGCTCGATCAAATTTCTAATGTGCAAAGAGATTTGCTTGCTAACAATGCCAAACAAGATAAATTGCAGGCTTTTGGGATTAAGACCCGAGGAGGAACTAGTACTCAAGATCCTCTTTATCCAGAGGGACATCCGAAGAGAATCGAGCAAGATTCTCAAATGCAGGAAGAAGAAATTGTTGTCTCTCCAAATAAGAAGAAGAAACATAAAGAGACTGACAATTCTAATGATCCTATTGCAAATGAAGAGCCAGCTATTGATCCCAACAGTGTATCTATCTCCGATGTTGAGACTGAAGACGGTGCTGAACCTGAAGGTAATGATAATGAGAAGAATGATCCGCCCGAAGTTCGAGAAGAAGAAGCACCTGACAAACGTAAGAGGTACACTAAAGAAGACTTCATCGCAAGAAAACATGGGAAGGAAAAAGAACCATGGGTACAGAAACCCATGCCCTTTCCAGGTAAGTCCATCAAATCTAAAGAAGAAGAGCATTACAATAAGTTTTGTGAATGGATTAAACCTCTTTTTCTTCAAATTCCTTTGACTGATGCTATTAAGTTATTTCCTTATTCAAAATATATGAAAGATATTGTCACTAACAAAAGAAAAGTTCCTAATGATGCAATATCTACTATGCTTGCTAACTATTCTTTCAGTGGAAAGATTCCTGAGAAGCTCGGTGATCCAGGTATACCCACCATCCCTTGCTCCATAAAGAATAATTATGTCAAAACTGCTTTATGTGATCTTGGAGCGGGGCTGAGTGTTATGCCTCTCTCTCTTTACGAGAGGCTTTGTTTAGAGAAACTAATTCCTACAGATATCTCCCTTCAGATGGCTGACAAGTCAACCGCTGTTCCGATAGGTATTTGTGAGGATGTTCCAGTTGAAGTTGCTAATTGTTTAATTCTTACTGATTTTGTTGTGCTTGACATGCCCGAGGATGGGAGCATGTCCATTATTCTTGGTTGACCTTTTCTTAACACCGCAGGTGCTGTTATTGATTGCAACAAAGGGAAGGTTACCTTTCATGTGAATGATAAAGAACACACGGTATATTTTCCGAAGAAGACCGACAGGAGGCATGCCCTCAACTCTATAGAGAATATCGAGACCGTGAAAATTGGAGAATGGGACTGTCCACTACATGTGCCTCACAAATACAAAACTATCATGGTAGGGACAATGTCCATCAAGGTAAAAGTTCAGTGATTACTTCGTAGGAGGTGAGACTTTTTGCTCTATATACCGCTTGTTTGTTGGTAAGACTTGATCAACCTTACTAGTGAACGTGTTTTATATGGATAAAAAGTTGAGGTTTCTTTGTTTTTATTTGTTTTTAGTGTTGTCATACTTGCTGTACCAAGTATCTATGTTTTTGAAGCTTCACAATACTACTAACTGCTTCAAGTTTTCAGAGAGTTTCGCAGCTTTTTGAACTTCGAAAAATTTTCAACAGTGAAGTTTTCAGAAAAATTCCAGAAAATTTATATTAAAAATTTCCACAACGGGAGAGACCCGGAAAGTCCTGGGGCCTGCCAGGGGGGGCCACCAGTGGCCCAGGCGGCCAGCTGGCGCGGCCCAGCCCCTGGCCGCGCCCACAGGGCGCCTGGGGCCCACGGGACCCCCCTCCAGGTACTTCTTCTTCCCCCCTCTCTCTCTTTTTCCAGAAACCCGAGTTCTAGTCTCGTTCTTGCTGTTCTTGCTGTTCTTGGGGGCGATTCTTCGATCTCTCTCTACAACCCATCATTTGAGCTGAAATTTTGAGCAAATACTCCCTGGTATGTGACTCCTCCACGCCTCCAATTAGATTTTTGATTGGTGGCCTCATTTGTGAGTATTTAGTAGTTCTTGGTGCTGTAGAGACGAGCTTGCATGCATGTGTAGAAAGTTGTTTTCCAAGTTTGATGCAAGTTTATGCCTTGGGCAAGTGAGTTGAGTAGTTTGACTTAGCTCACTTTGTTTTAATCCTCATTTTTGTAAATTGTAATTTTTTTCCAGAAATGAGTTTGTTAGGAAGGGCAAAAGGATGGCTTGAGAAGAGGAGGCCCGCACACTCCGATCGAGTCACTAGAGCCGCAGCTTCACCATCGACTGCTAGGGTGAGCTATAATGAAGATCATGTGCCCCTGGAGTTGTTGGAAGACACAAGTCCAGCACGTGCGATGACATTTCCATGTGATGAATTCATGGAAGCTGCGGGAATCAAGGCTGAGTTTTATAATCTTTGTGCTAATGCAGGTTTGACACGACTCGTCACGAGTCGTGCTACTCAGTATCAGAAACTCACCTCCAGTTTCATTAACAGTTTTAGATATAATCCTGATTCAGGTGCTATTGAGTTTAAAATTTATAATGATCTTCTCACCATGACTCTGGGAAATTTTTGTGAAGTAATAGGTGTGCGAACGTTGGGAGGACGGCAAGGATGGCCACTCAGCCCTCCGAGCTGAAAACCATCATCAACTCTCTCTGCAGCATGGGTACGAGGGATATTCATCGGTCGAAGATCTCCAGTATCTTGTTTCCTCAACTCAGGTATTTTGCATATTATATTGCTAGAGGGGTGTTAGCTCGTGACAACACGAGCAGCATTTCTGCTCCGGATATTGCTATCCTGGCAGCAGCCCTCTCAGGGAGGTCTGATTATAATATTGGTACCTTAATTGCTCGACGCCTTGCTATGAACGGTAACAAGGGGGACTTATATGGTGGCATTTATGCCACGCTTATCTTAGAGCATCTTGGAGGCACCCCACACCCTGATGATACTCCTTTTACTTATTTAAGCTTTGATCTTGCTGCTATGAAAAGGCATAAGTTTGTTACCATGGGTTCTGAGCTTGATAACCTTGTTTATATCTTGCGTTTCGGAACTACCGCAGAACGCGAGATCCGTCTACCTGCACCTCTTTTGTTTGATTTTTCTCGCAGGAACGGATGGTCCTTTGATGTTGTCCAGTTCGATGAGTTCATGGTCCAGCATCAGTTCCATAACCCCATGGAGGGGGTTGTGCCCGACGAGGAGAGGCACGGTGAGATACCACATTTTCAGGATGAGACCGCCACCGAGTTTGGTGAAGGGTCTTCCTCTGTTTGGCGCTCAGAACCTTCCTCATGGGAGACTTCGAGGAGTTCGGTGTACGCGCCATCATCCTTCTACGACCCTTGGTCTCACCACCATACCCCTGGAGCAGGAGGCTCCTGGGGGCAGTAGCTGCTACCAACTTAGGCCAAAAGCCTAAGCTTGGGGGAGTACGTGCCCTTCTCACTTTTTCATTGTATTATCCGTTTTATTCGCTTTGATCTTTTTGAAGTTTTTGCCCATTCTTCTTTATCCCTCTATTTGCAAAAACAACAAAAAAATTTCTCTTTCTTTTGCTTTTTATTCAACTTTTGAAAAAACTCAAAAAGATTTCCTTTCTCTCTTTAGTTTGCTTTGTTTTCAGAGATCAGCTCGAGTCCGTGATGGCATTTGATTATATTTCCTACGTTCGACCGTGCAAGTGACAAGCAGTAATGACGAAGGTCGACTGAAAGGAAGCAACAAGGAAGACCGGTATGAACTCTTTCTGTTTCTACTTTTGTACATATGCCTGTACTTATGATCTAGAGACTAGCTTGTAGCGACATAGTGCTATGTTTACAATGCTCTTTCAGTGGTTCATGCTTTCCTTGTGGCTAGTCCCGAATAACTAGAGTACATAATGTGTTATCGAAATGATCTACATGCATCGCACTGTTCATAGTCTGGCATACTAAAGTGGTATTTCCCTTTAGAGAATTTTTGGATTGACTTGGCACATGCTTACACATGTTTAAGACTAAAAAGTCTACTTTGCCTTGATGATCTTTGAGTTTTAGAATAGTTATATCACTTTCATGCCCGATTCAATGTTGCTTTGTCGCTCTGCATGATTATGACCGTTATTGCTCTCTAGTTATATCACTTTCATGCCCGATTCAATGTTGCTTTGTCGCTCTGCATGATTATGACCGTGCATCCAAAACCTTTAAACCTGTTATGCCATATGAGTCCACTATACCTTCCTATATATGGTATTTACCTGCCATTCCTAACAAAGACTTTCATGTACCATCTCGAAATTAATCAAAAGCATTTCTCTTTTTGTGCCTATGTTTTAGCTCATGAGGAGGTAGTAGTTAATTCATGATCTCTTTAAGTTGGACAAGTTTCACCCCTGGATTGCATGTATAATGTGCGAACCCCTAATATAAAAAGGAACTGGCATTGAGTGCGCCCGGCTCAAAAAGATAATATAACAAACGAACCCTCCTTCACGCTTTGTTCATGAGAAATCAGAAAACTTTGGCAGTGATAAACAAAGGAGATTAAGAGGATGTGATCGTCCTCATGCGGGAGCCGTTCCTCGAGACTTGTCTAGCTTAAAAGGTGATTGAGTTATCTGCTAGCATTCGTTGACGAAATATGCACCTCTCAAAAACATATTTACTTCTGTTTTTAAAACCAAGAGCTCTCGTACATGTTTAGTTTTTGTTTCCGATCACGGGTTTTCAACTTTGCCAATAAAAGCCACGGTTCGAGAGTCTCATCTTCTTTCTTCAAAGCACTGACTAGGAGAGCATAATTGTCATTCTGAGTGTAATGTGCATTGTCCCAAAGTATTACATTGTCTTCTGCATACTTGTGATATGATTTATTCTGAAATTCTTAGTTCTAGTCTCCTTTAAAACTCTGGAGGAGTCTCTGCATTTATGTTTTGCTTCACTCATGGAGGCTAGCGAGATACCACCTTAATATGCTCAAGCTATGTGCAATGTGATCTTGTCTTGATTTTCGGTAATATATTGTTTACTCTTGATTATTTGTGACTGGTCACTTGAAAGAAGGATTGCTCCTTGCATTGTTCTCATAAGTACTGTTTTAATACTTGCTGAACTCTTTTCGTAGTACATGCTTATATACATCTAATGAAGCAAAAGAGTTTGTCAAAGTTTTCTTTGTCGCGTCCAGTTCGTTGAACTGAATTGCTTGAGGACAAGCAATATGCTAAGCTTGGGGGAGTTGATACGTCTCAAACGTATCTACTTTTCCAAACACTTTTGATATTGTTTTGACCTCATTCTTGCATGATTTGGACTAAACTAACCCGGACTAACGCTGTTTTCAGCAGAGCTGCCTGTATGGTTTATTTGTGTGCAGGAAAACGGATTTTTAAGCATCTCAGAAAAATCCACGAAAAATCACGAAAAATCCACGCACCCGAAGAAACAAAATGCCAGAAGTGGGGCCAGAGGGGGGCCAGGGGGTGCCCAGGCGCCCTGTGGGCGCGCCCCCCCGGGCCGCGCCGGGGGGGCGCCTGGGTGGGCCCCACACCCCTTGGTGCCCTACTTTAGCCCGTATTTTTCCTCCCGACGCAGAAATCCCAGATCGGAAGTTCTTTCACAGTTTTTCGTCACGGAGCCGCCGCCACCCTCTGTTCTTCTTCGGGAGGGCTAATCTGGAGGCTGATTTGGCCTCCGGAGAGGGGAGATCGTCGCCATCGTCATCATCATCACCACTCCATCATCCCTCCATGACTTCCCCCTTCATGTGTGAGTAATTCCCTTGCTGTAGGCGAAGGGGATGGTAGGGATTGGATGAGTTAGATCATGTAATAGTTCGTCAGATTGTTGGGGGCATGTTGCCTATCATCTAGTATGGTGTTTATCATCTTTGCTACAACTTGTTATTCTTAATGCTTGACACTTAGGGCCCGAGTGCCATGATTTCAGATTTGAACCATATGTGTTTGCATGAATATATTTGTGTTCTTGATCCTATCTATGAGTTGTATGCACCTGTTACGGTTCGGAACCGGCGATCCCAAAAGTGACAGCTTGGGACACCAAAGGGGATGGTCCGTAGTTTGAGGATTACATGTATCCATTGAGTTCATTGCTTTGTTCCGGTGCTCTTTGACAGGAGCACCTTAATATCCATTAGTTCCTTTTGGCCCCGTTCGTAGCGGGATGGTAGGACAAAAAATGTTGTGCAAGTTCTTATTGCAAGCACGTACAACTACATACGGGATACATGCCTACTGTTTGATATTTGCCTAGATGATCATTACTTTTCCTTGTGCCGTGCCCCAAGTTAGAATCTATCTCATCCATGCAGCGCCCAACCATCAATCTCCCTAGCCTACAGTATTTTAAACCTTGCTTGTCACTAGTTGTTACTTCTGCCATTTACTACTGCTATTTACTTTTGCTGTTTACTTTTACTATTACTATCATCACTATCATATCACTGTTACCACTTATCTTTTGTTGCAAGTTAGTATATTTCAGGTGCGGTTGAATTGACAACTCAACTGTTAAAGCTTATAAATACTCTTTGGCTCCCCGTGTGTCGAATCAATAAATTGGGTTATTCTTACCCACGAAGACTATCTCGATCCCTTACGATTGAGGGTTATCAGGGGGTCTCTAGACATCTTGTGAAGGAAATCAATAACTTCGGTAAGAGTGCAATTATCAAAATCAAGGTCACGAGCATCAAGTAAAGTGGTAGTGGTGTCCTTTAGGTTCACTTGTTTGGTAGCTTCTATAGTCATAGCATCACCATTAATAGGTCCATTGGGACCAGGAGTACATTGGGTGCTAAGAGTGTGGACATCCTCAATAACTTGGATAGTAGCAACAGTGTGGTGGGTAGGAAGGCTCTTAATTCTTTCCTCTTCCTCCCTTTCTCTAGCCCATCTTTCTTTAAGTTTAGCCATCATCCTAATGTTTTCATTGATTTGTACTTGAGTAGCATTAATAGGGATGACTTCCCTCTCCTTAAGAGGAGAAGTTTCAATTTTTAGCAATTTTACCTCATTGGCTAAGTGGTCTACCTTAAAAGAAAGATCATCTAGTTTATGTAGTTTCTCTTCTACATTCTTATTAAAGGCTTTTTGGGTAGTAATGAAATCTCTAAGCATGGTCTCTAGCTCAGTAGTGGAGTTCTTGGTACTAGGATAAGCATTATTGTTCCCATAAGAGTTAGAGGGGAACGGTCTAGGATTGTTACCAAAATTACTCCTATAAGCATTGTTGTTAAAATTGTTTCTAGAGATAAAGTTCACATCTACTTGTTCTTGAGCAATCAAAGAATTTAAAGGAACATCACGAGGATCAACAGTAGATTGCTTCAAAAGTAGAGACATGATCAAGTCAACTTTTTCATTAAGGGAGGAAATCTCCTCGACAGAGTTTACCTTCCTACCTGTTGGAGCGCGTTCGGTGTGCCATCGGGAATAGTTGGTCATCATCTCATCGAGAAGCTTCGTGGCAGCACCAAGTGTAGTTGACATAAAAGTTCCTCCCGCGGCCGAATCTAACAAGTTCCGCGAGGTAAAGTTCAAGCCTGCATAAAAAGTTTGGATAACCATCCAAGTAATCAAACCGTGAGTAGGGCAGTTCTTGATAAGAGATTTCATACGTTCCCAAGCTTGGGCAACGTGTTCATTATCCAATTGTTTAAAATTCATGATGTTACTTCTAAGTTGGATAATTTTAGCAGGTGGATAGTATTTTCCAATAAAAGCATCTTTGCACTTGTCCCAAGAATCTATGCTATTTCTAGGCAAAGACTGAAACCAAATTTTAGCTCCTCCTCTCAAGGAGAAAGGAAAAAGCTTAAGCTTAACAATATTACCATCTATTTCTTGGTACTTTTGCATATCAAAAAGTTCAACAAAGTTGTTCAAGTGTAAAGCAGCATCATCTCCAGCACCGGAGAATTGTTCTCTCATCACTAAGTTCTAGTAAAGCAGGTTTAATTTCATATGAAGGTGCTGAAGTGGCAGGTGTAGTGATAGGTGTGCTGATAAAGTCATCGTTGTTGTGACTAGTGAAGTCACACAACTTGGTGTTCTCGGTGGAACCCATAGTAGCAAGCAAGCAAGATAACTATTTTTGTGATTTTCGATAAAAGGTACTAAAAGCAAAAACTGAAAGGTAAACTAACAAGACTAAAAAGCAAAGGTAAAAGATAGCATGCAACTCCCCTATCCTGAAGAGTGGAGTCCCCGGCAACGGCGCCAGAAAATACTCCTTGATGGGCCTCGAACCACTCGTTGGTTACCCCAAGTGGAAGGTGTAAGATGCAGTATTGTAGAAGTGGTTTCCCTTAGCAAAGATGCCAAGGATCGAATCCCCAGAGACTCCTAGGTTCAACAAGTAGGTGTCAACTGCTACAGCGCCAGATTAGTAGCAATCAACATGGACCTGCACACAGATACAAATAACTTTGCTCCCAACGAGTACAGAGAGGTTGTCAATCCCTCCGGCCTTGTAGTTCACAAAGGGTTAAAAGCAATGATAGTAGTGATAGATAGTGTTTTGCAATAGTAAATAATAACGAAAAGTAAATAGCGGGTGTGATCAATGATGGTAATAAGGACCGGAGTCTCATGATGTTCACTAGTGATGTCTCTCTCCCAAAAGACGATAAAACAGCTATGTGAGGTAAACAAATTACAGCTGGGCAATTGACAGGACCACGAACGCAAACCAATGCTGACTACATTGCAAGAAAGGTTGAGGTTCAAAGCATGGGCGGTACGCCAAAGTAAGTAGACCGAAATCCATCAATGCCTACTACTAATCATCCACCTTGAGATATCTATCCAGAACATCTCGCTGGTATTAAGTTGCGAGCCCCACCCATAGTGTAAACTCAAAGCAACATACAACTGCATTAAAAGAACTTTGCGTAAAGTAAACAATCCTTGCACCCGCGGGCACAAGCACCGTTGTTTTCCCCCTTGTGGCAACAGCACATCCCCTAGACTCATGTTTCTGTCACTCAAGCTAGTCATCGAGGGGCATGAACCCACAATCAAGCATAACGTTCCCTCTTGGAGTCACTACCTACTACTCGGCCAAAGCAATAAGTAACAACGGAGAACATGCAAGAATTACTTATGAACATAAATATAAAAGAGGTGAATCAAATATATTACTCAAGATCAATCTGAACATAATCTCATAATCCATCGGATCCCAGCAAACTCAACATAGCAACAGCATAAGGATTACATAGGTGCCTCGATCATGTAGGGCAGCTCACGAGGACTAATTAGTGAAGCACAAGAACGGGAGGAGAACATCACATAGCTACTGGTCATGGACTCATGGTCCAAGGGAGACTACTCATGAGTCATCCGGGAGGCGTCCATGGTGGTGGAGAAGCTCCCGGTGGTGATCCTCCCCTCCGGCAGGGTGCCGGGAAGAGTTCTCCTGGTGCTCCCGATCTTGGAAGCGGCGGCGGCGGCGGAACAGAGATGGGATCGTGAAAAGAAGTTCTGTTCTGAGGGTTTCGGAGGACCCTCTAAATATATGCCAAAGGGGGGCACCGGACGGGCTTCGGGGGGCCCAGGCGCCCCCCCGGCGCGGTCCAGGGGGGGGCGCGCCGCCAGGACGCCTGGAGCCCTGGTGGCCCCCCCAGGCTGCCCTTCGGACGCAGTGTTGTTTCCGGAACGCTGATTTTTTATATAATTTTTCTGGATTTTTCTGGGCAGTTCTCGAAACATGAAAACCTGAAATACAAAAACAGCCGAAAACAGAAACTGGCACTGGGGTGCACTGGATTAGTAAGTTAGTCCAAATATGATCAAAAGTGTATGGAAGTGTATGAATATCATAGCAATATCACCCAAAAGTGGCATGGAGCAAGCAGAAATTATAGATACGTTTTGGACGTATCAGCGGCGTACTTCCAACGCCAGCAGGAGGAGCGGCTCGCCTCCACCAACAATGCGCCGATGCCTCGCGGCCGCAACAACAGCGAGGGCCGACGCCTGTGGTGGGGCGTCCCTGGCCGCACGCTCAGCAGCGTGCTCGAGCACCTCGAGGGCGGCAACGACCCGCCGCTCGAGTACCCGACCGCTCGGAGCGGCGGCGCGTGGATGCCGATGAGGATGATGGGTTGGTCCTCGTCCTCGTCCTTCTCCTCGTCCGGCTCTTCCTCCCACTCCACCGGGGCAACGCCGTTCGTCACCGTCAAAGCCGAGCCCGGCGAAACGCCGCTCGGCCGGCACACGCGCAGTGCCGGCCTCACCATCAACGAAGGTGGCGGTCGTGCCTCCTCGTCGGCTCCCCCTCGCCTTGTGAAGCCGAAGAGGGAGCCAGGACTGGCGACGGTGAAGCCGGAGCCGGGGCTCGCCGCCGTGAAGCCGGAGCCTGGCCTCGCCGAGGAGACCGACGAAAAAAAGGCCGCCCTGAAGTGGGCGCGCGAGGACTACGCTCGCATGGAGCTGGAGCGCCAGCGCCGCGCCCTGGAGGAGATCGTTGACCGCCGGCGCAAGGAAGAGATCGCCGAGCGCCGCCGCCGTGAAGCAGCGCGCCGGGGCGAGGGGTCGAGCAGCGGCGCCGGCTGTGTCAAGGAGGAGAAGCAGGAGGAGGACGACGAGGCTGGCGACGACTACGTCCTGCTCAGCACCTACTTCGGCCCGTAGTTTAGGGTTTTTTTCCGTCCATTTTTCGTGTAAAAACGCCTAAATTTAGCAGAAATATGCCGTGTTTGTTCAAATTTGGCCGTGTTTGCTGAATTTTGGCCGTGTTTGCTGAATTTTGGCCGAACAGTGGGGGCGGCGGCTGGGAACGTGCTCGCCCCCACGCCGAAAAAAACGCCGGCTCGCCCCCAGCGACGATTTTCGGCGCGTCTTGGGGGCGCAACGGCTGGAGATGCTCTAATGTATTGAGGAATTGAAACCATCTTTTTTTTTCACTTGGTAGTAATTGTAGAAAAATGAAAAATATGGCATTTTATCTAGGAAAGATATATATTAATTGGTCAGCTCCAGGATGGAATCTGGCTTGCTTGCTGCTTTGCCATAACACCTTGTTTGGATGTTGATATTCAGGGCCATGGAATTGAATTGGATCCAATATCAAATCTGCTTGACTTTGATATTGACATTGAACCTCAATTCTCTTGTTTGGATGTGCATAGAATTGCCACTTGGAATTTGGTTGAGAGGCTCAATTCTGAAGCTTGTTTGGATGGTCATTCTCCACATTGGAATTGCTCATTTGCCATATGATGATAATTGAACTTTCATGTGATGTTTGGAACTATATATACAAAGAATAAAATCTGCAATTATACACTAGATGCACTTACCCAAAAACAACAATTTATAGAACACTTATTTGACAGCAGCACTTATTCAATGGCAGCAGCACTTATATAGCAGCAGTAGCACATATACAGCAGCACTTACATAGCAGCAGTAGCACATATACAGCAGCACTTACATAGCAGCAGCAGCACATATACAGCAGCACTTATACAGCAGCATTAGCGCATATACAGCAGCACTTATCTAGCAGCAGTAGCAGCACATATACAACAGCAGCAACACTTAGCTAGTAACAACAGCAGCACTTAGAAATCAGCAGCACTTAGCTAGCAACTCAAGTCTCATACAATAGCATAGGAAATTCAAGTGTGATGAAATGAAGCACATAGTACATGTGTTTTTCATCATTACAATAACATAGTAACTAGTCCAGCAAGTTCATAGCCATTACATGGAACAAAACAACCACACATAAGCACTTGAAGCTAGTCAAACGTTGTTCTTCTCATTGAGCATCAGCAACCATTCCTTCCTAAACTCCATGGGCAACTCCATAAGCGCTTGGAATAAACGTTCACTAAGGATGAGTTTACCATATGCTCGCAACATGTCTAAACGAGCCAAGTCCGGGATCTTTTCAAGGGCTGCAATGATTTCAAGAGGAGGAGTAACCTTGGGCAGTTCTAGTGGCTCAGGTGACTTCAAAGCATCTTGGAAAGAACCCTTCATGTCTCCAAGCATGCACAAGATAGCATCGCCCGTTCGCTGCCTTTTTTGTGGTAATTCTGGAGAGGCTTCGATGTCTACTACATCTGGTTCTATTGGTTGTGCTTCACTTTCGGCACCTGTCATTGCACCTTCACCGGTTGCATGATCTTTGGAGTATATTGTGCAGATTGCTTCCCAATTCTTTATTTCTTTGTTTTTGTAACAAGCTGCCTTCACATTAGCCTGTAGACGCATAAAAGTAAATCACTTGCATGTATATATAAGACATAGACTAAATTAATTAAACATCAATTTTTTACCTCAACATATTTGTTCCATACATCATCACTATCCATGAGTAGCTTGTTATTGACCCAATCCCAACCAAATCCACTCTGAGAAAGAATCTTGCTAATTGTAGCATAATGCTTGTCAAAAGTCTTCATCCTTGAACATATTTTATCCTTTGTGACCCGCAGTCCACACTTATCACGTATTGCCTTTATAGCAGCATTGTAGACATGTGGCTTCCATCCATTTTGGGCCTGGTCACCTCTGTTGTGATGTTCAACAAAGACATCCAACAAAACTTTATCCATCTCATCGTTCCATGTCAAGTAATCTCTACTAAACTTCTTCTTTGTTTCTTCAACCATGGTGCTACAAGTAAAAATTTGAATAACAATTGACAAACAAAAGAGGACATATATTAATTGCTTTCTCATGATGATGATGTACAAAATATCCAAAAGTCACCATCCAGTAGGTATGCACAAAAGAGAACATAACATCTAGCTATGCACAAAAGAGAACATAACATCTAGCTAATCCATCATCTAGCTAGCACAAAAGAGAAGACATCATCTTGCTAAACCATCATCTAGCTAGCCCATACTACTGCTGCAAATTTGCATGCGCCACTACATATTCAGCAAACATATCATCGGATAGTTGGTTCCTGAAGTTGGTCCATGCATTAGTGACTTGAACACTTCTAATTGAGTTTGCATCATCAGCCTCAATTGGCTGAGAAGCTATTTCATTATCAACTTCCTGCAGCAATAAGTCGTCCATCATATGTTGCCTATCCCTCGCAAAGTTGTGTAACACACAACAAGCATTAATTATTCGAATCTGCAAGAATGTTTTATTTAAGTAAGTATTTTCCCCTCTGTTATGCCTCTTATTGAAAACCAAATGGACACATGTACCTGGTCCTTTATGTCAAAGAAACTTTGAGTGCGAAGAATAGCCCACTTCTTCTTCCACAACCCAAAAGTTCTCTCCACTACATTTCTAGCACGAGAGTGGCGCAAGTTATATAGGTCTTTGCCATTTTGGGGTCGTTGCTGACTTGATGCCCACTCTTTCAAGTGATACCGAGTGGATCTGAATGGAGCTAGAAATCCAGGTCCATTCGTGTAACCAGCATCAGCCAAGTAATATCTTCCTATTTGTAGACAAGTCGGTTAGGTTGGTTGTAGAATATGAAATTTAAGAGAACAAAAAGCCAAGAGAAAAAGCCATACCATGAGTTACAACAAATGCATCTTGGCGATTAGTTCTCATGGAGTCACGTAGGACTCTAGAGTCTGAAGCGGAACCCTCCCAGCCAGGTAAGGCATAGAGAAATTTCATGTTCCAGTCCACCACACCGAGCATGTTAGTAGTGACATCTTGCTTTCTATTCCTGTACCTCCCTTGCAAAGCCACGTGAACAGAAACATCTACATGACAGCCATCTAATGCTCCTAGTGCATCACCAAACCACTTCCATTTATAATCATCGGGAGGTTGAACATTAGCATCTGGAAGCTTAATGAACTCCCCGTGCATAGATAGAATGGCTCTTAACACTTCGGAAAAGTGAGTACTTATAGTCCCCAAAGACCGCTTGTATGTGCCTCGAAGCAACCTCATTTTCAAACCATGGCCCACTACTAGCAAGAACATGGCAACCTTTTCTTCCACAGCCACATACACACTATCAACTAGACCACACCTCTCACGCAACATGGTGCACAAATCATGAAAAATTCTTTTTGTTAAACGTAGTTGATCATAGCATGCCACTTCTGAGCCATCATACATATCTTTCAACAAATACTTCCTAAGTGTGTGCTTGTGCTCATCATCACTAAATGTACCTAATCCACGAGGTGCTCTCTGTGAAATAAGCTATGCCATTCCAAGAAGTACCGATTCGAAGTAAAGTTCTGTCAAGATTATCCTTTTCCTCTTTCTCCTTTTGTTCTCTTCAGTTATGTATGAAATCATGTCTACTTGATCTGATGCTATGGAACTACACAATAATTTAGTTATTAGCCATCAATCATTATACAGCTTCTCAATCAATCAGACTGACCATTTTATTAATTGAACATGAAACAATATATTTCGACAGCATGTTGTAACTATCAAGACCTACTAGAAGATGCACCACAAACAAATATGTTGATTACAACAACATTACAGATCTAAAACACCGACTATTCCTAATCTTAGAGAAGACAAACATGTAGACAGATTTGGATCAACATCACACAATACTATGAACATCACATACCTTAAATCGGGCTGCTGAGAAGGATCCATACAACCGCCAAGTGACCTACAGGAGGTAGAGGAATAAGGGATTAGAGAAGATT
>LR738713.1:34357569-34391580 GCA_902687465.1 Secale cereale | reverse complement strand
CAGTCAGCAGTTTCTGATTTTTTCAACCAAGAAAGTAATAAAAAAGGTAATGACTTCGTCATACAGGCCAGTAACAACAGAAACAAAATTCATCTAAAAAAACAGATTTTTTCAGATTTTTTTTTTGCGAAAAAAGAAACATAAAAGGGATCATGACCCCGGACGCTGTCAGCAGTTTCTGATTTTTTCAACCAAGAAAGTAATAAAAAAGGTAATGAAACAAAAAAAAATGTTGTATTTATATTGCCAAGCGCATTTGTCATGCGCTCCATCTGGTCTTGATGGCCGTGCTGCCGATGATCAGCCAGCTTGGATGTTGATTAACAATTTTTCGTTTGCTAAGTGCGCATACCGCGCACGTGGCCACCAGCACGAGAGTCTCGTCGACCTCGTGCTCGGGGTGTGCTTCCATTTGGCACGCCCTGCTTACTCACTGAGCATATTTAAGGAGGGGAGCCTGTGATCGGATTTCCGATACGGGACTAAATGAACCACGCATGGACGAATGACAGTCGCCCTCGCATCGCTCTGAATTTTCACACTGAAGTGTGTAGCTGGGCTCCGTTTCGGAAAAAAGTGTATACCTGGCTGGGCCGTGCCCCGTTCTGAATCTGTTTTCTTTGTGAGAGGGCCCAGTCCTGAACCTTGACTAAAGTACTGACACAACTACCCCCAAAAAAGTACTACTGACACAACTTGGAAACATCTCATTTCTTAACATAGTAGGACTGGGAAAAACGTGACATTTTATTTTATATATCAAGGAAAAATATATATTGATTGGTCGGTTCCAGGAGGAATCTAGTTTTCCTTGCTCTTTTTTTTTTTGCCCAGTTGTTTTTGCTTGCTCCTTTGCCATAAGCCATTTGGCGTGGGACCGAATTAGCTGTCCAATTAAGCTTATGATAACCTAAATGAAAATAAAGTTTAGCTGGCACCACGTTATTTAAGACATCTCAAACTTGTGATTTTCCGAGATTTCCGGCAGTAACTTAAAGTTTTCATGTTTTTGTGAGATTTTAGTGTTTCGAACAAGGCCCAAGTGAAGTTTAGAAATTACAAGCGAAAACCACAGAGATGCTCACTACAGTATAGAGACGTATTTTAGTTACTGCCAAAAGAAAGGTAGTGTTGAACAATGATAGTCATGAATTTGTATTTTGAGATGGTAGTGATGAATAGGCATATAAGCTAAGCAGGAGTCCAACAGTATTATTACCACCACAGGCATATGGATTATGGGACATAGGGTGCTAAATGCCTCCTAATAGCTTGCCCTTGGCATGCCAAAATCATGATGATTTGGTCTACAATACTTACAAAATTAAACCTCTTCCATGAATCATGCTAGCTGACATAGAAGTAGGCAAATTGACAGGTCAAACCCTACAAACTGGACAAAATCTTTGGCTTGCACACACGATGGAACCTGGCTGGCTTGCTTTGCTGTTTTGCCACAAGTCATGTTGGTCTGGGACTCTTGTTGACTTATAAATGCATAGCCCGAGTTTCTCCATCAGTTTGAGCTTTTGGGTGAAGTGATTGATGCACGCTCTACGTGTTATCGGAGCCAGATACATCAAGTGTGTATTCACAAATAATACACTAGGTGGGTGTCGCCACTAGCCACTATTTTCCTCTTTTGGTAATATTAGATTCTTAATAACGGCTCCATATGCAATAATAGAAGGCTGCGTGCATCAATCGATGTTAAGTTCGGGGGTGCTATCGGTTTAAAAAACAGTTGAAAATTCACAAAACTTCGGTAGCCCTGGAGCTGGAGTAGTTAAGAAAAGCAGGCATGTAAGCTCCAACATTATTACTACGCCATATGCCTACCCGGGACTAATCATAGGAGCTCAATGACCCTTGAAAGTTGGTAACACCTATACCCTGCACTTTGGCATTCTAGAATCATGATGATTCGGCCTAACATGTTTAGCAAATTAACCTCGACCGTGAATCATGGCCAATAGCCCGACCACTCTGTGGAATTGCAGGAAACGGGATGCCTTCTCAGGTCCCGGTTGCGTGTTAATATAGATGGGAAGAGTCCCCATCGTGGCGTTACAGAGGAGACCGATCGTTGGTGTACTACACCATACGAAAGGTTCAGAAACAGATGCTAGGTTCAGTTACAAGAAGTCCAACACCCCCTCTTAATCTAAACTTTGGAAAGGTTTAGATTACGCCTAAACTCATAAAGTTGCGGAATAGGTAACGCCTTGGTAAAACCATCTGCAATTTGATCTTTGCTATAGATAAAACGAATATCTAGCAATTTGTTGGCAACCCTCTCACGACAAAATGAAAATCAATCTCAATGTGTTTGGTGCGGGCATGAAATATTGGATTTGCAGACAAGTATGTAGCAACAAGGTTGTCGCACCAGACAAGGTCTTTCTTTGAGGGGAACACCAAGTTCTTTGAGTAAGGCCTCCACCCAATTTAGCTCAGTGGTGGCATTAGCTCGAGCTTTATATTCTTCTTCAGTACTAGATCGAGATACCGTTGCTTGCTTGCGAGCATCCCAATAAATGAGGTTAGGACCAAAAAATATAGCAAAACCACCTGTAGAGCATCTGTCATCAAGACATCCTGCCCAATCCGCATCGGAGAAGGCACTAAGAAGGGTAGAAGGGGCCTTTTCAAATGTGAGGCCAACTGACAAGGTACCCTTAACATATCTCAAAATTCTTTTGGCTGCTGTCCAATGAGTTGTTGTAGGTGCATGAAGAAATTGACAAACTTTATTGACTGAAAAAGATAGATCAGGTCGTGTGAGGGTTAAATATTGCAAAGCACCAATAATACTTCTATAGTGTGTAGTATCATCAGGACCAAGAGGTGTGCCATCTGTAGGTGACAATTTTTATGAAGAAGATAATGGTGTAGGACATGGTGTACAATTATTCATGCCCACTCTATTAAGCAAGTCAGCGGCATATTTTTCTTGTGTTAAGACCAATGTACCATGAACTTTCTTAACTTCCATGCCCAAAAAGAAGTGAAGATCACCTAAATCTTTGAGAGTAAAATCTTGGCTTAAATCTTTTAGTAGAGCAGAGATTGCTTGGTCCGAGGAACTGGTCACAATAATATCATCCACATATATCAACATAAAAATAGTGATGCCTGACTTGTTGTAGAGAAACAAGGATGTATCTGCTTTGGATGATATAAAGCCAAGACTGTGAAGTTTAGAGCTAAGCCGAGAGTACCATGCACGAGGAGCTTGTTTTAAACCATAGAGAGCTTTGTCAAGTCTGCAAACATGATGTGGAGCTCGAGGATCTTCAAAACCAGGAGGTTGTTTCATATAGACTTCCTCTTCCAGAACACCATGTAAAAACACGTTCTTCACGTCTAGCTGTCGTAAACTCCAACCACGAGATATTGAAATAGCCAACACAAGACGTATAGTAGCTGCTTTGACAACAGGACTAAAAGTTTCCTCATAGTCAATACCATGACGTTGTTTGAAACCTTTTGCAACAAGGCGGGCTTTATACCTGTCAACTGTACCATCTGACTTTTTCTTGATGCGGTAGACCCATTTGCAATCAATCAAGTTCTTGTTAGAACTAGGGGGTACAAGGTGCCACGTTTTGTTATGCATAAGTGCCTGATATTCTTCTTTCACAGCATGATGCCAATTTTTATCACGAATTGCCTCAGAAAGATGTTTTGGTTCTCCTGTAACAGTAAGCATTCCATAACGAACAGTGCCATTAGTAAAAAATCTTGGTTGGCGTATACCTTTTTGTAGACGGGTGCGAGCAGCAATAGGAAGATCTTGTGTAGCAACAGGAGGCGTTGCAGGGCTCGGTGGCGCAGAAGATCCTGTTGGGCTGCTGTTGTCAGACACCGAATTAGATTTGGTTGGAGCAAGGGATCCGGGTGTAGCAGTTTGGCCACCACATGATGTAGAAGATCCGGAGGAGGGAGAACCCCGAGGTGTCATGTCTAATGACATGGAGACACTTGATTCGCGCGCAGAGGAACGCATGGGCGCGCGGGATGCGGTCGGCGCATTGGATGCCGGGTGACGCGACGTGGCATCGCTGGACACATCAGTCTGCTGCAGGGAGAATGTTTGCTCCTGGTCTAAGGCAGAATCCAAAGCAGAATCATCATGAGGATTGTGAGGAGGCTGAAAAATGCTAGATGCACCCAGCTCTTAGTCAATTTCTGAGTTTGTTTGATCATTTCATGTATTTTCTTCACAGGTCTCTTCTGTATTTGTATCAGCGGATGCCTCAGACATTGTGACCTGTGGATGGTTAGCAACAGTAGGAATAACAAACATGTGGTCATTATTAGTGTGCATCATTAGTAGTTTTGCAAAAAAAAAAGAATAAAAAAAATAAAAAAAGAATAAAAAAGAATAGTAGTGGCGCACTCTGTGGCTGGTGCGCCATTACTAGTTAGAACTAGTAATGACGCACTGTGCCTGGATGCGCCATTAGTATGTTTGGAAAAAAAATTGTTACTAGTGGCGCACCATGTGCCTGGTGCGCCATTAGTGTATTCCACACTAATGGCGCACCTGCACATGGTGCGCCACTGCTATATAGTAGTGGCGCACCACATTTCAGGTGCGTCATTAGTATCCATTTCATCTATAGCCCTTTTTCTAGTAGTGGACTGTTATGAGGTAATAAAAGGATTTCCTCACGAAGACGTGAACCAACATTAGGATGAGGAACATAAAAGGGAAAAACATTATCTTGAAACACAACATCACGTGAGATGTAGACACGACCGCTAGATATATCAAGACATTTGACCCCTTTATGTCGAGGACTGTAGCCTAAGAAAACACATCGCTTGGAGCGAAACGAGAGTTTTCGTTTGTCATAAGGGCAAATGTTTGACCAACATGCACACCCAAACACACGAAGAGATTCATAGTTGAGTTTGACATGGAGTAGTACTTCCGTAGGACTCATGTGATTGAGTATCTTGGTAGGGAGCAAATTAATGAGATATGTGGCGGTGAGAAAGGCTTCATCCCAAAATTTAAGAGGCATGCATGCATGAGAAAGTAAGGCAAGGCCAACCTCAATAATGTGTCGATGTTTACGTTCAGCTGAACCATTTTGTTGATGGACGTGAGGACAAGACACATGATGTGTAATACCAACTTTTTGGAAGAAGGCATTGAGTTTTTCGTATTCAGCACCCCAATCAGTTTGCATGGTAATTATTTTTCGACCAAATTTCCGTTCAACAAGTTGTTGGAAATTAAGAAAGACCTGATAAACATCAGAACGCTTCTTAAGCAAATATATCCAAGTAAATTTGCTAAAATCATCAATAAAGCTCACATAATATAAGTGTTTCCCAACATGAGCAGGTTCTATGTTATCCCTTATGTGTGCAGCTATAACATCCTGATCAAGAATCACTGCATGTTTAGGCGGGTAGGGGATGCTTTCCGGTTGTTTGACAAAATGCACAGGGCAGGGGATGCTTTCCAGCTGTTTGACAAAATGCACAAACCAGGGTGCGAGCCTACTGTTGCGACGTATAACATTTTGTTGAATGTATGATGCCGTGATGGGAATATGGTGGAGGCAAGGAGGCCGTTTGATGAGATGGTGACTGTGGGGGCTGAAGTAAATACAATCACTTTCATTGTTTCAATCGATGGGTATGCAAAGGCTGGACGGATGGATGAGGCTGATGCCGCCTGCAGAGAGATGGGAAAGCGAGGGGATTGTTGCCAGATTGCTGCATTTATCAGCACACAACCAGCCTATGCTCTGTAAGTTCGTAGCCAGGGTTGTTCAATTCTCAGATATTCCTTGTTATCAATGGCTGGCTGTGCAATACTGCAAAAAGAACATACCCAGTGGCAATAGTACATGAGATACGGCTTTCCGGAAAGGGCTCAAAACCTACATTCCGCTGGTCATGTTTTCTTCTCGTTGCTCGGTTGGCTCAGGGGCTTTGGTCTCCTTTTGGCAAGATCAGTGGCTGGAGGTTGGAAGACTCATGATTGTGATGCTAGTTTTAGGATCGAGGTAAGGCTGATACCATGTTGGAAGGGAGAGATGGATTGGTGGAATATTTGATTGTATGATGGATGTGTTGGATGTATTATTGAGCTTTGAGGGCGAGTATATATTGAGTACAAGACTTGGAGGGAAAGACGCCTCTCCTAGAGATAAGGTAGGAGATGGATTACAAGTCTTAGACTACCAAATACAAGTATCCCAAATATATCTCTCACAGTTGAAGGCTTGAAGCTTACGATTTTTCATATGATTGCGATTTTCTCCCTCGCCCTTACCAAGTTTCATACATAAAAAAAATTAGCCATTTCCTTTGTCCGTTGTAGGCATACAAATCTATTTTAATCGGCCGCTCGTACTAAGTTTCAAGAGTTAAAACTTAACATTTATTTTCAAAATTCACCAAATATATATTCAAAATAAATCTTATTTGAAAGCCCTCGTCACGAGTAACAAATATGAAAACAAAATTTAATTTACACTTTTCATCCAAAAGGTATAAAAGTTTGAAAATTGGAAACCAAAAATAAATGCACGGTGCCACGAGACCTGCGTGCCACAAATCCTCGTCCCAAGAAGCATTACCGGTTGAAAAAGACCCCGAGCACTCGAACATCCATTTAAGACCTTGAAAAAACATACTCCCTCCGTGCCAAAATGTAAGACGATTTTAAGACTTAGTCTAAGCCAGAAAAACGTCTTACATTTTGGGACAGAGGGAGTAGCTTTTATATTAGTTTACAGAGGGAGTATTAAACAAGGGCTGAATTAGATCACAAGACGCCGCCTCAAACTGGCAACACGGTGAAAGTGAAACACGAGGAAGAAGTGGTGAAAACAGCCAGTGTAATGCTTCTGCAACTGTGTTTGTGAAAGAGGTCTGAGAGAGAGCTCCGCGCCGCTCGCCACTCCGGCCGCGGCGGCCACACCCCCGCCCCCTTCTGCGCCGCTGGCCACTCCGACCGCGGCGGCCACATCTCCGCCCCAGCGTTTAGCGGCATGGGCGCGCCGCGCTCCCCGCGGTCTGGATCCAGCTGTGGATCGATCGGCGGAGGGGGGGATAGGGATCTTTCCCCAGGTCCGTCCGCGGCACCGCCCCCCTCGGATCCGCCTCCCCCGCCGCGGCTGCTTCTGCGAGGTGAGTGCTCAAGGGATGGGGAGGCAGTTAGTGCGACGGATCTGATGGCACAACCATCCCATCGGCTTAAATCCATCATCGTAGGCTCTGCGTCCGGCACGGCGGTCTCGCCCACGCCCCCGTCCCGTCGTCTGCGGTCCATCATCGTCGCCCCGCCCCACGCGGCCTCGTTTTCCTCTTCGGGGATGGACGGTGGATGGACAGAGGTCTCCTCCAAGAAGAATCGCGGACGCTGCTCTGTTCCGCCGGGCCGTAGTGAGACTCCTCCGCCTCCTTGCCGGGATCGCCGGGCTGCGTTCAATGCGGTGGATGGCCGGGAGGCCTTTTTAAGCCGCTTCAGAGGCCGCTGCTTCAGATGCCTCAGCAAACTCCATCACCGTAAAGATTGCCGAGACCCACTCCACTGCATAATCTGCGAGCGCCTTGGTCACTTCGGCCGTGAGTGCCCTCAGAATCCACGAAATGGTCCGGGCGGCTGATACGTCCAAAACGTATCTATAATTTCTGCTTGCTCCATGCTTCTTTTGTGTGATATTGCTATGATATTGATGCACTTCCATACACTTTTGATCATATTTGGACTAACCTATTAACTCAGTGCACCACAGTGCCAGTTCCTATTTTCTGCTGTTTTTCTATTTCAGGTTTCCTCCATATTAAAAGTGCTCCAAAAATTCCAGGAAAAATATAGGAAAAATCGGCGTATAGGACGCTTCGCGAAGAACCAAAGATGGGCCACAGGGGAGCCAGGGGAGGCCCAGGCGGCCACCTGGCGCGGCCCCACCCCTGGCCGCGCCAGGGGGGGCGCCTGGGGCCCCTGCTCCGCCTCTGGCTGCCCCCCTTCGCCTATATATCCCTCTCGTCCCGAAACCATAGAGGACAGAACCCTTTTTCGCGATCTCGCCTCTGTTCCGCCGCCGCAGCGCTTCCAAGATCGGGAGCATCAGGAGAACTCTTCCCGGCACCCTGCCGGAGGGGAGAACCACCACCGGGAGCTTCTCCACCACCATGGACGCTTCCCGGATGAGTCGTGAGTAGTCCACCTTGGACCATGGGTCCATGATCAGTAGCTATGTGATGTTCTCCTTCCCTCTTTGCTCTTCATGGTTTAGACCTCGTGAGCTGCCCTACATGATTGAGGCACATATGTAATCTTTCTGCTGTTGCTTTGCTGAGTTTGCTGGGATCTGATGGATTATGAGACTATGTTCAGATTGTGTTTGAGTAATATATTTGATTCACCTCTTTTATATCTTTGTTCTTGAGTAATTCTTGCATGTTCTCCGTTGCTGTTTATTGCTTTGGCCAAGTAGTAGGTAGTAACTCCAAGAGGGAGCGTTATGCTTGATTGTGGGTTCATGCCCCCTGATGACTAGCTTGAGTGACAGAAACATGAGTCTAGGGGATGTGCTGTTGCCACAAGGGAGAAAACAACGATGCTTGTACTTGCGGGTGCAAGGATTGTTTACTTTACGCAAAGTTCTTTTAATGCAGTTGTCTGTTGCTTTGAGTTTACACTTTGGGTGGGATTCGCAACTTAATACCAGCGAGATGTTCTGGATAGATATCTCAAGGTGGATGATTAGTAGTAGATGCAGATGGATTTCGGTCTACTTGCCTTGGCATACCGCCCATGCTTTTGAGCCTCTACCTTTCTTTGCAGCATAGTTAGCATTGGTTTGCGCACATAATCCTGTCAATTGCCCAGCTGTAATTTGTTTACCTCGCTTTGTTGTTTTATCGTCTTTTGGGAGAGAGACATCACTAGTGAACATCATGGGACCCCGGTCCATATTACCACCGCTGATCACACCTTCTATTTACCTCCTGTTTTTATTTCCTAGTTGCAGTCATAGCTTTCATTATTATCTCTTGTCTTTGATCCTTTGTAAACAACAAGGCCGGAGGGATTGACAACCTCTATGTACTCGTTGGGAGCAAAGTTATCTGTATCTGTGTGCAGGTCCCATCAACCGCTAAGTTTCTGGCGCCGTTGACACCTACTTGTCGACCCTCGGAGTCTCACGGGATTTGATCCTTGGTATCTTTGCCAAGGGAAATTTGCCGCTACGCTACATCTCAACCTTCCACTTGGGGTAGCCAACGTGGGGCGAGAAGCCATCAGAGTCCCATATCCAAGAAGAGGGCGAGTTAACAACGCATTGGGTACGCCGGGTTTCAGCCATCCTGCACTCATCAAATCATATCAATGCCGGTACAACGGTTATATGTTTAAAGAAAAAATGCCGCTTTTTGCCCCTTAAGCTGAAGATGGGGCGACTCAAACGTCACTGCAATAACATGGGGGTGCTCATGGTGGCTCCGGTTAAGTATGCTGTAGGATCGAAGAAGTAGGTCTAGAGGGGGGGTGATTAGACTACTTGACAATATAAAAATCTGCCTTTTGATTAAGCAAAGTTTTTGGCAGTTTCACAACTAAGATTATGTCAAGCAACACACTACACATGCAATTCTAGAGTATGGGCAGCGGAAAATAAATTGCATATATAGTAACGAGAGGTGGAGAAGATCAAACGCAGTTTGGTGACACGGAGATTTTTGTCGTGGTTCCGATAGGTGGTGCTATCGTACATCCACGTTGATGGAGACTTCAACCCACGAAGGGTAACGGCTGCGCGAGTCCACGGAGGGCTCCACCCACGAAGGGTCCACGAAGAAGCAACCTTGTCTATTCCATCACGGCCTACGCCCACGGAGGACTAGCCTTACTCGGGGTAGATCTTCACGAAGTAGGCGATCTCCTTGCCCTTACAAACTTCTTGGTTCAACTCCACATCTCAAAGACGGAGGCTCCCAAGCGACACCTAACCAATCTAGAAGGCACCACCCTCCAAAAGGTAATAGACGGTGTTGATGATGATGAACTCCTTGCTCTTGTGCTTCAAATGATAATCTCCCCAACACTCAACTCTCCTCACTGATATGGCTGTGGTGGAAGAAAGGATTGAGTGGAAAGCAACTTGGGAAGGCTAGAAATCAAGTTTCATATGGTGGGAATGGAATAGCTTGATCTCAACACAAGGGTAGGTGGTTCACTTCTCAGAAAGTATATGGTGGGAGTGGTGAACTTTCTGATGGCTCTCCTCTCGAATGAAGAGGGGTGGAGGGGTATATATAGCCTCCACACAAAATCCAACCGTTACACACACATTTGACCAATCTCGGTGAGACCGAAGTGAAAACTCGGTCAGACCGAAAGTTCAAATATAGTGAACGTTGGGATTTTCGGTGGGACCGAAAATACCATCTCGGTGTGTCCGAAGTGAGTCAAAGGTAGGAGCTTGCCATCTCGGTGAGACCGAAAATATCAACTCGGAAATTCCGAAGTGATGTCAAATGATTACAGAAGGTTGGCAGTCCATTTTCGGTGAGACCGAAACTCAGAATCGGATGGACCGAGAAATTAGGGTTTGGGAGAATAACTGAGGTGGTTCATCTCGGTGGGACTGAGTTTGCAGAATCGGTTGGACCGAGATTACTTATGAGTGTGTGTTAAGAAGTGAACAGTGCTGATAGTTGAGGGAGTTAGATCACCAAGCACTTGAGCAACAAGATCATTAACACAACCTCATCCCCTTTTAATAGTATTGGCTTTTCCTATGGACTCAATGTGATCTTTGATCACTAAACCAAAAATAGAGTCTTGAGCTTTTGCCAATGCTTGTCTTAGCATTTTGAGGGGTCCACTTCTTCAGACATTTCCATACCCATATCATCGAACTTCTCTGAAATGATTCTCAAGTAAATATTAGTTCAATGATATATATGTTGTTATTAATTACCAAAACCACCCGGGGATTAGTTGCACTTTCACTAATCGATTGCACATTTGCATTCAAACGCAGATCTTAAATAATGCACAAATTTAGGGGGAGCTCTTGCTTATCACATACTTCTCAAAGCGACGATATTATTCATTGATTATATCCTTTGTCGAAGCTTTGATCTATATGTTGTCATCAATTACCAAAAAGGGGGAGATTGAAAGTGCAACTAATCCCCGGGTGGTTTTGGCAATTAATAACAACATATATATCATTGAACTAATAGTTACTTGAGAATCATTTCAGAGAAGTTCAGTGATATGGGTATGGCAATGACTGAAGAAGTGGACCCCTCAAAATGCTAAGGCAAGCATTGGCAAAAGCTCAAGACTCCATTTTTGGTTTAGTGATCCAAGATCACATTGAGTCCATAGGAAAAGCCAATACTATTAAAAGGGGATGAGGTTATGTTGATGATCTGGTTGCTCAAGTGCTTAGTGATATATCTCCTTTAACTATCAGCAACCTTCACTACAAAATACACTCATAAGTAATCTCGGTCCCACCGATATTCCAAACTCAGTCACACCGAGATGAACCACCTCAGCCATAAGCCAAACCCTAGAAAAATCGGATATTCCGAGTTTGAAATCGGTTTCACCGAAACATGGGCTGTCAAGCTTCTGTAACCCTCTGTCATCAAATCGGTGTCACCGAGATGATGAAGTCGGTCCCACCGAAACTGGCAAGCTCCTGTCTTTACTCAAATCGGAATAACCGAGATGGTATTTTCGGTCCCACCGAAAACCCCAACGTTCACATTATTTGAACTTTCGGTCTCACCGAGTTGTCAACTTCGGTCCCACCGAGATTGCTCAAATATGTGTGTAATGGTTGGATTTTTGTGTGGAGGCTATATATACCCCTCCACCCCCTCTTCATTCGTGGAGAGAGCCATCAGAAAGAACTACCACTCCTACCTTACACTTTCTGAGAAGAGAACTACCTATCCTTGTGTTGAGATCAAGTTGCTCCACTCCCACCATATGAAACTTGATCTCTAACCTTCCCAAGTTGCTTTCCACTCAATCCTTTCTTCCACCACAGCCAAATCAGTGAGGAGAGTTGAGTGTTGGGGAGATTATCATTTGAAGCACAAGAGCAAGGAGTTCATCATCATCTACAACATCTATTACCTTTTGGAGGGTGGTGCCTCCTAGATTGGTTAGGTGTCGCTTGGGAGCCTCCGTCATCGAGATGTGGAGTTGAACCAAGAAGTTTGTAAGGGCAAGGAGATCGCCTACTTCGTGAAGATCTACCCCGAGTAAGGCTAGCCCTCCGTGGGCGTAGGCCATGATGGAATAGACAAGGTTGCTTCTTCGTGGACCCTTCGTGGGTGGAGCCCTCCGTGGACTCGCGCAGCCGTTACCCTCCGTGGGTTGAAGTCTCCATCAACGTGGATGTACGATAGCACCACCTATCGGAACCACGGGAAAAATCATTGCGTCTCCAAATTGCGTTTGATCTTCTCCACTTCTCTTTACTACTTGTGCAATTTACATTCCGCTGCCCATACTCTAGAATTGCATGTGTAGTGTGCTACTTGACTTGTGTGTTATGCAAAATCTGCCAAAATCTGTCCTTGATAAAAGACAGAATTTTTATCTTCTCGAGTAGTCTAATCACCCCCCCCCCTTAGACACTCTCACCTTCTTCGATCCCTCAATTGGTATCAGAGCATTGGTCTCCATTGCTTTGGTTTACACACCATTGGAGGAAGATGGACGTGTCTACGTTTGGGAGTGTTAACCATAGAGTGCCTATTCTTAATGGAGTGTCCTATAACTCGTGGAGGTCTGAAATGCTTATTATCTTTAAGACGTACAATTTGTGCAAATATGTTGAGACCCCCTATGTGCCTCCATTTGACCCCTTGCACCCTACCATGGATGAAGAGCTTGATTTGCTTCGTAACCTTAGGACTGTAAATCTTATCATTAGAGGGTTACCCGATAACTAGCTTAAGCTCGTTACAAACTTTGAGTGCGCCTATGCTATGTGGAAGTTCTTGGAAGAACTTTATCCGGACTACTCTTTGAGAGGTCTTGATAAAATTCTATACAAGACTATTGAATTTGATATGATGCACCCCAATGATCCCAACTTTGATAAATGCTTCTTTGAGCTTCGTGATCTTATGAAAAAGAAGGGTGATCCCGATCTTATCAATGTTTTAATTAGAAATGCTCTTGTATTGCATTCCGAAGATTATTGTCACATTGACAAAACTAATGCAAGTAGTTATCAAATTGACCTAGGTGTTGATGATGAACAATCTATGGGTCAATATGATGATGAGCATGAGCATGATGATGATTACTCCGATTCGGACACCGAGCTAGACAAGATCATGAAGAGTCTCAATCTTATGGCAAATCTGAGAAACTACCTGTCCGGCGGAAAAGAGTGGATTCTTGATAGTGGATGCACCGACCACATGACCGGAGACAAAGACATGTTTCGAGAGCTTGCAAAGAACGATGGTCCACGCAAGTATGTGACTTTTGGAGACAACTCCAAGGGTAAGGTACTTGGCCTTGGTAAGGTGGCCATATCTCATGATAGCTCTATTCAAAATGCCATGCTTGTAGAATCTCTTGGATACAATTTACTTTCCGTGTCTAGATTAGCTGACTTTGGATTCAATGTGCTATTCACCAAAGTAGATTGCCAAGTCTTTCGTCATGACAATCAAAACATGGCGTTTACCGGTATCCGTAGAGGTGATCTATATATTGTTGATTTCACTAAGAAAGCCCAACCTAGAGCTTGTTTCATTGCTAAATCCTCTAAAGGTTGGTTATGGCATAGAAGGCTTGGACATGTTGGTATGCGTAATCTAGACAAGCTGATCAAAGGTGATCATATTCTTGGCGTTAAAGATGTTTTCTTTGACAAAGATAGACTTTGTAGTGCTTGTCAAGCAGGAAAACAAGTAGGTGGAAGTCATCCCGTGAAGAACATCATGACCACAAGGAGACCGCTTGAGCTTCTTCATATGGATCTCTTCGGTCCCAATGCTTACAAAAGCCTTGGTGGTAACTCCTTTGGTCTAGTTATAGTTGATGATTATTCCAGATTTACGTGGGTATTTTTCCTTGATGACAAATCGCAGGTTCAGAGAATCTTCAAAACCTTTGCCAAAAAGGCCCAAAATCAATTTGAGGTGAAGATCAAGAAAGTTCGGAGTGACAATGGAACGGAGTTCAAGAATGCCAAGGTAGACTCTTTTCTCGATGAGGAAGGGATTCTACATGAGTTCTCGGCTACGTACACTCCTCAACAAAATGGAGTTGTTGAGAGGAAGAACCAAACGCTCATAAAGATGGCGAGAACGATGCTTGATGAATACAAGACACCAAAGCATTTTTGGGGAGAAGCGGTCGAGACAGCTTGTCATGCTATCAACAGGCTTTATCTTCATAAGCTCCTCGGCAAGACATCATACGAGCTCCTCACCGGTAACAAACCCCAAGTGGGATACTTTCGTGTCTTTGGTTCAAAATGCTATATCCTTGATAAGCATCGTCGGTCTAAATTTGCTCCTAAATCTCATGAAGGATTTCTCCTTGGTTATGGATCAAACTCCCACACCTACCGTGTCTACAATAATTGCACCCGAAAGGTTGAAGAGACGGTAGACGTGAAGTTTGATGAATCTAATGGCTCGCAAGTAGAGCAAATGCCTATTGATGTAGGAGACAAGGACCCATCGGAAGCTATCCAAGATTTATCTATTGGAAAGATCCGTCCCATGGAAGTGAAGGAGAGTACCTCATCTACATATGTGGAGCCCCCTACCTCATGGCGAGATGAACCTCAAGGCAACATGGAGGCCTCCACAAGTGGAACTCATCAAGATAAGGAAGTGCAATAAGAAGATCCACCACAACCTCCTTCTCCACCGCCTCAAGACAACACCAACAACAATGAAGAAGAAGAAGAGGAAGATGAAGATGATGAGGAAGCTCAGCCACAACCTCAACAAAAGCTATCCCGAGTCCGAGCAAGAGTCAAGAAAAATCATCCCGTGGAACAAATGATGAACGACATCAACTCCGGGAGAATTACTCGCTCTAAAACTCGCTTAGCTAACTTTTGTGAGCATTACTCATTTATCTCTAGTATTGAACCTATGAAGGTAGAAGAAGCACTTGAAGACCCGGATTGGGTGAACGCTATGCACGAAGAACTACACAACTTCGAGAGGAACAAGGTATGGACTTTGGTAGAGAAGCCCAAGGATGATCAAAACATCATTGGAACCAAATGGGTGTTTCAGAACAAGCAAGATGAAGATGGACAAGTCATCTGCAACAAGGCTCGTCTCGTAGCTCAAGGTTACACACAAGTCGAAGGTATGGACTATGGTGAGACCTATGCCCCCGTTGCTAGACTTGAGTCCATTCGCATTCTTCTTGCTTATGCCAATCACCATGATATTACTCTCTATCAAATGGATATCAAAAGTGCTTTCCTAAATGGTGAAATTGAGGAGGAAGTATTTGTGAAACAACCTCCCGAATTTGTGAATCCCAAAAAGCCTAATCATGTTTACAAGTTGCACAAAGCTCTTTATGGTCTTAAACAAGCTCCTAGAGCTTGGTACAAATGCTTGACTAGCTTTCTTCTTGAAAAAGGGTTTGAGATTGGAAAGATAGACTCAACGTTGTTCACGAAAAGGGTTAATGGTGAACTATTTGTGTGCCAAATATATGTTGATGATATTATCTTTGGTTCAACTAACCCTCATTTTAGCAAGAAGTTTGGACAGCTCATGTCGGAGAAGTATGAGATGTCCATGATGAGTGAACTCAAATTCTTCCTTGGGCTGCAAATCAAGCAATCTAAGGAGGGTACCTTTGTCTCACAAACAAATTACACCAAGGATCTCTTCAAGAAGTTCAACATGCAAGAAAGCAAAGGTATGAGTACCCCCATGCCTACAAGTGGACATAATGACTTGACAAAAGATGGAGAACCCGTTGATCAAAGGGTTTACCGATCTATGATTGGTTCTCTACTATATCTTTGTGCTTCTCGTCCTGACATAATGTTGAGTGTATGCATGTGTGCGCGATATCAAGCAGCCCCTAAAGAATGTCATCTTAAAGCTGTTAAAAGGATAGTGAGATATTTGATACACACACCAAACTTTGGCATTTGGTATCCTAAGAGGGCCTCTTTCGACCTTGTTGTCTATTCCGACTCGGACTATGCCGGTGACAAGGTTGATAGAAAGTCAACTTCGGGTACGTGTCAATTCCTTGGTCGATCCCTTGTATCTTGGTCCTCCAAGAAACAAAATTCGGTATCATTATCCACTGCCGAAGCGGAATATATTGCTGCTGGTTCGTGTTGTGCTCAATTGCTATGGATGACACAAACGCTTAAGGATTATGGGATACATGTGAGACATGTTCCCTTGCTTTGTGACAATGAGAGTGCGATTAAAATTGGACACAATCCCGTGCAACACTCTCGAACGAAGCATATTGAAGTTCGTCACCATTTCATTCGTGATCATATTGCCAAGGGTGACATCAATCTTAAGCATGTTCGTACTGACAAACAACTCGCTGATATCTTTACAAAACTTCTTGATGAGAAGGTGTTTTGTCGCTTAAGGAGTGAGTTGAACATCATTGATGCTTCAAACTTGGAGTGAGAACTCCATTGATGCATGCAAGGCATGAGCCCACTTGACTAATCCTTGATATTTCTCTTATGATGGTGATCATATGTCTTGGACACATTTGCCTCCTTGTATTGCATCTAACTCCTTGCAGGTACTTGGATGATCTACATTCCACAAGATTACCACACACTCAAATCATGAGTAATCTTGTCATTGACCAAGTATCTAGCCCTTTGGGATGTTGAGTTCAAGGAACAAAATTCCACATATCCTTTTTGACATCTTATACATCTAGTATTTCACTCTTGTCATCTTGGATATCCTTGAGTATTTCCTTGCTGGCCTAACCCATGTAGGAAGATGAACTACACAAGTAGAAATGGCGCTCCAACTTCACATTCAATGAGCACCTACATCAAGTTTACCTACATGAGCAAAGCAACAACAAGCCCAAGGTATGTTCTTCACATCTTTAAGGAGCTTTGCTCAAAGTCATGGGTACAAGCAGCCTCATAAGATGTGATCACATCGAATGCTTAATCGAAAAATGGCAACCCCATTTTGAGCTTAAATGATGAGTATGACCTATGATCAAATGTCCTCATTCGACTCCTAAGTCAATATACTCAAACATAGGTGACCTTGTCGCCGACCTTTATCTAGATGAAGTACATATGTTTTGGAGTCTTTCTATTCTCTCTTATGTTCTCTCATTGAGTTTTCATTAAAAAAAACTTCATCTAGGAATCTTTTTCATTTCTATTCTTCTGTCTTTGTGAATATCCTTCTGGCTCTGATCAATTCCTCGAAAATCTTTCACAAATTCATTGCATATCCTTTGAAACTTTCCTCGCAAAGTGAGCTGAATTATTTCTGTATTTCCTTGGAATTAAACTTGGCGTCACCGATTTAAATATTTCGGTCTAACCGAAAAGGATCTACCCTAAGTCCCTGACTTTCGGACCCACCGATCCATCTCAATTCGGTGTCACCGATTTATTTCTTCCAGGATATCATTTTCTGCAGCTCCACTCGATGATTCTCTATGCATGTTTCTATTTGCCCTGTTGTGATTCTTAAGGATCCCACTTCTTTCTTTCCATCTTCCCTGACCTTCCTAGTTTGCTGTCCTTTTCGGCACTTGATGTCAAAGGGGGAGAAGACTTAGGGGGAGAAGAGACGATTTAGGGGGAGAAGAAGAGCAATCTTACCTTAAGGGGAAGAGAATCACATCAAAGCTTTGCCGTGTTTTACATTGGACATTACATCTGGCATCATTCTTTTGATTTTGCTCTTTCCATCAAACCCCTTGATCTCAGAGAACTCAAAGGGAGAGGAATCTTCACAATTGATATCTTATGGAAAGCAAAATCTCTCAGAGTTCATTGAAAATCTTTTAGTTTCGGAGACATGATTGCTGATTCAAGCTTGTGCTCAATATGAGACACTCTTTATACATGTCATCCCTGGCTTGGTACTCTTGATGTTCTTGCAGTTGGTTGAAGAAATACTCTTGTGTTATCTAACCTTGTTTTCCCAAGTTTATCTCTTCAGGTACAATGCCAAGGAACCTCAAGGTAAGTATATGCACTTTGCAGAATGTGCATGATGGTGACTTGCTTGTGAATACTTGTTTGCAAGAAATCACCATGCACATATGCATTATCACTCACTTCTTTTCATCTGCTCTGATGCATATAGCCAAGCTGCATGTAGCACATCTTGCTTATCTCTCTTGTGTGTTTGTGGTAGTCCAAAACCATAATTTATGAAAATCTTGCACACTTGTAGGGGGAGCCCGTGTACTACATGTTTGTCAAAGCTTTCGTGATAATTTTATCCTTCTTTCAATAAGCTTTGATGTCTTGTTTAGTGTGATTTTAGTGTGTTGCCATCAATTACCAAAAAGGGGGAGATTGAAAGCACATTTGCTCCTCGGGTGGTTTTGGTAATTAATGACAACATACTTTGTGGTTGGACTAATGCTTTTATCAAGTATGTTTCAGGAAATTCAATCACATTGGCATGGCAAAAGGACTGAAGAAGTGGACCCCTCAAAATGCTAAGGCAAGCATTGGCAAAAGCTCAAGACTCCATTTTTGGTTTAGTGATCCAAGATCACATTGAGTCCATAGGAAAAGCCAATACTATTAAAAGGGGATGAGGTTATGATGATGATCTGGTTGCTCAAGTGCTTAGTGATACATCTCCTAAACTATCAGCAACTTTCACTGCCATATACACTCATAAGTAATCTCGGTCCCACCGATATTCCAAACTCAGTCACACCGAGATGAACCACCTCAGCCATAAGCCAAACCCTAGTAAACTCGGATTTTCCGATTCTGAACTCGGTCTCACCGAAACATGAGTTGCCAAGCTTCTGTAACCTTCTGTCATCAAATCGGTGTCACCGAGATGATGAAGTCGGTCCCACCGAAACTGGCATGCTCTTGTCATTGCACGAATCGGACTAACCGAGATTGTATATTCGGTCCCACCGAAAACCCCAACGTTCACATTATTTGAACTTTCGGTCTCACCGAGTTGTCCACTTCGGTCCCACCGAGATTGCTCAAATGTGTGTAACGGTATGATTTTGTGTGGAGGCTATTTATACCCCTCCACCCCCTCTTCATTCGTGGAGAGAGCCATCAGAAAGAACTACCATTCCTACCTTACATTTCTGAGAAGAGAACTACCTACCCTTGTGTTGAGATCAAGTTGCTCCACTCCCACCATATGAAGCTTGATCTCTAACCTTCCCAAGTTGCTTTCCACTCAATCCTTTCTTCCACCACAGCCAAATCAGTGAGGAGAGTTGAGTGTTGGGGAGATTATCATTTGAAGCACAAGAGCAAGGAGTTCATCATCATCTACAACATCTATTACCTTTTGGAGGGTGGTGCCTCCTAGATTGGTTAGGTGTCGCTTGGGAGCCTCCGTCATCAAGATGTGGAGTTGAACCAAGAAGTTTGTAAGGGCAAGGAGATCGCCTACTTCGTGAAGATCTACCCCGAGTAAGGCTAGTCCTCCGTGGGCGTAGGCCATGATGGAATAGACAAGGTTGCTTCTTCGTGGACCCTTCGTGGGTGGAGCCCTCCGTGGACTCGCGCAGCCGTTACCCTCCGTGGGTTGAAGTCTCCATCAACGTGGATGTACGATAGCACCACCTATCGGAACCACGACAAAAATCTCCGTGTCTCCAAATTGCGTTTGATCTTCTCCACCTCTCTTTACTACATGTGCAATTTACTTTCCGCTGCTTACACTCTAGAATTGCATGTGTAGGGTGATACTTGAATTGATCATAATTGTGAAACTGCCAAAAACTGTTCATGATCTAAAGGCAGAATTTTTATATTGTCAAGTAGTCTAATCACTACTAGGAAAAGGCCTATTAATGGCGCACCTAGTTTGGCCATTAATGGCGCATTGGTGGTGCGCCATTACTAGCACGCCATTAGTATACTTTACTAATGGCGCACCTCTGGTGCGCCATTAGTATCTGGTATACTAATGGCGCACCACTGATGCGCCATCAGTATGCACAGTGGTGCGCCATTAGTATGCCTCCCAGGGGCCAGGTGCTTTGGCATACTAATGGCGCACTCTGCAGTGATGCGCCATTAGTATGAATATTTTTTTTTTGTTTTTTGCACAGGTTATGCATATATATAAATATAATTTCTCGTGGAGCCAACATATATGGTACGCACATCGAAACTATTAGAATCTACTCCCTCCGTTCCGATTTACTCGTCGTGGTTTTAGTTCAAATTTGAACTAAAACCACGACGAGTAAATCGGAACGGAGGGAGTATATAATAGCTCATAGAACAACTTAGCATCATGCATCATCGATCATAATAATAATAAAAACTCAACATAGGTATTAAATAATAAGTCTTACACATCATTATCGACCATACAACTTCTACTACGTAGCAATTTTCTAAGATAAAATGGCATAAAACAAGATGGCGTTTGTCTCTAAATCAATTAGATTTAAAGGGCCATTATGAAGAACGCAGATTATCTTGTCTCCATTTCTTGCCCTTCTCACTCTATTGCTTCCAAGTACCTCCTTACGAGTTTTCATTATTTTTCGCCATTCTTTGATTCTCATTCCTTCATTTTCAGAAGAAATCCGATATGGACACATGTGATTTGTAGGTTCACCTGGTAGAATGTTTAAAACTTGTAGTTGACCAGATTGAAACATGACAGGAGGCACACAGTCACTAGGGAGAATCTGTTGCAAAACATATAGTAAGACTTCGTAGTTAGCATTGTAGTTCAGTTCGAGAAGAACTAATGCAAAACATGCACGAATGTCGTAATAGTACAAAAATCTTACCATGGTATCTCCATTGATATTAACGTAGTTCAATACGTGCACTAGTGGGACGTATTGACTATATTGTGGATCAATATTGCGATGTTGAATGTATTCCAGAAGAAAGGAATAAAAGAAGATGATCTGCTCTTTGTCCTTATAAGTACATTCTGAGCCAGGGGTGTAGTAGGTTCTGTCTAGCATCATCCTCACATTATTTGAATAATCAAAATAACCTATCAATGGAAATAAGTTGTCAACTATTTTGAAATAAACAATATAAATTACTAAATAACTATGTTTGATAAACTCACTTCTCGGTAGAATTGGAATCATATCGTCAACAAGGACCCAAATGTCCAAATCATCTTCGGCGATGGAATCCGGATTACCAAGATCCATGGTGAGAAGCATACCCTCATAAAAACCATATATCATGCAAAATGATTCCCAATTCTTGCAACCAAAAGTGGTTACGTTATCTGAATTGTACAAATCCACTTCTAAATCAACATTATGCATGGTCCTTAGTTGAATTTGCTTTGTCTCCGAAGTTTCATGATCTTCAAATCTCATCCTCTCCAAGACATAGCGTCTTGCATGACACGGGATAAACTAGTTGCATGTAAAAGAAGAAAATTAATTACTTACACGTTGAAGTAGCTAGAAATCGTGCTTAATTAATTACGAAACAAGACTTGTCGTTGCGTACCGTTTCGACATCGAAGGTCTCGTCGAGCTTAATACTGAAGTAACGACCGTCTACCAGGTGAGGCCTGTCGCACAGACCCCGGTCGTCACCGCACCAGGAGCACTCCGGGATCCTATCGTCGTCGGAAGACGACATTTCCTATGTTTCAAAGAGATTAAACTTTATAAATTAAAAATATGTACCTAGACAAGCTAGCTGTGGCACCATCCTAGGCTCATTAGGCCATGGTCTAACCACAAGCCATTTTCTCTAGTTAGACTAGTTTAACTGAATTTTACTCTAGTTAGACTAGTTTAACTGAATTTTACACTGCATCAGTAGTTTTAACTGAATTTTACATCAGTAGTTTTACAACAGTGTTTTTTTAAATATAATATCACAACAGTGCTTTTTTATTAACAGCAAGTTCATCATGTCAATTACTCCAAGCAACAACAGTTTGCCTAGTAGAAAATTTTAAACTATGGCTTAGCAGAAAAATTAACAGCAACAAGTTTCAAGCCATTCATCAAAGTATGGCTTGCCTACAAAAATTTAAACTATTTTGATTTGATGCAATTGCTGTCATTTGCCTTCAAGTGTAACTAGTCTAACTAGTCTAGCTACTGAAACTACTCCAAGTCCAACCAGAACAAAACGATATCAATGTCAAATTGTTGCTATGCATAAGATTGCTTGCTTCTTACAACATTGGAAGAGCTATTGAAAGGAGGGGAATGGACTAATTAGTCAACTCAACAAGTAGGCTTGGAAGGCCCAATGAAATTGATTCAGGAATAGCAGGTGTTGGGTCAAATCATGTTCATAGTTTGTATCCTGCTGTATTTCATTTCTCTGCTGCTCAGTGCCGGACATGGATGCTGAGTGATAACCCAGTCTCCCTCCAGTGATAACAATATTTAGCTTTGATGCATAGCTGATCAACACCTTTCATATAAAACAGTAAACGCCAATGGATTTCTCTTTCAAGGAAAGGTGCAAAACAGAAGCACGCAATTGCAGCTAGGAATTTAGGGAATAGACATGGGGGTGTCAGGGCGGTGGAATCGCCAAATCTCACACACATAGCTAAACTGGACACGAGCTAACACAGCGATATCGATAACATCTGCCTAAAGAGACTACCTATGGGATTAATTGATCGTAAAATGTAAGATAATCTTGACTTTTGACAAGCCAAAAGACAAGCATACATACCACTGTTCAAAGCCACTTCGACACTAAACCTGAAAACACTAATCATGCCTCCTTCACAAACAGCATACAACTAACTGCGAAAACGATGTTAAAAGCTATAAGTTGACAATGAGCTTGCGATGTTCACTCCTAGGTGGGTAATTGTTGAATTATATACTACGCAGAAAATACGGAGCATCAACACGCGCGCCCCCACTTCAATTCACTGTCTGTCCACTAGGCCCTACTCGTGCGGCGTCAAGGAACACCACAAACAAATTTACAGAGCGAGTGATCCCCGACGAAAATGGAAGTAGCTAAACGAATGGCAGGAGGGGCCGGCGGATCGAGCGGGGAGGGGGGCGGTGGGTGTGGTAAGCGGCGCACCTGGACTGCGAAACCCTCGAGGAGGTCCTTCTCGACGATGCCGCGAGCAATCACGGCGAAGGTCGGCGGCGGCGCTCCCTTCACGTGCCCCGAGTGGCGCTCGTCGGCTCCGAACCAACCGCCGCCGTGCGCCGAGTCGTCGCCGAACTAGGGTTAGGAAGCTCTTGTGCGCGGCCTGGGTGATGCCCTGGCGTCGAGGCCGGGGCGTCGGCGGTGAGGGAGAGAGAGGCGCCGGGGAGAGGGGGGCGAGGGCGTCGGCGGTGAGGGAGAGAGAGGCGTCGGGGAGAGGAGGGCGAGGGCGTCGACGGTGAGGGAGAGAGAGGCGTCGGGGAGAGAGGGGGGAGAGATCTGGCGAGAGGGAGAGAGAGGAGGGTGCGGCCGGCCCCAAGTATGGGGGATTACTAATGGCGCACTTCTGCTATGTGCGCCATAAGTATGTGGACTCTAATGGCGCACCGCCCCGAGGTGCGCCATTAGTAGTTTTGTAAAAAAAAGAATAAAAAATATCATAAAAAAAAGAGCATTAATGGCGCACTTTACTGCTGGTGCGCCATTACTAGTTACAACTAGTAATGGCGCACTTTGTCTAGATGCGCCATTAGTATGTTTGGACAGGCGCGCTAGTTCAAAAAAAAAAACTTCTTGATACTAATGGCGCACTTTGGACCTCGTGCGCCATTAGTAGTTCGAACTCTAATGGCGTATCTGTTGCTGGTGCGCCATTACTATATACTAATGGCGCACTGCTTGTCCGGTGCGCCATTAGTATCAATTCCATCTATAGCCCTTTTCCTAGTAGTGGGGGATCTCTAGACATCTTGTGAAGGAAATCAATAACTTCGGTAAGAGTGCAATTATCAAAATCAAGGTCACTACTATCAAGTAAAGTGGTAGTGGTGTCCTTTAGGTTCACTTGTTTGGTAGTGTCTATAGTCATAGCATCACCATTAATAGGTCCAATGGGACCAGGAGTGCATTGGGTGCTAAGAGTTTGGATATCCTCAACAACTTGGATAGTAGCAACAGTGTGGTGGGTAGGAAGATTCTTAATTCTATCTTCTTCCTCCTCTAGGGGTGCAACCACTTCGGGTTTAGCTGCCATTTGGTTTATCAAAGTGGCTTGTGTGTGGGACATATTGGAAACTTGGGTCTCAGTGATAGTGAGCCTAGTCTGGAGGTTAGAAATCTCAACATTTAGGCTCTCTAGTTGTCTACCAAGGTCTCGTAAGATAGCAGTATGCTCATTTAATTGCCTCGAGAAGGTTTTGTTTTGTTCATATTGGGTGTGCATGTAGTTCTTAGTGGCCTTCTCTATTTCTAGAAGTTTCTCATAACCAGGCATGTCTCTATCTCCTTGGGTGGAGTTCTTGGTGCTAGGATAAGCATTGTTGTTCCCATAGGAATTAGAGGGGAACGGTCTAGGATTGCTACCAAAATTACTCCTATAAGCATTGTTATTAAAATTGTTTCTAGATATAAAGTTCACATCTACTTGTTCTTGAGCAATCAAAGAATTTAAAGGAACATCACGAGGATCAACAGAAGATTGCTTCAAAAGTAGAGACGTGATCAAGTCAACTTTTTCATTTAGGGAGGAAATCTCCTCGACAGAGTTTACCTTCCTACCTGTTGGAGCGTGTTCGGTGTGCCATTGGGAATAATTGATCATCATCTCATCGAGAAGCTTTGTGGCAGCACCAAGTGTAGTTGACATAAAGGTTCCTCCCGCGGCCGAATCTAACAAGTTCCGCGAGGTAAAGTTCAAGCCTGCATAAAAAGTTTGGATAACCATCCAAGTAGTCAAATCATGAGTAGGGCAGTTCTTGACAAGAGATTTCATACGTTCCCAAGCTTGGGCAATGTGTTCATTATCCAATTGTTTAAAATTCATTATGTTACTTCTTAGTTGGATAATTTTAGCAGGTGGATATTATTTTCCAATAAAAGCATCTTTGCACTTGTCCCATGAATCTATGCTATTTCTAGGCAAAGATTGAAACCAAATTTTAGCTCCTCCTCTCAAGGAGAAAGGAAAAAGCTTAAGCTTAACAATATTACCATCTATTTCTTGGTACTTTTGCATATCACAGAGTTCAACAAAATTGTTTAAGTGTAAAGCAGCATCATCTCCAGCATCGGAGAATTGATCTTTCATAACTAGGTTCAGTAAAGCAGGTTTAATTTCATACGAAGGTGCTGAAGTGGCAGGTGTAGTGATAGGTGTGCAGATAAAGTCATCGTTGTTGTGACTAGTGAAGTCACACAACTTGGTGTTCTCGGTGGAACCCATAGCAGCAAGCAAGCAAGATAACTATTTTTGTGATTTTCGATAAAAGATACTAAAGCAAAAACTGAAAGGTAAACTAACAAGACTAAAAAGCAAAGGTAAAAGATAGCGTGCAACTCCCCTATCTTGAAGAGTGTAGTCCCCGGCAACAGTGCCAGAAAACTTTGCTTGATGGCTTCTCGCCCCTCGTTGGTTACCCCAAGTGGAAGGTTTGAGATGCAGTGTAGCGGTAGTTTTCCCTTGGCAAAGATACCAAGGATCGATTTCCCCTGAGACTCATAGTTTCAACAAGAAGGTGTCAACTGCTAACGGCGCCAGATATTAGCAATCAACTTGGACCTACACACAGATACAAATAACTTTGCTCCCAACGAGTACAGAGAGGTTGTCAATCCCTCCGGCCTTATCGTTTACAAAGGATCAAACGCAAGAGATAATAGTGATAGGTAAAATTGCAACTAGTAGGTAAAAGCAGAAAGTAAATAGCGGATGTGATCAGTGATGGTAATATGGACCGGGGTCCCATGATGTTCACTAGTGATGTCTCTCTCCCAAAAGACGATAAAACAGCTATGTGAGGTAAACGAATTACAGCTGGGCAATTGACAGAATTATGTGCGCAAACCAATGCTAACTATGTTGCAAGAAAGGTAGAGGTTCAAAGCATGGGCGGTACGCCAAGGCAAGTAGACCGAAATCCATCTGCATCTACTACTAATCATCCACCTTGAGATATCTATCCAGAACATCTCGCTGGTATTAAGTTGCGAGTCCCACCCATAGTGTAAACTCAAAGCAACAGACAACTGCATTAAAAGAACTTTGCGTAAAGTAAACAATCCTTGCACCCGTGGGCACAAGCACCGTTGTTTTCCCCCTTGTGGCAACAACACATCCCCTAGACTCATGTTTCTGTCACTCAAGCTAGTCATCGAGGGGCATGAACCCACAATCGAGCATAACGTTCCCTCTTGGAGTCACTACCTACTACTTGGCCAAAGCAATAAATAGCAACGGAGAACATGCAAGAATTACTTACGAACATAAATATAAAAGAGGTAAATCAAATATATTACTCAAACACAATCTGAACATAATCTCACAATCCATCGGATCCCAGCAAACTCAACATAACAACAGCATAAGGATTACATATGTGCCTCGATCATGTAGGGCAGCTCACGAGGTCTAATTAGTGAAGCACAAGAAGGGGAGGAGAACATCACATAGCTACTGGTCATGGACCCATGGTCCAAGGGAGACTACTCACAACTCATCAGGGAGGCGTCCATGATGGTGGAGAGGCTCCCGGTGGTGATCCTCCCCTCCGGCAGGGTGCCGGGAAGAGTTCTCCTGGTGCTCCCGATCTTGGAAGCGCGGCGGCGGCGGAACAGAGATGAGATCACGAAAAAGGGTTCCGTCCTCGAGGGTTTCGGGACGCGTGTTAAATATATGCCAAAGGGGGGCATCAGCGGAGACCTGGGGGGCCCAGGCGCCCCCCCAGCGTGGCCAGGAGGGGGGCCGCGCCACCAGGGCGCCTGGAGCCCTGGTGGCCCCCCTCCGGCCCTACTTCGGCCGTGTGGAAGCTTCCGGAACGCTGATTTTTTATATAATTTTTCCGGAATTTTTCTGGCAGTTTACGTGATGGGAAAACCTGAAATACAAAAACAGCAGAAAACAGAAACTGGCACTGGGGTGCACTGAGTTAATAGGTTAGTCCAAATATGATCAAAAGTGTATGGAAGTGTATAAATAACATAGCAATATCACACAAAAGAGGCATGGAGCAAGCAGAAATTATAGATACGTTTTGGATGTATCAGCAAGAGAGATCAGGCAGGCACAAATCACCATGGACACTGAGGCCCTGGACACGATCAAATGGAAGCTTTGTAGCTCAGGAAACTACTCGGCAAGTTCGGCGTACAATGCCCAGTTTCACGGCAATCAGCCAAACAGCTTCAGAAGCATCATATGGAAGATTTGGGCACCAGGAAAAGTGAAGATGTTCCTCTGGCTATTACACCTCGACAGGCTCTGGTGCAACGACCGGCTTCAGAGGAGAGGATGGCAAAACGGTTATTTCTGCCCCATGTGTATGCGCAACCTGGAAACCTCGTTTCATTTGATCTGGGAATGCCCGGTGGCGATGCAAGTTTGGAACACCGTGGCCTCCTGGACTGGCTGCAACTCTCTGTGCCAGCAGGTGCGGAGCCGGGTTGAAACAACAACGGACATGGTTCACAATATGGTGGCTGCCGCGGCCCCAGAGCATAAGAAGGGCACGAAGTCTATCATTGCTCTCCTCTCCTGGCACATCTGGCTGGAAAGAAATGCTTGCGTCTTCAGGAGCAAGCAGGCCAATGCGAGGCACATCTTCAAGGCATGTCAGAGCGACATCGAGCAATGGCGACTCGCCGGCGCAAGATGCATCCAGCAGCCCTTCGGGGAAGTGACGTGAGATATCCCCCGGCGCGTAGCCTTAGTCTAGATGGCCTTGTGGCCCGAAAACGGATGATTTCCGTTTCACTATTCTTTTCTTTTGTCTTTAAACTTGATCTTTTATGATCACTTTTGTAACCTCTCTCCCTGCTAAATGAAATGAAAACCAGCTTTGCTGGCCACTTTCAAAAAAAAAAAAAAAACTGGCAACACCATTGGAAATTTGGAATTGCAGATAAAAAAACACCACTGGAATTGCAGCACCTAATTATTAGACTAAAAATGTTGTATTTATATTGCCAAGCGCATTTGTCATGCGCTCCATCTTGGTCTTGATGGCCGTGCTGCCGATGATCAGCCAGCTTGGATGTTGATTAACAATTTTTCGTTTGCTAAGTGCGCATACCGCGCACGTGGCCACCAGCACGAGAGTCTCGTCGACCTCGTGCTCGGGGTGTGCTTCCATTTGGCACGCCCTGCTTACTCACTGAGCATATTTAAGGAGGGGAGCCTGTGATCGGATTTCCGATACGGGACTAAATGAACCACGCATGGACGAATGACAGTCGCCCTCGCATCGCTCTGAATTTTCACACTGAAGTGTGTAGCTGGGCTCCGTTTCGGAAAAAAGTGTATACCTGGCTGGGCCGTGCCCCGTTCTGAATCTGTTTTCTTTGTGAGAGGGCCCAGTCCTGAACCTTGACTAAAGTACTGACACAACTACCCCCAAAAAAGTACTGACACAACTTCGAAACATCTCATTTCTTAACATAGTAGGACTGGGAAAAACATGACATTTTATTTTATATATCAAGGAAAAATATATATTGATTGGTCGGTTCCAGGAGGAATCTAGTTTTCCTTGCTCTTTTTTTTTGCCCAGTTGCTTTTGCTTGTCTCGCCTGGTTACTGTGCTATTTGTTAGAACTGTAGGTTTTGAGTTTGAAACATGCCTTGTGCATAATTTTTTGGATTTTATCAATAAAAGAAGGATTGAATGGGCTGGCCCGCTCGTGGCCGGTTAGGCGTACGTATTTCTACGTACATCGCTATAGGCGGGGGAAACTTGTTTGAAATAGGATCATCATGCCCTTTATTATGAAAGGGTATGAATTAATCTCAGCCCTTCATGTGTTTAGGCGGTTGTACCGAAGCGGAAGTGTTACTATACACATAAACTAATGCCACTGTTCTCGCAAAAAAAAAAAAACTGATGCAAGTACCAAAGCAGGTTACTCCGGCCATTCAATCTCCAAACCAATGAAGAGAAATGTCATAAGACTAGCCACAATGGGTAGTAACATAGAGTAGTAACATGCCCATGTTACTACTCTATGTTACTACCTCTATAATGAGAGTAACATATATGTGGTAACATGGAAGACTTTATTTATTAAGCTATAGACTCATATTACCTTGATATGTGTGATGTTACTCATACTAGTAGTAACTAGCTATGTTACCACATGCCTCTCTTTCTTCATTTATTGCTTGCCACATCATCTATTTTATCTAGATATGTGTGATGTTACTACCTATGTTACTCCCACTGTGGGTAGTCTAAGGGTCCTCTAGGGCAACGCTTGGATAAGGAACATAATCGCTAGGGGAATCACCATGATCCAGCTGCATCGGTTCTTTTCCTCTCTGATGATGCCTCAGATAGTGTAGTTCAATGATGCAATGGCCGGCGACACCACATGGAGCTCATTGCGTATGGCCACTACTGCTCGTCATGGTCCTCGACCTACCATGCCTAGCTTGAGGGGATCATCTACACGGTTATGAGGTTGGTGATTTGGAGCAATTGGGTGCATCCCAAGTGCAAATTTTTCGCATGACTCATATTTCAGAATAGAGTCTGGACTGCTGATAGGCTACAGAGAAGGGATGGCCTAATTGTGTCATTTGTTAGCTACGTAGGAAAGAGTCCGAAACGCCGCTTATATTATTTTCAAATGTCATCTCTGTTAATACCATATAAAGATTTAGAGGGGCTACTGGACTTGCTCACCCTTACCACCCCCACCCACCCCCAACCCTACATGTGTGGTACGGTCGACATCCATGTTGGTCCCTTCTGATGGTATCTATTCATAAGTTGTCTGTACAATTATTATTTTTATATTAAGCGTGCACGTGCAACGAACGTATTGCCTAATGTTACAATCATATATGAAAATTCACTTGTATATAAAAGAATAATCTGATAGTAGTAGTGAAAACTATTTAAAATGAATTGTTTTATAAAAAAAGTTCATTTCCCTCCCAAAAAGCTACTACATTCACATTTCAGACTAATAGTACCCTTATTCTATGAATCTTGAATAACATATTCAAGTAGTCGGTTAGAATCACTATTTTTTCTTTCTATCTACGACAGATCTACGGTAATATGATTACTTTCTTACATGTCCAACTTTCAATAGTCTTCTTTCTATTTTGACGGCATCGTCTCAACCAACGCCACTGAGTGCCACAACTCGATGAGGTAGGGGAATAGCCGCTGTAAGCAACATAGCAATGTACCCATTGAATTTAATAAATGACTTGGCAGTGTTCTAAATAAAATGACATGGTACTATTATTATAAGTGAAACAATACATTTTAGCACATCATCATGTATCAAAATGAGAAGTCGGAAATTCAATTCGGCTCCCGGGAGCACATGCGCCCAAAAATAATTTTTGAAATGTCAAAAAATCAAGAAAATAGTTTCATGTGTTGTTAGTCACATCCAAATGCTACCTGAATATTTTGAGGCAAAAAGGTTAAGCATTTTGGCATGTGCAAATAAAATAAATAAATAAATAAATGAACACAAACTGATGTAAAAAAATCAAGAAAATAGTTTCATGTGTTGTTAGTCACATCCAAATGCTACCTGAATATTTTGAGGCAAAAAGGTTAATCATTTTGGCCTGTGCAAATAAAATAAATAAATAAATGAACACGAACTGTTACCCCAAAATGCCATCCCAAATTTGTTATTTTCACCAATGAAACACTGATATTCCGTTTCACATGAAAATTGCCAAGCAGTCTTGCGACACTAACACTAGCATTCACAAAAAAGCTGAATTTTTTAAAACAGTTATTATATTTTTTTCGCATTACTGTTCAGCCGGGAGCATGTGCTCCCGGAAGCCAAAACGCCCCTCCCGATTAGAAGTGAACTATGATGAAAAAAATTAGTTTGTGCTTGATTAGCTTGGGAAAGTAGTTGCATATTCAATATCAGCATGATAGAACAACAATAGTTGGCCTTCAGCAACAACATTCTTCCGACACGAGCTCCATTCTTGTGTTCCGCCAAGAAGAAATTTTCAGCCAACACAAAACCATTTTGAGTAAAATTAAGTAGATGACTTCAAACGTATGAGTAATATTGAAGTTTTATAGACGAAAACGAACGGTGAATACATATCTACAAATAGGCATCAACATCAATGCAAGGCTTCGTGAGGAAAATTTTAGCAGAATAAAGTGAGCATCAACATATATCGACCAAAAGAAAAACGAACATTTCAATACCAATAGAAAAAAAAATAGTTGGCTGGCGTTATAGAATGAGATTTGTTTAACCAAAAGGGTAAAAAAAATAGTTGGTTGGTATTGTATTTCAATTCTCAAGGGCTGTTGGGTAACAGCTCGACATATCTGCTAACCTATATCCAAGAAGTTTACTGCCACATCAAACTATTAATAAAGAAATAATGTTGAGAGATATACGACCAGTTAGACACCCAACACTAACATGCACCAGCGAATCAGTCCCGGATCTAACACAAGATCGAACATTGACCTGATCATAGCGTCGTTTCAGCTTGCTCTTCATCTTCAGATGTAGCTTCCAGTGGAGCCGGGAGAACTTGCTTATTGACTGGACATTCACTGGATTCACCAGGGGAGCTACAACAGGCTACAGAAGTTGAGATTCCAACACTGTTTGGTCAGTACCTATGCACTTGAATTTGGTCACACAATGCTAAAGTTCAAACCCAGGATTGTATGGTCGAGACAAGGGGAGTACCTACATAAGAGATCAACCAATATTTCCTCAACTTGAACCTAAAATAAAGAGGCAACATGTTGCTATCATTAATGAAACATGTACTTACATCAAACCTCAGTACTCCCTCTGTAAACTAATATAAGAGCTTTTAGATCACTATTTTAGTATTCTAAACACTCTTATAATAGTTTACGGAGGGAGTATTATTGAAATTTGTCACATGCATAGAATAGTGGACCTTGACGCAGTGCTAAATGACAACCTTTTTATTTGAGAAATGAACTCATTTTCTCCATTCACTTAGTTTGACAGTTCAATCAATCTACAAAAATTGCATGTGTGAATTTATTAAAGGCAGAAACACATCATCAAGCACGAGCTTTCACGGATCTAGATACCCTTGTATGTTTGTATTACCAAATCACAGATATTTAAAGAGAAATACTTTGCTGGAAACCAAATTGGTCGTTCCCGATCTGATACACGAGTACACGACCAAGTTTAGATCAGAGAACGTGTATACCTTTACATGGAGGATGCAGATGAAGGAAATCCTGAAGTGGCTCGAGCCACCTCGGCATCCTCTTCAACGCCCTCCTCGTGTACGCATGGCGCCCGGGTCTGGATGTTGAGGGAGCACGGCAGGGAGAGGAGGGTGCGGCGCCGAAGGGCCGGGAAGCATGACAGGACGGGAGGGGCCATCTTCTCCTACCCCGTGTCGCCTGGGTCATCTGAGGCAAGACCTTGCGGTTGTGGCACCTCGCACGTCGGTGAATACCGGCGACGGCGGCGGCCCGCGCTCGCATCCAGCAGAGGAGGAGCGGTGGGGGCGACGGCCGACTGGAGCGGTGGGGGCGGCGGACTGCTCTCGCAAGCGTATGAGGAAGATTGGTGACAGCTCATCCATCCGGTGGTTGCGGCGTCCGCTCGGGTCTATCAACAAGGCAGCCTGACGCGTTTTGTGCACAACGAACAATTCCTTTTTTCCTCGCGTGATTGTAGGGGTTGCGGGCCGCGGCGTTCCGTATTTTCCTCATCCGGTGAAGCATGGCCAAGTCATTGGTAATTGCTAAGTGCACGCCAAAAAGGTATTAGATCGATGATGACTGTTAGATTGAGAATTATGGCCCTAATGTGTGGCCTGATAGATTCGTGTGGGGTTGTGGGATTAATTACGGGGTGCACATAAGAAAATTCTTGTTGGATTATTTAATAGTAGTGTAGATGTAGATGATTGTAGGGGCTGCGGGCCGCGGCGTTCCGTATTTTCCTCATCCGGTGAAGCACGGTCAGTCATTGGTAATTGCTAAGTGCACGCCAAAAAGGTATTAGATGGATGGTGACTGTTAGATTGAGAATTATGGCCCTAATGTGTGGTCCTGATTGATTCATGTGGGGTTGTGAGACTAATTGCAGGATGCACATAAGAAAGTTCTTGTTGGATTGTTTAATAGCAGTGTAGATGTAGATGATTGTAGAGGCTGCGGGCCGCGGCGTTCCGTATTTTCCTCATCCGGTGAAGCACGATCAGTCATTGGTAATTGCTAAGTGCACGCCAATTGAATCCTCTCTAGGAAAATCCTTATACACAAAGGATTAGCAGTAGTGTGGGTTAGAATCAGGTGCTACTGATACTTAACAACAAAGCTTTGTTACCAACCGTGCTAATGTTACAAATATAACAGTACCGCGGCTACAAGAAAACACGCTACTACTATTTTGGCCATCACCGTTGCCGTCAAGCTAGGCATAGTAGCAGCGCTGCCTGGAAAACGCGATGCTGCTATGGGAGTATCCGTAGCGCGTTTACCTTTAGCGTGCTGCCTGGAAAACTCACCTGTCGTTGCCGCTGCTGGCCCGTCATCGGCGCCGCATTGCTGCCCACTGCTATCCCCCCCGGTATGTCTGCCTCCCTTCCTCCGACCGTCCTCCGCCCTCCCTAGTTCCCTCCTTCCTCCCTCCTTTCCTCCTTCCTCCGTTGACCCCCCCTCCTCCATCCCTCCTCCATCCC
>LR738713.1:34319673-34357461 GCA_902687465.1 Secale cereale | reverse complement strand
CCCTCCCTTCCTTCTCTCTCTGTTCTTGTAGAATGTACTCCCTCCGTTCGGAATTACTTGTCTCGGAAATGGATGTATCTAGAACTAAAATACGTCTAGATACATCCATTTCTACGACAAGTAATTCCGAACGGAGGGAGTAGGTAATTGAAATGTAGGTTTTAGAATGTAGACATAGTAGAATGTAGGTTTTTTAATAGAATATATTTTTAGGTCATTTGAGTAAATGCAGTTTTTTTTTACTATTTTACGTGTTTTGAATAGAATAGGAAGTTTTAGGTCTTTTGATTAGAAATTTTAGTAATAGAAATTTTTAGTTGGTAGAAAATTTTAGTAATAAAAATGTCATGTGTATAAGGTTAACTAGTTTAATTAGGTTAATTATCTAGGTTCACTAGTAGAAAATGGCCCATTTGTCCCGGTTCCAGAGGGCCTTTAGTCCCGGTTCTGGAATCGGGACAAAAGGGTCGGGACTAAAGCCCAAACCCTTTAGTCCCGATTCGCTTACGAACCGGGACAGAAGGGGATCCACGTGGCTGCTGCGGGACGCCCAGGCAGGAGCACCTTTAGTCCCCATTGGTAACACCAACCGGGACCAAAAGGCATCCACGCGTCAGCAGCTGGCAGGAGCTGAGGTTTTTGTTTTTTTGAAAGGGGGTGGGTTTTGGGGGGTTAATTTAGGGTGTTGGCTAGCTAATAGAGAGAAATGTCCTCTCTTATCTCCGTGCTTGGTCGACGCTACCTACTATACGTATAGAGAGAACTCGTCACGCTAGCTAGTAAGCAAATGAAGGAACCATTAATTACAAGATCGTCATGAACATATACAGAGAGGAGTGACATCTCTTTCTCCGAGAGATTGGTCGAACAACAAGTTTTTGTATATCTATCTGATGCTACTAGGTACATATATATAATATAAGATCTCTTACAATCCCTAACTTCTCATGTCTATCTCAATTTCCACATGGTATTCTCCGGCTTTATTGATGATGTGGTCCAGAGAATCCTGCTAATTTCTCTTGAATTGCGTTTATGCGATCATGTGGTAGGAGTTCATCCTGCAGCTGCCAGACCTAATTTGAAGAAGGGGGTCAATACATGTATATGAATGAAACTCAACACAAATGATGGTAATAAAATAAAATTGTGAATATTTTTGCGTACACACATCATATTGTTTTTCAGAGTAGCCCCGCTTATTAGAGATCGTCGCGTTGTAGATGTACTCGCAAACGTAGTATCCACAAAAATCATTCATGGCTTCCTGCCACAATCAGTTTACAAGAAATAGAGTTCAATCAAACTGATAATCAAGCATTATAAATGGTATTGATGAAACTAGCTATAATCAATAGGAGATGCACGGAACTAGGTAGTAGTACTTACTTTCGGGTGTGTAAATCGCAGCTCCCCGGGAAGTCCCGGAGCAAGTACAGGGAACTCTTTCCAAACCATGCGAGACGAAGAAACTAATTACTTGATATCAGGAAATGAACAAAAATTACCAATATGGTGCGATAATGATCGATTGAACTTACTTCTGGAGCATTGCAGTCATGTCCGCATAGTCCTCGTGATCTTTTCGTCTCGAGTCTATGACGGTTACTACTCCCCGCTCAAGCTGGATCTCTAGCAGAATAAAGTGGAACCTGCGCACGCAGGCATAACTCATCAATTACATTACTATAACCTCTAGTAATAGTAAGGGAAACCGAATATGCATAGGACATTAACACTCACTTGAAGTTGTAAGGAAAGAGTATTTTATCTTTGTTTTGATTTTTATGCAACAATTGTAGTAAGTTGTCCTCGGTATCTGTGACTCTATTTTTAACCGTCCATTCATGTATGATATCTGGGTTAATGAACCCAATGTCCCAGATTTGTGCTTTCCTGCATTCGACGATCTTCAATCTGCATAATAGTGAGGATAATTATATATACATGCAATGAAAGAGTTGAGCTATATAAAGAGAGAGACTTAATTACAGAAGTAGTACTTACAGACAGTAGCAAGTCACGACTGTTTTGTCGAGGGCCTTTTTATTGTATAACTGGAATATTTCCTCAAATGTAACAGAAAATATACTAGTTCCAATGAGGTCGTGGTCCTCTTTAATTCTCATCGTCAAAACATCCTTCCCAAACTCCCTGCAGGTTTTCATGTACCATTCATGGAATCTTCGCATCATCGTTGTTAGAGAAGGATGATCAGGTTTGACGAGAGGCTGCCCGTACTGGTATCTGAATTCATCCACCTCCTTTGTATCAAAGTGTACATCATTGCTCATGTAATCAGCATGATTGGCACCGGGCACCATCCCCGGCAGATTAGCGACGATACGGATAGACACCTGGAGCCTGGAGCACGATTGGTTCTCCTGTTCTCCGAGCTGGGGATTTTTTTCCCACTTCTTCATTCTGCTAACCTTTTGTCACTTGCAGTTGTTCCCGACCGGCGCGCTTCTTGCAATGTCTTTTTAAGAAAGCAGAGATGGTTGTTATCCGGCGGAGGCGGTGGTGGTTGCTTTAGGGCATTGATAGTGCGCTGAACTTTCACGGAATCTATCTTCTCCTCCGGAGGTGGATGTTTCATAGCTCTTCGCATTACAAAGAAGTCCTTCACTTGGACTTCACAGATCTTCGCTTTTTCCTCCACGGTCATCTCGTATGGTAATTTCTCTAAAGGCTTGAGAGATGGACCGAATCTATATTGCCTCCCGCCTCTGGCTGTACTGCTAGACGCCGGAGCAGCCGGAGCGGTGGCGGCTGTCTTCCTTCGTTGCTTACAAGGCGGAGAAGGAGGCGGAGTGCTCTGACGCGCCGGAGCAGCCGGAGCGGCGGCGGCTGTCTTCGGCCATTGCTGACGAGGCGGAGGAGGAGGCGGGCTGCTCGGACGCTGATGTCTACTACACAACCTTCTTCTTGCAGACATTGTTGGGCCTCCAAGTGCAGTGGTTTGTAGGATAGTAGCAAATTTCCCTCAAGTGGTTGAACTAAGGTTTATCAATCCGTGGGAGGCGTAGGATGAAGATGGTCTCTCTCAAACAACCCTGCAACGAAATAACAAAGAGTCTCTTGTGTACCCAACACACCCAACACAATGGTAAATTGTATAGGTGCACTAGTTCGGTGAAGAGATGGTGATACAAGTGCAATATGGATGGTAGATATAGGTTTTTGTAATATGAAAATATAAAAACAGCAAGTTAACTAAAGATAAAAGTGAGCATAAACGGTGTTGCAATGATAGGAAACAAGGCCTAGGGTTCATACTTTCACTAGTGCAAGTTCTCTCAACAATGATAACATAATTGGATCATATTACTAGCCCTCAACATGCAACAAAGAGTCACTCCAAAGTAACTAATAGCGGAGCACAAACGAAGAGATTATGGTAGGGTACGAAACCACCTCAAAGTTATTCTTTCTGATTGATCTATTCAAGAGTCCGTAGTAACATTCAATCTATCATAGAGTTCGTACTAGAATAACACCTTAAGACACAAATCAATCAAAACCGTAATGTCACCTAGATACTCCATTGTCACCTCAAGTATCCGTGGGTATGATTATACGATATGCATCACACAATCTCATATTCATCTATTCAACCAACACAAAGTACTTCAAAGAGTGCCCCAAAGTTTCTACCGGAGAGTCAAGACGAAAACGTGTGCCAACCCCTATGCATAGATTCCCAAGGTCACGGAACTCGCAAGTTGATCACCAAAACATACATCAAGTAGATCACATGATATCCCATTGTCACCACAGATAAGCACATGCAAGACATACATCAAGTGTTCTCAAATCCTTAAAGACTCAATCTGATAAGATAACTTCAAAGGGAAAACTCAATCCATTACAAGAGAGTAGAGGGGCAGAAGCATCATAAGATCCAACTATAATAGCAAAGCTCGCGATACATCAAGATCGTGCCGTCTCAAGAACACGAGAGAGAGAGAGAGAGAGAGAGAGAGAGAGAGAGAGAGAGAGAGAGAGAGAGAGAGAGATCAAACACATAGCTACTGGTACATACCCTCAGCCCCGAGGGTGGACTACTCCCTCCTCGTCATGGAGAACGCCGATATGATGAAGATGGCCACCGGTGAGGGTTCCCCCCTCTGACAGGGTGCCGGAACAGGGTCTAGATTGGTTTTCGGTGGCTACAGACGCTTTCGGCGGCGGAACTCCCGATCTAGGTTATTTACCGGAGGTTTCAGTATTTATAGGATTTTTTGGCGTAGGGCATAAGTCAGTGGGGCCTCCCGGCTGTCCACGAGACAGAGGCACACACCCACCTAGAGTGGGCGCCCCCCCCCCCCATCCTCGTGGGCAGCCCGTGGCTCTCCTGGCCCAACCCTTTTACTTCGGGGGCTTCTTTTGGTCCAGAAAAAATCACCAAAAATTGGCACGTCAATTGGACTCTGTTTGATATTCCTTTTCTGTAAAACTCAAAAACAAGGAAAAAACAGAAACTGGCACTGGGCTCTAGGTTAATAGGTTAGTCCCAAAAATAATATAAAAGTGTATGACAAAGCCCATTAAACATCCAAAACATCATAAATAATAGCATGGAACCATAAAAAATTATAGATACGTTGGAGACGTATCAAGCATCCCCAAGCTTAATTCATGCTCGTCCTCGAGTAGGTAAATGATAAAAACAGAATTTTTGATGTGGAATGCTAACCAACATAATTTTCAATGTAATTCTCTTAATTGTGGCATGAATGTTCAGATCTGAAAGATTCAAGAGAAAAGTCTATATTGACATAAGAAATAATAATACTTCAAGCATACTAACAAAGCAATCATGTCTTCTCAAAATACTATGGCTAAAGAAAGTTATCCCTACAAAATCATATAGTCTCGCTATGCTCCCTCTTCATCACACAAAATATTCATATCATGCACAACCCCGATTTCAGCCAAACACTTGTTTTCATACTCTATTCTTTCAAACCTTTCAACTTTCACGCAATACATGAGCGTGAGCCATGGATATAGCACTATGGGTGGAATAGAGAGGTCGTTGTGGAGAAGACAAAAAGGAGGGAGATAGTCTCACATCGACTAGGCGTATCAACGGGCTATGGATATGCCCATCAATAGATATCAATGTGAGTGAGTAGGGATTGCCATGCAACGGATGCACTAGAGCTAAATAGGTATGAAAGCTCAACAAAAGAAACTAAGTGGGTGTGCATCCAACTTGCTTGCTCATGAAGACCTAGGGCATTTGAGGAAGCCCATCGTTGGAATATACAAGCCAAGTTCAATAATGAAAATTCCCACTAGTATATGAAAGTGACTAAACATGAGACTCTCTATCATGAAGAACATGGTGCTACTTTGAAGCACAAGTGTGGAAAAAGATAGTAGCAATTGTCCTTTTTTTTCTTTGGTCTTTATCTTTTTTTTGGAGGGGCTTTCTTTATTTAGCCTTTCCTCACATGGGACAATGCTCTGATAATGATGATCATCACACTTTCATTGAATTACAACTCGATACTAAAACAAAGTATGACCTATATGAATGCCTCCGGCAGTGTACCGGGATGTGCAATGAATCAAGAGTGACATGTATGAAAACTTATGCATGGTGGCTTTGCCACAAATACGATGTCAACTACATGATCATGCATGGCAATATGACAATGTGGAGCGTGTCATATGAACGGAACGGTGGAAAGTTGCATGGCAATATATCTCGGAATGGCTATGGAAATGCCATGATAGGTAGGTATGGTGGCTGTTTTGAGGAAGATATATGGTGGCTGTTTTGAGGAAGGATATATAGTGGGTGTATGGTACCGGCGAAAGTTGTGCGGTACAAGAGAGGCTAGCAATGGTGGAAGGGTGAGAGTGCGTATAATCCATGGACTCAACATTAGTCATAAGAACTCATATACTTATTGCAAAAATCTACGAGTCATCAAAACAAAGCAATCAACGCATGCTCCTAGGGGGGAGGTTGGTAGGAGTTAACCATCGCGGGCCCCCGACCTCCACAAAAAGGTTGACACTTTAGAAATACCTCATGCTCTAACTTCATCACATAGCGGTTCACCATACGTGCATGCTACGGGAATCACTAACCTTAACACAAGCATTTCTCGATTTCATAATAACTCCACTAGAATGACTCTAATATCACTATCCTCATATCTCAAAACAATTATCAAGCATCCAACTTCTCATCATATTCAATGTACTTAGTGTGCAAGTTTTTACTACATTGATCTTGGATGTCTATCATGTGAAGGCTAGTTTTATAGCCAACGCCCATTACCATGCTGTTTTAATAGACTCTCAAATGGATATAAGTGAAGCATGAGAGATCAACAATTTCTACAAAATATAATCACCACCGTGCTCTAAAAGATATAAGTGAAGCACTAGAGCAAAAACTATTCAACTCAAAAGATATAAGTGAAGCACATAGAGTGTTCTATCAATTCCTAGGCCATATTTAACTCTCTCAAATAGGTGCGTCCAGCAAGGATGATTGTGGCAAACTAACAAGCAAAGAATCAAATTATACAAGACGCTCCAAGTAAAACATATATCATGTGGTGAATAAAAATATAGCTTCGAGTATAGTTGCCGATGGATGAAGACGAAAGAGGGGATGCCTTCTCGGGGCATCCCCAAGCTTAGGCTTTTGGTTGTCCTTGAATTTTACCTTGGGGTGCCTTGGGCATCCCCAAGCTTAGGCTCTTGCCACTCTTTGTTCCATAGTCCATCAAAGCAATACTCAAAACTTGAAAACTTCACAACACAAAACTTAGACAACAAATCTCGTGAGCTCCGTTAGTATAAGAAAACAAACCACTACTCAAAATTACTGCAATGAATTCATTCTTTGTTTATATTGTCGTTAAACCTACTGTATTCCAACTTCTCTATGATTCATACTTCCCAATACTACTCATAGATGCATTGAAATAAGTAAACAACACACGAAAAATAGAATCTGTCAAAAACAGAACAGTCTGTAGTAATCTACAGTTTTTGCATACTTCTGTAACTCCAAAAACATTGAAATAAATTGGTAAACGTGAGGAATTTGTCTATTAATCATTTGGAAAAAGAATCAACTAAATAGAACGCTCCAGTAAAATCTGGTGACCATTCTAGCGAGCGCTAACGATTCTGTTTTTCACAGCACAATCATATAAACTTCACACAAGTCTTCCCAAAGGTTTAATTGGCACAAACACTAATTAAAACACAAAACCACATATAAACAGAAGTTAGATGCAAATATATTCCTAAATAGAAGCAAAAACAAAAAAATATATAAAATTGGGTTGCCTCCCAACAAGCGCTATCGTTTTACTCCCCTAGCTAGGCACGATACATGGATAGTTCTAGGTATTGCCATCTTTGGAAGACAATCCATAAGTGGCTCTCATAATAGATTCATATGGTAATTTGATTTTCTTTCTAGGAAAGTGTTCCATGCCTTTCCTTAACGGAAATTGGAATCTAATATTTCCTTCCTTCATATCAATAATTGCACCAATCGTTCTAAGGAAAGGTCTACCAAGAATAATAGGACATGAAGGATTGCAATCTATATCAAGAACAATGAAATCTACGGGCACATAATTCCTATTGGCAACAATAAGAACATCATTAATCCTTCCCATAGGTTTCTTAATAGTGGAATCCGCAAGATGCAAATTTAAAGAACAATCATCAAGCTCATGGAACCCTAGCAAATCACACAAAGTTTTTGGGATAGTGGAGACACTTGCACCCAAATCACACAAAGCAAAGCATTCAATCATCTTTAATTTTTATTTTAATAGTAGGTTCCCACTCATCAGAAAGCTTTCTAGGGATAGAAACTTCTAACTCAAGTTTTTCTTCATAAGATTGCATCAAAACATCAACTATGTGTTTGGTAAAAGCTTTATTTTGACTATAAGTATGCAGAGAGTTTAGTACGGATTGCAACAAGGAAATACAATCAATCAAAGAGAAATTATCATTATTGAATCCCTTCAAATCAAAAGTAGTGGGTTCATCACTATGCAAAGTTTTAATCTCTTCACTCCCACCTTTAAAATGTTTAGCATCAAGATCTAGAAACTCCGAATCATTGGGACACCTTCAAGTAGAATCATCTCCAATCCTATATTCATCAAGATTTATACTAGAAAACAAGGATCTAATAGGAGACACATCAATAACTTTCAGATCTTCATCTTTATTTTCATGATAACTAGAAGAACACGCTTTTATATAATTCTCTCTTTTAGCACGCATCCTAGAGGTTCTTTCTTTGAATTCATCAATGGAAATTCTCATGGCTTTGAGAGACTCATTGATATCATGCTTAGGTGGGATAGATCTAAGTTTCAAAGAATCAACATCAAGAGTAATTCTATCCACACTTCTAGCCAAATCATCAATCTTAAGCAATTTTTATTCAAGCATAGCATTGAAATTCTTTTGCGAAATCATAAACTCCTTAACACTAGTTTCAAATTCAGAAGGCATCTTTCCATAAGAGTTGTTGCAGGAATTACCATAATTATTAGAGGAATTACTAGGAAAAAGCCTAGGATTAAAGTTCCCTCTATAAGCATTGTTACCAAAATTATTCCTACCAACAAAATTCACATCCAAAGATTCATTATTATTTTCAATCAAAGTGGACAAAGGCATATCAATAGGATCAGAAGAAGCACTCTTAGCAGCAAACAGTTTCATAAGTTCATCCATCTTTGTACTCAAAACACTAATCTCTTCAATAGTCTGCACTTTTTTACTAGTAGATCTTTCGGTGTGCCATTGAGAATAATTAACCATAATATTATCTAGGAGTTTGGTAGCTTCTCCTAAGGTAGTTTCCATGAAAGTGCCTCCTGCGGCCGAATCTAAAAGATTTCTAGAAGAAAAATTCAAGCCAGCATAAAAGTTTTGGATAATCATCCATAAGTTCAAACCATGTGTAGGACAATTACGTATCATTAATTTCATTCTCTCCCAAGCTTGTGCAACATGCTCATGATCTAGTTGCTTAAAATTCATAATATCGTTTCTAAGAGAGATGATCTTAGCAGGAGGGAAATACTTAGAGATAAAAGCATCTTTGCACTTATTCCACGAATCAATACTATTTCTAGGCAAAGAGGAAAACCAAGTTTTAGCACGATCTCTAAGTGAAAACGGAAATAACTTCAATTTAACAATATCGTTATCCGTATCCCTGTTCTTTTGCATATCACACAAATCAACAAAGTTGTTTAGATGGGTAGCGGTATCTTCACTAGGAAGGCCGGAAAATTGAACTTTCATAACAAGATTCAACAGAGTAGCATTGATCTCACAAGATTCAGCATCGGTAATAGGAGCAATCGGAGTGCTAATAAAATCATTATTGTTGGTATTAGAGAAGGCACACAATTTAGTATTGTTTTGAGCCATAGTGACAAGCAAGCAATCCAACACACAAGCAAACAAGAAGCAAGCGAACAATAAACACACGGCAGAAGAAGGGCAAATAAAACGGCAAGGGTGAAGTGGGGGAGAGGAAAACGAGAGGCAAAAAATGTAATGCGAAGGATAAGGGTTTGTGATAGGTACTTGGTATATGACTTTTGCGTAAGCCTCCCCGGCAACGGTGCCAGAAAAGAGCTTGATGTCTAGTTGTCTACTACACAACCTTCTTCTTGTAGACGTTGTTGGGCCTCCAAGTGCAGAGGTTTGTAGGACAGTAGCAAATTTCCCTCAAGTGGATGACCTAAGGTTTATTAATCCGTGGGAGGTGTAGGATGAAGATGGTCTCTCTCAAACAACCCTGCAACCAAATAACAAAGAGTCTCTTGTGTCCCCAACACACCCAATACAATGGTAAATTGTATAGGTGCACTAGTTCGGTGAAGAGATGGTGATACAAGTGCAATATGGATGGTAGATATAGGTTTTTGTAATATGAAAATATAAAAACAGCAAGGTAACTAAAGATAAAAGTTAGCATAAATGGTATTGCAATTATAGGAAACAAGGCCTAGGGTTCATACTTTCACTAGTGCAAGTTCTCTCAACAATGATAACATAATTGGATCATATTACTAGCCCTCAACATGCAACAAAGAGTCACTCCAAAGTAACTAATAGCGGAGAACAAACGAAGAGATTATGGTAGGGTACGAAACCACCTCAAAGTTATTCTTTCTGATCGATCTATTCAAGAGTCCGTATTAACGTTCAATCTACCATAGAGTTCGTACTAGAATAACACCTTAAGACACAAATCAATCAAAACCCTAATTGTTGGGGAACGTAGTATTTTTAAAATTTTCCTACGATCACGCAAGATCTATCTACTAGATGCATAGCAACGAGAGGGGAGAGTGTGTCTACGTACCCTCGTAGACCGGAAGCGGAAGCGTCAAGTGACGCGGTTGATGTTGTCGAACTTCTTCGCGATCTAACCGATCAAGCACCGAACGTACGGCACCTCCGCGTTCAGCACACGTTCAGCTTGATGATGTCCCACGAGCTCTTGATCTAGTTGAGCTTCACGGGAGAGTTTCGTCAGCACGACGGCGTGGTGACGGATATGATGTATTCATCGGCGCAGGGCTTCGCCTAAGCTCCGCGACGGTATGACCGAGGTGTGTTTCTGTGGAGGGGGGCACCGCACACGGCTAAAACAATTCAACTTGTGTGTCTTTGGGTGCCCCCCTGCCCCCGTATATAAAGGAGCAAGGGGGGAGGCCGGCCGGCCCTTGTTTGGTGCGGCTAAGGTTGCAATCCTACTAGGAATAGGATTGCAATCCTATTCCTAGTAGGAATCACCAAAAGAAGGAAGAGAGGGAAAAGAAAAAGGAGAGGTGGCGCCCCCCCCCCAATCCTAGTCCAACTAGGAACCCTAGGTGGGGCGCCGGCCAGCCCTATGGGCTGCCTCTCTCTTTCCCTTAAGGCCCACTATGGACCATCCCCCCTCGTAGGGGGTTCCGGTAACCCCCTCCGGCAATCCCGTTAAATCCGAAACTTTTCCGGAACACTTCCGATGTCCGAATATAGTCGTCCAATATATCAATCTTTATGTCTCGGACATTCCGAGACTCCTCGTCATGTCCGTGATCTCATCCGGGACTCCGAACTACCTTCGGTACATCAAAACTCATAAACTCATAATACCGATCGTCATCAAACGTTAAGCGTGCGGACCCTACGGGTTCGAGAACTATGTAGACATGACCGAGACTCATCTCCGGTCAATAACCAATAGCGGAACCTGGATGTTCATATTGGCTCCTACATATTCTACGAAGATCTTTTATCGGTCAAAACCGCATAACAACATACGTTGTTCCTTTTGTCATCGGTATGTTACTTGCCCGAGATTCGATCGTCGGTATCTCTATACCTAGTTCAATCTCGTTACCGGCAAGTCTGTTTACTCGTTCTGTAACACATCATCTTGTGACTAACTCATTAGTCTTTTGCTTGCAAGGCTTATTGTGATGTGTGTTACCGAGAGGGCCCAGAGATACCTCTCCGACACTCGGAGTGACAAATCCTAATCTTGATCTATGCCAACACCACGAATACTTTCGGAGACATCTGTAGAGCATCTTTATGATCACCCAGTTACGTTGTGACGTTTGATAGCACACAAGGTGTTCCTACGGTATTCGGGAGTTGCATAATCTCATAGTCATAGGAACATGTATAAGTCATGAAGAAAGCAATAGCAGTAAAACTAAACGATCATAGTGCTATGCTAACGGATGGGTCTTGTCCATCACATCATTCTCCTAATGATGTGATCCCGTTGATCAAATGACAACTCATGTCTATGGCTAGGAAACATAACCATCTTTGATCAATGAGCTAGTCTAGTAGAGGCATACTAGGGACATACTGTTTTGTCTATGTATCCACACATGTACTAAGTTTCCGGTTAATACAATTCTAGCATGAATAAAAGACATTTATCATGATATAAGGAAATACAAATAATCATCTTTATTATTGCCTCTAGGGCATATTTCCTTCACTAATGTCACCTATATACTCCATTGTCACCTCAAGTATCCGTGGGCATGATTATACGATATGCATCACACAATCTCAGATTCATCTATTCAACCAACACAAAGTACTTCAAAGAGTGCCCCAAAGTTTCTACCGGAGAGTCAAGACGAAAACGTGTGCCAACCCCTATGCATAGATTCCCAAGGTCACGGAACCCGCAAGTTGATCACCAAAACATACATCAAGTAGATCACATGATATCCCATTGTCACCACAGATAAGCACATGCAAGACATACATCAAGTGTTCTCAAATCCTTAAAGACTCAATCCGATAAGATAACTTCAAAGGGAAAACTCAATCCATTACAAGAGAGTAGAGGGGGAGAAGCATCATAAGATCCAACTATAATAGCAAAGCTCACGATACATCAAGATCGTGCCATCTCAAGAACACGAGAGAGAGAGATTAAACACATAGCTACTGGAACATACCCTCAGCCCCGAGGGTGGGCTACTCCCTCCTCGTCATGGAGAGCGCCGGGATGATGAAGATGGCCACCGGTGAGGGTTCCCCCCTCCGGCAGGGTGCCGGAACAGGGTCTAGATTGGTTTTCTATGGCTACAGAGGCTTTCAGCGGCGGAACTCCCGATCTAGGTTATTTTCCGGAGGTTTCAGTATTTGTAGGATTTTTTGGCATATGGCACAAGTTAGGGGGGCCTCCGGGCTGTCCACGAGACAGGGGCACACGCCCACTTGGAGCGGGCGCGCCCCCACCCTCGTGGGCAGCCCGTGGCTCTCCTGGCCCAACCCTTTTACTTCGGGGGCTTCTTGGTCCAGAAAAAAATCACCAAAAAATGGCACGCCAATTGGACTCCGTTTGATATTCCTTTTCTGTAAAACTCAAAAATAAGGAAAAAACAGAAACTGGCACTGGGCTCTAGGTTAATAGGTTAGTCCCAAAAGTGATATAAAAGTGTATGACAAAGCCCATTAAACATCCAAAACATCATAAATAATAGCATGGAACAATCAAAAACTGTAGATACGTTGGAGACGTATCAGACGCGCTGGAGCAGGCGGAGAAGGAGGCGGAGTGTCGCCCTCACACGCCGGAGAAGGAGGCGGAGTGCCCTGATCACTCGCTGGAGGAGGAGGAGGAGGAGGCGGAGTGCCCTGACTCGCCGGAGGAGGAGGAGGAGGAGGAGGAGGAGGCGGAGGTGTCCAGTTCGGAACCTTGATGTGCTCCTTCCGCCATAGACATGGAGTCTTCAGAGCATGACCCAGCTAAGTCTCCCCTTCACCTGTAGAGTGGTCAAGCTGGAGCTCCTCAAATCCATCTGTTATTTCATCCAGCATCACAACATCATAGCCTTGTGGAATCGGACGACAGTGAAAAGTTGCGTCGGGTTCACGAGGTGCAACAGAGCCGACAACCGCCTTGACTTTGAGGTTCTGCCGTTGCATCATAAGCTAGCAATGTTGAGCCTCCGTGATAGCATCCACGGGGTAGCTAGGAGCCATGAAGTCAGGCTGCTGAATGAGCTCGGTGGAAGCCACGCTGCTTCTCCGCTGAGATAGTGGGGTACCTTCTGGGTAGCTCCGGAAGATCGCTAGCTCTCAACTTGTTCCTAAGTTTACATAAATGAAAGTGCATCTCTTAGATACCTCTATTGGGTTTTGGTGCCGAGGTACTTTGTATGATTTTGGCGAATCCAAGATTCACACTGAGTATATGACAATTGTATTATGATGAGGGGCACAAACAATGTAATTTGGTTCGAACTTCAAGAATATATCCTAGAGCAAGGTTCCCCACAAACCACTGAAGCCACTAAAATTTTGAGTATTTATGAGCTTCAATACCTTCAAAGATTGTTCTTTGAATATTACCAAGTCACTTAGACTTACTCCACTTAGAAGAAACCCAGTTTTCCACCTCGCTAAATCGCTGCCATTTTTTGTTCTACAACCATCGAGCCAAATCTCATTAAAGCATTCTTTGTTAGCTCTGACACTTTTGTTTGGATTGATGTCTAAGGACTAGAGGGTGGTGAATAGTCATATGAGAAATTTCAACTCGAATTTAATGGTTGACAGATTTTAGAGTAACATGGCAAGGACATACTACCTAAACAACTTACCAAGCAAGCTATCAAGAGTACTGAGAGGCGGAAAGTAAAACATGCAAGTCAGTGGAGGGTAGGGTAAAGATGCAAATACCCATGACATGAGGACGTTTTTGTCGTGGTTTAAATAGAGCCGACACTATCTTTCATCAACATTCATAGAGGCTTCTAACCAACGGTTCTAGGATCATAACGATCTCGTTTGTGTCACCCAACAAGCGGTCCACCAAGCACAACCAACATATACCATCATGGTTTGCACCAACAAGCCTCACTAAGGGGTAGATCTTCACCAAGTAGCGATCTATAGACCCGTAGAGACTCTTGAGTCCTTCACGAACAAAAGATGATAGGCTCTCGAATGCCTCCTAACCGTCCTAGTGTAACAAGCAAATCAAAGTCACTTGACAAGAAGTCAAGACTCATATGATCTTCAATCAAGCTTCTTCTTAAATCCAAGAGAATACTCTCTCACAAGAATAGAAATTGTGCTCAAATAGATGAACTTTAGGGGTAGGAATAATCAAATAACGGGAAGTTATTTGCCTTCAAGGAATCAAAGAAGTGATGATGTAATCTACCAACTCGTCTTTTCCTCACTTGTGGTGGTAGATGATTGGAGTGGAATGGATGGAGTGTGTGGAGTGGATTGCAAGAGCTGGAATCAATGAGTGAGGTTGTTATGAAGGTTTTAGCCACGAAAGGGCATGTTGTGGTACTTACAGATAGAATTCAGAATCTGGCGTAGCATTGTGATGTAGCCATAAATGACCATATGGGGTGTTAACTTTTCTAGCAACCTTCATCAAACATGCATAAACATGGTGGTCAAATGTTGGCTCCGGGAACCAACGCTTATTGTAGGAGAAGACACGAGATGCTAGGAGGGAAGGAAAATGACCATCTTGGTAGCCTCCCACAGTGCATCATTTCTAAGCCCTTTAGATCTGAAATGATTAGTGTCAAGAAATCAAATCACCCTCCTCGAATTAGGCATGGTCGTCAAGCATCAAGAGATGATCATTATACACAAAAATGGGTTTATGGTGAAACTAAAACCTACAAATCATTTGATCGCAACCAATAATAAATTTGCAAATGTGTAAGTAAGGGTTTTCTTTGGTCGACTTACTCAAAAGCTCATTGTCATTTTGTGTCGCACCGCATGACCACCTTGAAGGGGTCAAGTGGAAAAAAGATGTGTTACTCCATAGTTATGTCTGTGGAAGTTGGTAGCTTTATTTTTTTTCCTTCTAATTTATAGAGAAAAGACCTGGCTTTGCGTATTTTTCAGATTGAAATCATAGAAAAAGACTTGTGATGCAAGAGCTATGGAACAGAAAATAAGCAATCGTAACAGATTTGTTTTTGCTAGAACCGGAGGCTCCCAATCAGTGTCACTCTTAGTAGGGAGGGGTGGAGAGAAGCAATTCAAGCGGATGTGCTTCTTTCGAATCGAAATCATTGAATAAATCTTGTCGATGCATGAGTTACGGAAAAAGTCAATCCTAGTCGGAAAGATTCATTTTGTGAAAATTTAAATCATAGAAAAAAGATAGCTCTCAGGATGGAGGGGTGGAGAGCAACAATACAATTGGATGTGTTCTTTTTTTTTAAGATCAAAATCACTGATAAATCATAGCAAAATTCAATTGTGTTTTACAGAAATTCAAATCATAGAAAAAACCAAAATTCATCAAATAAAAAAGGACTTACGTCACTTTGTATGTCTACCCCCCCTACACACACGAAGTCACATCTGTGAGGCCAGCGAGCTAGGGTGACGGGCCGGCACGACCCGGCCCGGCCAGTAGTACTAGCCCCCTGCACACACGAAACCACATCTGTGAAGCCAGCGAGCTAGGGTAACGGGCCGACACGAACCGGCCCAGACAGAAGTACATCGTGACTGCCTTTTTGCCTCGGCACGCCAGGCGTGCTTCCTCGGCCAACAGTAGGTCAGCAGCACGCTAATTAAGCCGGAGTACACAGAGCTCAGCTCTCGAGGTGGTACAATAGGAAAAAACGGGAGGAAAAAAATATGTCGCTCGGCCGAGTCGGCCCGGCCCACCAACTCAATTTGACTACGTTGCGACTCGTGTTTTTCTGTTGCTGTTGTCGAGGGATTGCGACTCGTGTTTTTAGTTCCAAGTCGTTCGTGTTGCACGCGTATTTTTGCTTCTCAACAAAAAAGATGTACAGATATTCAAAAACCAACGTCCCATATGCATGGGCAAACTCCACGAGACGAGCCCTGAAAATAAAGCCAGTTTCGTTTCCATCTAAGCTCTCACCTTGGCCACAATAGAGACAGCTCGCATCGCTCCCATGCTGCACATATGGGTGCACATGATTAGTGTCAAGAATTCATATGGCCCTCCTCAAAATAGGCATGGTCGTCAGGTCTCACCTAAGGATATCATCAACCCCTCCTCAAAATAGGCATGGTCGTCAGGTCTCACCTAAGGATATCATCAACACGCGGACGGGTTTGAGGACAAAGTTACAATTCATGAGTCATTTGATTTGATAGCAACCAGTAATAATGTCCATTGTTCATTTCTGCAAAAGAAAAAGCCATTCGATCCGTTAAACTATTAGAAATAATGGAACACCGAACAAAAGAACCGGAAAAGGCGTCATGGCACAAGAGTCAAGCTAACCAAAAACGTGGTGTGAGGAACAGACTAGCAGAGGATGCGACAAGCTGCGGCAGCACAGGCAGCAGGCCCAAATTGAATCTGTCGTCGAGCCGTACAGAGGAAGATGAAGAATTGATCGCTAAATGGTGAAGTGCTGAGGTGTGTCAAATGGTGGTACTTGGCGGCATGGTGCTGAGGTGTATCGGTGGCGACCGTGGCGTGCTCAGCTATTCGCGTGCAGGGAGGCGGTATCGTGGTGGCGCCGACGACAACTAGACTAAGCAAGGTTGATGCGTCAGTACAACTCTGAAGATTAAGTGGTGGCAGTTGGTGGCGGCGGCTTCTGAGAGCACGCCGGACCGATGTGTGCCCCAGACCCTGCAAGTAGCTAGGTTGGGGCCTCAGGTCTTAGATGTTAGGCTTCGCTGTGAGGTCTGTGGTATTAGCCCCGGACTATCAGCATCACTTCATCCATTCGATATGAGTAGCGACAGATGTTGCCTAGACAGTGGCTTCAGACTTACTGTTGTATTTCTTTATAAGGTCTTTTATAATAATTAATAAAGTGGTTGCATGCATCATCCAAATGCAGAAGCCGGGGTCTACCTACTTTACTAAAAAATGACGAAGTGCCGACATCCTTGTGTGATTCTCTCGGTCTTCTGGGCGAGCTGCTGCAATCCTAGGCTTTTTTTTTTTGTTTCTTTCCTTCATGCGATGAACAACTCAGGCTTCAAGATGCTGCTGCGGGTCTTCTCTTTCTTTTGAAACTTGATTGCGTGGTACCGCCTGTTGATTGCGCGAGAGCTATATCTCGCATTAAGCAAGACATATAGTTCTCTCACCGAAGGGGTCTACATTACTTGGGCTGGCCCATTCGTTATGACATCCTTGTGTGACTAGCTAAACACCCGTGTAACCTCAAAAAAAAAAAATGCTAAACACCCGTGTGTTGCTACGGGATGAAACAATATTTGAAAAATGATGATGTGTGACCGATTATCCTCAGTCATCACTGACATCTCGAAGGTGCGGCCAGAGACCTCGATTGTTACCATTGGTTGTCCTCGAGCATCTAGTGCCCTCACCTGTGAACGTATCGACAACCATCAACTTGTGTATGTCATGCAAAGCACGGTCATCATGGCCTTAGTCCATGTTGGTAACCATGGTCCCTATATCGGTGAGAGCCTGCTGGCCGTCCTTGCCCACGAGCACTTTCAAATAGATTCAGCATGTTTCAGCGCATATCTAATTAATTACATGTATGCTAATTAACTTCCCACATAATTAAGTAATTACATCTCTCTCTCACCTTTTCCCCTTAATTTTTCTAACTCCAAAAAAAACCTAAACAACTATATTTTATTTTATATGAAACCACCAACGAGTGTGGTTTTTGTGCACTCAGTCATCCCATGCATCCATTATCAAAAACTTAGCAAATCATTAAAAAATCCAAAACTTTGTGGATGTGATTATGACCAAATATTTTAGGTGCTTACAAGATTTGGTGGCCAAATGACATCCGAGGAGCTCGGTACCAAAAAAAGTTGTGTTGAAACATGTGAATAGTAAACTTGGGTTCAGAGCATCATTTGTATTTCGCTTTGTATGGTTATCAATTTTTTGGTGAGCAAATTTGAAACCTCCTAAAACATTTGCGCATAATCACATCCACGAAGTTTTATTTTTTTCCTTTTTGTGAATTTACTGTTCATTGGGTGCATGCACCGAAGTTGGGTGCATCCACTACTTTCCTACTACCAAATACATATGGTTATCATTGTAATACCCAACATTTTCAGTTGAATAATCAAACTTTTGTTACAATAAAAATAACATAGAAAACCAACGGTCAATTACTCCTTTTAATATGTTTTATAACACAAAATAGATAATAAATAATTATACTCATTTATAATATGTTTTATAACACAAACATAAAATAACATACAAGTACTTTTTTAATAGCACAATAAACATATTGCGTAAAGAAGCAAATGCAATCGATCTGTTTTGTTCTCTATAGCAAAAATCTATCAGATTTATTTTTCTTTTTGATAAATCCACCACACCTTCACATCTCAATTTTTTTATAAGATTCATCTCGACTAATATTACAGCCGATGTTGTGGCATCTTGTCCTTCTTGAATCCTTGTCGGCATCTATCATCTTGTCCTCCCCGAATCCTTGTTGCTAGCAATCGTGGTATTTCATGTAAGTTGTAATCCTTCGTAACGGTGGCGCAGCCGAAAGCCTACCGAACCGTGGGCGTCGTCAACCACGCCGTGCTGTTTGTCTCCGTCGACATGCATTTCAGCAAAATTAATAGCACATGCATTTTCACTTATCTCATTCAGATACATCTGAAACAACATAGACATTAGTCGACAGCGGAACATATGCAACGATTACCACACATAAGCGTATGTAGAAGCTGATCCGTCGGTTGCTAATACGTGAATGCAAGGAGCTCACCTCGGCGGGTGCGACGGACGTGACGAGCGGAGCGCAGAGGCAACGGCGGTCGTGGCGCAGCGTCACCGGGAGGACGGTCTTGAGGTGCTTTACACCAGTGAGCCCGTCCCGGCTGCCGTCTGGTCGCCGCCGTCCACAGCTTCTCTTCCACACCTGATGAACGTGCCCACAAAGGATCGGCCAGAGAGAGAGAGAAGAAAGAGATATATGCAGGGCCGTCAATCGGGTCGGGAGAGAAGCCTAGAGATTTATTTCCTTCTCTTCCGCTGAACTCGAGAAATCCTTCCTGCATGTGACGCACGGCCTTAACTGCCCTGCAATCTCCACAATTATCTTCCCTACATACACGTGATTGTTTCCTTTTGATTTGTTAACAGATTGGCTAGCACCATTATCGCATGCAAAAATATCGGGAGCAAGAAAATCGCCCGAGATATCGCGTTTGGAAAGAATTGATTGTCATTCATTATTGCGTTTGGAAAGGAGATATGCTTTATTGCGTTTGGAAATGAAATATCGCGTTTGAAAATCGCCCGAGGAAAGGAGATTGATGACCGTCATGAATGAATTGATTGTGTCTGGTTACTTTAAGTTAATTGATTGCGTTTGGAGAGAATTGATTGTCATGCATTATTGCGTTTGGAAAGAATTGATTGTCATGCATTATTGCGTTTGGAAAGAATTGATTGTCATGCATTATTGCGTTCGGAAAGATTTGATTGTCATGCATGAATCGGGGACGTAAGGGGGGAAACGGAACTTGACTGCGTGCGATGAAGGGGTGGGGTGGGGTGGGGATGGTGTGACGAAAAAAACCGGTTGAAAAAAACCAGACGAGGTGGGACGAAAAAAACCCTGAAACAAAGACTACCAACTGCTCCATTAGAAATAGAGATTCTTTCTGTCTTCAGGGCGAGCTGCTGCGCTCGCTTTTGCTTTCTCTTCATGGGTTGACCCGCTCAGGCCTCAAGCTGCTGCTGCGGGCCTTTTTTCTTTCTTTCTGAAACGCGATTGTGTGTTGTTGCCTGTTGTCTACGCGAGAGCTATATGTCCCATTAAACGAAACCGACAGTTCCTGCGCCGAAGGGGTCTACAGTCCTTTTTTTTTAGAAAACGTCGGCATTTTATTAATCAAGCAACATAATTACAAAGAGTCTCTCGGATACATTTCGGAGTAGAAGTGAAAACACAAAGATCATTACAGCTCAAACACGACTTAGCTAAATGATGAGCTAAAACATTAGACTGCCGACGAATAAACTTGACCCGAGAAAAAAGAATATTCGACATGCCATCTTTGATCTCCGAGACCACAGCACCAACGAGTGAACGATCGCGAACATGGGAATTGATTCTCTGCACCAAGGAGAGGCAATCAGAGGCGAATATCACTGAATCACATCCCATCTCACGTGCAAGGTTAACTGCTCGCCGAAGGGCACATGCCTCAGCTAATTCAGGTTCAGGGCTTCCATAGTTGGCTTCTCTACATGCAATAACAAATTGTCCATCAGAGTTGAGAGCAACCACACCTGCACCAAACTTACTTAGCTCAGAGAAGATCGCGGCATCACACATGAATAATACAGAACCCAACGGCGGCGGAGACCAAGAAGTACTTAAGGCAATGCTCTCACGCCTATGCACAAGATCTGGTTTGAATAGATGCCGAAAGATCAAATCAACATAAGCTTTTATCTTAAAAACGGTACGGACAGGATGTGGCTCATCTTCATTGTTTCGAACAGAGTTCCTCGCCTCCCAAATATGGCATATAGTAACATCCATGACCGTAGCCTGCTGATCCGAGGAACCAGAGAGGAAATCAAACATCCACTGCTTTGGCGAAGAGAAGTTGGACCGCCATAGCTTGATTTCAAAGGACTGCTTCACTTGCGACCATATCTCATAAGAAAAAGGGCTGTCTGAGCCAAATTGTACGCTTAATTTCAAAGGATTGCTTCACTTGCGACCAGATTTCAAAGGACCGCCATAGCACTATGAACTCGTTGGAAACGAGCTGTCTGAGCCAAATTGTACGCTGATCGTACAGAGTATTCTCCAAATCTCGTGTGAGGCGATCTCACATAATCATCATCACCATGTCGACCAACAGGAAGCAACATAATCTCATTGGCAATATTCTCATTGAAAAACGCTCGAATCGTATCCTCACACTAGGTACCTCGGTCCTCATCCAGAAGACACTTGATTGCAGCCGTAGACGGTATCGGAGACATCATTTGAAGTAAATCAGGTAGCGTGGACGGTATCCAATGATCACCATTAATACGAATAGCCGCTCCATTGCCAATGCCTCATTGTACCCCTTGCTTCAGTAGCTCACGACCAAATAAAATACTGCGCCATGTGTAAGAGGCCGATCTAGGTGCAACAACATGCCAGAAATCGCCATGAGGGAAATATCTGCCCTTGAGAACATGGGCGCAGAGGGAATCCGGCGAGGTAAGAATACGCCAACCTTGTCGACCAAGCATGGCCTGATTGAATAAGGCCATATCACGAAATCCCATCCCGCCAAGAAACTTAGGTGTAGTTAGCCATTCCCACGACCTCCAGTGCAGTTTTTTCTTCCCATCATCGCAGCCCCACCAATTGTCCGCAATGATTTGTGTGAACTTCTCACAAGTGGCAATTGGAAACTGAAAACAGCTCATGACGTGTGCTGGAATTGCTTGAATGATAGACTTAAAAAGTGCCTCCTTGCCCGCCCGAGATGCAGGACAATCCGACCAAGCATGCAACCGCTGCCATGCTTTATCAGGTCAAATATTGAAAGTAGCCGTAGGTGACTGTCCAACCTTAGTGGGCATTCCCAAATATGTTTTCTGAAGTGCTTCACTACTTATTCCCAACTGAGATTTGACACGAGTCTTCACCACTACATCTCAATGGTTTCCAAAGAATAAGGAGGACTTCTCTTTATTGATCAATTGGCCAGACCCGCTGCAGTACTTATCCAGGGTAGCCTCCAGAGCAACCACACTCCTTGGATCACTTCTTGCAAAGAAGATGATGTCATCGGCGAAGAGAAGATGTGAGATAGGTGGGCCATGACGCCCGTTACGAATACCTTGGAGCTCGCCACATCTCTCTTTCTGTAGTAACAAACTTGACAAACCTTCAGTGCAAATAAGAAACAAGTAGGGACTGATTGGATCACCTTGGCGAATACCACGTGAAGGAACAACAACTTCAGTAAGTTCACCATTAACTCTAACAGCATAGCGGACATTAGTGACACAACGCATCACAGTATCAATCCAAGCCGGAGCAAAGCCAAGCTTCAAAAGACAACCATGAAGATAGCACCACTCCACACGATCATATGCTTTCATCATATCAATCTTCAAGGCAAAGTAAGGTTTTTTCACTCGTTGACGCCGAATAGTATGCATGCATTCATAGGCAATCAAGGTATTATCCGTGATAAGTTTTCTTGAGACAAATGCACTCTGGTAATCAGAAATGACCAACGGCAGAATTCTTTTAAGCCGGTTAGCCAAAACCTTCGAAGCGATTTTGTATAGAACGTTGCATAGACTAATAGGACGGAAATTCTTCAACTGTTTTGGCCTCGCCACCTTAGGAATAAGCACAATCACTGAATCACAAAATCCCTCTGGAATCGGCTGACCATCCAGGAAGCTACGAACAGCCTACAAATATCTTCTTCCAGAAAATCCCAGTGAATTTGATAAAACAAAGCAGGAAAACCATCCGGACCGGGCACTTTAGTAGGACCCATCTGAAATAAAGCTGATTTGATCTCCTCATTATGGTCTACACAATTCTTCATTCATGTCCGGCGATACCTTCTGAGGGATGGAGGCTAGAACATCATCAATCGCAGGACAAGGTTCTGAAGTGAACAATTTATCATAAAAACTTTGAACCATATTTTTGATCTCACCCTGCGAGTTACAAACTGAGCCATCATCCTGCAAGAGAGCAGAAATTCTGTTAGCGCGGCGTCTTGCAGCTGCCCGGGCGTGGAAAAACCCCGTGTTCCTGTCCCCCTCACGAAACTAGTCAACACGAGAACGCTGACGCTCCATAATTTCTTCCCGGTCAAACAACTCGCAAAGGCGACCTTCAATAGTTCGTTCTTCAATGAGCATGGCCTCAGAAACAGGACATGATCGAATCGTCTTGAGTCTCCGTTCCAACTTTCGAATCTGCTTGCGAACACACCCAAAAGAGTCCCTGCTCCAGGTTCGCGTAGAGTTAATAAAGGAAAAAGAGAGGAGAAAAATGCTCCAGGGGTCTACAGTCCTTGGGCTGGCCCATTCGCGCAGAGTTAATAAAGGAAAAAGAGAGGAGAAAAAGGTGCATGAACGAGATTCAAACCCTGGCCTCCTGGTTACGGGAGAGGGTCGATAGCCACTGGGTTTGCCTCGGATTCGTGGAGCATTAGTACGCAGTACTAATTAAGTCGAAACGAGCCGGGTTTTGTACTTTTTTTCTTCATTTTTCCTTGTCTTTTCCTTTTTGTCTTTTGTGTTTTCACCTGTTTTCTCCATTTTCATCCGGTTCTTTTCTTTTCTTTTATTTTTTTCGTTATTTTTATTTGGTTTTCATTATTTATTTATTCCTTATTTCTACTCTAGTTTTTATATTCTTTTTGCATTTGTTTTTTCGTTTTTATTTTCAATTTTATTTTCTCTTAGGTTTATTTTGTTTCTTTTCTAGTTTAAATTTCTTCATTTTATTTGTTTGTTTCGGTTTTTATTCTACCTTTCTTGTATATGTCAACAATATATTTCCAATACATGTTAAATATTTATTCAATACATATTTGATTTTTTACTATTTTGTTAACATTTTTTCTACGCATATTGAATATTTTTTAAATGCTTAATTAACAGTTTTCCAATAAAAAAATTTAAAAAATTAATACATGGTCACCATTTTTCTATACTAATTTAAAATTTTCCAAACGCTTGATTAACATTTTTCAAACACTTCTTCAGCTTTTTTTTCAAATGTTTGATTAACATTTTTATATGCATGATCAAATTGTTTCATCACTTTTTAATACATGGTCTAGGTTTTTTGTATATATATTTAAAATTTTCCAAATGCTTGATTAAAATTTTTGTATACAAGATCAAATTTTTCATCAAATTTTCAATACTTATTTTTTTTTTTCATACACATTTAACATTTCCCAAATGCTTGCTTAATTGTTTTCAAATAATTGTATTTGTTTCAAATACCCGATTAACATTTTTATGTACATGATAAAAAAAATCATCATCTTTTAATACATGATAAATTTTTGATACATATTCAACGTTTTTCAAATCGTTGTTCATTTTTTGAATTCTTGATTAACATTTTTACATACATGATAAAAAAATTCATAATTTCTTAAATATATGATCAAAATTTTTTCTATAAATGTTCAATATTTTCCAAATACATGTTCTACATTTTTCAACTTCTTCATTAACATTTTAATATACATGATAAAAATTTCATATTTTGTGTAATACAAACATGACCAACAATTTCAACATTTTTTAATACATGAATCATGATCAACAGTTTTTCTATACAAATTCAACATTGTTTAAATACTTATTCAACATTTTTTGAAATACTCGTTCAACATTTTACAAATTTTATTTAACATTTTCCAAATGTTTTTAGAGAGTTTTCGCTATATATATATATTTATAATATTAAAAAGTGTAAACAACAACAACAGCAACAACAACAACAACAACAACAACAAAGCCTTTAGTCCCAAACAAGTTGGGGTAGGCTAGAGGTGAAACACATAAGATCTCGCAACCAATAATATTAAAAAGTGTAAACAAATTAGAAAAATAAATTAAATAAGAAAAATAGGAAACATAAAAAAACAGAAAAAGAGGTTGTGGCCTTCCACGCGCGTGGGCCGGGGCATCTCATTGTCCCTTCCTCTCTCGGCACTAGGTGCAGTGCATGCACAAAAGGAGAAGGCGAGGCAGGCGACCATCGGGCTGCTGAGGTAAACGACCAGCTACCTACATGCATCTCTTCCTCCATTAAGTTACGATCTAGGCAACCGAACAGGCGCTGCTCCACTAAGCTGACCCTTGGACATGTCCCCTTCGATCTATAAAGCACTTTGAAATCAAGAGCCCTTTCATAGCTCTACTATTCTTCCGGCTGCCCCCTTCTCCACACCCAACTTTACTTCCTCCGAGAGTCGTAGCCAACGCAGCAGGCTTGACGACACTGAGTCTCGATCTGGTTGTTCAAGCCTAGATGCTGAAGTGTTGATCGTGCTGCTGGCGCCGTCGTCATCATCGGTTCAAGCTAACCCAGCCCATCATCGTTTTTCTTGAATTCCCCAGAAGCTAACGTACAACCTGCGTCCCTGCGTGGATAGTACTCCATATGGTTGGGAGGTAATAGAATGCTTTTTAGGTTATGCGATTGGTGACCATAGGAAAATTCAAAACTTTCTTCTTGCAATCTCAAGCTAATCAGTATGGTCGCTTCTCATATGAGCAAGTCTCACCGGCCATTCTGGTCAAGGAGCCATGCATGCAAACATACCGCACGTATCTAGCATCAGTTAACCGAAAGATAGGATCACGCACCGGAGTTTGTTGTGTAAAGCGTGCCTGTTTATTTTCCCTCTACCCTCTGATGTACTCTCACTGTACTACCCCGGAGTGGATGAACACAACCATATACTTAACATATGGGGAATCATATCAAGTATGTTTTTCTTGGACAGCCATACCTTTCTTTGCTATATTATATTCATAGCAACTGTTTTTAATTGACCGTATCAGGGTTATTTTCGTTCTGGTTGTATTGGCTGATACTAGTAAACATGCCCGTGCATTGCAACGGGCCCGATAAATACGGCTCAAGACCCTCACAATTCAACATCCTCTATTTCAACACGGTGTCCCACCCGTGTCACCACTTATCTTAGTCCACCGCCGACACCGTGTCACCACTTATCTTAGTTCCTCCCCGCTGGCGATTACGCAGTGTCCTCTAATCACAACATGTGTGGAGCAAGGATAAATAGAGAATCAAGTCATGGTCTCCTTTTCTCTCTTATTAGTAACTAACTAATTCATTTTCTTTTTTACATTTATCGAAAAACTTCTTAAGAAACAAATACAATTTCCTATTGATTTTAGCTCTAAAGTGATGGCTTCTCGCCCCTCGTTAGTTACCCCAAGTGGAAGGTTTGAGATGCAGTGTAGCGGTAGTTTTCCCTTGGCAAAGATACGAAGGATCGATTTCCCCTGAGACTCCTAGTTTCAACAAGAAGGTGTCAACTGCTAACGACGCCAGATATTAGCAATCAACTTGGACCTGCACACAGATACAAATAACTTTGCTCCCAACGAGTACAGAGAGGTTGTCAATCCCTCCGGCCTTGTCGTTTACAAAGGATCAAACGCAAGTGATAATGGTGATAGGTAAAACTGCAACTAGTATGTAAAAGCAGAAAGTAAATAGCGGATGTGATCAGTGATGGTAATATGGACCGGGGTCCCATGATGTTCACTAGTGATGTCTCTCTCCCAAAAGACGATAAAACAACCATGTGAGGTAAACAAATTACAGCTGGGCAATTGACAGAATTATGTGCGCAAACCAATGCTAACTATGTTGCAAGAAAGGTAGAGGTTCAAAGCATGGGCGGTATGCCAAGGCAAGTAGACCGAAATCCATCTGCATCTACTACTAATCATCCACCTTGAGATATCTATCCAGAACATCTCGCTGGTATTAAGTTGCGAGTCCCACCCATAGTGTAAACTCAAAGCAACAGACAACTGCATTAAAAGAACTTTGCGTAAAGTAAACAATCCTTGCACCCGCGAGTACAAGCACCGTTGTTTTCCCCCTTGTGGCAACATCACATCCCCTAGACTCATGTTTCTGTCACTCAAACTAGTCATCGAGGGGCATGAACCCACAATCGAGCATAACGTTCCCTCTTGGAGTCACTACCTACTACTTGGCCAAAGCAATAAATAGCAACGGAGAACATGCAAGAATTACTTAAGAACATAAATATAAAAGAGGTGAATCAAATATATTACTCAAACACAATCTGAACATAATCTCACAATCCATCGGATCCCAGCAAACTCAACATAGCAACAGCATAAGGATTACATATGTGCCTCGATCATGTAGGGAAGCTCACGAGGTCTAATTAGTGAAGCACAAGAAGGGGAGGAGAACATCACATAGCTACTGGTCATGGACCCATGGTCCAAGGGAGACTACTCACAACTCATCCGGGAGGCGTCCATGGTGGTGGAGAGGCTCCCGGTGGTGATCCTCCCCTCCGGCAGGGTGCCGGGAAGAGTTCTCCTGGTGCTCCCGATCTTGGAAGCGCGGCGGCGGCGGAACAGGGATGAGATCGCGAAAAAGGGTTTCGTCCTCGAGGGTTTCGGGACGCGATATAAATATATGCCAAAGGGGGGCATCAGCGGAGACCTGGGGGGCCCAGGCGCCCCCCCGGCGCGGCCAGGAGGGGGGCCGCGCCACCAGGGCGCCTGGAGCCCTGGTGGCCCCCCTCCGGCCCTACTTCGACCGTGTGGAAGCTTCCGGAATGCTGATTTTTAATATAATTTTTCCGGGATTTTTCTGGCAGTTTACGTGATGGGAAAACCTGAAATACAAAAACAGCAGAAAACAGAAACTGGCACTGGGGTGCACTGAGTTAATAGGTTAGTCCAAATATGATAAAAAATGTATGGAAGTGTATAAATAACATAGCAATATCACACAAAAGAGGCATGGAGCAAGCAGAAATTATAGATACGTTTTGGACGTATCAACATCCCCAAGCTTAATTCCTGCTCGTCCTCGAGTAGGTAAATGATAACAAGTATAATTTCTGTGGTGACATGCTATTAACCATATAAGGATTTTTCATAGTCACATGACAAAAGCTTACTGAGACAATGAATCTGTAGTAATTAAGTTGCCTTATGAGAAAATCACAAAGAACTGAAAGTTTTACAACATGATACTGAAACATCAAATAGATTTGTAATGAGCATGGTGTGCAAATATGATAAAGTGATATCTCGCTTGCCCCCTTTAGTGAAGCAAAACATAAATGCAGGGGCACCTCCAAGGTTTAAGTGATGACTAGATACAATGATTTCAGAATAAACGATATCATAATCATGCAAAAGACAATGGTACTTTGGGACAATGCACATTACACTCAGAATGACAATCATGCTCTCAGTAGTTGGTGCTTAAAGAAGGCGGAGAATCTCGAACCGTGGCTTTTGTTGGCAAGGTTGAAAACCCGTGGTCGGAAACAAAGACAAAGCATGTACCAGAGCTCTTGGTTTTAAAAACAGGAGTAATAATTATTTTTTAGATTATGCATGTTTCGTCAACGAATGCTAGCAGATAACTCAATTACTTCTCGAGCTGGACAAGTTTCGAGGAACGGCTCCCGAATGAGGACGACCACATCCTCTTAATCTCCTTTGTTTATCACTGCCAAAGTTTTCTGATTTCTCATGAACAAAGCGTGAAGGAGGGTTTGTTTGTTTGTATTATTTTTTAATGAGCCGGGTGCACTCAATGCCAGTCCCTTCTCGTATTATGGGTTTGCACATTAGACATGCAATCCCGGGGTGAAGCTTGTCCAACCTAAAAAGATTATGAATTAACTACTACTTCCTCATGAACTAAAACAGAGGCACAAAACAGAAATGCATTTTTTTGAATAATTTCGAGATGGTACATGAAAGTCTTCGTTAGGAATGGCAGGTAAATACCATGTATAGGAAGGTATGCTGGACTCATATGGCATAACTGGTTTAAAGGATTTTGGATGCACAAGCAGTCAGTGCGCTTAGTACAGGTGGAGGTTAGCAAAAGACTGGGAGCGACCAACTAAGAGAGCAATGACGGTCATAATCATGCAGAGCGACAAAGCAACATTGAATCAGGCATGGAAGTTATATCGCTACTCAGAAATAAAAGATCATCAAGGCTTGACAGACTTTCTTTACAGTCTTAAATATGCGTGAGCATACGCCAAGTCAATCAAAGTAAATTCTTGAAGGAAGATATTACTAAACCATACCACATCATAGGCAAACAAATCATGTTGGTACTCCAGTAACACATTGGGAACCCCCCAGCTATTTGAGACTAACCATAAGAAATCATGAACTACTAAGCGCCATTATGCACGTAGCATTTTTATCATAGATATATCGACCAATGCAACAGAAGCAAACTCTCTTAATAAGATAAGCATGATAACTAAAGAGAGTTCCAGCAACCAACTAAACAAAAGGCTCTTTAAAAAGATAAGCATGAAAACTAAGAGCTGAACATGATATTAGCTATTGAAATACCAAGAACATACACAACAAAGATAGACATGAAAATTCTATGTTGTGTTCTAGGTTGAAGTGGAGCGTGGTTCTCTCCCACACAAAGAAAGCTGAGTTCCGACTCGTTATGAAAAGCAAGTAAAGCTAAAGAAAACTAAAAAGGAAAACTAAAAGCAAGACACACCAAGCATAGCACATAACACATGAAGTGATAAAAATATAGTGGAACGAAAGACGAACTGATAATGTTGATGGAGAAGGGGATGCACGGGGGCATCCCCAAGCTTAGACGCTTGAGTCTCCTTGAATATTTATTGGGGGTGCATGGGGGCATCCCCAAACTTGAGCGCTTGACACTCCTGAATCTTTTTATCATCTTCCCTCACACACTTGAAAACTCCCTTCATACATAACTCATCATAATCTGATTAGCGAGGTTAGTACCCATAATAATATAATTGTTCCTTGCTGGAAATAAGGATATTCTTGAAGTTCTACTATTTCTCAAGATTGCCAAAAGGTTTTTGCAAAGAAAAAGCAAGCTCAAGGTTTGCAAAATGAAGGAAAGGCAAAACAGGACAGAATCTGTGAAAAACAGAACAGTGGGTAGTAAATGATTTTTTTCGGGGCACTTCTGCAACTCTAATCAAAAAACTCAGAACAGACGTCCGAAAGACAATTATATAGAGCACGCTGTCGAAAAAATTCAGACCAAAAAGATGATCTGGTGATTTTATACGAATTTTTCTGTCCAAGGACAGAATCTGTTTCCTGGACAGCACGTCACAACTTTTGAACTTTCTTGCAATCAGAGGCTACACTTGGCACAAAGTTGAAAAGTAAAGATACAATGATGATGCTACTGTAGTAACAACATCAAGACACAACAAAAGCAAAATAAAATTTTATTCATTGTGGGCTGCCTCCCAAAAGCGCTTTCTTTTATGCCTTTAAGCTAGGCATAATGCAAAGAGATCAAGTTTTATCAAGAGTAAAAGAATAGCTAGCCCGTATAACGGACTCAAAAGGTAACTTAATCTTATTTCGAGGGAAATGTTCCATCCCTTTCTTGAGAGGAAATTGGAATTTTATATTCCCCTCTTTCATGTCAATGATAGCACCAACGCTGCGTAGAAAAGGACGTCCCAAAATAATTGGACAAGAAGGTTCACATTCAATATCCATAATAGTAAAATCAACGGGAACGTAATTGTCATTGACAATGATAAGAACATCGTCGATCCTCCCCAAAGGTTTCTTTATGGAAGAATCAACGAGACGAATACCAAAAGAACAAGAATCAAAATGTTTCAATTTAAGCATATCATATATTCTTTTGGGCATAACAGAGGTACTAGCACCAACATCACATAAAACATAGCAAGAGAAGTTATTCAACTTAATTTTTATCATAGGATCCCAACCATCTTCTAGCTTTCTAGGTATGGAGGCTTCTACTCTAAGTTTCTCCTCCCTAGCTTTGATAAGAGCATTAGTGATATGCTCCGTGAAGGCAAGGTTAAGCGTGCTAGTGCGGGGATCTCTAGACATCTTGTGAAGGAAATCAATAACTTCGGTAAGAGTGCAATTATCAAAATCAAGGTCACTACTATCAAGTAAAGTGGTAGTGGTGTCCTCTAGGCTCACTTGTTTGGTAGTTTCTATGGTCATAGCATCACCATTAATAGGTCCAATGGGACCAGGAGTGCACTGGGTGCTAAGAGTTTGGATATCTTCAACAACTTGGATAGTAGCAACAGTGTGGTGGGTAGGAAGGTTCTTAATTCTATCTTCTTCCTCCCTTTCTCTAGCCCATCTCTCTTTAAGTTTAGCCAATATCCTAATGTTTTCATTAATTTTCACTTGAATAGCATTCATAGGAGTGACCTTCCTCTCCTCAAGAGGAGAAGTTCTAATTTTAAGCAATCCTACCTCATGGGCTAAATTGTCTACCTTCGAAGAGAGATCATCTAGTTTGTTTAGTTTTTCTTCTACACTCTTATTAAAGGCTTTTTGGGTAGTGATAAAATCTTTAAGCATAATCTCTAGTTCAGTAGTGGAGTTCTTGGTGCTAGGATAAGCATTGTTGTTCCCATAAGAGTTAGAGGGGAACGGTCTAGGATTGCTACCAAAATTACTCCTATAAGCATTGTTGTTGAAATTGTTTCTAGAGATAAAAAGTTCACATCTACTTGTTCTTGAGCAATCAAAGAATTTAAAGGAACATCACGAGGATCAACAGAAGATTGCTTCGAAAGTAGAGACATGATCAAGTCAACTTTTTCATTTAGGGAGGAAATCTCCTCGACAGAGTTTACCTTCCTACCTGTTGGAGCGCGTTCGGTGTGCCATTGGGAATAATTGGTCATCATCTCATTGAGAAGCTTTGTGGCAGCACCAAGTGTAGTTGACATAAAGGTTCCTCCCGTGGCCGAATCTAACAAGTTCCGCGAGGTAAAGTTCAAGCCTACATAAAAAGTTTGGATAACCATCCAAGTAGTCAAACCATGAGTAGGGCAGTTCTTGACAAGAGATTTCATACGTTCCCAAGCTTGGGCAACGTGTTCATTATCCAATTGTTTAAAATTCATTATGTTACTCCTTAGTTGGATAATTTTAGCAGGTGGATAGTATTTTCCAATAAAAGCAGCTTTGCACTTGTCCCATGAATCTATGCTATTTCTAGGCAAAGATTGAAACCAAATTTTAGCTCCTCCTCTCAAGGAGAAAGGAAAAAGCTTAAGCTTAACAATATTACCATCTATTTCTTGGTATTTTTGCATATCACAGAGTTCAACAAAATTGTTTAAGTGTAAAGCAGCATCATCTCCAGCATCGGAGAATTGATCTTTCATAACTAGGTTCAGTAAAGCAGGTTTAATTTCATACGAAGGTGCTGAAGTGGCAGGTGTAGTGATAGGCGTGCAGATAAAGTCATCGTTGTTGTGACTAGTGAAGTCACACAACTTGGTGTTCTCGGTGGAACCCATAGCAGCAAGCAAGCAAGATAACTATTTTTGTGATTTTCGATAAAAGATACTAAATCAAAAACTGAAAGGTAAACTAACAAGACTAAAAGCAAAGGTAAAAGATAGCGTGCAACTCCCCTATCTTGAAGAGTGGAGTCCTCGGCGACGGCGCCGGAAAACTTTGCTTGATGGCTTCTCGCCCCTCGTTGGTTACCCCAAGTGGAAGGTTTGAGATGCAGTGTAGCGGTAGTTTTCCCTTGGCAAAGATACCAAGGATCGATTTCCCCTGAGACTCCTAGTTTCAACAAGAAGGTGTCAACTGCTAACGGCGCCAGATATTAGCAATCAACTTGGACCTGCACACAGATACAAATAACTTTGCTCCCAACGAGTACAGAGAGGTTGTCAATCCCTCCGGCCTTGTCGTTTACAAAGGATCAAACGCAAGTGATAATGGTGATAGGTAAAACTGCAACTAGTATGTAAAAGCAGAAAGTAAATAGCGGATGTGATCAGTGATGATAATATGGACCGGGGTCCCATGATGTTCACTAGTGATGTCTCTCTCCCAAAAGACGATAAAACAGCCATGTGAGGTAAACAAATTACAGCTGGGCAATTGACAGAATTATGTGCGCAAACCAATGCTAACTATGTTGCAAGAAAGGTAGAGGTTCAAAGCATGGGCGGTACGCCAAGGCAAGTAGACCGAAATCCATCTGCATCTACTACTAATCATCCACCTTGAGATATCTATCCAGAACATCTCGCTGGTATTAAGTTGCGAGTCCCACCCATAGTGTAAACTCAAAGCAACAGACAACTGCATTAAAAGAACTTTGCGTAAAGTAAACAATCCTTGCACCCGCGAGTACAAGCACTGTTGTTTTCCCCCTTGTGGCAACAGCACATCCCCTAGACTCATGTTTCTGTCACTCAAACTAGTCATCGAGGGGCATGAACCCACAATCGAGCATAACGTTCCCTCTTGGAGTCACTACCTACTACTTGGCCAAAGCAATAAATAGCAACGGAGAACATGCAAGAATTACTTAAGAACATAAATATAAAAGAGGTGAATCAAATATATTACTCAAACACAATCTGAACATAATCTCACAATCCATCGGATCCCAGCAAACTCAACATAGCAACAGCATAAGGATTACATATGTGCCTCGATCATGTAGGGCAGCTCACGAGGTCTAATTAGTGAAGCACAAGAAGGGGAGGAGAACATCACATAGCTAATGGTCATGGACCCATGGTCCAAGGGAGACTACTCACATCTCATCCGGGAGGCGTCCATGGTGGTGGAGAGGCTCCCGGTGGTGATCCTCCCCTCCGGCAGGGTGCCGGGAAGAGTTCTCCTGGTGCTCCCGATCTTGGAAGCGCGGCGGCGGTGGAACAGAGATGAGATCGCGAAAAGTGTTCCGTCCTCGAGGTTTTCGGGACGCGATATAAATATATGCCAAAGGGGGGCATCAGCGGAGACCTGGGGGGCCCAGGCGCCCCCCCGGTGCGGCCAGGAGGGGGGCCGCGCCACCAGGGCGCCTGGAGCCCGTGTGGCCCCCCTCCGGCCCTACTTCGACCGTGTGGAAGCTTCCGGAACGCTGATTTTTTATATAATTTTTCCGGGATTTTTCTGGCAGTTTACGTGATGGGAAAACCTGAAATACAAAAACAACAGAAAACAGAAACTGGCACTGGGGTGCACTGAGTTAATAGGTTAGTCCAAATATGATCAAAAGTGTATGGAAGTGTATAAATAACATAGCAATATCACACAAAAGAGGCATGGAGCAAGCAGAAATTATAGATACGTTTTGGACGTATCATAAAGCTTTTTGCTGCCTCAAACTCACTAACCTATATTGAATAATTCAATATATATCACACTTTTTTTGGGAGCGGATATATACTCCTAGAGTCTGTGCCTCCATTTTTCTATGGTTCTCATTGACTGAATACTACACATCAAGTGCACCTTGATACTGGTAGCAGCTGGTCGCGCCGTCCCACACTCGCTTTTTTATTATAGGGCCAAGATGATACGACCGAAAATAATTCAAGCCCTATATCTGCACAACAAGATGTAACAAAACATCCTTTTATTTCATTGATCAAAGCATATTTGTAATCACTCAATTCATAGTTTTGAACATGCCAATGGCAGGACTGACACGGTCCAACAATCATACATATGTTGTAAACTCTCCGATTCGATGGCGGTGGCTTAGGTCAACCTAGGTTCTAGGTGAGGAGGCCATCATACGCAGTACCAGTTCCTAGAGGGCATCCGAGGAGGCCGGAGAGGCTTGCCTCAAGCAGGAGCCTAGGGACATCGTCCCATGCCTGGCAACGCCAGCCACTGCAGCACCTCGCTTGACAACTTAACATTCTTTAAACAGCCTGAAATAATTTGTAGTGTTTTGATTTAGAAGTTTCTTCAGTGCTATATTTACCACTGTTTTGAGGAAACCTTAGCAATAAATTAATATGGTCGCTACGATGCATATGGTTTTTCAGTAAGAATTCACCCTTCCAAAGCACGAAACTTGCAGATTGCCACCTATCTTCAGTCACACTTGAGACCAGAGAGACTGAAACAGGAGGCGCTGGAATAGACCTCATCTTCCTGGAGGTAAGAGTTATTCAAGAGCTCACTTGCAGGAAGTCTTTCATCTACAGGAGCTAGACAGATTTCTATGGAATTCTACTTGTGCTCCCGACTCTTAAGTTAAACTGAAGTATTTTAGCAGTAAACACTATGTTAGCGTCAGACTTACATAGTTGCTTTCGAAGAGCAAAAAGTTTAACGCAGCTATATTAGCAGGTCAAAAGTAACACCGGTTAACTCCATAATCCTAAATCATGAGTATTGGTAATTTGTATGTTAAACTTCTGCAGAAAGAATCAACTTAAACACACTCTTCTATTAAAAATGAGAATTTGTCTCGTGAGCGCAAACGTTTCTGTTTTTCAGCAAGATCAAATCTACTATCACCCAACATGATCCTAAGGCTTTGCTTGGCACTTTATTGAAACACAAGCTATAAAAAATGATTACTACAGTAGTATAATCATGTGAACACACAAAAACAATATGTATAAGTGTTGGGCTGTCTCCCAACAAGCGCTTTTCTTTAATGCCTTTAGCTAGGCATGATGATTTCAATGACGCTCACATGAAATATATGAATTGAAACACAAAGAGAGCATCATGAAGCATATGACTAGCACATTTAAGTCTAAACCACTTCCTATGCATAGGGATTTTGCGAGTACACAACTTATGGGAGCAAGAATCAACTAGCATAGGAAGGCAAAACAAGCAAAACTTCAAAACTTTCAACACACAGAGAGGAAATTTGATATAATTAAAATACCTACAAGCATTTGTCCCTCTCTCATAATAATTTTCAGTAGCATCATGGATGAATTCAACAATATAACCATCACATAAATCATTCTTTTCATGATGCAAAAGCATAGAAATTTTGCTACTCTCCACATAAGCAAATTTATTCTCATGAATAGTGGTGAGAGCAAACTCAACAAAGAAACTATCATGAGATTGAAAATTAAAATCATGATGACAAATTTCATGGTTATCATTATTCAATATAGCATACATGTCATCACCATAATCATCATAGATAGAAACTTTGTTATCATAGTCAATTGAAACATCCTCCAAAGTAGTGGATTCCTCACTAAATAAAGTCATGAGCTCTCCAAATCCACTCTCATCAATATAATCATCATAAATAGGCATGCAATCATCATAATAAATGTTTTCATCAAAACTTGGGGGACTAAAAATATCATATTCATCAAATATAGCATCCCCAAGCTTATGGCTTTTCATATCATTAGCATCATGGATATTCAAACAATTCATACTAACAACATTGCAATCATGCTCATCATTCAAATATTTTGTGCCAAACATTTTATTGACTTATTATTTTAACAATTGAGCATAATTTTCCGATACATCATTTTCAAGAAAGATATTATAAAGACAATCAATAATATAATGCAACCTCAATTCCATTTTCTATAGTTTTCTTTTACAAAACCAAACTAGTGATAAAACAAGAAACTAAAAGATTCGATTGCAAGATCTAAAGATATATCTTCAAGCACTCACCTCCCCGGCAACGGCGCCACAAAAGAGTTTGATGTCTACTACGCAACTTTATTCTTGTAGACACATGTTGGGCCTCCAAGCGCAGAGTTTTGTAGGACAGTAGCAATTTTCCCTCAAGTGGATGACCTAAGGTTTATCAATCTATAGGAGGTGTATGATAAAGATGGTCTCTCTCAAACAACCCTGCAACAAAATAACAAAAAGTCTCTTGTGTCCCCAACACACCAAATACAATGGAAAATTGTATAGGTGCACTAGTTCTGCGAAGAGATGGTGATACAAGTGTAATATTGATAGTAGATATTGATTTTTGTAGTGCGAATAATAAAAAACAGCAAGGTAGCAAGTAACAAAAGTGAGCACAAATGGTATTGCAATGATGGAAAACAAGGCCTAGGGTATGTACTTTCGCTAGTGCAATCTCTCAACAGGGCTAATATAATTGGATCACATAACCACCCCTCAACGAAATCACCTCAAAGTTATTCTTTCTGTTCTATCTATCAAGATTTCGTACTAAAACAACATAAAGTTATTCTTTCCGATCTATCTATTAAGAGTCCGTACTAGAATAACACAAGGTTATCTTTTTCGATCGATCTTTCAAGAGTTCGTACTAAGATAACACAAAGTTATCCTTCCCGATCGATCTATCAAGAGTTCGTACTAAGATAACACCAAAACATTCAAAGAGTGCTCCAAGATTTCTACCGGAGAAACAAAGACAAGAACGTGCATCAATCCTTATGCATAGACTACCCCAATATCACCGCGGGAATCCGCAAGTTGAGTGCCAAAACATATGTCAAGTGGATCAATATGATACCCCATTGTCACCACGAGTATTCAATTGCAAGACATATGTCAAGTGTTCTCAAATCCATAAAAGTATTCAATCCAAAGAAATCTCAAAGGGAAAACTCAATTCATCACAAGAGAGAGGGGAAAACACCATATGATCCGACTATGTTAACAAAGCCCCCGATACATCAAGATCGTGCCATCAAGAACACAAGGGGGGGGGAGAGAGA
>LR738713.1:34293644-34319635 GCA_902687465.1 Secale cereale | reverse complement strand
GAGAGAGAGAGAGAGAGAGAGAGAGAGAGAGAGTGACGCCCGAAGACCGACGTCCCAGAAGATTCCAGATGTTCCGGGTTCTCCCGTGTGTTTCAATTGTGCTTGTGTTATTTATTTTGCATTGCATCATGTCATCATGCCATCATGTCATATTTCTTTTGCATCTCAACCTAAATAAATTGTGTGGACCTTCGGTCCATTTAAATCGAGGGAATTGTGATTTCTCTTTAAAACATATCCTCCCAATATTTAGGGAGCTATATAAATAAATATTCCATTCTTTGGAATTAAGCATAACACACTTGCAAAATTCCCATACCTATTCCATCTCAAGTTTGACTTCAAAACCTTTGCCAACAACTCATATCTCTTTTTTGAGGTTCCTCCAAAAATGTGAACATTTTTGGACACTTCAAAAATCTAGTCTTTGTTCAAACCTTTTGAATTAAATTCAAAGGAATTTGAATTTAATGTGTCATTCATGCCCACTTATATTTTTCTTGGACTACGCTCATTTTTATGAGCCCGAGAAAAATAACCTCTTGTTCAAACTCTTTTTGTAACCCTTCCTTTCTTCTCTTTTTCTTCATTGCTATTTTTTTTTCTGTTTTGGGAATAGCAGTAGAGAGAGCATAGGCCCGGCCGCCAGCCGAACTCAGGCCCTTCTGGCCCGAGCCGGCCCAGCCTCCATCCCTCCTAGGCCCAGGCCTCCCTAGGAAGCCTGACCGGCGGCCTAACCTAGCCGCACCAGCGACGTCTCCCTCTCGAACCCCCTCGATCTCCCTTTCCTCCCGAGCGCCGCCAGGCCTCGCTCCTCTCGCACCATCTCCCAGCGCCCGTGCCTCCCTCTCTCTCGAACCCCCTCGCCCCATCTCTCGACCAGCAGCGCCCCGCGACCCCGCTCTCCATGGACGGCCAGGAGCCGCTGCAGCACTCAGCTCCAGCGCCACTTCCTCCAGTGCCGAGCGCCCGCCTCCCCGGCGACGTCTTGACGCTGCAGCACGCGCGCGCCTGGATGTTCTCCGCCCCGCCGTCCGCACCGGAGCACGCCGTGGCATCCTCCAGCAAGGCCTCGTCCGACGCCCTGCCGCGGACTGCTGCTCCCCGCGCCGAGATCTCTCCAGTGCGCCTCGCCCCTGTCTTCCGCCATGGACGCCCACCGGTCGCCGTCTCCGTCCAGCGCGCGCGCCCGCGCCTCGTCCTCCCGCGCCGGAGCAGCCCGGCCGGCCAGCAGCCAGCGCCCCGCGCCCGCCACCTCGCGACCCTGCACCTCGCCTCCTTGTTGCTTACTCCATGGAGCCCGAGCAGGGGTTTTCTTTTGCTAGCTTCGGTTCTGCCAAGTTGCTGTCAAGTGCTCGGAGCCCTCGGTTCCAGCAAGTCCAGCCGCCGATGCCAGATGCGCGCCAAGTTCCACGACGTCGATGCCCCTCAAGACCGGCAAGATCGTCAAGACCGAGACCGCCAAGTACCTCGTCGACAAGTGTACCACTACCGTCGCCAACCCCGAGACCGGCAAGTCCGAAGACCCCAAGTACCCCTACTGATGACATGAACAACTACGAAACGTGATCGGCTACATGATGCGACGCGACAAGTACCCCGCCGGCAAGACCGCTACGACCGAACGACTACCCGATGCGTCAAGTTTCTCTCCGGTGCCCCGAGGACCGAGTACGACTACACATGGAGAAGCGTCAAGTTCGACTACCGTCGCCCCGAAGACGTCCGATGCCGCGACAAGTACCTCTTCGGAAATGTGTTCGACTACTTCCCTCTACGAACGTGTACCACGACTCGCGAGAACGACTACTTCCACTATTTCCTCTACGACCCGTGTACCACTACGTCCCTCGACGACTTGAACCGCCCCGAAACGAATGTTTCGAAGGTATAACCCCGTGACGATGACCCGTGGATGTTGCTTGTGTGTTGTATGAGATGTTTTCCCTTGTGTGCACCATGCCCGTTTCGACCTTTGTCATGCTCCTCGGTTGCCTCGTCGCCGACCCGTGGGAACCCGGTGATGGGATCACCCCACCTTTCTTCTTGCTTGACACGCTCTCCGTCATCTTTTGCACCGGTCTCTCAACGAGTTACCGGAACCGAGATGTTGCCGTTGCATCACTTTCGGATCGTTGCCGTGGCACCCTTTCCTTCCACCACGGTGAAAAATACTCCTTGTCATCTTCATGTTCACTTTTAATAAAAATTGCATAAAACTTGATCATGTCATCCGCATCATGTTAACAACATTAAAAATGTGTGAATTGTTGTTTGCTTAAAATTGTTAAACATGCATATGGGGATTTTCCCCGGAATTGTTGTTGGTATTTCCGGCCTCATTTAAATTGCCTAGATAGGTAGTTTACTTTTGTTTCACCTCTTGCTATGTTAAAAACATTTAATCTTGTCTTGTAAATAAACGAGAGTTAACTAAATAAATAAAATGTGGTGTTTCGTCAATATGCAACTCGTTGCATATTGAGCTCCACTTAACTTGTAGTTTTGTTTGTGCACATTGACATGCCACGCATAATTAAACCGGACATGCATCATACTTGGATGTGCATCGTATGCCATGCTTATGATATATGTGTTTACCGTGTTGTTTGCTTCTTTCCGGTTGCTTCTCTTGTTAGCTTCGGTTTCGTTCCGGAGTTGTGAGGTTTCGCTCGACTATGTTGCTCCGTCTACTTCACGGATCCGTTCTTCTTCCTTGCGGAATCCCAGGCAAGATGATCATACCCTTGGATACCTTTACTACCATTGCCATGCTTAGTTGTCTCGATGCTATCGTTACATGTCGCGCTACCCATCTTTTATGTCAGCCTCTCCTTGTTGCCATGAAACCTCTAACATTTTGACACCTTCCTAGCAAAACCACTGTTTGGATATGTTACCCGCTGCTCAGCCCCTCTTATAGCGTTGTTAGTTGCAGGTGAAGATGAAGATCGTTCCAGGAGGGAACTTGTTGTTGGAATATCACAATATCTATTATTATTATTATTAACACACCTATATACTGGGCATGGGTGGAAGGCTTGGCCTTTTGCTCGGTGTTTTGTTCCACTCATGCCACCTTAGGCGCCGATAAACCGGCATTATGTTCCTTGATTTTGCGTTCCTTACACGATGGGTGGATGGGGACCCCTTGACAGTTCGACTTTGAATAAAACTCCTCCAGCAAGGCCCAACATTGGTTTTAATTTGCCTCATAATAACAACTTAATTAAATTAATTTAAATTGCATAGGGGGTCGCACCCTCGGGGATTCTTTTCTACATAGCAGGGGGGCCAGTGCTGATGGTGTTGGTCCCAAACGGGGGTCCTGCGGGGCCACCACGGGGAAACTCGAGGTTTGGTTTTACCTGTAGCATCGCCCATCCGGTCGTGGCCTGAGACGAGATACGCGCGGCTACTATCAGGGTGTCAGCACGCCGGGAGGTCTTGCTGGACTTGTTTTACCATTGTCGAAATGTCTTGTCCACCGGGATGCCGAGCCTGATCGGATTTCCCTAAGATAAGGGGTGATGATATTATATTTATCACTTCAGCTAATCGTGAGAGCTTGTGATGGGCTAAGTTGGGACACCCCTGCAGGGTTATGATCTTTCGAAAGCCGTGCCCGTGGTTATGTGGCAGATTGGAATTTGTTAATGTCCGGTTGTAGAAAACTTGTCAGAGGATCCGAAGTAAAACACACAACTGTGTGAGTAACTGTGACTATCTCTTTTCACTTTGAGAAGAGAACACGGTGGGGTTATGTTTGACTCGTATGTAGTTCAGGATCTTTAGCGATCACTACTAGTTTGCGACCGTTTGCGTAGATGCTCATCTTATTCTTGTACTCGTAAGTTAGCCACCATATTATGCTTAGTCGCTGCTGCAACCTCACCACTTTACCTCTTCCTACCCATGAAGCTTTGCTAGTCTTGATACCCATGGTTATGGGATTGCTGAGTCCTCGTGGCTCACGGATACTACAACACCAGATGCAGGTTCAGCCGAGAATGATGCAGGAGCTGGTTCAAGTACTTCCCTGGGAGCTCGATGAAGAGTGCAGCCGTATGCTTGTGACGTTTTCGACGATCAGTAGTGGTTTCTACTAGGGGCGATTCGGACCTGTGGCTTTATGCTGTTTTGGTATCTTTCTTTTGGATCTTCACCCGTAGTCGGGTTGTGATGTTTTGAATGATGTCTTGCTTATGTAATGTATTGTGTGAAGTGGCGAGTGTAAGCCAACTATCTCCTTTTGCAATTTCATCCCTATTTTTACATGAGTCGTGCAAAGATACCAATCTTGAGATCATTCCAGAATGGGCTTATACCTTTAATTCGTGCCTCGACACGTAGGAGGTATAGTCCCATCCTGGGCATTACAAGTTGGTATTCAGAGCCTTCTCCGACCTAGGAGCCCCCACTGATTGATCGAATCGTTGACGGTTGAGTCTAGGCACACACTTAAAATGTTTTGAGTCCTATATATATATATATATCGGAGAGTAGGATTTCTTTTTCTCCTCATCTCTTTTCACTCTGGTGAGGACTCCTGACGATTACTTTTATCTCTTCTACTCTAAAAAATTCACCAATTTTTTTTAGGATCGCTCGAGTACTGTTTGGATTGTTCCGATGTATTTGTGACGAGAACATTGTTCTCGATGCCTCCTGTCATTAGGGGTTGTGGCAGTGTCCCGGGGAGTTGAGCTCCGAGGTGTTGTCGTCACAAATATATCGCATCAGTTCTAGAATACTTAAGACGGCCGACATCGAAAACTCTCCTATGCGGTTAGTGGCAAGATAACCCCGACATCACCCAGTACCGGGAAGGTAGTTCGGGAGTATTGCCATAGCTTGTATAGTAGATGCGTTTCGAAGGTCCGAGGTAAACGGTTTCCGGAAATAACTAGTTATGTGTTGAAGGATGGATACAGCTGGATGTAGGATTAGAGTTGAGTGCACGATGCTTCCCCTGTATCCCCAACACCTGATTGCATAACTGGAAACTTTCGGAAATTAATAGGTGGGTTCATCTAGTAGTTCTAGGCATTCTTCCAACGAATGCATGATATGGAGTTCGGGGTTCTACATTGAGTGAAGTAGGTTTATGGGCTTGTTCCGATCGGGAGTTGCATCTTAAAGGGTCCTTGGCTATGCTGATCCGGGGATTGCAAAACCCTTTTGTAACACGTTCCATGAGCTTTCAGCACGAAGATGTGGAATGAAGCTTCTATCTTGTATTTGTTCTATCTGCGCCTTGTTGTTTTTATTTACCTTTTGTTCTCCCAAGTGGCTTCTCGACAAGCTGATGTACCTGCGGAATTCATTCGTTCAATCCTCTGTTCGGATGCTATTGTGAAGATTATCCTGCAACATATCTATCCTTTGTTTCGTTTTGATTCTGGTATTCGAGTTGCTTCGATGTCAAATGTTGATTCCATACCTTTCCTAATCGGTGTTCTCATATTTCTATGGGAGTGCTAATCCTTCTTGATCAATCAAGATTTTAATGTTAATTCTTTTTCAACCGGTGTCCATTTTGTTCATCCCAAGTTGTCTTTGTTTCCCCACCCTCCCACCCTTCTTCTTCTTGGAGCCAGAGTCCTTGATCAAGTATCCATTTTATTCGTGTGATGTTTCTTCATTCTTTTCCTTCAATGTTCTTATCCGGTGCTTTATCGTGAAGATGCTCAAGAGTTTCAAGTTCATCATTCTTAATTATGATATTCTCCTCCGGTGGACTAAATCCAAGCTTCGGTCATGATCATATCTCTTCCTTTTTGTTTCACATGTTTTCCCATGTTGAATTGCGTTATCCGAAGGCTCTCTTATTCATTCAACTCTCCTATCCATATCCGGTGTGTACAAGGTATCTCAGAAGATTCATAATTCCATTCTTAATCCGTTCAAGCTATTTTTTTAGGATTGTCATCTTTTTCAAGCCATTTAATTCAACCGGTGCAATATCTCTTAAGCAATCTTTTTCAACGGTGATTTCTTTAGTGGGCCCTAACCCACAAGTCTTTTCCCAGGATCTTACCTGACTCTTCTACTTTTCTGGAGTTATACTCAAATTCTCTTTAAAGTGTGACGTAAGAAGGATTACATCAGTCATCTGCCTTCTCCAAGATCGCTTTCAAATTCTTTCATCATTGTTTCAACCTTTTTAATTCTTCATTCCGGAGTGCCTCAACAATTCATGGTGGTGTATCTCATCGTCTTCTCAGATTTTGAAGACCCGAAGACGAGTTCCTCTTGAATCCTTATCCGTTCTTCCAAGATTCGTGGTTCTAGTTTCATGACATCCTCATTATTGTTTCGATTGTGAGGAATTATTTTCATAACCATCCGAAGCATTTCATGAATTCTTCCCATTGTGATCCTCTGAAGGCCATCATTTCAGAAGATTTCTTCATTCTCAGTTTTCAACTTCGTCCTCCAACTATTCTTCATTGATGCCTCTTCGTTCGTCTCCATATCCTTCCGGTGGTTCGTTCAAGATTACTCTTCCGTTGTTATCGTATTAATTCATTTGTTCTTTTCATAATCCTATCGGTGAGTCATTCAAGGTTATTCTCAAGTTTGGCTATATCTCTCTCCAATCCTTTTCAAGAAGAATAAGTAGTATGCCAAATCCGTTGCTTCTCATCAATTTAATTTGGTGAAGGATAAGCATACAATAAATCTTATTCTTATTTCCTCGAAGAGGTTAATCCCTTCCTTCGGAGCTTGTTCATCATATCATATTCTCGGTTCTAAGTTGTTCATCTTGTTTTTCGGAGCTCCAAATTATTTCAGTTATGTCATTTCAAACCTCAATCTAATTCATCGCAGGCCTTGAATCTTATTCTTTTCATCTTTCGCTTCTCATGCTTTTCATTACCAGAGTTCTCTTGGTGGTTCATCATCATTTAATTCATCCTCGAAGTCTTCATCAAGATTCTTGTTCGAGCTCAAGCATTCTTCATCATGCTTTTGCAATTACAATTCTTTCTACCTTATCTTTTCAGATGGTGTTATGTCATTCTTGACAATTCCTTCATGTTTTATGATTCACGAGTTATCAAGAATGAGATAATTAAAACCATCATTTCTTAATCTTTAGGAGATCCTTTCAACCCCTCATTTTTTTATCTCTTGGAGTTATCTTGGGTTGTATTTCACCTAAAAGCTTTCCCTGAGAATTGTTGCTATTATGGTGCTTATAAATGACCCAAGTTCTTAATTATCCTCTATGTGAAATAACTCTTTCGTCTCCTTGTTGATCTCAATCAAATCAATTGTTTAAGTTAGTGGCTGGTTGTCACCTCGTAATTTTGAGATGTTTTCCATAAGTCCACATCAAGCTTATTCTTTTCGTTGTTGGTTTTCCAACAACTCTACTCAATCCATCTTTGTAAGGTTGCTTTTCCAATTCATTTGCGGAGAAGTATCATATTTTCTCCGTTCATTTCTTTCATGGATCTATATGCTATTCTTTCATTCCGGAGGCATTGTGATGTTGCTCTTTCCAAACCCTCACCTCGTTTTATCGAGATGATGTTTTTTTCCTTGTTTGACCATTTAACCGGAGTATTATGTCCTCTTTTCAAGTTCTCTCATCTTTTCATGTTTTGCCTCTCTTTTCAACCGGAGTGCTGTCTGAATCCTTCTTACCCTGGTGCCATTCTTTCATTTGTTTTGGAGGCAAGATGTTGTTCATTTCATCAAGTATCTTCCCAACTTGGCAAGTTCATGTTCAATTCCTTACATTTTCAGTCGGAGTGCTGTCCGAATCATGTCATTCTTATTCCTTGGCTATACCATTGCGGTTTCATATTCTTTTCGTTCGTAAGCTCTTGTTTCATGTCTTTCAACCTACAAGGTTCTCGTAATGTTCCTCGTTCATCTTTTCTAACGGAGTTTTCATATTCGTTCATCTCCATTGTATTCTTCTTTCATTTTGGTCAACCTCTCAAGGTTCGTGGTCTCACTCGTCTGTCAAAGAAGCAACTTTGTTTTACCTCTTCCTCTTCCGTTTTATCCAGTGCTATCTCTAGGATCTCGGGTCGAGATCCTCTGTTAGTGTGGGAGAGTTGTGACGCCCGAAGGCCGACGTCCCAGAAGATTCCAGAGATTCCAGATGTTCCGGGTTCTCCCGTGTGTTTCAATTGTGCTTGTGTTATTTATTTTGCATTGCATCATGTCATCATGCCATCATGTCATATTTCTTTTGCATCTCAACCTAAATAAATTGTGTGGACCTTTGGTCCATTTAAATCGAGCGAATTGTGATTTCTCTTTAAAACATATCCTCCCAATATTTAGGGAGCTATATAAATAAATATTCCATTCTTTGGAATTAAGCATAACACACTTGCAAAATTCCCATGCCTATTCCATCTCAAGTTTGACTTCAAAACCTTTGCCAACAACTCATATCTCTTTTTCGAGGTTCCTCCAAAAATGTGAACATTTTTGGACACTTTAAAAATCTAGTCTTTGTTCAGACCTTTTGAATTAAATTCAAAGGAATTTGAATTTAATGTGTCATTCATGCCCACTTATATTTTTCTTGGACTACGCTCATTTTTATGAGCCCGAGAAAAATATCCTCTTGTTCAAACTCTTTTTGTAACCCTTCCTTTCTTCTCTTTTTCTTCATTGCTATTTTTTTCTTTCTGTTTTGGGAATAGCAGTAGAGAGAGCAGAGGCCCAGCCGCCAGCCGAACTCAGGCCCTTCTGGCCCGAGCCGGCCCAGCCTCCATCCCTCCTAGGCCCAGGCCTCCCTAGGCAGCCCGACCGGCGGCCTAACCTAGCCGCACCAGCGACGTCTCCCTCTCGACCCCCCTCGCTCTCCCTTTCCTCCCGAGCGCCGCCAGGCCTCGCTCCTCTCGCACCATGTCCCAGCGCCCGTGCCTCCCTCTCTCTCGAACCCCCTCGCCCCATCTCTCGACCAGCAGCGCCCCGCGACCCCGCTCTCCATGCACGGCCAGGAGCCGCCGCAGCGCTCAGCTCCAGCGCCACTTCCTCCCCTGCCGAGCGTCCGCCTCCCCGGCGCCGTCTTGACGCTGCAGCACGCCCGCGCCTGGCTGTTCTCCGCCCCGCCGTCCGCACCGGAGCGCGCCGTGGCATCCTCCAGCAAGGCCTCGTCCGACGCCCTGCCGCGGACTGCTGCTCCCTGCGCCGAGGTCTCTCCAGTGCGCCTCGCCCCTGTCTTCCGCCATGGACGCCCACCGGTCGCCATCTCCCTCCAGCGCGCACGCCCGCGCCTCGTCCTCCCGCGCCGAAGCAGCCCGGCCGGCCAGGAGCCAGCGCCCCGCGCCCGCCACCTCGCGACCCTGCGCCTCGCCTCCTTGTTGCCGACTCCATGGAGCCCGAGCAGGGGTTTTCTTTTGCTAGCTTTGGTTCTGCCAAGTTGCTGTCAAGTGCTCGGAGCCCTCGGTTCCAGCAAGTCCAGCCGCCGATGCTAGATGCGCGCCAAGTTCCACGATGTCGATGCCCCTCAAGACCGGCAAGATCGTCAAGACCGAGACCGCCAAGTACCTCGTCGACAAGTGTACCACTACCGCCGCCAACCCCGAGACCGGCAAGTCCGAAGACCCCAAGTACCCCTACCGATGACATGAACAACTACGAAACATGAACGACTACATGATGCGATGCGACGCGACAAGTACCCCGTCGGCAAGACCGCTACGACCGAACGACTACCCGATGTGTCAAGTTTCTCTCCGGTGCCCCGAGGACCGAGTACGACTACACATGAAGAAGCGTCAAGTTCGACTACCGTCGCCCCGAAGACGTCCGATGCCGCGACAAGTACCTCTTCGGAAACGTGTTCGACTACTTCCCTCTACGAACGTGTACCACGACTCGCGAGAACGACTACTTCCACTACTTCCTCTACGACCCGTGTACCACTACGTCCCTCGACGACTCGAACCACCCCGAAACGAATGTTCCAAAGGTATAACCCCGTGACGATGACCCGTGGATGTTGCTTGTGTGTTGTATGAGATGTTTTCCCTTGTGTGCACCGTGCCCGTTTCGACCTTTGTCATGCTCCTCGGTTGCCTCGTCGCCGACCCGTGGGAACCCGGTGACGGGATCACCCCACCTTTCTTCTTGCTTGACACGCTCTCCGTCATCTTTTGCACCGGTCTCTCAACGAGTTACCGGAACCGAGATGTTGCCGTTGCATCACTTTCGGATCGTTGCCGTGGCACCCTTTCCTTCCACCACGGTGACAAATACTCCTTGTCATCTTCATGTTCACTTTTAATAAAAATTGCATAAAACTTGATCATGTCATCCGCATCATGTTAACAACATTAAAAATGTGTGAATTGTTGTTTGCTTAAAATTGTTAAACATGCATATGGGGATTTTCCCCGGAATTGTTGTTGGTATTTCCGGCCTCATTTAAATTGCCTAGATAGGTAGTTTACTTTTGTTTCACCTCTTGCTATGTTAAAAACATTTAATCTTGTCTTGTAAATAAACGAGAGTTAACTAAGTAAATAAAATGTGGTGTTTCGTCAATATGCAACTCGTTGCATATTGAGCTCCACTTAACTTGTAGTTTTGTTTGTGCACATTGCCATGCCACGCATAATTAAACCGTACATGCATCATACTTGGATGTGCATCGTATGCCATGCTTATGATATATGTGTTTACCGTGTTGTTTGCTTCTTTCCGGTTGCTTCTCTTGTTAGCTTCGGTTTCGTTCCGGAGTTGTGAGGTTTCGCTCGACTATGTTGCTCCGTCTACTTCATGGATCCGTTCTTCTTCCTTGCGGAATCCCAGGCAAGATGATCATACCCTTGGATACCTTTACTACCATTGCCATGCTTAGTTGTCTCGATGCTATCGTTACATGTCGCGCTACCCATCTTTTATGTCAGCCTCTCCTTGTTGCCATGAAACCTCTAACCTTTTGACACCTTCCTAGCAAAACCACTGTTTGGCTATGTTACCCGCTGCTCAGCCCCTCTTATAGCGTTGTTAGTTGCAGGTGAAGATGAAGATCGTTCCAGGAGGGAACTTGTTGTTGGAATATCACAATATCTATTATTATTATTATTAACACACCTATATACTGAGCATGGGTGGAAGGCTTGGCCTTTTGCTCGGTGTTTTGTTCCACTCATGCCACCTTAGGCGCCGATAAACCGGCATTATGTTCCTTGATTTTGCGTTCCTTACACGATGGGTGGATGGGGACACCTTGACAGTTCGACTTTGAATAAAACTCCTCCAGCAAGGCCCAACATTGGTTTTAGTTTGCCTCATAATAACAACTTAATTAAATTAATTAAAATTGCATAGGGGGTCGCACCCTCGGGGATTCTTTTCTACATAGCAGGGGGGGCCAGTGCTGATGGTGTTGGTCCCAAACGGGGGTCCTGCGGGGCCACCACGAGGAAACTCGAGGTTTGGTTTTACCTGTAGGATCGCCCATCCGGTCGTGGCCTGAGATGAGATACACGTGGCTACTATCAGGGTGTCGGCATGCCGGGAGGTCTTGCTGGACTTGTTTTACCATTGTCGAAATGTCTTGTGCACCGGGATGCCGAGCCTGATCGGATTTCCCTAAGATAAGGGGTGATGATATTATATTTATCACTTCAGCTAATCGTGAGAGCTTGTGATGGGCTAAGTTGGGACACCCCTGCAGGGTTATGATCTTTCGAAAGCCGTGCCCGCGGTTATGTGGCAGATTGGAATTTGTTAATGTCCGGTTGTAGAAAACTTGTCAGAGGATCCGAAGTAAAACACACAACTGTGTGAGTAACCGTGACTGTCTCTTTTCACTTTGAGAAGAGAACACGGTGGGGTTATGTTTGACTCGTATGTAGTTCAGGATCTTTAGCGATCACTACTAGTTTGCGACCGTTTGCGTAGATGCTCATCTTATTCTTGTACTCGTAAGTTAGCCACCATATTATGCTTAGTCGCTGCTGCAACCTCACCACTTTACCTCTTCCTACCCATGAAGCTTTGCTAGTCTTGATACCCATGGTTATGGGATTGTTGAGTCCTCGTGGCTCACGGATACTACAACACCAGATGCAGGTTCAGCTGAGAATGATGCAGGAGCTAGTTCAAGTACTTCCCTGAGAGCTCGATGAAGAGTGCGGCCGTATGCTTGTGACATTTTCGACGATTAGTAGTGGTTTCTACTAGGGGCGATTCGGACCTGTGGCTTTATGCTGTTTTGGTGTCTTTCTTTTGGATCTTCACCCGTAGTCGGGTTGTGATGTTTTGAATGATGTCTTGCTTATGTAATGTATTGTGTGAAGTGGCGAGTGTAAGCCAACTATCTCCTTTTGCAATTTCATCCCTATTTTTACATGAGTCGTGCAAAGATACCAATCTTGAGATCATTCCAGAATGGGCTTATACCTTTAAGTCGTGCCTCGACACGTAGGAGGTATAGTCCCATCCTGGGCATTACAGAGAGAGAGGTACAACACATAGCTACTGGTACATACCCTCAGCCCCAAGGGTGGATTACTGCTATTTCTCGAGCTTGCGTTGTATTCCCTCGAAGAGGAAAGTGAGATGCAGCACAGTAGCGTAAGTATTTCCCTCAGTTTTTGAGAACCAAGGTATCAATCCAGTAGGAGACCACGCGCGAGTCCCTCGCACCTGCACAAACAAATAAGAACTTTGCAGCCAACGCGATAAGGGGTTGTCAATCCCTTTACGGTCACTTACGAAGGTGAGATCTGATAGAGATGATAGTTTATATTTTTGGTATTTTTGTTTATAAGAACATAAAGTAAAAGCGGAAAAAGATAAAGTAGATGTAGATTGATATGTTGAGAATAGACCCGGGGGCCATAGTGTTCTCTAGTGGCTTCTCTCATGATAGCGATATTCTACGGCGGGTAAACAAATTACTGTCGAGCAATTGATAGAAAAGCGAATAATTATGAGACTATCTAGGCATGATCATTGTATATAGGCCTGCATCTACTACTATTACTCCACACATCGACCGCTATCCAGTATGCATCTAGTGTATTGAGTTCATAAGAACAGAGTAACGCCTTAAGCAAGATGACATGATGTAGAGGGATAAACTCAAGCAATATGATATAAACCCCATCTTTTTATCCTCGATGGCAACAATATAATATGTGCCTTGCTGCTCCTACTGTCACTGGGAAAGGACACTGTAAGATTGAACCCAAAGCCAAGCACTTCTCCCATTGCAAGAACTATAGATCTAGTAGGCCAAACCAAACCAATAATTCGAAGAGACTTGCAAGGATATTATGAGCACACATAAAGAGTTCAGAAAAGAACCAAATATTTCTCATAGATAATCTTGATCATAAACTCACAATTCATCGTATCTCAACAAACACACTGCAAAAAGAGATTACATCGAATAGATCTCCTCGAAGACCGAGGAGAACTTTGTATTGAGATCCAGAGAGAGAGAAGAAGCCATCTAGATACTAGCTATGGACCCGAAGGTCTATGGTAAACTACTCACAACTCATGGTGAGGCGATGATGATGATGTAGAAGCACTCCGTGATTGATCCCGCCTCCGGCGGAGCTCCGGAACAGGCCCCAAGATGGGATCTCATGGGAACAGAAGGTTACGACGGTGAAACTAGGGTTTTCTCTGTTGTTGATGGTTTCGGGCTACGTAGGCTTATATATGAGGAAGGAGGACACCGGTGGACTCACGAGGGCCCCATGAGGCAGGGGGCGCGCCCTGGGAAGGGGGGCGCGCCCCCACCCTCGTGGGCACCTCGTGGCTCCCCTCTCGTGGTTCTCAAGTCTCCCGTGCGTGATTTTCTCCAAAAATATCTCTCCCGAAGGTTTCATTCCGTTTGGACTCCGTTTGATATTCCTTTTCTGCAAAACCCTGAAACAGGCAAAAAACAGCAATCTGGACGGGGCCTTTGGGTTAGTAGGTTAGTCCCAAAAATGATATAAAAGCGTATGACAAAGCCCATTAAACATCCAAGACATCATAAATAATAGCATGGAACAATTAAAAATTACAAATACGTTGGAGACGTATCAACTACTCCCTCCTCATCATGGTGGCCGCCAGGATGATGAAGATGGCCACCGGTGATGATTCCCCCCTCCGACAGGGTGCCGAAAAGGCCTCTAGATTGGATCTCATGGAGTACAGAGCCTTGCGGCAGCGGAACTTCTGATCTAGGTCTACTTCCGATGGTTTCTCTATTTATATGATTTTTCAGCGTTGGTTTCACCCGAAGATGGGCCTCGAGGTGAGCACAACCCACCGGGGCTCGGGCGCGCCCCGGTGTCTTCTTCCCTACTCCTTCACCTTCTGGTCCTTCCACGTATCTTCGGGCCCTCTTTTGTTCCAAAAAAAAATCGTCAAAAAGTTTCAACTCATTTGGAGAACTTTCATTTCTGCACAGAAAAACAACACCACGGTAGTTCTGCTAAAAACATCGTAAGTCCGGGTTAGTTCCATGCAAATCACACCAAAACCATATAAAATTGTTATAAACATGGCATGAATACTTCATAAATTATAGATACGTTGGAGACGTATCACACTCCTTCTCCTTCTTTGCACCAAAGGAATATTTGATTTGAGCAAGTCTTGAGCTTTTCCCTATCATTCTTGTTACTCTTGGAGGTTGGATACTCCTAGGCGGTAGGATTCATTCGGAGAGGAATCGAATGTTGTGATTACCCCCGGAAAGTTTGTGAGGGTTTGGAGGCCACCTAAAGGTCTACCACTAGTGGTTGGGAATCGCCTTCGTGGTGATATCTTAAAGAGAGAATAGGGTGAGCCTTCGTGGCGTTGGTGTGCCTTCGTGGTAACACCCACCTCTCTAAACGGTGACGTAGCTTCCCTCCAAAGAAGTGAACATCGACATACATCCTCGTCTCTCGAAGTTGCGGTTATTCCTAACGCTAACTTCCTACTTGTGGTTACTTGTCTCTTAGTCCTTACTTATATCTTATTGTGCTTGCCTACTTACATACTTGTGTTACTAGCTTACCTTGCTTAGCATCTTACTTGCAATTGTTAGGCTCACTTTCATATTTCGCATTATTGCCTAAAATTGCTAAGTAACAATTAAAATTTGTAATTGTACCTATTCACCCCCCTCTAGGTCCATCTCGATCCTTTCAAGTATGGCGGTAGCATTATAAGATGAGCCCTTACTAAAATTTCAAGGTATAAGTGTTCTCCCTGAGTATGCACCATTGCGACAGTTCATCGTGCCGACACACCACGTGATGATCGGGTGTGATAAGCTCTACGTTCACATACAATGGGTGCAAGACAGTTTTGCACATGCGGAATACTCGGGTTAAACTTGATGAGCCTAGCATGTATAGACATGGCCTCGGGACACTGGAGACTGAAATGTCGAACGTGAATCATATAGTAGATATGATCAGCATAGAGATGTTCACCATTGAAGACTACTCCATCTCACGTGATGATCGGACATGGTTTAGTTGATTTGGACCACATATCATTTAGATGACTTGAGGTATGTCTATCTAAGTGGGAGTTCTTTAGTAATATGATTAATTGAACTTAATTTATCATGAACTTAGTCCTGATAGTGTTTGCATATCTATGTTGTAGATCAATGGACCGTGCTACCGTTCCCTTAAATTTTAATGCGCTCCTAGAGAAAGGTAAGTTGAAAGATGATGGTAGCAACTACACGGACTGGGTCCGTAACTTGAGGATTATCCTCATTGCCGCACAGAAGAATTATGTCCTTGATGGATCGCTAGGTGACAAGCCCCCTCCCGCTAACATGGGCGCTTTGAACGTCTGGCAGACGCCGTCTGATGACTACTCTACAGTTTAGTGTGCCATGCTTTACGGCTTAGAATCGAGACTTCAAAGACGTTTTGAACATCATGGAGCATATGAGATGTTCCAAGCGTTGAAGTTAATATTTCAAGCAAATTCTCGAGATGAGAGATATGAAGTCTCCAACAAGTTCTATAGCTGCAAGATGGAGGAGAATAGTTATGTCAGTGAACACATACTCAGAATATCTGGATATCATAATCACTTGACTCAGCTGGGAGTTAATCTTCCAGGTGATAGTGTCATTGACAGAGTTCTTCAATCAGTGCCACCAAGCTATAAAGGCTTCGTGATGAACTATAATATGCAAGGGATGGAGAAAACAATTCCCGAGCTCTTCGCAATGCTCAAAGCTGCGGAGGTAGAAATCAAAAAGGAGCATCAAGTGTTGATGGTTAACAAGACCACTAGTTTCAAGAAAATGGGCAAGTGAAAGAAAGGGAACTTCAAGAAGAATGGCAAGCAAGTTGCCACTCCCGGGAAGAAGCCCAAGTCTGGACCGAAGCCTAAAACTGAGTGCTTCTACTGCAAAAGGACTGGTCACTTCAAGCGGAACTGCCCCAAGTATTTGGCGGACAAGAAGGATGACAAAGTGAACATAGGTAGATTTGATATACATGTTATTATTGTGTACCTTAATAATGCTCGTAGTAGCGCCTGGGTATTTGATACTGGTTCGGTTGCTCTTATTTGTAACTCGAAACAGGGGCTATAGATTTAACAAAGATTGGCTAAGGACGAGGTGACGATGCGCGTGGGAAATGGTTCCAAAGTCGATTTGATCGCCGTCGGCACGCTACCTCTACATCTACCTTCGGGATTAGTTTTAGACCTGAATAATTGTTATTTGGTGCCAGTATTGAGCATGAACATTATATCTGGATCTTGTTTAATGTGAGACGGTTGTTCATTTAAATCGGAGAATAATGGTTGTTCTTTTTATCAATAATATCTTTTATGGTTATGCACCCTTGAAGAGTGGTCTATTTTTGCTGAATCTCGATTGTGGTGATACACATATTCATAATATTGATGCCAAAAGATGCAAAGTTGATAATGATAGTGCAACATATTTGTGGCACTGCAAGCGCATGAAGAAACTCCATAAAGATGGGCTTTTGGAATCACTTGATTATGAATCATTTGATACTTGCGAACCATGCCTCTTGGGCACAATGACTAAAACTCCGTTCTCCGAAACAATGAAGCGAGCTAATGACTTATTGGAAATAAGACATACCGATGTATGCGGTCCGATGAGTGTTGAAGCTCATGGCGAGTATCGTTATTTTCCGACCTTCACAGATGATTTAAGCATATATGGGTATATCTACTTGATGAAACACAAGTCCGAGACATTTGAAAAGTTTAAAGAATTTCAAAGTGAAGTGGAGAATCATCGTAACAAGAAAATAAAGTTTCTCATATCTGATCGCGGAGGTGAATATTTGAGTTACGAGTTGGCCTTCATCTAAAACAATGTGGAATAGTTTCACAACTCACGCCGCGTGGAACACCACAGCGTAATGGTGTGTCCAAACGTCATAACAGTACTTTATTCGATATGGTGTGATCTATCTCTTACCGATTTACCACTATGGTTTTTGGGTTATGCATTAGAGACATCTGCATTCATGTTAAATAGGGCACCGTCTAAATCCGTTGAGACGACACCGTATGAACTATGGTTTGGCAATAAACCTAAGCTGTCATTTCTTAAACTTTGGGGTTGCGATGCTTATGTGAAAAAGCTTCAGCCTGATAAGGTCGAACCCAAATCAGAAAAGTGCGTCTTCATAGGTGCTACCTCTTGAGCTTGCGTTGTATTCCCTCGAAGAGGAAAGGGAGATGTAGCATAGTAGCGTAAGTATTTCCCTCAGTTTTTGAGAACCAAGGTATCAATCCAGTAGGAGACCACGCGCAAGTCCCTCGCACCTGCACAAACAAATAAGAACTTCGCAGCCAACGCGATAAGGGGTTGTCAATCCCTTTATGGTCACTTACGAAAGTGAGATCTGATAGAGATGATAGTTGATATTTTTGGTATTTTTAGTTTATAAGAACAACAAATAAAAGCGATAAAAGTAAAGTGGATGTAGATTGATATGTTGATAATAGACCCGGGGCCATAGTTTTCTCTAGTGGCTTCTCTCATGATAGCGATATTCTACGGCGGGTAAACAAATTACTGTGGAGCAATTGATAGAAAAGCGAATAATTATGAGACTATCTAGGCATGATCATTGTATATAGGCATCACGTCCGAGACAAGTAGACCGAAACGATTCTGCATCTACTACTATTACTCCACACATCGACCGCTATCCAGCATGCATCTAGTGTATTGAGTTCATAAGAACAGAGTAACGCCTTAAGCAAGATGACATGATGTAGAGGGATAAACTCAAGCAATATGATATAAACCCCATCTTTTTATCCTCGATGGCAACAATACAATACGTGCCTTGCTGCCCCTACTGTCACTAGGAAAGGACACCGCAAGATTAAACCCAAAGCCAAGCACTTCTCCCATTGCAAGAACTATAGATCTAGTAGGCCAAACCAAACCAATAATTCGAAGAGACTTGCAAGGATATTATGAGCACACATAAAAAGTTCAGAGAAGAACCAAATATCTTTCATAGATAACCTTGATCATGAACCCACAATTCATCGGATCTCGACAAACACACCGCAAAAAGAGATTACATCGAATAGATGTCCTCAAAGACCTAGGAGAACTTTGTATTGAGATCTAGAGAGAGAAAGAAGAAGCCATCTAGATACGAGCTATGGACCCGAAGGTCTGTGATAAACTACTCACAACTCATGGTGAGGGTGATGATGATGATGATGATGAAGGCCTCCGTGATGGATCCCCCTCCGGTGGAGCTCCGGAACAGGCTCCAAGATGAGATCTCAACGGGAATAGAAGGTACGGCGGTGGAATCAGGGTTTTCTCTCTGTTCACGGAGTTTCTGGGGTACGTGGACTTATATAGGAAGAAGGAGGGCACTAGGGGATGCTCGAGGGGGCCACGAGGCAGGGGGGCGCGCCCTGGGAAGGGGGGCGCGCCCCCACCCTCGTGGGCCAGCCCTATGTCCCCTGACGTGGTTCTCAAGCTCCGCATGCATGATTTTCTCCAAAAATATCTCTCGCGAAGGTTTCATTCCGTTTGGACTCTGTTTGTTATTCTTTTTCTGCAAAACCCTGAAATAGGCAAAAAACAGCAATCTGGACTGGGCCTTTGGGTTAGTAGGTTAGTCCCAAAAATGATATAAAAGTGAATGATAAAGCCCATTAAACATCCAGGACTTCATAAATAATAGCATGTAACAATAAAAAATTATAGATATGTTGGAGACGTATCAAGCATCCCCAAGCTTAATTCCTGCTCATCCTCGAATAGGTAAATGATAAGGAAAGAATTTTTGATGTGGAATGCTAACCAATATAGTTTTTCAATGTAATTCTCTTAATTGTGGCATGAAAGTTCAGATCTGAAAGATTCAAGAGAAAAGTCTATATTGACATAAGAGATAACAATACTTCAAGCAATACTAACAAAGCAATCATGTCTTCTCAAAATACTATGGCTAAAGAAAATTATCCCTACAAAATCATCTAGTGTTGGCTATGCTCCTTTGTTATCACACTAAATATTCATATCATGCACAACCCCGATTTCAGCCAAGCACTTGTTTTCATACTCTATCTTTTCAAACTTTTCAACTTTCACGCAATACATGAGCGTGAGCCATGGACATAACACTATGGGTGGCATAGAGGTGGTTCTGGAGAAGACAAAAAGGAGGGAGATAGTCTCACATCGACTAGGCGTATCAACGGGCTATGAAGATGCCCATCAATAGATATCAATATGAGTGAGTAGGGATTGCCATGCAATGGATGCACTAGAGCTAAATATGTATGAAAGCTCAACAAAAGAAACTAGTGGGTGTGCATCCAACTTGCTTGCTCACGAAGACCTAGGGCATTTGAGGAAGCCCATCGTTGGATTATACAAGCCAAGTTCTATAATGAAAATTACCACTAGTATATGAAAGTGACTAAACATGAGACTCTACAATGAAGAACATGGTGCTACTTTGAAGCACAAGTGTGGAAAAAGATAGTAGCAATTGTCCCCCTTTTTTTCCTTTCTTTTCTTTTTTTGGGCGTTTCTTTTTTTCTTTGGCCTTCCCTTTTTTTCCTTTTTCTTTTTTTTTGCGGAGGGGCTTTATAGATTTAGCCTTTCCTCCCATGGGACAATGCTCTAATAATGATGATCATCACACTTTCATTACAACTCGATATTACAACTCGATACTACAACAACAAAGTATGACTCTATATGAATGCCTCCGGCGGTGTACCGGTATGTGCAATGAAACAAGAGTGACATGTATAAAAATTATGCATGGTGGCCTTGCCAAAAATACGATGTCAACTACATGATCATGCAAAGGCAATATGACAATATGATCCGTGTCATATGAACAGAACGGTGGAAAGTTGCATGGCAATATATATCGGAATGGCTATGGAAATGCCATGATAGGTAGGTATGGTGGCTGTTTTGAGGAACAATATGGTGGCTGTTTTGAGGAAGGATATATAGTGGGTTTATGGTACCAGCGAAAATTGCGCGGTACAAGAGAGGCTAGCAATGGTGGAAGGGTGAGAGTGCGTATAATCCATGGACTCAACATTAGTCATAAGAACTCATATACTTATTGCAAAAATCTACGAGTCATCAAAACAAAGCAATCAACGCATGTTCCTAGGGGGGAGGTTGGTAGGAGTTAACCATCGCGCGCCCCCGACCTCCACATAAAGGTTGACACTTTACAAATACCTCATGCTTTAACTTAGTCACACAACGGTTCACCATACATGCATGATACGGGAATCACTAACCTTAACACAAGTATTTATCAATTTCATAATAACTCCACTAGCATGACTCTAATATCACTATCCTCATATCTCAAAACAATTATCAAGCATTCAACATCTCATTCTATTCAATGCACTTGGTGTGATATTTTTTTACTACATTGACATTGGATGATTATCCTATGAAGACTAGTTTCTTTAGCCTAAACACATTACCATGCTGTTTTAATAGACTCTCAAAAGGATATAAGTGAAGAATGAGATTTCAACAATTTCTACAAAATATTACCACCACCATGCTCTAAAAGATATAAGTGAAGCACTAGAGCAAAAACTATTCAACTCAAAAGATATAAGTGAAGCACATAGGGTGTTCTAACAATTTCTAGGCCATATTTAACTCTCTCAAATAGGTGTGTCCAGCAAGGATGATTGTGGCAAACTAATAAGCAAAGACTCAAATTATACAAGACGCTCCAAGCAAAACACATATCATGTTGCAAATAAAAATATAGCTCCAAGTATAGTTACCGATGGATGAAGACGAAAGAGGGGATGCCTTCCCGGGGCATCCCCAAGCTTAGGCTTTTGATTATGTTGAATTTACTTGGGGTGCCATGGGCATCCCCAAGCTTAGGCCTTTGCTACTCCTTGTTCCATAGTCCATCAAAGCAATACTCAAAACTTGAAAACTTCACAACACAAAACTTAGACAAAAATTCTCGTGAGCTCCATTAGTATAAGAAAGCAAACCACTAGTCAAAAGTGCAGCAATGAATTCATTCTTTGTTTATATTGGTGTTGAACCTACTGTATTCTAACTTCTCTATGGTTCATATCCTCCAATACTACTCATAGATGCAACGGAATAAGCAAACAACACACGAAAAACAGAATCCGTCAAAAGCAAAAACAGTCTGTAGTAATCTGCAGGTTTCGCCTACTTCTGGAATTCCAAAAAATTTAACATAAATTGTTAAATTTGAAGAATTTGTCTACCAATCAGATGCAAAAAGAATCAACTAAAAAGCACGCTCCTGTAAAATCTGAAGACTACTTTAGCGAGCGCTAACGATTCTGTTTTTCACAGCAAGATCACATAAACTTCACACAAATCTTCCCAAAGGTTCTACTTGGCACAAACAGTAAACAAAACATGAAAACACATCTAATCACAGGCTAGATGCAATATTTATTCCCTAACAGCAACAAAAACAAAAACATAAAATTGGGTTGCCTCCCAACAAGCGCTATCGTTTTACGCCCCTAGCTAGGCACGATACAAGATAAATCTAGGTATTGCCATCTTTGGAAGGCAATCCATAAGTGGCTCTCATGATAGATTCATATGGTAATTTGATTTTCTTTCTAGGAAAGTGTTCCATGCCTTTCCTTAATGGAAATTGGAATCTAATATTTCCTTCCTTCATATCAATAATTGCACCAATCGTTCTAAGGAAAGGTCTACCAAGAATAATAGGACATGAAGGATTGCAATCTATATCAAGAACAATGAAATCTACGGGCACGTAATTCCTATTAGCAACAATAAGAACATCATTAATTCTTCCCATAGGTTTCTTAATAGTGGAATCTGCAAGATGCAAATTTAAAGAACAATCATCAAGCTCATGGAACCCTAGCAAATCACACAAAGTTTTTGGGATAGTGGAGACACTTGCACCCAAGTCACACAAAGAATAGCATTCATGATCTTTTATTTTTATTTTGATAGTAGGTTCCCATTCATCATAAAGCTTTCTAGGGATAGAAACTTCCAACTCAAGTTTTTCTTCATAAGATTGCATCAAAGCATCAACTATGTGTTTAGTGAAAGCTTTATTTTGACTATAAGCATGCGGAGAATTTAACACGGATTGTAACAAGGAAATACAATCAATCAAAGAGCAATTGTCATAATTGAATCCCTTGAAATCCAAAATAGTGGGTTCATCACTATGCAAAGTTTTAATCTCTTCACTCCCACTTTTAGCAATTTTAGCATCAAGATCTAAAAACTCTAAATCATTGGGACACCTTAAAGCAGAATCATCTCCAATCCTATCTTCATCAAGATTAATACTAGAAAACAGGGATCTAATAGGAGACACAGCAATAACTTTCAGATCTTCATTTTTATTTTCATGATAGCTAGAAGAACACGATTTAATATAATCTTCTCTTTTAGCATGCATTCTAGCGATTCTTTCTTTGCATTCATCAATGGAAATTCTCATGGCTTTGAGAGACTCATTGATATCATGCTTAGGTGGAATAGATCTAAGTTTCTAAGTATCATTATCAAGAGTAATTCTATCCACACTTCTAGCCAATTCATCAAACTTAAGCAATTTCTCTTCAAGCAAAGTATTGAAAATCTTTTGCGAGATCATAAACTCCTTAACACTAGTTTCAAATTCAGAAGGCATCTTTCCATAAGAGTTGTTGTAGGAATTACCATAATTATTAGAGGAATTACTAGGAAAAGTCCTAGGATTAAAATTACCTCTATAAGTATTGTTACCAAAATTATTCCTACCAACAAAATTCACATCCAAAGATTCATTGTTATTCTCAATCAAAGTGGACAAAGGCATATCATTAGGATCAGAAGAAGCACTCTTAGCAGCAAATAATTTCATAAGTTCATCCATCTTTCCACTCAAAACACTAATTTCTTCGATAGCATGCACCTTTTTACTAGTAGATCTTTCGGTGTGCCATTGAGAATAATTAACCATAATATTATCTAGGAGTTTGGTAGCTTCTCCTAAGGTGGTTTCCATGAAAGTGCCTCCGACAGCCGAATCTAAAAGATTTCTAGAAGCAAAATTCAAGCCAGCATAAAAGTTCTGAATAATCATCCATAGATTCAAACCATGTGTAGGGCAATTACGTATCATCAATTTGATTCTCTCCCAAGCTTGTGCAACATGCTCATGATCTAGTTGCTTAAAGTTCATAATATCGTTTCTAAGAGAGATGATCTTAGCAGGAGGGAAATACTTAGAGATAAAAGCATCTTTGCACTTATTCCACGAATCAATACTATTTCTAGGCAAAGAGGTAAACCAAGTTTTAGCACGATCTCTAAGTGAAAACGGAAATAACTTCAATTTAACAATATCGTTATCTGTATCCCTTTTTTTGGATATCACACAAATCAACAAAGTTGTTTAGATGGGTAGCGACATCTTCACTAGGAAGGCCGGAGAATTGATCTTTCATGACAAGATTCAACAAAGCAGCATTGATCTCACAAGATTCAGCATCGGTAATAGGAGCAATCGGAGTGCTAATAAAATCATTGCTGTTGGTATTGGAGAAGTCACACAATTTGTTATTATTCTGAGCCATAGTGACAAGCAAGCAATCGAACACACACAAGCAAACAAGAAGCAAGCGAACGATAAAAACACGGCGGAAGAAGGGCAAATAAAACAACAAGGGTGAAGTGGGGGAGAGGAAAACGAGAGGCAAATAAATGTAATGCGAATGATAAGGGTTTGTGATAGGTACTTAGTATATGACTTTTGCGTAAGCCTCCCCGACAACGGCTCCAGAAATTCTTCTTGCTACCTCTCGAGCTTGCGTTGTATTTCATCGAAGAGGAAAGGGAGATGCAACACAGTAGCATAAGTATTTCCCTCAGTTTTTGAGAACCAAGGTATCAATCCAGTAGGAGACCACGCGCAAGTCCCTCGCACCTGCACAAACAAATAAGAACTTCGCAGCCAACATGATAAGGGGTTGTCAATCCCTTTACGGTCACTTACGAAAGTGAGATCTGATAGAGATGATAGTTGATATTTTTGGTATTTGTAGTTTATAAGAACATCAAATAAAAGTGATAAAAGTAAAGTGGATGTAGATTGATATGTTGATAATAGACCCGGGGGCCATAGTTTTCTCTAGTGGCTTCTCTCATGATAGCGATATTCTACGGCGAGTAAACAAATTACTGTCGAGCAATTGATAGAAAAGCGAATAATTATGAGACTATCTAAGCATGATCATTGTATATAGGCATCACATCCGAGACAAGTAGACCGAAACGATTCTGCATCTACTACTATTACTCCACACATCGACTGCTATCCAGCATGCATCTAGTGTATTGAGTTCATAAGAACAGAGTAACACTACTGGAATCTGGGTTTTTGCCATCAGCCAGCTCTTTGCCATCTGCCAGCTGATGGCAAAGAACTTCTTTGCCATCTGCTTATAAAAAACAGATGGCAAAGAACTGACAGATGGCAAAGAACATGGTTGCCATCAGCCAATTCTTTGCCATCTCCCAGCAGATGGCAAACAATCTTTGCCATCTGCCAGCAGATGGCAAAGAGGTAGCCAACTCCTGTTGCCGTTAAGTGGGTAACGGCGTACTAGCCCCACCTCTTTGCCATCTGCCAGCAGATGGCAAAGAGATGGGTTATTTTTTTCAGGTAAAAAAAACTGTGGGGTTAATTATCCCCTCCCTCTCTCCCCACCCATCCACATATGTAAAAAAAGGGAAACACTTCCTATCATATTTCCTACAAAACAAAATCGTCACGTTTGGATTTTTGGCTAGCTGTTCAGATTTTGGGCATGTTTGGATTGTGCCCACGGTAGCCCTACCAAAATTGGCTAGCCAATTTTTTGGCGCAGGATTCTGCCGCCAAGGGTTTGCAAAATTTTTGGCTAGAATATGTGAAGAGAACGGGGCTGTTTGGTTTACATCCTTGGGCTGCCCGACCAAATAATTGGTCGTTGACCAGGCCTTGAGTGGCCGTTTGGATCGGCTTCAAAAAATTGGCAGCCAACTGGCCTCAGCTTCCCTCCTTCACTTTTACGCCAAATAGTTGGTAGAAACTACGGCGGCCAAATCGCTCGCCAAAACATTGGTGAGCCAACGGCGCCAGTGATTTGGCAAGGCAAGTTTGGGCAAGAACCAAACAGCCACAACACCACGTGGTGCATAGGCAGCCAAAAAATTGGCAACAAACCAAACAAGCATAAGAACGTGTGGCGTGACCAATTTTTTGGTAGGGTGAACTGAGGTTTGGACCAAACGGGCCCTTTACGCCAACTCCCGGGCGAGCCAGTGGCGGCAAAAACAAAATTATTGGCGCGCCCCGATTTGGTAGGGCGGGCGTAGGCGCCAAACACATCAGCTCCACAGATCGAACGTCAGCTCGCCCACCCCGTCGCCCTCGCTCTAGCTCGCCCACCCCGTCGCCGGCCCTCCCCCGGCCCGTCGCCGACTCTCCCCCGCC
>LR738713.1:34245388-34293512 GCA_902687465.1 Secale cereale | reverse complement strand
CCGGCCCTCCCCCGCCACTCTGCCCCGTCGCCGTCGCTCCAACGCCCCGTGGCCGTCGCTCACCCGCCCCGTCGCCGGCCCTCCCCCGCCCCGTCGCTGGCCCTCCGCCACCCCGTCGCCGGCCTCATTTCATTCCAGGTAAAATTTGCCTCCCCTATGGATTAGTAGTAGTACAGTAATTTTTTGGCAAGTTATCCTTGTTTGGTTTGATCCATTGTACCTACCAATTTTTGGCAAAATCAGTAAAGTTGCCATTTGGTTTGCTGCCAACTAAATATAACAAAGTTTAGAACTTACGATTGATCCATGCTTCATTTTATCTATAATTGATAAAAAAATGTGACACATAACCTTTTTAATCAGCTACAATATGCTGAAAGAAACGAAAATTGGCATGCAAAAGCTCAAATGTACGTTACATTGTCACACAAAAGAATAATCTTTTTTGAGATAAAATTCCCGATTTTCCAGGAGTAGTTTTTTTAAAGGGTTTCAGAAGTAGTTTTTATTTCAGATATTCAGGACTAGTTGTATGAGTTAGGGCTGCTCTGGGCCTTAATAATAAACAAATAAGGTACCAGGTTTGCAACGGATTATAGTCGATCTAAACTACCGATGCTAATTTGTTTGGTAAGTACCTATCTTGCTCTTGCTGCGTGCACCTGCTGGTTAGTTGAGCCAAAAAAGAAGTAATATACTGCCTGAAGATTAGGAAATTTGAGAGATATGCGGACCAATAAATACGTTTCCAGAGTAAATCGCTGCAATAATTAAGCGGGTCCCATGAAGAGAGCGAGCGAGGGAGTTGCCAATTTTTTGGCGCAGCTTTTCCGCGCCATCAACTTGCCCTCTCATTGGCAAGAATCATACTGGTCAGTTGTGGGCGCATGTGGCGAGCCAAAATTTTGGTTGCCATCCAAACGCTTACCAATTTCTGTGGGCTTGCCAATTTTTTTGTATGGTTGCTATTGGTTGCAATCCAAACACACCCTTTGGCTTGCTCTATTAAAAAAAAGAGGTTCAAGGCTCTTTTTATTATGCAGAGACATTACTACAGATTTGTAAATACTCTAGTTTTAATAACACCGTTTTTGGCGTTAGCCAAACAGGTAGCAGTAAATAAAACCGTGGTAACTAAAAAAACTGTAGTATTCTTAAAATACTTAGAAAATACTTTGCAATCAAACATGGCCTAAAACTATGGTAATCTAAAAAACTGTAGTATTCTCAAAAAACTTAGGCCTAGTTTGGGAGCACAGTATTTCTAAAACTATAGTAATCCAAAACTATGGTATTGTAATGCCTAGGCAATGAATACCTCAGTTTTTAAAAACTGCAGTTTTTCTCCGCTTTAGCAAAACTATAGAGCGTTTGGCAAGCACAATCTTTCTAAGACCAGCAAGGCATGAGTGTTTCTCGGTTTGAAAAAAAGAGGTCCAGACCTCTTTTTTAGATACTGCAAAAAAACCTCAGTTTTGGAGATACTACGGTTTTGTAAACTAAAGTATTTGTTAATGCCAAACACATCAAAGTCTTTAAAACCATGGCTTTTTAAGAAAACCATGGTATTCTCCTAAAACTTCAAAAATACATTGATGCCAAACGCAGAATTACTTTGCTACCAAACAGGGCCTTAGATCAGGAGAAGTATCATGACCTGTAGTTGCTGAAAAGAAAAGAAAAAAAGAAAAAAGAAAGAAAGGAAGTACTAGGTCCCTGAGTTTGTTCAAGCAAAAAAAGAAGCTTCTTTGTTGTTCGTATTCAAGAGGGTGATGAGTACTAGGAGCTCCTCAAGGAATGGGATCCCAGCCATGTTTCCCAGCCATGTTTCCGAAACCTTGCCCGGATCCGCTTCTTTTTGCTTCTAAAAAGCAAACGTATGTGCAAAAATGGTTACGGGTGTTTGATCGCATCGATTTTCAGTCCAAAATCGACAGGACAAAAAAACGTGCCACATGCTGAGGAGGACATGCCATTAACACCTCAACACATGGTGTGACCCCATATGCTGGCATTATAAAGCTGCTTAACAGAATTTATGCTGGAAACTTCTGTCATTTTAGGCGAGTTTGAAAATTCTATGGTCATAGGAGATCGAAGGAAATGTAGGAAGAGGATAAAACAAGAACCATGAAGGAAAATTACATGCATGCATACTAGTCATGTATAGAGTGCATACTAGTCATGTTCATGTTCTTAGGCGAGCTTAAAAAATGGTATGGGTGTAGGCGATCAGATATATAGAGTGCATACTAGTCATGTTCGAGTTGAAACATGAATAGTCATATTAGCCATTCCCTGCTCACTTTAAATTACTGCAGAAATGATTCCTAGGAAAAAAGAAGGAACCAGATTTTGGATTGATTTAAGTTGTTGATTCTAACTTGGTGCTGAATAATGACCGCTGTTTTGCTACTTCAAACTTATCTAAAAGCCTCGAAAAGTATAGATGTCAGGCACCAGGGGATGCACCGGTGCAGATTCACAAACTACATATTTTTTAGGCAACTTGGAGGAGCATCGATGGGCGAGTTAAGAGTGATGTTAGTCGCCTTAAAACCCAAACTAGGCAATACTTGAAGAAAACTCTCACAAGTTCGTATGTTCTAGCACCCAGTGTTCCTAAATTTAGCTTCTCTGCATGTATAAATATGCAGGCAACTTAAAACCCAACTTAGTATAAATATGCACCCAGTGTTATTTGGATGAACAAACTGGTGTGTCCACGACACACAGACACGACACCCCCGACACCCGACACCTCTTCGGCCTCCAGTTGATCGAAAAGGTGCTCTTCGGCCTTCCAGAGGCCGACGGGGTCATATATTTGTGAATTATGAGTTAGGTCCTATATTTTCCAATTATGTTATGAAAAACATCATATATATTTGCGTTGATCGGGTGGATTTAAATGTGCAGTTGTTTCATCACTATGAGGGTCTGGTGTTCAACGACCTCCCCGTGCGTTCGACAAGCTCCGCCCCTGCGTTCGTGGGTGAGCACAAATGACATCTCCTCCTCTCCCCCTTCATTTGCTAGCTATAGGTGTATTCAATCATCAGTATGCATGACCACTATGCGTCTCCCGTTCGAAAGGGTTAAATCTATAAATATGCATTCATTTGCATATTTATAACCATAATTCTTTCGAATTGTCCAACGTTATCCATGGACAGCCCGAGTATGTGTAGATTGGGTTCGTTTTCCCATATGCTATGCTCCGGATCCGATGCAGAATTTCGTCAGTGCCTCTTTGTTGTTCTCCGGGTACACATCCTCTCTGCTTATTGCCGAGACGTGTATCAGGAGAACAGCGGGGAGGTGCTGCCGAAATTTTGTGTCGGATCCGGAGCAGAGCATGGGAAAACGAACCCAATCCGCACATACTCGGGTGGGATTAGGACCTATCTTTACTTATTAGCGTCTAGGTTGCATGGACGTAATAAAACTGAAAAACTCTATTTACTGATGAATATGGTTTGCTGAATTATGTATGTATTTCTTGTGTGTCCAGTAGCTAGGAGAAATGAGTGATCGTGCGTGGATGTACACCGGTCACCCTAGTCAGAAAGACATGACCCCTGAATGGATGACAAAAACTAAGGGGTTTATCAGAGCCGCATTTGCAAATGGACAGGAAACAACCTGGTGCCCCTGTGTCGTGTGCGACAACTATCGTAAGATGTCAGAGTTTGAAATGATCAAACACCTCCAGAAGTGGGGTTTTACGCCCGGTTATACAATGTGGACATTTCATGGTGAGTCTGCCCAACGTTCCAGAGCTGAGGAGGGCCGTCGTCGCACGGACGAGCATGGTACCGGGATGGAAGACATGGTGCAGGACTTTGATGATGCTCGGGATTCGGACGATGAGATGGAGGAATCTGCAAAGGCCTTCAATGATATGTTGGAGTCTTCGAAGCGTCCTCTCCACGAGCACACTGAGCTTTGTCAGCTGGATGCCATCGCACAAGTAATGGCTCTGAAGGCTCAATTCAACTTGGGCAGAGAATGCTATGACGCGATGGTGACACTATTTGGACGCTTTCTACCCAAAGGCTATATAATGCCTGCAAACCTGTACCAGTCGGACAAAATCCTCCGTGTACTTAAGATGCCCTATGAGAAGATAGATGCCTGTGAGAATGGATGTGTGTTATTTAGGCTCCAGTATGCGGACTTGAACTATTGTCCCATTTGCAAGTCTTCCAGGTATGTTGAGGTAGACAACGGTATGGGTGAGAAGAGTCAGACCAAAATCCCCATTAACGTTCTTCGGTATATGCCAATCATACCAAGACTTCAACGTCTATTCATGGTCGAAGAGACGGCCAGACAGATGACATGGCACAAATTGGGCAAAAGAACCAAACGGGATGCAGATGGGAATCTGATGATTGTACACACATCGGATGGTGCTGCATGGAAACACTTCGATGCATTGCATGATGAAAAAGCGGCAGATCCAAGGAATCCTCGAGTAGCCATCAGCACGGATGGGTTCAATGTGTTTGGTATGATGGCAGCCCAATACAGTTGTTGGCCTGTATTTGTCATTCCACTCAATCTCCCCCGGACAGATTATGCAAAGAAAGAACATTTTCCTGACGTTGATAATTCCGGCCCCAACTATCCGGGGAAGAATATGAATGTGTACATGCAGCCGCTTAAGGATGAACTGCAAGAATCTTGGGATAATGGGATCAAGACATACAACGCCGCTACAAAAAAAAACTTCCTAATGCGTGTGTGGTACATGTACTCGATGCATGACTTGCCGGCGTATGCGCTATTCGTTGGCTGGTGTGTGCATGGAAGGTTCCCGTGCCCCACATGCAAGGCAGCTCTTGAGTTTCGTCGGCTGCAGGCGGGTCGCAAGTTTTCTTGCTTCGACATGCATAGACAGTTCCTGGATCCTCACCATAAGTTCAGGAAAGACAAGAAGAACTTCATCAAAGGTAGAGATGTCAAAAACTCTGCACCACCTGCGTTGACAGGCCAACAGACCCTGGATCAGTTAAACGCTCTCGAGCCGGATCCAGAGCGTCAAGGGTATTTCAAGGGGTATAATACGGAACACGCGTGGACCCACAAGATATGCTTGTGGGAGCTGCCGTACTTCAAAGACCTCCTTTTCCCACACAACATCGACATGATGCACACTGAAAAGAATGTCGGCGAGGCCCTCTTTGGTACATTGTTCGGCATAGAGGGGAAAACGAAGGATAATCCTAAGGCCAGAGTCGATCAGGAGGCTCTATGTGATAGACCGCTACAAAACATGAAACAACCAAAAGGAAAGAAGAACTGGGCGAAGCCAAAGGCATGGTTCAATCTTGGAAGGCCGGTTATGAGGGAAATACTCATGTGGGTGAAAAATGAGTTGATGTTCCCCGATGGGTATGCATCGAATCTAAAGAGGGGAGCGAGCCTTGAAAAATTGAAAATATTTGTTCTCAAGAGTCATGATTGGCACATATGGCTTGAGCGGGTAATGCCGGTGATGTTGCGTGGCTTTATCCCTGAGGATGAATGGCTAGTACTGGCAGAGCTGAGCTATTTCTTCCGTGTTCTATGCGCGAAAGAATTATCGCCTGGCTTGCTAGAAGAAATGGAAGAGTTGGCGCCGGAGTTGATCTGCAAGTTGGAGAAGATCTTTCCACCTGGCTTCTTTAATCCAATGCAGCATTTGATTTTGCACCTCCCGACCAAGGCACGATTGGGGGGGCCCATGCAGAATCGTTGGTGCTACGCAACTGAGAGGATGCAGAAGACGCTTCGAGCAAAATGTAAAAATAAACGTCGAATTGAAGCATCGATGGCCGAGGCATTCATTACTGAGGAGGCGGCAAACTTCGTGACAGCACACTACAAAGCAAAAATCATCATTTGCATAATCCGAAGCCTCGGTACAATGTTGGCGACCCTAAAAAGGGTGAATCCAACCTCAGCCTATTCAAAGGGAAGCTTGCACCAGCCGGTGCTTATACTCCCTTATTGTTGGATAACGACGAATGGCGGACCATTACGTTGTATATCTTGAACAATCTAACAGAAGTGCGGCCGTACATCGAGTAAGTTCTCGGTACATTGTTTCGCAACCTCTACTTCATTTGAACTGCTCTTATTCCCGGATATTTGATACAGTCGATACATCGCCAAATTCTCGTATGGAGCGGTTATCCAAAAGGATTCCGTCGAAGAGTATGAGCTTCTGGCAATGCATGGAGGCGGCTATCCCGGTTTCATCTCTTGGTTCAAACAAACGGTAATTTCCATTAGACCATTTCATTTCTTCTTCTAATTTCTGGCTAATGCAACAATCCTTTTGTATTAAACTTGTAGGCTAGTTCAGAGCCTATGGACGCCAAATTGAGACAAGTCGCTAATGGTTTTGACTATAAGGTCCATTCATTTGACAAATACGACATCAACGGGTATCGCTTTCGTACCTATGGCAAAGAGCTACCTATGGCCGACCAAAAGTCTACAAATTGTTGTGTCTCTGCTATCAGCGAAGGAGATACCGAGTATTATGGAAGAGTTAAAGCAATTTATGAACTTTTATTCTATGATGCAAACCCACCGAACGTCGTAGTCTTCAAATGTCATTGGTTCCAGCCGAAAGAGACTAGAAGGACTCATGAACATCTAGGGCTAGTCGAAATCAAACAAAGCACCCATTTGGATGTTCCCGATGTCTATATTACGGCTCAACAGGCAACCCAAGTTTTCTATCTACCGTGGGCGTGCCAAAGTAATCCAAATCTCGAAGGTTGGGATGTCGTTTATGAAGTGCCGCCACGTGTTAGACCACCTACCCCCAATGAAGAGGATTATGAACCTCACATTAATCCAGACACATATGAAGGAGAATTGTTCCAAGAAACACGTCTTTCCAAAACATGTTTCAAGAACCGCTCACCTCGGAACATTCAAGTAGACAGCGGCAGTGAATCCGAGCCTGAGTAGGAACAAGAAGAGCCGGAACAAGAAGAGGTTACTGCTGCGGATGACCTGTCAATGCTTGATCGATTACATACAGGAGGCCTTCCAGATGTTGATGAATTTATTGATGATGATGATGATGAGCACGTCATTACTGATAGTGATGAGGATGATGCATTTATTGACCCCAAAGCATATATAGACGATGATGATGCATTTATTAATGATGACGATGAAGATTAATATTATAGTTCATGTCAGGTATTCCATTATTATTATATACATATATATTATTAATTAGTTCAAGTTTTAACCTAGCTAGCTCAAATATGACCTATTTAACATAGGATAGCTCTAAAATGAGCTATACCTCCTCCAAAATAAATTTATATGCTTAGCTAGCTCAAAAATGACATAACAACCTTAATTAGCTCAAAAATGACCTATTTAATCTAGGATAGCTCTAAAATGAGCTATACTTAGCATTTATTCCTCTAAAATGAATTTATATACATATTATTATTCATGTCAGGTATTCATTTTTTATGTTGTACTAATTTCGTTTACTCTTTGTTATTCCAGGTGTTGACAGATGGTGGGCGCGGGTCGAGAGCGCTCCGAGGCTCCTACCTCGGCGCGTGGTGGGAAGGGTAGTTCCATTCCCCCCCCATAGCCTCCGGAGAGCGCTAGATCTCAGTTTGCAGAGTCCAACGACGGTCGCTTCTTCTTCGGCCGGGAGAGGTCGGGGGGGGGGGTAAGAAGAAGGAGAAGGCTGCTAGAGGTGGACGTGGCAGCGGGAGAGGTAGAAAGGCTGCTACGCCTTCCTCGCCGCCGCCCCCAGCTGATTCACCCGACCACAGGACTGCTCCGTCTGAGATCGAGCCATCTGAGGTGGACCCGTCTCGGACTCCACTCCACGAGCCTCCGGCCGACGAGCCTCGGGCCGCCGAGTCTTCGCCCCACGAGACTACGGAGCTCAGACGGGGTCATGCTGAGTCGGACCCGAGCCCATGGGAGGACTGGACGGAGTCGAGTGCACATGGTCGTGTTCAGGGTGTAGACTATAGTTCTGATAGCTATAGCGAGGGTGAGTTGGTTGAGGGGCGCAAAGTCTACCAGCGTGGTGGTACAAAGCTCCCGCCCACCCCGACGACCCCCGACCAGAGGTGGTTGATTGCGCCTAATGGGGAGAAGTAAGTGCATTTACTCTTGTTTAACCTTTTGCCTTGACATTTCTTTGAATATCTAATGCGTTGGCCTTGTCATACTGCAGTTCTTGGACACACTCAGACGGGGTCCGCAGGCCCAACACTGTCTTTGGTGTGATTTGTCGCTAGTGCTTTCCGGGGTGGGTCACGTTGCCCGGTGAGGGTCGGGTTCCAGAGCTAGGAATGACCTGGGAGCACTACTTGGCTGCCCCGGCCCCGCCGGAGCATAGGGTCGGCGATGTCGAGTGCGACACGGAGGCCGACATTGTGATCGCCACATTTTGGGTAATTTCTCCTTTGCCATTTACGTTGTGTTTTCTTCTTTGATTGCATACCTTCTACATGTGTTTTCTTGTTTGATTGCGGACCTTCTAATCCGTGTTTTCTTGTTTGATTGCAGACATTCTACAGGTGTGCTGAGGGACAGGAGGAGGTCGCGGCTCGGGTTATCGACGCCGAGTGCAGGCGCCTACTTGGAAACTTTCGGCACGAGGCTCGGACGCGGGCTGTTCGAGACTACTTAGCACAGACTGGTATTAGGAGGAGAAAAGAGAAGTGCCGGAACAAGTATCTGAGTAAGGAGAAGTACATGAAGGTAATTACCTATTCTTAAGGCCTTGTACTTAGTTTCCTTAATTTGATTCGTAGGCGTAGCGCTCAAATTTCTCTTGCTTAACTTAGGTGCCCCCGAGATGGTGTGTGGACAAGATGGACTGCTGGGAGGCGTTGGTGGATGAGTGGTGCTCTCCCCAATGGCGCGTCGCCCACAACATTGCAAAGGAGAAGCATCTCAGAATGAAAGGCGTGCCACACCATCTAGGCAGCGTCAACCTATATGGGTACGGGAATAACTGGGTATGTGTGGTTTGCTTCATGATTCATGCAAATTCATTCTTTGTGCTAGCTTGAGTCCTTAACTAATACTCTGTTCCTCTCTTTTAGTCAAAACTCAACAAGGCTCCAGTGCCAGAGCTATTCGACCTTTATGGCATGTCCAATATTGCGCCGTACAAGAAGGCCAAGGCATTCTCGGAGTCTGACCTCGAAAATGCAAATAACTTCAGCAACGTGGCCTCCCACCACAAGATGGTGCAGTACGTTAAGCAGGGGAAGGCGAGGAAAGGGCCGGACTTTAACCCGAGCCGACCTTTTGATCCAGAGCTGGTGATGATATCTGGTGGCGGGAGGTCCCATGGCTCGTTAGCCATGGGTAATGGACTGATACGTTGTAGTAGCACTCTCCCGCAAATCAAGAAGCGCCAGACCAGCTCTGATCCTGAGATACTGTCTCGTTTACGACCAGTGGAAATCGAATTCCAGGTTTGTTATATGGACTCAGTAGCCTTTCCTCCATTACATTGTGTTTGCGACCGTCGATGATTACAATGCTAACGAGTGGTGTTGCAGGCTGCTATTGAGCCAGAGAGAGCGAAGACCCAGGCTGCTTTTGAGGAGAGGGACCGGCAGGCGACGGAGAGGGAGAGGGAGAATGAGGAGAGGATGGCTAGGCTGTTGGAGGAGGAGAGGAACCGGAACGACTCGGCTAACCGGGCCATGTACGATCTCTTCGTGGTAAGTTTCTTCTGCATATTAGCTAAATCATGCACACAATGTTCCTTTCATTAGTAACTAATATGACTGACTCGTCAAAACCAAATGTGCAGTCCATGTGCGAGAAGAACGGCCAGACCCCTCCGTCGATGCCAGTCATTGCTCTGGCGGGCACAGTGAGTTTCATTTAAACGGTCATTAGTTACTAGTCTTCACATTTGAGTTGCATCATGCTAATGATACATTGGAAATAATCTTTGGTGCAGCGTAACTCCCGACAAGCATCGACCGATCTTTCTCCGTCTGCCACTGGCGCGACCGGTCCTACACCTGCACCTACACCTACACCTCCGTGATGACGGTAAGTTTCCCAAGTGTTTTGCTTAATAGAGTTTTGTTGTGATGCCATGTTGTATCTACACATATCGTGCATAATGTGTGTATGTTTGAAATGCATTGTATTTGTGGGATTCGACATCTAGTCGTGTGCCTTTGGTAGCCTTCCATACAGGGAAATGCCTCATAGTGCTTCCACTGAGCCATGGTAGTTCGCTACTGCTCCGGAACACATGGATTGACCGGCATGTGTCCTTCTTTGCTCCTGTGTCTGTCCCTACGGGGAAATGTCACGCAGTGTATCACCGAAGTCCTTGTAGCTTGCTACGACTTGGTTGCACTCACTGATGACCGACACATGCATTGCTGGGTCATGTATGCCTGTCCCTATACGTTTGTGCCACCTTGGTTCTATGACTAGTCATGTCGGCCCGGGTTCTCTGCCATAAGGATATTAGCGACATAATCATATACTTAGCATTTTTTCCCTCCAAAATGACTCGATATGCTTAGCTAGCTCAAAAATGACATAATAAGCTTAATTAGCTCCAAAATGACATATTTAACCTAGGATAGCTCTAAAATGACCTATACTTAGCATTTTTTCCTCCAAAATGACTTAATATGCTTAGCTAGCTTAAAAATTACATAATAAGGTTAATTAGCTCCAAAATGACCTATTTAACCTAGGATAGCTCTAAAATGACCTATACTTAGCATTTTTTCCTCCAAAATGACTTAATATGCTTAGCTAGCTTAATAATTACATAATAAGCTTAATTAGCTCCAAAATGACCTATTTAACCTAGGATAGCTCTAAAATGAACTATACTTAGCATTTTTTCCTCCCAAATGACTTAATATGCTTAGCTAGCTTAAAAATGACCTATTTAACCTAGGATTGCTCTAAAATGACCTATACTTAGGATCTTTTCCTCCCAAATGACTTAATATGCTTAAGAAATGACATAGTTTAGCTCCTAAATGACTTCACATGCTTAGCTAGCTTCAAAATGACATAATAACCTTACTTAGCTCTAAAATGACATATTTAACCTAGGCTAGCTCTAAAATGACCTATACTTAGCATTTTTTCCTCCTAAATGACTCAATATGCTTAGCTAGCTCAATAATAATTACATAATAAGCTTAATTAGCTCCAAAATGACCTATTTAACTTAGGATAGCTCTAAAATGACCTATACTTAGCATTTTTTCCTCCAAAATGACTTAATATGCTCACCTAGCTTAAATATGACCTATTTAACCTAGGATAGCTCTAAAATGACCTATACTTAGTATCTTTTCCTCCAAAATGACTTAATATGCTTAGCTAACTCTAAAATGACATAATATGCTTAAGAAATGACATATTTTAGGTCATGAATGACTTCATATGCTTAGCTAGCTTCAAAATGACATAATAACCTTACTTAGCTCCAAAATGACCTATTTAACCTAGGCTAGCTCTAAAATGACCTATACTTAGCATTTTTTTCCTCCTAAATAACTCAATATGCTTAGCTAGCTCAAAAATGACATAATAAGCTTGATTAGCTCCAAAATGACTTATTTAACCAAGGATAGCTCTAAAATGACCTATACTTAGCATTTTTTCCTCCAAAAGGACTTAATATGCTTAGCTAGCTTAAAAATGACCTATTTAACCTAGGATAGCTCTAAAATGACCTATACTCAGCATCTTTTCCTCCAAAATCACTTAATATGCTTAACTGGCTCTAAAATGACATAATATGCTTAAGAAATGTCATATTTTAGCTCCTAAATGACTTCATATGCTTAGCTACCTCCAAAATGACATAATGACCTTACTTAGCTCCAAAATGACCTATTTTACAGATATAAGTTGCAACATAATAATCTTCACATTTTAGTTGCATCATAATAATCTTCTTCTTCTAGTCTTCTTCTTCTAACTTTCTTCTTTCCCATTTTACAGATTTGCTTAAGATCACGGAAGCTTGGGTTGATGGAGTGCTTGTATTTAGTTTTTGTTTTGACCTTGTGAAACTTGCTACCTATGGATGAAACTGTGTAATATTGATGAAACTATGTATATGTACGGATGAAACGTGCTACTATTGGTAACATGTGTTGGATATATATATGTGTTCATGACTATTGGTAATATGTGTTGAATATGCTATATTGGTCATATAAATATATTTGTGTTTGATTTTCTGTGAAAATGAATTGATATAAGAAAAACAAAATTAAATGGGGCACTATAGACACTTTGCCATCCGCTGGCAGATGGCAAAGAGCTTTGCCATCAGCTGGCAGATGGCAAAGAAACCACGTGTCATCCAGAGAAAAAATTTGGACTGGCCTATTTCGGCTCTTTGCCATCTGCCAGCAGATGGCAAAGCTCTTTGCCATCAGCTGGCAGATGGCAAAGTATGCAGCCTTTGCCATCTACTGGCAGATGGCAAAGAGCCTGCAGCCTTTGCCATCAGCCAGCAGATGGCAAAGAGCCTGCATCCTTTGCCATCTGTTGGCAGATGGCAAAGAGCCTGCAGCCTTTGCCATCTGCTGGCTGATGGCAAAGTATGCCGTTATCCTTCTAACGGGGCTAACCCCATTAAGAGGCTTTGCCATCTGCCAGCTGATGGCAAAGGCTGCAGGCTCTTTGCCATCTGCCAGCTGATGGCAAAGAGCCTGAAGCCTTTGCCCACTGGAATTCAGACAAACTGTTTGCCAACTGCTGGCTGATGGCAAAGCCTTTGCCATCCGCCGACCATGTGCCAGATTCCAGTAGTGTAACTCCTTAAGCAAGATGACATGATGTAGAGGGATAAACTCAAGCAATATGATATAAACCCCATCTTTTTATCCTCGATGGAAACAATACAATACGTGCCTTGCTGCCCCTACTGTCACTGGGAAAGGACACCGCAAGATTGAACCCAAAGCCAAGCACTTCTCCCATTGCAAGAACTATAGATCTAGTAGGCCAAACCAAACCAATAATTCGAAGAGACTTGCAAGGATATTATGAGCACACATAAAAAGTTCAGATAAGAACCAAATATCTTTCATAGATAACCTTGATCATAAACTCACAATTCGTCGGATCTCGACAAACACACCGCAAAAAGAGATTACATCGAATAGATCTCCTCGAAGACCGAGGAGAACTTTGTATTGAGATCTAGAGAGAGAGAAGAAGCTATCTACATACTAGCTATGGACCCGAAGGTCTGTGATAAACTACTCACAACTCATGGTGAGGGCGATGATGATGATGATGAAGGCCTCCGTGATGGATCCCCCTCCGGTGGAGCTCCGGAACAGGCTCCAAGATGGGATCTCCACGGGAACAAACGGTACGGCGGTGGAATTAGGGTTTTCTCTCTGTTCACGGAGTTTCTGGGGTACGTGGACTTATATAGGAAGAAGGAGGGCACCGGGGGATGCTCGAGGGGGCCACGAGGCAGGGGGCGCGCCCTGGGAAGGGGGATGCGCCCCCCACCCTCGTGGGCCAACCCTCTGTCCCCTGACATGGTTCTCAAGCTCCGCGTGCGTGATTTTCTCCAAAAATATCTCTCGCGAAGGTTTTATTCCGTTTGGACTCCGTTTGATATTCTTTTTCTGCAAAACCCTTGAACAGGAAAAAAACAACAATCTGGACTGGGCCTTTGGGTTAGTAGGTTAGTCCCTAAAATGATATAAAAGTGAATGATAAAGCCCATTAAACATCCAAGACTTCATAAATAATAGCATGGAACAATAAAAAATTATAGATACGCTGGAGACGTATCAATAGGATACCCAAAAGAAAATGTTGGGTACACCTTCTACCACAGATCCGAAGGAAAGATCTTTGTTGTTACGAATGGATCCTTTCTAGAAAAGGAGTTTCTCTCAAAAGAAATGAGTGGGAGGAATGTAGAACTTGAGGAGGTAATTGTACATTCTCTCGAATTGGAAAGTAGCTCATCACAGAAAACTGTTCCCATGATGCCTACACCAACTAGAGAAGAAACTAATGATGATGATTATGAAACTTGAGATCAAGTTACTACAGAGCCTCGTAGGCCAACCAGAGCATGGTCCGCACAAGAGTGGTACGGTAATCCTGTTCTGGAAGTGGTACGTCTCCAACGTATATATAATTTTTGATTGTTCCATGCTATTATTTATGATGTTTTGGATGTTTAATTGTCTTTGTTATACACTTTTATATTATTTTTGGGACTAACCTACTAACCCAAAGGCCCAGTCCAGATTGCTGTTTTTTGCCTGTTTTAGGGTTTTACAGAAAAGGAATATCAAACGGAGTCCAAACGGAATGAAACCTTCGAGAGAGATATTTTTGGAGTAAAATACAGACGGGAGACTTGAGAACCACGGAGTAGGGCTGACGTGGCGTCCACGAGGGTGGGGGGCATGCCCCCTGCCTCATGGGCACCCCGTCTGGCCCCAGGTGCCCTCCTTGCTCCTATATATACCTACGTACCCCGAAAATATCAGAACAAGAGAGAAAACCCTAGTTCCACCGCCGCAACCTTCTATTCCCATGAGATTCCATCTTGGGGCCTGTTCCGGAGCTCCGCCGGAGGGGGATCTACCACGGAGTGCTTCTACATCATCATCATCGCCTCACCATGAGTTATGAGTAGTTTACCAAAGACCTTCGGGTCCATAGCTAGTATCTAGATGGCTTCTTCTCTCTCTTTGGCAAGGTTGTCAGAATCGCGATTTTGAATCGGATTGGAGCTCTGATGGTAGGATCACAAATCATAGAATCTTCACTATCTGGATCGTAGAAACGTAGATTCTATGAACTAAAATCGTAGAATCATAGGGGTTAGTTTGGATCGTAAAATCGTAGAATCGTATAACAGAATCGCGATTCTGACAACCTTGCTCTTTGGATCTCAATACCAAGTTCTCCTTGGTCTTCGAGGAGATCTATTCGATGTAATCTCTTTTTGCGGTGTGTTTGTCGAGATCCGATGAATTGTGGGTTTATGATCAAGATTATCTATGAGAAATATTTGGTTCTTTTCTTAACTCTTTATGTATGATTATAATATCCTTGCAAGGCTCTTCGAATTATTGGTTTGGTTTGGCCTACTAGATCTATAGTTCTTGCAATGGGAGAAGTGCTTGGCTTTGGGTTCAATCTTGCGGTGTCCTTTCCTAGTGATAGTAGGGGCAGCAAGGCACGTATTGTATTGTTGCCATCGAGGATAAAAGGTTGGGGTTTATATCACTATGTTTGAGTTTATCCCTCTACATCATGTCATCTTGCTTAAGGCGTTACTCCGTTCTTATGAACTTAATACTCTAGATGCATGCTGGATAGCGGTCGATGTGTGGAGTAATAGTAGTAGATGCAGAATCGTTTCGGTCTACTTGTCTCGGATGTGATGCCTATATATAATGATCATGCCTAGATAGTCTCATAATTATTCGCTTTTCTATCAATTGCTCGATAGTAATTTGTCTACCCGCCGTAGAATATCGCTATCATGAGAGAAGCCACTAGAGAACACTATGGCCCCAGGGTCTATTCTCAACATATCAATCTACAATCTACTTTACTTTTCCACTTTTACTTTCTGTTCTTATATCCAAAAATACCAAAAATATCAAACTATCATCTCTATCAGATCTCAGTTTCGTAAGTGACCGTAAAGGGATTGACAACCCCTTATCGCATTGGTTGCGAAGTTCTTATTTGTTTGTGCAGGTGCGAGGGACTCGCGCGTGGTCTCCTACTAGATTGATACCTTGGTTCTCAAAAAACTGAGGGAAATACTTACGCTACTGTTCTGCATCTCCCTTTCCTGTTCGAGGGAATACAACACAAGCTCGAGAAGTAGCAAGAAGAATTTATGGCGCCGTTGCCGGGGAGGCTTACACAAAAGTCATATACCAAGTACCTATCACAAACCCTTATCCTTCGCATTATATTTTTTTGCCTCTCGTTTTCCTCTCGCCCACTTCACCCTTGCCGTTTTATTCGCCCTTCTTCTACCGTGTGTTTATCGTTCGCTTTTCCCTGTCATCATGGCTAGCCCCTTATCTGCTCCTTTGTCTCCCAAGTTTGAAGTTCTTCACTTCAAGCAAAAGCAAGGAGAAAATTTAAAAGATGCTTGGTTTAGGATGATGGAATCTTATCGTAAGTGCACCTTAGAGGTGAATTCTAGAATCTTGCTTCGCAATTTTTATGTTGGATTGAATATGTCTCATAGACAACTCTTGGATTGCGTTGCCAAAGGGAATTTTATCGAAGTTGATCCTAGTATTGCGCATGAAATTATAGAGGGAATAGTGGGAACACTACCTCCCCAAAAAGGGTCACATCCAAGCCAGGAAGGGGCACAAGTTTTTGAGAAAATTTGCGAAGCAACAAAAATACTATAAAAGTCTCTTGAACCTCTTAATAGTGTTAGTGGGAATCTCCACCGCATGAATATGTTGATTACCCTTTGTAATAAGAGGTTGGATTCTTTAGATCTAAGGATTTCCGAATATGAAGGGAAACGTCAAGAACCTCCCGGATTCGAGCTTGACCCCATTAAAAGGGTAAAGATCAAAGATGGCAATACCTAGATCTATCCATGTATCGTGCCTAGCTAGGGGCGTAAAACGATAGCGCTTGTTGGGTGGCAACCCAATTTTATATTTTTTGTTTTTGCTTCTGTTTAGGAATAAATATTGCATCTAGCTTCTGTTTAGATGTGGTTTTGTGTTTTAATTAGTGTTTGTGCCAAGTAGAACCTTTGGGAAGACTTGTGTGAAGTTTATATGATTGTGCTGTGAAAAATAGAATCGTTAGCGCTCGCAAGAATGGTCACCAGATTTTACGGGAGCGTGCTATTTAGTTGATTCTTTTTGCAGATGATTAATAGACAATTTCCTCGCGTTTACCAATTTATTTAATTTTTTTTGGAGTTACAGAAGTATGCGAAAACTGCAGATTACTATAGACTGTTCTGTTTTTGACAGATTCTGTTTTTCGTGTGTTGTTTGCTTATTTCAATGCATCTATGAGTAGTATTGGGAAGTATGAATCATAGAGAAGTTGGAATACAGTAGGTTTAACACCAATATAAACAAAGAATGAATTCATTGCAGTACCTTTGAGTAGTGGTTTGTTTTCTTATACTAACGGAGCTCACGAGATTTTTGTCTAAGTTTTGTGTTGTGAAGTTTTCAAGTTTTGAGTATTACTTTGATAGACTATGGAACAAAGAGTGGCAAGAGCCTAAGCTTGGGGATGCCCAGGGCACCCCAAGGTAAAATTCAAGGATAACCAAAAGCCTAAGCTTGGGGATGCCCCGGGAAGGCATCCCCTCTTTCGTCTTCATCCATCGGTAACTATACTCGGAGCTATATTTTTATTCACCACATGATATGTGTTTTACTTGAAGCGTCTTGTATAATTTGAGTCTTTGATTGTTAGTTTTCCACAATCATCCTTGCTGGACACACCTATTTGAGAGAGTTAAATATGGCCTAGGAATTGATAGAACACTCTATGTGCTTCACTTATATCTTTTGAGTTGAATAGTTTTTTCTCTAGTGCTTCACTTATATCTTTTAGAGAACGGTGGTGATTATATTTTGTAGAAATTGTTGATCTCTCATGCTTCAATTTATATCCATTTGAGAGTCTATTAAAACAGCATGGTAATGTGCTTTGGCTATAAAACTAGCCTTCACATGATAGACATCCAATATCAATGTAGTAAAAACTTTCACACTAAGTGCATTGAATATGATGAGAAGTTGGATGCATGATAATTGTTTTGAGATATGAGGATAGTGATATTAGAGTCATGCTAGTGGAGTTATTATGAAATTGAGAAATGCTTGTGTTAAGGTGAGTGATTCCCGTAGCATGCACGTATGGTGAACAGCTATGTGACGAAGTTAGAGCATGAGGTAATTGTAAAGTGTCAACCTTTGTGTGGAGGTCGGGGGCGCGCGATGGTTAACTCCTACCAACCTCCCCCCTAGGAGCATGCGTTGATTTCTTTGTTTTGATGACTCGTAGATTTTTGCAATAAGTATATGAGTTCTTATGACTAATGTTGAGTCCATGGATTATACGCACTCTCACCCTTCCACCATTGCTGGCCTCTCTTGTACCGCGCAACTTTCGCCGGTATCATACACCCACTATATATCCTTCCTCAAAACAGCCACCATACCTACCTGTCATGGCATTTCCATAGCCATTCCGAGATATATTGCCATGCAACTTTCCACCATTCCGTTCATATGACACGCTTCACATTGTAATATTCCCATGCATGATCATGTAGTTGACATCGTATTTGTGGCAAACCCACCATGCATAAGTTTTCATACATGTCACTCTTGATTCATTGCACATCCTGGTACACCGTCGGAGGCATTCATATAGGTCATACTTTGTTCTAGTATCGAGTTGTAATATCGAGTTGTAATTCAATGAAAGTGTGATGATCATAATTATTAGAGCATTGTCCCATGTGAGGAAAGGCTAAATCAAGAAAGCCCCTCCAAAAAAAGAGAAAGGCCAAAGAAAAAAAAGGCCCAAAAAAAGAAAAAGGAAAAGGAAAAGAAAAGAAAAGAAAAGGGACAATTGCTACTATCTTTTTCCACACTTGTGCTTCAAAGTAGCACCGTGTTCTTCATGATAGAGAGTCTCATGTTTAGTCACTTTCATATACTAGTGGGAATTTTCATTATAGAACTTGGCTTGTATATTCCAACGATGGGCTCCCTCAATTGCCCTAGGTCTTCGTGAGCAAGCAAGTTGGATGCACACCCACTAGTTTTGTTTGTTGAGCTTTCATACATATTTAGCTCTAGTGCATCCGTTGCATGGCAATCCCTAATCACTCACATTGATATCTATTGATGGGCATCTCCATAGCCCGTTGATACGCCTAGTCGATGTGAGACTATCTCCCTCCTTTTTGTATTCTCCGCAACCACCTCTCTATTCCACATAGTGCTATGTCCATGGCTCACTCTCATGTATTGCGTGAAAGTTGAAAGGTTTGAAAGAATAGAGTATGAAAACAAGTGCTTGGCTGAAATCGGGGTTGTGCATGATATGAATATTTTGTGTGATGAAAAGGGAGCATAGCCAGACTATATGATTTTGTAGGGATAACTTTCTTTAGCCATAGTATTTTGAGAAGACATGATTGCTTTGTTAGTATGCTTGAAGTATTATTATTTCTTATGTCAATATAGACTTTTGTCTTGAATCTTTCAGATCTGAACATTCATGCCACAATTAAGAAAATTACATTGAAAAACTATGTTGGTTAGCATTCCACATCAAAAATTATGTTTCTATCATTTACCTACTCGAGGACGAGAAGGAATTAAGCTTGGGGATGCTTGATATGTCTCCAACGCATCTATAATTTTTTATTGTTCCATGCTATTATTTATGATGTTTTGGATGTTTAATGGGCTTTGTTATACACTTCTATATTATTTTTGGGACTAACCTACTAACCCAAAGGCCCAGTCCAGATTGATGTTTTTTTGCCTGTTTTAGGGTTTTACAGAAAAGGAATATCAAATGGAGTCCAAACGGAATGAAACCTTCAGGAGAGATATTTTTGGAGCAAAATACGCACGGGAGACTTGAGAACCACGGAGTAGGGCTAACGTGGCGTCCACGAGCGTGGGGGCGCGTCGGGCGCGCCCCCTCCCTCGTGGGCACCCCGTCTGGCCCCCGGTGCCCTCCTTCCTTCTACATATACCTACGTACCCCTAAACTATCAGAACAAGAGAGAAAACCCTAGTTCCACCGCCGCAACCTTCTATTCCCGTGAGATCCCATCTTGGGGCCTGTTCCGGAGCTCCGCCGGAGGGGGGATCTACCACGGAGTGCTTCTACATCATCATCATCGCCTCACCATGAGTTGTGAGTAGTTTACCACAGACCTTCGGGTCCATAGCTAGTATCTAGATGGCTTCTTCTCTCTCTTTGGATCTCAATACCAAGTTCTCCTCGGCCTTCGAGGAGATCTAGTCGATGTAATCTCCTTTTGTGGTGTGTTTGTCGAGATCCGATGAATTGCGGCCTTTGAGTTTATCCCTCTACATCATGTCATCTTGCTTAAGGCGTTACTCCATTCTTATGAACTTAATACTCTAGATCCATGCTGGATAGCGGTCAATGTGTGGAGTAATAGTAGTAGATGCAGAATCGTTTCGGTCTACTTGTCTTGGATGTGATGCCTATATATAATGATCATGCATAGATAGTGTCATAATTATTCGCTTTTCTATCAATTGCTCGACAGTAATTTGTCTACCTGCCGTAGAATATCGCTATCATGACAGAAGCCACTAGTGAACACTATGGCCCCCGGGTCTATTCTCAACATATCAATCTACAATCTATTTTACTTTTGCGCTTTTACTTTCTGTTCTTATATCCAAAAATACCAAAAATATCAAACTATCATCTCTATCAGATCTCACTTTCGTAAGTGACCGTAAAGGGATTGACAACCCCTTATCGCGTTGGCTGCGAAGTTCTTATTTGTTTGTGCAGGTACGAGGGATGCGCGCGTGGTCTCCTACTGGATTGATACCTTGGCTCTCAAAAAACTGAGGGAAATACTTACGCTACTGTGTTGCATCTCCCTTTCCTCTTCGAGGGAATACAACGCAAGCTTGAGAAGTAGCAGGAAGTCATGTTACTAGACCATGACGAACCCACAAACTATGAAGATGCTATAATAAGCCCTGATTCCGATAAATGGCTTGAGGCCATGAAATCTAAGATGGAATCCATCTTTGAGAACAAAGTGTGGACTTTGGTGGACTTGCCCGATGATCGGCGAGTGATACGTCTATTTTGCATCTTGCTTATATGTTGATATTTATTGCATTTTGGGCTGTTATTACTTGTTTTGTCACAACACCTATGCCTTTTCTCTCTTATTTTACAAGGTTTACAAGAAGAGGGAGAATGCCGGCAGCTGGAATTTTGGGCTGGAAAAGGATCAAACTCTGGAAACCTATTCTGCACAACTCCAAAAGCCCCGAAACTCAACAGAACTCCGTTTCAGAAAATATAAAAAATATCTGGCGAAAGAAGTTCAAGAGGGGGGCCACCGGCTGTCCACGAGGGTGGGGGCGCGCCGCCCTGCCCAGGGCGCGCCCCCTGTCTCGTGGGCCCCTCGAAGGCCCCCCGATGCCCATCTTCTCCTATATGAGGTGTTTTGACCTGGAAAAAATCATAAGGAGGCTTTCGGGACCAGACGCCGCCGTCTCGAGGTGGAACCGAGGCGGAAACCAATCTAGGACTCCGGTAGAGCTATTCTGTCGGGGATACTTCCCTTCGGGAGGGGGAATTCGTCACCGCCTTCATCACCAACAACTCTCCCATCTTGGGGAGGGCTATCTTCATCAACATCTTCACCAGCATCATCTCCTCTCAAACCCTAGTTCATCTCTTGTATCCAATCTTTGTACCCAAACCTCAGATTGGTGCCTGTGGGTTGCTAGTAGTGTTGATTACTCCTTGTAGTCGATGCTAGTTGGTTTATTTGGTGGAAGATCATATGTTCAGATCCATTATGCATATTAATACCCCTCTGATCATGAACCATATTATGTCTTGTGAGTAGTTACTTTTGTTCCTGAGGACATGGGAGAAGTCTTGCTATTAGTAGTCATGTGAATTTGGTCTTCGTTCGATATTTTGATGAGATGTATGTTGTCTCTCCTCTAGTGGTGTCATGTGAACATCGACTACATGACACTTCACCATTATTTGGGCCTAGAGGAAGGCATTGGGAAGTAATAAGTAGATGATGGGTTGCTAGAGTGACAGAAGCTTAAACCCTAGTTTATGCGTTGCTTCGTAAGGGGCTGATTTGGATCCATATGTTTCAGGCTATGGTTAGGTTTACCTTAATACTTCTTATGTAGTTGCGGATGCTTGCATTAGAGGTTAATCATAAGTGGGAGGCTTGTCCAAGTAAGGACAACACCCAAGCACCGGTCCACCCACATACCAAATTATCAAAGTACCGAACGCGAATCAGATGATCGTGATGAAAACTAGCTTGACGATAATTCCCATGTGTCCTCGGGAGCGTTTTCCTTTATATAAGAGTTTGTCCAGTCTTGTCCTTTGCTACAAAAAGGATTGGGCCACCTTGCTGCACCTTATTTACTTTTACCTTTTGTCACTTGCTACCAATTACCTTATCACAAAACTATCTGTTACCTATAATTTCAGTGCTTGCAGAAGATACCTTACTGAAAACTGCCTATCATTTCCTTCTGCTCCTCGTTGGGTTTGACACTCTTACTTATCGAAAGGACTACGATAGATCCCCTACACTTGTGGGTCATCAAGACTCTTTTCTGGCGCCGTTACCGGGGAGTGATGCGCCTTTGGTACGTGGAATTTGGTAAGGATAAATTTATATAGTGTGCTGAAATTTATTGTCACTTGTTACTATGGCTCAAAATCCTTTGAGGGGCTTGTTCGGGGTATCTTCACCCCGAGCAGAAGAGCAAAGAGTTGCTCCTCAACCTACTGCACCTACTGAAAATGTTTGCTTTGAGATTCCTTTGGGTGTGATAGAGAAACTGCTTGAAAATCCTTTTACAGGAGACGGAACACTGCATCCCGACTTACACCTAATCTATGTGGATGAAGTTTGTGGATTGTTTAAGCTTGCAGGTATGACCGAGGATGTTATCAAGAAGAAGGTCTTCCCTTTATCTTTGAAGGGAGATGCATTGACATGGTTTAGGCTATGTGATGATATGGGATCATGGAACTATAATCGTCTGAAGTTGGAATTTCATCACAAGTTACCCTATGCACCAGGTTCATCGTGATCGTAATTATATTTATAATTTCTAGCCTCGCGGAGGAGAAAGCATCGCTCAAGCTTGGGGGAGGCTTAAGTCAATGTTATATTCATGCCCCAATCATGAGCTCTCAAGGAAAATGATTATTCAAAAAAAAATTTGCTCGGCTTTCTCTCAATAATCGCACCATGCTCGACAATTCTTGTTCTGGCTCTTTTATGATGAAGACTGTTGAATTCAAATGGGATTTATTGGAAAGAATTAAACGCAACTCTGAAGATTGGGATCTCGACGAAGGCAAGGATTCAGGTATGACCCCTACGTTTGATTGTGTTAAAGCTTTTATGTAGACCGATGTTTTCTGTGAGTTTAGCACTAAATATGGACTTGACTCTGAGATAGTAGCTTCTTTCTGTGAGTCTTTTGCTACTCATGTTGATCTTCCCAAGGATAAGTGGTTTAAATACCATTCTCCCATTGAAGTAAAAGTAGTTGAGCCTGTTAAAGTTGAAGAAAAGACTATCACTTATAATGTTGATCTTATTGTTCCTACTGCTTATATTGAGAAACCACCTTTCCCTGTTAGAATAAAGGATCATGCTAAAGTTTCAACTGTGGTTCATAAGAGTAGTACTAGAACACCTACACCCTCTGAGCAAATTAAAGTTGAACCTAGTGTTGGTATGGTTAAAGATCTCTTGGTAGAAAATTTAGATGGACATGTTATTTACCTCCAAGAGGAAGCTGCTAGAATAGCCAAACCCGATGCTAGGAATAAACATAGACCTGTTGTAGGCTTGCATGTTATCTCTGTTAAAATAGGAGATCATTGCTATCATGGTTTATGTGACGTAGGTGCTAGTGCAAGTATAATCCCTCATTCCCTATATCAAGAAATTATGCATGATATTGCACCTCTTGAGTTGGAAGGTATTGATGTTACTATTAAGCTTGCTAACAGAGACACTATTTCACCAGTTGGGGTTGTTAGAGATGTTGAAGTCTCGTGTGGGAAGGTTAAATACCCTGCTGATTTTCTTATTCTTAGTTCCCCACAAGATGATTTTTGTCCCATTATATTTGGTAGACCCTTCTTGAATATTGTTAATGCTAAGATAGACTGCGTGAAAGATATTGAAACTGTTGGTTTAGGGAATATGTCTCATGATTTTAACTTTGCTAAATTTCGTAGACAACTCCATGACAAAGAATTACCTAGTAAGGATGAAATTATTGGTCTTGCTTCTATTGTTGTGCCTCCTAACGACCCTTTAGAACAATATCTGCTAGACCATGAAAATGATATGTATATGAATGAGAGAAGGGAAATAGATGAAATATTCTTTAAGCAGGGACCCGTATTGAAAAACAACTTGCATGTTGAAATCCTAGGGGATCCTCCTCCACCCAAGGGTGATCCCGTGTTTGAACTTAAACCTTTACCTGATAATCTTAAGTATGTTTATCTTGATGAAAAGAAGATATATCCTGTTATTATTAGTGCTAACCTTTCACAGCAGGAAGAAGAAAAATTATTGAAAACTCTGAAGAAGCACCGTGCTGCTATTGGATATACTCTGGATGATCTTAAGGGCATTAGTCCCACTATATGCCAACACAAGATAAATTTGGAAGAAAATGTTAAACCAGTTATTGATCATCAGCGACGGTTAAATCCTAAGATGAAAGAAGTAGTAAGGAAGGAAATACTAAAGCTTCTAGAGGCAGGTACTATCTATCCAGTTGTTGATAGCCAGTGGGAAGTCATGTCCATTGTGTCCCTAAGAAGGGAGGTATGACTGTCATTCCTAATGATAAAGATGAATTGATTCCGCAAAGAATAGTTACAGGATATAGGATGGTAATTGATTTCCGTAAGTTAAATAAAGCTACTAAGAAAGATCATTACCCCTTGCCATTTATTGATCAAATGCTAGAAAGGTTATCCAAACATACTCATTTCTGCTTTCTAGATGGTTATTTTGGTTTCTCTCAAATACCTGTGTCAAAAGGGGATCAAGAAAAGACCACTTTTACTTGTCCTTTTGGTACCTTTGCTTATAGACGTATGCATTTCGGTTTATGTAATGCACCTGCTACCTTTCAAAGATGCATGATGGCTATATTCTCTGATTTTTGTGAAAAGATTGTGGAGGTTTTCATGGATGATTTCTCCGTTTACGGAACTTCTTTTGATGATTGCTTAAGCAACCTTGATCGAGTTTTGCAGAGATGTGAAGACACTAATCTTGTCTTGAATTGGGAGAAGTCCCACTTTATGGTTAATGAAGGCATTGTCTTGGGACATAAAATTTCTGAAAGAGGTATTGAAGTGGACAAAGCTAAAGTTGGTGCTATTGAAAAGATGCCATGCCCCAAGGACATCAAAGGTATACGAAGTTTCCTTGGTCATGCCGAGTTTTATAGGAGGTTCATAAAGGACTTCCCCAAAATCTCCAGGCCTCTGACTAATCTCTTACAAAAAGATATTCCTTTTGTCTTTGATGATGATTGTCTAGAAGCATTTGAAATACTTAAGAAAGCATTGATCTCTGCACCTATTGTCCAGCCACCTGACTGGAATTTACCCTTTGTGATTGTGTGCGATGCTAGTGATTATGCTGTAGGTGCTGTTCTAGGGCAGAGAGTTGATAAGAAATTGAATGTTATCCAGTATGCTAGTAAAACTCTAGACAGCGCCCAAAGAAATTATGCTACTACTGAGAAAGAATTTTTAGTAGTTGTATTTTCTTGTGATAAGTTTAGACCCTATATCGTTGATTCTAAAGTAACTATTCACACTGATCACGTTGCTATCAAATACCGTATGGAAAAGAAAGATGCTAAACCTAGACTTATTAGATGGGTTCTCCTGCTGCAAGAATTTGACTTGCATATTATTGATAGAAAGGAAGCTGAGAACCCCGTTGCAGACAACTTGTCTAGGTTAGATAATATACTTGATGACCCACAACCTATTGATGATAGCTTTCCTGATGAAAAATTAGATGTCATAAATACTTCTCGTACTGTTCCTTGGTATGCTGATTATGCTAATTATATTGTTGCTAAGTTTATACCTCCTAGCTTCACATACAAGCAAAAGAAAAAGTTCTTCTATGATTTGAGACATTACTTCTGGGATGGCCCACATCTTTATAAAGAAGGAGTAGATGGTATTATTAGATGTTGTGTACCTGAGCATGAATAGGAACATATCCTACGCAAGTGCCACTCCGAAGCTTAAGGAGGACACCATGCGGGAGATAGAACTGCACACAAGGTATTGCAATCCGGTTTTTATTGGCCTACTCTCTTCAAGGATGCCCGTAAGTTTGTCTTATCTTGTGATGAATGTCAAAGAATTTGTAATATTAGTAGACGTCAAGAAATGCCTATGAATGATTCACTTGTTATTGAACCATTTGATATTTGGGGCTTTGATTATATGGGACCATTTCCTGCCTCTAATGGGTACACACACATTCTAGTTGCTGTTGATTACGTTACTAAGTGGGTAGAAGCTATTCCAACTAGTAGTGCTGATCACAAAACCTCTATTAAGATGCTTAAAGAAGTTATATTTCCGAGGTTTGGAGTCCCTAGATATCTAATGACTGACGGTGGTTCACACTTTATTCACGGTGCTTTCCGTAAGATGCTTGCGAAATATGATGTCAACCATAGAATTGCATCCCCCTATCACCCATAGACTAGTGGTCAAGTAGAACTAAGTAATAGAGAGCTGAAATTAATCTTGCAAAAGACAGTTAATAGTTCTAGAAAGAATTGGTCCAAGAAACTTGATGATGCATTATGGGCCTATAGAACTGCATACAAAAATCCTATGGGTATGTCTCCATATAAGATGGTATATGGAAAATCTTGTCACTTACCTCTTGAGCTAGAACATAAGGAATATTGGGCTATTAAAGAGCTCAATTATGATTTCAAACTTGCCGGTGAAAAGAGGCTATTTGACATTAGCTGTCTCGATGAATGGAGAACCGAGGCCTATGAGAATGCCAAGTTGTTTAAAGAAAAAGTTAAAAGATGGCATGACAAAAGGATACAAAAGCGTGAGTTTAACGTAGGTGATTATGTCTTGCTATTCAACTCTTGTTTAAGATTTTTTGCAGGAAAACTTCTCTCCAAGTGGGAAGGACCTTAAGTTATCGAGGAGGTCTATCGTTCTGGTGCCATAAAAATCAACAACTTCGAAGGCACAAATCCTAAGGTGGTGAACGATCAAAGAATCAAACATTATATCTCAGGTAATCCTATAAATGTTGAAACCAATGTTATTGAAACCGTAACCCCAGAGGAATACATAAGGGACACTTTCCAGAACGAATCAGCCTCCGAAAAGGAAGAGGTATGTGATACGGTAAGTAAACCGACTCCAAAACATCTCTAAAGTCAATTTTCTTCGTTTTGGAATATTTAGAAAAATAGAAAAATAAGAAGCAGTCCGGAAGAGACACGTGGTGTCCACGAGGGTGGAGGGCGCGCCCACTACCCAGGGCGCGCCCCCTTCCTCGTGGGCAGCTCGTGTGCCTTCCGGACTTCGGTTTCTTGTGGCTTACTCCTTTTGGTCGGTAAAAAATCATTATATATACTCCCAAAGGTTTTGACCTCTGTATCACGCAAAAATCCTCTGTTCTTGTTTCGAGCTGTTTTCTGCTAGGGTTTGCGAAGCCAGGCATCTTGTCGTCTCCCTCCTCCAACAACGAAGGCAACGATGCTTGGCTAATGAAGATAGATCTGAAGAGGGAAGGACGCGAGGAAATCCACAAGGAGAAGAAGATCAAGATGGAGGTGGAAGATCCGGCTCCGGCATTGGGAGGAGAAGACACCCCTAAATCTCTTCCTAATCTCTTTACCTCAACTCAGATTGAAGCTTTCAGGATAATTGAGTTAGCTCAAATTCGAAACAAGCATCTCACAAATGAAAATATTTTGTTGAAGGATTACATTGCTGCACTCAAAGGTATTATCCGCAAGCTAGAAGATCTCCTACGCTCGATATATGATGATCCGGCGTCACTACTTTCAACTCCATCATCACCACCACCGAAGGAGACATAATCATATGGGTATGGGCACTCCCCTTGGCAACTGCCAAGCTTGGGGGAGTGACCCCGGTATCGTATCACCATCACTCCTATCTTTACCGTTTTACTTAGTTCGATTCTTTTGGTAGTATCTTGATCTAGTAGAATAAAGTTATCATGATCTAGTTGTGAGCTCTTGCCTTATGATCTTTACCCTTTGTAATCGAGTCCGTGAGCTATATAATAAAGATTAGTGTTGAGTCAAGGGCTTGATTTCCTCACTTGGGTCATGATAAAAATAAAGAAAACATAAAGAGTATCAAAGAGTGTCACATCCCCAGTTCTGGTCTTCTCTGATCCAGTTAGTCTTGTGTTGCATCATGTTTAATTTTCTCTTAAACTTGAAATGGGATTGCTCAACCCTAGCACCAGAAAGTTTTCAAATAGGTTTAACAAAAATCTTCTCCAATGTTTTCAAATGACCCTTAAAAATGTTCATCATTTCTGGATCTAGGTGGAAGCATCTGCCATTAATGGTTCCCATTTTTGAAGGATATATTTGGACTTGGGATTAATTCAAACCTATTTGAATTGGGGCTATTTAAATGCTATATATATTTTAGATGCTCCAAAAATGTTGGAAATTGTCATGGGTCACTGGAATAATTCAGAAAGCACCCCTAGCTATTTCCAGGATTTTATCAAATGATTTAGTATTTTTACTAAATCAAAACAAAGACAAGAATAGAAAACAGAAAGAAAATAAGAGAGAGAGCACATACCTGGGCCTTACCAATAGAAGCAGCCCAGCCCACCAGGGGCAGACTTGTCTTCAACCTCTGCCTACTAGCAGAGGCGAGGGCGAGCACAGCGCCCGCGCGCGCCGGCACGCAGCTGCCTGCCTGGCTTCCCTCGACGCGCCTAGACGACGCCACGCTCTCCCCTCGACCCCTGCATCTCTCCCCTCTCTCACTGGACTTCTCCCTCTCCTCCTTCTCTCTCCCACGTGCGCGGCCGAACACCACCATCGCCGCCGCACGTCGTTGCCACGGCCACCGCCTCCCCCTTTCCCCCCTGACTGGCTCAAAAGCTCCACCTCGACGCCCCAGACCTCTCCGCCGAGCTACGAGGCACCAGACGCCCCTGGACGCCGTCGGCGCCGCTGTTCCCCTCTTCGGCTGCCGGCGATCCTCGCCGTCGATTCACCGACTCCGATGCCTCCCCGAGCCCACCCAGCTGCTCTTCGACTCTGCCGTGAGCCCCTCTACCCAATCCCGCTCTCCCCGCAGTCATTTATCTCCTCTAGCCCTGCTGCCCACCGGAGCCGAAAGCTTCCGCCCGCCGGCCATGTCGCCGCCGCGGACATGGCTTGTTTCATCTGCAACCGAGCACGTAGATGGACTCCTGGAGCTCCCAGGAGCATGTAGATCACCTCAGCTGGCCTCTCCGCGCACTGCAGCCTCGCGCACGACCGAGCCCGTACTCCGGCCGCCGCCTCGCTCGTCGCCGGCGCTGTTTCCGGTCACCTCAGGCCGTATAGCTTGCACTGTTGGATACGGCCGAGTGCCAGCTTTCCAACGGGACTAACCGCGCCCGAAACCATCCCTTGTACGCGAAATCCGAGCCACTCCGGCGAGACACCGCCGCGGATTGTGGTCGCCGGTGAGTTACTCCGGCGGGTACTTTTAAATTAGTGCTAATGACCCCCCCTGGGTCGATGACAGGTGGACTCAGGGCCCTACAAAATTAGTTTAGTTACTAAACCAGTTTTAGTTAACCACCGAGACACTGACATGTGGGCCCCTGTGCCTATTTAGTTTAGTTTAATTTTCTGTTAAGTTTAGTTAAGCCTGTTTAACTGCTGTGTCACTGACGTGTGGACCCCACACGTCAGGTTTGACCCGAACAGCCCCTGTTGACCTGCTGACGTCAGCATGTGGTCATGCTGACGCAGTAAAGTGTTTCTGGATTTTAAAATAAATCTTAAATGATTTATATATTTCAGAAAATAGCCAAAATTCTAAAAATCATATAAAATCAACCGTAGCTCAGATGAAAATAATTTATATATGAAAAATGATCAGAAAAATCCAAGGAATCCGTTTATGGCATTTTCATGCATGTTTGAACAAGTTAAACCTGCTCATCAGGTCAAATCAATTAAATGGCATTTTAATAATCACATATGGAGTTTGAATTTGAACCTTTGATTCAAACCAACTTCATTTAACATGGTTGCTAGTTGCATTAGCTCAATCAATAGTATATTGCCATGTCATGAGCATGCATCATATTGTCGCATTGCATTGACTGTGTTCTTTCTCTGTTGCCGGTGTTTATCCCCTTTCAGTAGACGTGTTCCGACGATGTGATCGATGACACCGATGAAGACTCATTGTTATCTTCAGAAGTGCCAGGCAAGCAAAACCCCATTGAGCATTCCGATACAATCCCACTCTCTCGCTCTTGCTCTCTTTTACTGCATTAGGACAACAACGCTTCAACTGTTACCTGCTGCGGTAGTTGAACCCCCTTTCCACTGCATGACCCGTCATTGCCACAGTAAATAGCTGAAACCCACTAGTATGAGTAGGAGTTGTTTGAGCCATGTTGTGCCTACTCATTCATGCTTTCTGGTTATGCCTGCTATTGCTTAGAGTTGTGTCAGGTCTGGTTCATCGGGGATGAATTGGAAGGGTGATGAACATGTCCTACTGTGTGTGAACACGATTTGGTAAAGGTAGCGATGAGGGGCCATGTAGGAGTACATGGTGGGTTGTCTCATTGCAGCCGTCCTCAGGAACCGAGTTCTGTGTTGGTTGGTCCATGAAACAGCTACTACCACACATTGGGATCCTTAATTGACTCTCTCGACTTATTAATCAACATGATCTCTGTCCAGGAGTTGCGACTAGTTTCTGGTGTTTGTAGTTTACTGGAGGTCGTGCGCAGCGCTGACCCTCGGGGTGGGCTATGACGCGGCAGGTACGTGGCACGGTGTACCGATTGCCCGTTTGGTGATGCGGGAACCCTGTACACATCGTTTGGGGCCGTGAGCGACACCCCGGCCGGATCTCCCCATGGATGGAACCCAAATAGGCGATAAACCTGGACGAGAGACTTGTGTGGTTAGTCAGGTCGTGGCCGACACCCTCGCTGGGCCTCCGCTTGAAGGTTGCCGAGTACATGTCGTGTAAACGGCGGTAAGTGGTGAGAGCGTGTGTGAAGAAGTACACCCCTGCAGGGTTAAATATAATCTATTCGAATAGCCGTGTCCGTGGAAATGGACTTCTGGGTTACCTCTACAGTTCATAGACAAGTGAAAGTGGATACTCTAAAACCACGCAAGATAAGCGTGAGTGCTATGGATGGCCTCCTCGTAGGGAGACAGGAGCGGATCCATAGTGGTGTATTGATTGGTGAATATGTGGACTCGTGTGCGCCACCTCAAAAGAGTTACTTGCAGTCGTAGTTTAGGATAGCCACCGAGTCAAAGCTGGCTTGCTGCAGTCAAACTCCACCACCCCCTTTTGTTGATACTGATGCATATGTAGCTAGTTCTGATGTAAGTCTTGCTGAGTACCTTTGTACTCACGTTTGCTTAATTTATGTTTTTGCAGAGAGACCTCAGTCTCGCTAGTGGTTCCGCGTGGACTTCGACGTTTAGCTTGTTACCTCAGCTACGATCTTGTACCCTTGGGAGGGTCTGGTAGATAGTCAGGCTTCCCAGCCTTTTTCATTTGTAGTTGTCTGTACTCAGACATGTTATGCTTCCGATGCCTGTAGGCTCTGTATGTTGGGTCATGTGACCTCTGTTTGTAATAAATGCTATGATGGCTCTTTTGGGCCTTATCTATATGAGTTGTTGAGTTATGTTGTGATGCCATGTTGTACAACACATACTTGCATGTTATGTGTAGTGTAATGTGTATTGCTATGTGTAGGATCCGACACCTAGTTGTTTACCTTTGGTAGCCTATCTTACAGGAAAATGTCTCCTAGAGCTTCCACCGAGCCTTGGTAGCTCGCTACTGCTCCGGAACACTTAGGCTGGCCGGCATGTGTCCTTCTTCGTTCCTGTGTCTGTCCCTTAGGGGAAATGTCACGCGTTGTTCCTTTAAGTCCTTGTAGCTTGCTACGACTTGGGTTCATACGTTGATGACCGACACGTTCGTTGCTGGGTCATGTATGCCTGTCCCTGTAATTTAGTGCCACTTTTGGTTTATAACTAGTCATGTCGGCCCGGGTTCTCTGTCATATGGATGCTAGCGACACTATCATATACGTGTGCCAAAATGCGCAAACGGCCCCGGGCCAGGTAAGGTGGCACCCGTGGGGATACCGTGCGTGAGGCCGCAAAGTGATATGATGTGTTACAGGCTAGACCTGTGTGACTTAGAATCGGGGTCCTGAAAGCTTTGGTATCAGAGCCTGACTGCCTGTAGGATTAGCAAGCCAAACTGGTCGAAGTCGTGTCTAGAAACTCTTTAGTTATGTAAGGGAATTGTTTGTGGAAGGGAACGTAAGGATCTTTTTACTCCTTTACCTTATGACCTTCTGATCTGAGTCATCCTCTTCTTTTCTACGGGGTTAAGAAACTAGGATTCTCATTCTATTTATCAGGATCACGTTATTGTGGATTCAACCCTCAGTTCAGTTTCTTCTACTTCTGTTTGTTCAACTGTTGGTCTCAGAACCTTGACATTATGATGTTAAGTGGATATGCTACCCTTTTGCTTGGATCTCAAAAGTATTTTCGAGCATTTGCAGCCGTTATGCTGTCCGAGTCATCCCAGGTCTCTAAACAATCTGATGCATTTGCAAATCATTCCTACCTGTTCTTAATGTCCTTTTAGGCCAGATTAACCACACTAGTCAGTGTGTTGAGGTACTCTGTTACCTCGACACATGTGTTGGAGTTATTATATCCCTAGCTGTCTTAGAGGATCAACCAGTAATCCAGCAATGCTTTATATTCTCAGTGTGATGATTCTGGCCATTGTTCTCGAAAAGCATCCCGTGATGCCATTTAGTTAGTAGGCATTCTACTCCTGGGTTCTTGAACCCGAGCTTCACCCTACTTACTTCATGTTGATAGTATTTGCTCGTCCCTTTAGGATATTAGTAACCTTGTGATAGTCCTCGAGGTCCGTGGTATATCCTTCTTCCAAATACCATGAACCATCATGGCAGAAGTTCTTCTGAACCAAAAGATCACAACCCGAGTGCTCTTGAGTAGTACTCCATTCATATTATGACTCTGCCAATTCTACTTTCCGCATGGGTTATCTGGAAGACATATGTTGAACTCGTTCGACATGTTAATCTATGCATCCACAACTCAGAAGTTATATGTTCCTTGAGTTGTCTCCTTTTAGTTGTATTATGACCCTCGTCTATCAATTGATAGTCAGGAGTAGTTGTGCACTCGTGTTCATCGATGCCTTTTACTCTTGTGATCCGTCAATTCATTCTATCTTGGAATGACTAGGAGAAACAAACTCCAGTACCCTATCCATATCCCGGATTTGGTCAAAGAAGTTGTACTTCGCAGATGAAGAATGCTAATGCAGCTTCTAAATTGTTCTATCCTGGAGTACTACCATCTTTATGTCAAGAATGTCGTGAGAATTGCATTATCTCTTATGAATTCTTGATGGAGTAATACTTCTTGCCATTACTGTTCATCCCTCGGTTTCCGTGTTATTGTAACCGGAATGCCGACAAGTGAATTGTGATGTGTGAAATTAATACTCCTAGCAACTTCGTTGCTTGGTAGTTAAAGGACAACAACCTCATCCTTAGCGAGTTGATTATTGAATCATCACCCTAAGGTTGATCGTGCTACCTAGTCCACTTCCCTGGTGCACTCCTTGATTGATGAGTTAGGATTGTGTTAAGTCCTTGCTCATTTGATCATATCGTCTTGCTCTGAAAGGCAAGATTGTTCTCGAGCTTAGTAACATATCGGTGGTTCGTGATTTTCCGAATATCTTCTCGGAAGTATTACCAGGTTGTTCCCTGACCGCTATGTTGAATTAGTGATCAAGTTGGTTCCTTGTAAACCACCCCTTCTCCGAGAATCTGTATTGGATACCCTGCACTAGTTAGTTAAGATAAACAACAACTTGGAGAGTTGGAAGATAAAAGCTTGTCCGACCTAGTTCCTTCTAAGGGATATCTTTTGTGTGTGTGTGTGTAGAAGATAGATGATATCTTGATCGGTTGATCCTTGTGATCAATTATTGGATCTATTGTCTTGTCCAAAACTTTGATTTGAGTGTGGGCTATCCTCAAATCAAATCAGAACCAATGATAATCGTAATGTTGTCTTACTCGTGGTTGATCCCTCGAGCATACACCGTTATATCTCTTGGTCTGACCAATACTATCACTTGTTCACATAATTATGGAATTCCAGCTCCATGGAAATCTGGATGGATTGTTGTTGAGCCCATCAACAAACACCCTTATCTCCTCCATGATTTTGTAGGACATTAAGCTAGTGTTGGAAATTTGGTAAGCATTGCCTTCGTGTCCCGTTCATGAGGTATATGTTGGATGAGAGAAGAAACTTTCCCTAATTCATGTGTAATTGATGTAAGCTGCCACCGTGAGTATGAGAAAGTTGTTTTGCTTCCTGTGGAATCATCCCAAGTCAGTCATGCATACGTGCGAAGTATTCTGTGGTTTGGAGACTTGCAACCTTCACTCTATATGTATCCCTAGCACACCAAGCCACTGATTGATTTGTTCAAGAAAATGAAGTCTGTTGTGCTAATCCTAGGTCATGCACATGACTTCGCTATACTCGATGATGGTTCCCAACCAGAACTTGGTAGTGTTTTATTATAAGACTACTATGTGGTCATGCTTGTCTGCGACAGCGTGTTCACATGTGTGTAGCAGAACCAGCTCATGTTTTGGAGCTGCTATCGTAGTTCATTCCCGAGAATCTCGCAACGCCGTCTCGTCGAATTGTGTTGCAAACATTCATTCTTTCTAGACTCGATAAGTCTGGAATATCCTGACACCAACCAGAACTGAATCTTAGGCAGATATGATGGTTGGAGCTTTTTCCAAGAACTATAATATTGGTCTCTCGATAACCGGTAAAGTGGATGTCGTGGCCAACACACCCAGCCGGAAGACCTATTGTTGTAGAATCTTGATTGAAGAGGTTGGCCACCTCCCCATAAGAACTTCGTAGGATTTACTTCCTAGTTGTTCCTTATGGATTCTTGTGCTTCCGAAGTCCGACCTTTACTTGATGTTCAAGATACCAAACATATCTATGAATGGTTTACGCTAACACATCAAGGAGAACATTAGAAGCGGAGTGCTAAATGTCTCTCGGTTGATCATCGAGATTTCGTCCCCTTGGCCTCGCCAAGGTGAAATCCAAGAAGGTGTTATCTTTCTTTGCATCTGCATCATCCATCATTATTCATCATGGTGGTATGTGACGTTGCCAGGATCCTTGACACGGATATTGGTAAAACCTTGATGAATATGGGAATACTCAAGTTCTTGAGAGCACGCACAAGCACTAGGTGTTATCCTCGACACTAACCGGGATTGCTTCCAGTGTTCTTTATTATATTATACACCCTCAAGAGTAGATTTACTCTCTACTGTTGGGATTCTTCCCAGTTACCAGAATCATTCCCAGCATTTGCATTTTGTTCCCAGCTTGCACCGCCAATGTGTCAATTCTCCATGGGTTACCATTCTCAATCATTGCTGTTCAGGATTATCCTCAGGAGTGGAATTGCCATGGGTCCCATCCATCTCCGATGATATCCAAATCATCCCTTGTGTTGTCTTTAACAAGATAGTCCACATCATCCATTCTGGACGAGTATGTCATTCTTTCGGACTCCGTCAAACGATCGATTGTGTTTGCCTTAGGCTGGTATAGGGAATCTCAATGATCTCTATATCAAAAGTAATTCTTTTTGCCACTTAAGGGAATAACTCTATGAGTCATCTTCTTTAAAGGTGCCCCGTCTAGTGACATCGATCACCATCTTCTTAGGTGTGGAATTTTGCCTGCCAAGTGAACTTTCATCATTATTTCACTCCATCACCCTGGAGGTGTACTCCGTGTCTCAGCTCAAAGATGTTTCAACGTCTCACTCCATGAGTTGATCTCGAGTTGCTCAATCTTTCAGAATATTAATTTTGTAGAGTTTCCTTCATCGTCACTGTCTTGGACAAAGATCTCAAAAGCAAGGGTTTCAAGATCAACATGATGCCAACAATCGACATTCATATGAAGGGCCCTTGGATCATGAAGATTGTGTTAGCTAGCGTCCCCTCTGATTTCTTACCCTACGCTTGAATCTCGGGACGAGATTCTTGTTTAGTGGGGGTGAGTTGTCACATCCCCAGTTCTGGTCTTCTCTGATCTAGTTAGTCTTGTGTTGCATCATGTTTAATTTTCTCTTAAACTTGAAATGGGATTGCTCAACCCTAGCACCAGAAAGTTTCCAAATAGGTTTAACAAAAATCTTCTCCAATGTTTTCAAATGACCCTTAAAAATGTTCATCATTTCTGGATCTAGGTGGAAGCATCTGCCATTAATGGTTCCCATTTTTGAAGGATATATTTGGACTTGGGATTAATTCAAACCTATTTGAATTGGGGCTATTTAAATGCTATATATATTTTAGATGCTCCAAAAATGTTGGAAATTGTCATGGGTCACTGGAATAATTCAGAAAGCACCCCTAGCTATTTCCAGGATTTTATCAAATGATTTAGTATTTTTACTAAATCAAAACAAAGACAAGAATAGAAAACAGAAAGAAAATAAGAGAGAGAGCACCTACCTGGGCCTTACCAATAGAAGAAGCCTAACCCACCAGGGGCAGACTTGTCTTCAACCTCTGCCTACTGGCAGAGGCGAGGGCGAGCACGGCGCCCGCGCGCGCTGGCACGCAGCTGCCTGCCTGGCTTCCCTCAACGCGCCTAGACGACGCCACGCTCTCCCCTCGACCCCTGCATCTCTCCCCTCTCTCGCTGGACTTCTCCCTCTCCTCCTTCTCTCTCCCACGTGCGCGGCTGAACACCACCATCGCCGCCGCACGTCGTTGCCACGGCCACCGCCTCCCCCTTTCCCCCCTGACTGGCTCAAAAGCTCCGCCTCGACGCCCCAGACCTCTCCGCCGAGCTACGAGGCACCAGACGCCCCTGGACGCCGTCGGCGCCGCCGTTCCCCTCTTCGGCTGCCGGCGATCCTCGCCGTCGATTCACCGACTCCGATGCCTCCCCGAGCCCACCCAGCTACTCTTCGACTCTGCCGTGAGCCCCTCTACCCAATCCCGCTCTCCCCGCAGTCGTTTATCTCCTCTAGCCCCGCTGCCCACCGGAGCCGAAAGCTTCCGCCCGCCGGCCATGTCGCCGCCGCGGACATGGCTTGTTTCATCCGCAACCGAGCACGTAGATGGACTCCTGGAGCTCCCAGGAGCATGTAGATCACCTCAGCTGGCCTCTCCGCGCACTGCAGCCTCGCGCACGACCGAGCCCGTACTCCGGCCGCCGCCTCGCTCGTCGCCGGCGCTGTTTCCGGTCACCTCAGGTCATATAGCTTGCACCGTTGGATGCGGCCGAGTGCCAGCTTTCCAACGGGACTAACCGCGCCCGAAACCATCCTTTGTACGTGAAATCCGAGCCACTCCGGCGAGACACTGCCGCGGATTGTGGTCGCCGGCGAGTTACTCCGGCGGGTACTTTTAAATTAGTGCTAATGACCCCCCTGGGTCGATGACAGGTGGACCCAGGGCCCTACAAAATTAGTTTAGTTACTAAACCAGTTTTAGTTAACCACCGAGACACTGACATGTGGGCCCCTGTGCCTATTTAGTTTAGTTTAATTTTCGGTTAAGTTTAGTTAAGCCTGTTTAACTGCTGTGTCACTGACGTGTGGACCCCACACGTCAGGTTTGACCCGAACAGCCCCTGTTGACCTGCTGACGTCAGCATGTGGTCATGCTGACGCAGTAAAGTGTTTCTAGATTTTAAAATAAATCTTAAATGATTTATTTATTTTAGAAAATAGTCAAAACTTCTAAAAATCATATAAAATCAACCGTAGCTCAGATGAAAATAATTTATATATGAAAAATGATCAGAAAAATCCAAGGAATCCGTTTATTGCATTTTCATGCATGTTTGAATAAGTTAAACCTGCTGATCAGGTCAAATCAATTAAATGGCATTTAAATAATCACATATGGAGTTTGAATTTGAACCTTTGATTCAAACCGACTTCATTTAACATGGTTGCTAGTTGTATTAGCTCAATCAACAGCATATTGCCATGTCATGAGCATGCATCATATTGTCGCATTGCATTGATTGTGTTCTTTCTCTGTTGCCGGTGTTTATCCCCTTTCAGTAGACGTGTTCCGACGATGTGATCGATGATACCGATGAAGACTCATTGTTATCTTCAGAAGTGCCAGGCAAGCAAAACCCCATTGAGCATTCCGATACAATCCCACTCTCTCGCTCTTGCTCTCTTTTACTGCATTAGGACAACAACGCTTCAACTGTTACCTGCTGCGGTAGTTGAACCCCCTTTCCACTGCATGACCCGTCATTGCCACAGTAAATAGCTGAAACCCACTAGTATGAGTAGGAGTTGTTTGAGCCATGTTGTGCCTACTCATTCATGCTTTCTGGTTATGCCTGCTATTGCTTAGAGTTGTGTCAGGTCTGGTTCATCGGGGATGAATTGGAAGGGTGATGAACATGTCCTACTGTGTGTGAGCTAAGTGTGTGAACACGATTTGGTAAAGGTAGCGATGAGGGGCCATGTAGGAGTACATGGTGGGTTGTCTCATTGCAGCCGTCCTCAGGAACTGAGTTCTGTGTTGGTTGGTCCATGAAACAGCTACTACCACACATTGGGATCCTTAATTGACTCTCTCGACTTATTAATCAACATGATCTCTGTCTAGGAGTTGCAACTAGTTTCTGGTGTTTGTAGTTTACTGGAGGTCGTGCGCAGTGCTGACCCTCGGGGTGGGCTGTGACGCGGCAGGTACGTGGCACGGTGTACCGATTGCCCGTTTGGTGATGCAGGAACCCTATACACATCGTTTGGGGCCATGAGCGACACCCCGGCCGGATCTCCCCACGGATGGAACCCAAATAGGCGATAAACCTGGACGAGAGACTTGTGTGGTTAGTCAGGTCGTGGCCGACACCCTCGCTGGGCCTCCGCTTGAAGGTTGCCGAGTACATGTCGTGTAAACGGCGGTAAGTGGTGAGAGCGTGTGTGAAGAAGTACACCCCTGCAGGGTTAAATATAATCTATTCGAATAGCCGTGTCCGCGGAAATGGACTTCTGGGTTACCTCTACAGTTCATAGACAAGTGAAAGTGGATACTCTAAAAACACGCAAGATAAGCGTGAGTGCTATGGATGGCCTTCTCGTAGGGAGACGGGAGCGGATCCATAGTGGTGTATTGATTGGTGAATATGTGGACTCGTGTGCGCCACCTCAAAAGAGTTACTTGCAGTCGTAGTTTAGGATAGCCACCGAGTCAAAGCTGGCTTGCTGCAGTCAAACTCCACCACCCCCTTTTGTTGATACTGATGCATATGTAGCTAGTTCTGATGTAAGTCTTGCTGAGTACCTTTGTACTCACGTTTGCTTAATTTATGTTTTTGTAGAGAGACCTCAGTCTCGCTAGTGGTTCCGCGTGGACTTCGACGTTTAGCTTGTTACCTCAGCTACGATCTTGTACCCTTGGGAGGGTCTGGTAGATAGTCAGGCTTCCCAGCCTTTTTCATTTGTAGTTGTCTGTACTCAGACATGTTATGCTTCCGATGCCTGTAGGCTCTGTATGTTGGGTCATGTGACCTCTGTTTGTAATAAATGCTATGATGGCTCTTTTGGGCCTTATCTATATGAGTTGTTGAGTTATGTTGTGATGCCATGTTGTACAGCACATACTTGCATGTTATGCGTACGTGTAATGTGTATTGCTATGTGTAGGATCCGACACCTAGTTGTTTACCTTTGGTAGCCTATCTTACAGGGAAATGTCTCCTAGTGCTTCCACCGAGCCTTGGTAGCTCGCTACTGCTCCGGAACACTTAGGCTGGCCGGCATGTGTCCTTCTTCGTTCCCGTGTCTGTCCCTTAGGGGAAATGTCACGCGTTGTTCCTTTAAGTTCTTGTAGCTTGCTACGACTTGGGTTGATACGTTGATGACCGACATGTTCGTTGCTGGGTCATGTATGCCTGTCCCTGTAATTTAGTGCCACTTTTGGTTTATAACTAGTCATGTCGGCCCGGGTTCTCTGTCATATGGATGCTAGCGACACTATCATATACGTGTGCCAAAATGCGCAAACGGTCCCGGGCCAGGTAAGGTGGCACCCGTGGGGATACCGTGCGTGAGGCCGCAGAGTGATATGATGTGTTACAGGCTAGACCTGTGTGACTTAGAATCGGGGTCCTGACAAAGAGTTCATATTGATCTTGTGGGAAGTAATGACTTCACATATAAGAGTATGATAAATAAACGTTGTTGGGAGTTGACAAACATAGTTTTGGTCATCGTTGCAATTAATAGGAAGTAATAAAAGAAGAGAGGCTTCACATAAAAATATACTATCTTGTACATCTTTTATGATTGTGAGCACTCATTAAAGTATGACATGCTAAAGAGTTGATGTTGGACAAGGAAGACAACATAATGGGTTATGTCTTCTTATATCTGAAATAAAGTATATTGTCATGGATCATCCAACATGTTGAGCTTGCATTTCCTCCTCATGCTAGCCAAAACTCCTCGCACTAAGTAGAGATACTACTTGTGCTTCCATATATCCTTAAACCCAGTTTTGCCTTGAGAGTCCACCATACCTACCTATGGATTGAGAAAGATCCTTCAAAGTAAGTTGTCATGTTGCAAACTCGCTAAAATATGTATGATTTATTAGTGTGGGAGAAATTAGCTTTATACGATCTTGTGATATGGAAGTAATAAAAGCGACGGACTGCATAATAAAGGTCCTTATCACAAGTGGCAATATAAAGTGACGTTCTTCTATGCTAAGACTTTGTGCATCCAACCATAAAAACACATGACAACCTCTGCTTCCCTCTGCGAAGGGCCTATCTATTATTCTTGCCTTATAAGAGTCAAGGTGAAATTCACCTTTCCTTTTTACATTTTATCCTTTGGCAAGCACATTGTGTTGGAAAGATCCTGACATATATACCCACTTGGATGTAAGTTTCATGATCTATTACTGTTGACATTACCCTTGAGGTAAAAGGTTGGGAGGCAACACCATAAGCCCCTATCTTTCTCTGTGTCCGATTAAAACTCCATTAACATAAGTATTGCGTGAGTATGAGCAATTGTGAAAGACTATATGATGGTTGAGTATGTAGGCTTGCTGAAAAGCTCATATATTGACTCTTTCCGATGTTACGATAAATTGCAATTGCTTCAATGACCGAGATCAAAGTTTGTTAGTTTTCAATGAAGTTTATAATTCATACTTGATATTGTGGATGAATTGTTACTTTAGCAATTGTGAAAGACTATATACATATACATATATATATATATATATATATATATATATATATATATATATATATATATATATATGTTGCTGTTATGAAAATGATCATGATGCCCTCATGTCCGTATTTTGTTTTTATCGACACCTTTATCTCTAAACATGTGGACATATTTTTCGTTATCGGCTTTCGCTTGAGGACAAGCGAGGTCTAAGCTTGGGGGAGTTGATACGTCCATTTTGCATCATGCTTATATGTTGATATTTATTGCATTTTGGGTTGTTATTACTTGTTTTGTCACAACACTTATGCCTTTTCTCTCTTATTTTACAAGGTTTACAAGAAGAGGGAGAATGCCGGCAGCTAGAATTCTGGGCTGGAAAAGGAGCAAACTTTGGAAACCTATTCTGCACAACTCCAAAAGCCCCGAAACTCAACAGAACTCCGTTTCAGAAAATATAAAAAATATCTGGCGAAAGATGTTCACGCGGGGGGCCACCGGCTGTCCACGAGGGTGGGGGGCGCGCCCCCCTGCCAAGGGCGCGCCCCCTGTCTCGTGGGCCCCTCGAAGGCCCCCCAATGCTCATCTTCTCCTATATGAGGTGTTTTGACCTGAAAAGAATCATAAGGAGGCTTTTGGGACCAGACACCGCCGTCTCGAGGCGGAAACCAATCTAGGGCTCCGGCGGAGCTGTTCTGCCGGGGATACTTCCCTCCAGGAGGGGGAAATCATCACCGCCGTCATCACCAACAACTCTCCCATATTGGGGAGGGCTATCTTCATCAACATCTTCACCAGCACCATCTCCTCTCAAACCCTAGTTCATCTCTTTTATCCAATCTTTGTACCCCAAACCTCAAGTTGGTACCTGTGGGTTGCTAGTAGTGTTGATTACTCCTTGTAGTTGATGCTAGTTGGTTTATTTGGTGGAAGATCATATGTTCAGATCCATTATGCATATTAATACCCCTCTGATCATGAACCATATTATTTCTTGTGAGTAGTTACTTTTGTTCCTGAGGACATGGGAGAAGTCTTGCTATTAGTAGTCATGTGAATTTGGTCTTCGTTCGATATTTTGATGAGATGTATGTTGTCTCTCCTCTAGTGGTGTCATGTGAACGTCGACTACATGACACTTCACCATTATTTGGGCCTAGAGCAAGGCATTGGGAAGTAATAAGTAGATCATGGGTTGCTAGAGTGACAGAAACTTAAACCCTAGTTTATGCGTTGCTTCGTAAGGGGCTGATTTGGATCCATATGTTTCAGGCTATGGTTAGGTTTACCTTAATACTTCTTATGTAGTTGCGGATGCTTGCATTAGAGGTTAATCATAAGTGGGAGGCTTGTCCAACTAAGGACAGCACCCAAGCACAGGTCCACCCACATACCAAATTATCAAAGTACCGAACGCGAATCAGATGATCGTGATGAAAACTAGCTTGACGATAATTCCCATGTGTCCTCGGGAGCATTTTCCTTTATATAAGAGTTTGTCCAGGCTTGTCCTTTGCTACAAAAAGGATAGGGCCACCTTGCTGCACCTTATTTACTTTTACCTTTTGTCACTTGCTACCAATTACCTTATCACAAAACTATCTGTTACCTATAATTTCAGTGCTTGCAGAAAATACCTTACTGAAAACTTCCTATCATTTCCTTCTGCTCCTCGTTGGGTTCGACACTCTTACTTATCGAAAGGACTGCGATAGATCCCCTACACTTGTGGGTCATCAGCCATAGAGAATAAATGGATCTTCAAGAAGAAGACTGACGTTGATGGTAATCTTACTGTCTACAAAGCTCGACTTGTCGCGAAAGGTTTTTGACAAGTTCAAGAAGTTGACTACGATGAGACTTTCTCTCCCGTAGCGATGCTTAAGTCTGTCCGAATCATGTTAGCAATTGCCGCATTTTATGATTATGAAATCTGGCAAATGGACGTCAAAACTGCATTCCTCAATGGATTTCTTAAATAAGAGTAGTATATGATGCAACCACAAGGTTTTGTCGATCCTAAATGTGCCAACAAAGTGTGCAAGCTCCAGCGATCCATCTATGGACTGGTGCAAGCATCTTGGAGTTGGAATATACACTTTGATGAGGTGATCAAAGCATATGGTTTTATACAAACTTTTGGAGAAGCCTGTATTTACAAGAAAGAGAGTGGGAGCTCTATAGCATTTCTGATATTATATGTGGATGACATATTTTGATTGGAAATGATGTAGAATTTCTGGATATCATAAAAGGATACTTGAATAAGAATTTTTAAATGCAAGACCTCGGTGAAGCTGCTTATATATTGGGCATCAAGATCTATAGAGATAGATCAAGACGCTTGATAGGACTTTCACAAAGCACATACCTTGATACAGTTTTGAAGAAGTTCAAAATGGATCAGTCAAAGAAAGGGTTCTTATCTGTGTTACAAGGTGTGAAGTTGAGTCAGACACAATGCCCGACCACTTCAGTAGATAGAGAGAAAATGAAAGTCATTCCCTATGCCCTCAGCCATAGGTTCCATCATGTATGCAATGCTGTGTACCAGACCTGATGTGTGCCTTGCTATATGTCTAGAAGGGAGGTACCCAAGTAATCCAGGAGTAGATCACTGGACAGCGGTCAAGAACATCCTGAAGTACCTGAAAAGGACTAAGGATGTGTTTCTCATTTATGGAGGTGACAAAGGGCTCGTCGTAAATGGTTACGTCGATGCTAGCTTTGACACTGATCCGTATGACTCTAAGTCACAAACCGGATACGTATTTTTATTGAATGGTGGAGCTGTCAGTTGGTGCAGTTCTAAGCAGAGCATTGTGGCGGGATCTACGTGTGAAGCGGAGTACATAGCTGTTTCGGAAGCAGCAAATGAAGGAGTCTGGATGAAGGAGTTCATATCCGATCTAGGTGTAATATCTAGTGCATCGGGTCCAATGAAAATCTTTTGTGACAACACTGGAGCAATTTCCTTAGCGAAGGAATCCAAGTTTCACAAGAGATCCAAACACATCAAGATACGCTTCAACTCCATCCGTGAGCAAGTCAAGGAGGAAGACATAGATATTTGCAAAATACATACGGATCTGAATGTAGCAGACCCGTTGACTAAACCTCTTCCATGAGTAAAACATGATCAACACCAAGACTCCATGGGTGTTAGAATCATTACTATGTAATCTAGATTATTGACTCTAGTGCAAGTGGGAGAATAAAGGAAATATGCCCTAGAGGCAATAATAAAGTTGTTATTTTATATTTCCTTATTTCATGATAAATTTTTATTATTCATGCTAGAATAGTATTAACCGGAAACTTGATACATGTGTGGATACATAGACAAAACACCGTGTCCCTAGTAAGCCTCTACTAGACTAGCTCGTTGATCAAAGATGGTTAAGTTCCCTAACCATAGACATGTGTTGCCATTTGATGAACGGGATTACATCATTAGGAGAATGATGTGATGTACAAGACCCATCCGTTAGATTAGCATATTGATCGTTTAGTTCTATTGCTATTGCTTTCTTCATGTCAAATACATGTTCCTCCGACTATGAGATTATGCAACTCCTGAATACCGGAGGAATACCTTGTGTGCTCTCAAACGTCACAACGTAACTGGGTGATTATAAAGATGCTCTACAGGTATCTCCGAAGGTGTTTGTTGGGTTGGCATGGATCAAGATTAGGATTTTTCACTCCGAGTATCGGAGAGGTACCTCTGGGCCCTCTCGGTAATGCACATCATAAGAAGCCTTGCAAGCAATGTGACTAATGAGTTAGTTGCGAGATGATGCATTATGGAACGAGTAAAGAGACTTGCCGGTAACGAGATTGAACTAGGTACGAAGATACCGACGATCGAATCTCGGGCAAGTAGCATACCGATGACAAAGGGAATAACGTATGTTGACATTACGGTACGACCGATAAAGATCTCCGTAGAATATGTGGGAACCAATATGAGCATCTAGGTTCTACTGTTTGTTATTTACCGGAGAGGTGTCTCAGTCATGTCTACATAGTTCTCGAACCCGTAGGGTCCGCACGCTTAACGTTCGATGACGATTTGTATTATATGAGTTATGTGATTTGGTGACAGAATGTTGTTCGGAGTCCGGGATGAGATCACGGACATGACGAGGAGTCTCGAAATGGTCGATATGTAAAGATTGATATATATGATGGTAGTATTAGGACATCAGAAGTGTTCCGAGAGGTACCGGGCATATATTGGAGTACCGGGGGGTTACCGGAACCCCCGGGGAGAAGTTATGGGCCACATGGGCCTTGAGAGGGGAGCACACCAGCCCACAAGGGCTGGCGCGCCTCCCATATGGTAGGAGGCCGAGTGGGAGTAAGGAAGAGGGGTGGCGCCCCCTCCTTCCTTCTCTACTCTCCTCCTTCCTTCTCTTCTTCATTCTTCCCTTATCTCTCCAATGGAAAACATGGTAAGGGGGGCGAATTGGACTAGGGGCCCAAGTAGGGCTCCTCCTACTTGGTGCGCCCTATGGCTGATCCCCTCCACCTGCCACCTATATATACATGGGGAGGGGGCGCCTAGAAAACATACCAACAATTGTTAGCCATGTGTGGCGCCCCCTCCATAGATTACACCCACGGTCAAATCTTCGTAGTGCATAGGTGAAGCCCTGCGCGGAGCACACCACCATCACCGTCACCACACCGTCGTGCTGAACTCGTCTACTTCCTCGACACTTTGTTGGATCAAGAATTCGAGGGACGTCATCGAGCTGAACGTGTGCAGAACTCGGAGGTGCAGTACGTTCGGTGCTTGATCGGTCAGAACGAGAAGAAGCTCGACTACATCAACCGCGTTGTCAAACACTTCCGCTTTTGGTCTATGAGTGTACATATACACACTCTCCCCTCTCGTTGCTATACATCTCCTAGATAGATCTTGCGTGAGTGTAGGATTTTTTTTAAAATTGCATGCTAATTTTCCCAACAAAAACCTCACCCCATGATGCACCCTTATCTCTTCCTATCGGATCTTCCCCTTCCCGCTCAGTTTCCCGACGCAGCGGGAAATTTCTCGCTGGAGCCCTCTTCCTTAAAACCAGATGACGCCCACCTCACATTCATCGTGCATTGCAACAGGGACGAATTTTTCATATTTATAGTATGATAAAGTGGGTTAAACTAACAAATATTATTGCCAAAAAACATCAAATAACTATAGAGATCATTTTCAAAGGCCCATTCAACATTACAAATGCACGTAGTAAAAAGTCGTATTTTCTAGGGTTTCTAATTGTGTCACAATAGGTGCCAACAATTTTCTCCCATTTCTCATATCTCGCATCTATTTAGAGTTTGCAATGCTTTCAGTTCATCATGTCAATCTCATGATGAAACGACATCATATGTCCTTGAATTCTGCAACTGGTGACATGAATAAAACACACATACACAATAACGTGGGATGCGAGTGGCAACCTGAACATATTCTTAGTCACCAATAAGCTCCACCTCCAGCCCACAACACACCATTCATTGCTAGAAGGATACTTGTCTTTCTTCTCCTCCTCATCCTCCCATACATCTTCTACTCCTGGCCTCTTCGCCAACCAGCACCACATCGACATTAGTGCGTTCATCAGCAACGTCTTATCTTCTTCTTCCAGCTTTCTCGCCAGCTTTAGTTCTCGCTCCTACTTATTTTCATGGAATACTCTTCCTTTCTTTTTTCGCTTTATTTTGTTGAACATACTTTCCATACCCATCACCATGGACCACATGACCGCTTTAGTTCTTTTCTCTTCTTATTCATGAAACACTCTTCCTTTCTACTATAGCATGAACCACCTGGCCAGTATAGTGTCGTGTTGTTCTCGCCCATGACTGTTCCGGTAGCCATCGGCGTGTGGACATCCTACGGATCATGGTCGTCATCCATTGTAACATCCCAAATTTTCAATTTGGAATGTTATACATTAGATCATTATGCATATCATATTTTCTTGCTTTTGATGATCCGAGAAAATCCTAAGCAACTCAAGGACCCTCGGAGAGAGTTGGGGATTTCTAAATTTTCATATTTGAGGTTTCTCAAATTCTGAAAAATAGGATCGTTTGATTTTATTTATTTTTTCTTCGAGTATTTCTATCATAAAAATATGAGAGAGGGAGTAAAATGACTCTCCCAAAAATAAAGAAATACGGAAGATTTAATAAAAAGATCAAATAAGTTTTATTTGGAGTTTATTTGGATTTTATTTGGATTTTATTTGAATTAGGAAAAATTGCATGTTTTCAAAAATGCATTTTAGTGCCAAGAAAATGTTCATCTTGTTCTAAATTTTTTATTTAGACGGTGAAAATTTGTTTTGGCAATTTCTAGATTTTATTTTATTTTCTAGAGTTATTTTATTAGCGCCGGCGTAATTGTTAAAAAAAGTATAGGGGGACCGACCCGACTGGGCCGAGGCCCAGCCGAACCGGCCCATCGCCCCATCGCCGCCTTCCCCCGCGTCGCCCGCCGTGGCCGACTCGGACACCGCCGCCGACCGCCATGGCCTTGCCCCCTCCCCAAGCTAGCCACCCCCCTCCTATATAAAGCTAGCCACCCCCCTCCAACCACAGCCACCGCCGCACCCCGCCCTCGCCGCCGCAC
>LR738713.1:34216858-34234932 GCA_902687465.1 Secale cereale | reverse complement strand
AGGAGATAGAGGTATGGACCAAGTGCTGTTCAAGAAAGAGAAGCCTTGCCGGGAAGCAAACAACCCATGAAAGCTAAGTTACCAAAGTTTGAGCATTCAAAATTTTTAAATTTCTTAGTTGTCTTCCTTGAACAGTCACACTTTGCATGGAAAACCTGTGCGCGGAGGAACCTACCCGTGGCTAGCCGCACCCTTACTTTGCTTCGAGCACGCTCAATGGCTTAAGTGAGCTGCGACAAGTGTCGCGCCCTTGCTTCGTTTTCGAGTTCGCTCAGCGATCTAAGTGTGCTGTGACTAGCTGCGGCAAGGTTTCTTGCCGGCAAGAGCATTGCTAGCAGGCTGCTAAGAGTCCCGCACTCAGCGCTCGCGGCAAGGGCCCCTTTGCCGGCAAGTTCCTTAGAAGCGTAGGGTAGAAAGCATACAAAGTGAAAAGGCCAAACACGGGAGATAACACTGCATTGATCATCCAGAATAAAGTTATATAACAAGATAGCTTGCCGCTGTTCTAACCAACTACTACCTATGACTTAATTGACAGCGGCAAAGGAAGCAGAAAGAAAGGAGTCTAGTCTCTTCGGTCTCCGTCGACCCTCTGGATCTTTCCCGCCTTGGCCACGATGTGGGCAACTTGCGCCTTCAACGCCTCCTGGTCAGCTTCGGGCGGCAGGGTCCGGAGGACGTTGACAAGATTGATCCCAGGGTTGCGGTAGACGATCTTCGACAAGACCCGCTCCATGGTACCCATGCAAAGCCGGCGCGCCTCATCGGCCAGTTGCGCGGGGATCTTCTCCTGTAGCCGCGCAAGTGCCGGCGCCACTCCCCTGAAGAACAGGCTCAGCTTGGCGCTGTGGGGGAGGCTCTCGTCGGGGGAGTACACGAGGTGCTCCGCCCTCAACGCCACCATCTCCATGTCGATGTTGGCGGCGGAGGCGACGAGCTCCTCGGTCCATTGCTCCACCGTCCGCTGGAAGTTGTTTTGCGAGACGGCGGCGCTTTCCAGCAAGGCCCTTTCAGTGCGGAGATCCTCCTTCAGTTTCGTCTCACGATCCCGGGCAGCGTCGAGCGAGCCAGTAAGGGTGGAAACCTTTAGCTCCAAGTCAGCGATGGAGTCCCTGGCGTCGGTGAGCTCTTTGCCCTTCTCGGAGAGGCGGATTTGCATATCAGAGTTGGTGTGGGCGTCCTTCTCCCGCGCCACGTTGAGCGCGGCAACCCTGTCCTCGCTCGCCTTCAGATTCGTCTCCAGCTGCGCCACCCTGGCCTCTAGATCCCTCTTGGCAGTCTCTGCAGCAGCTGCGACATCCTTCGCCTCCTGCAGAGCCCCGCCAATGGCGTGCTCACGAGCGGTGAGGTCGTCCTCATGACTGTCGAGGTCGACCTTCCACTGGTTGAGCACTCCCTCCCGCCGGGACAGCTCCTCGGCGGCCACTCGCTGCTGCTCCTCCACCTCGGCCTTCTCGAGGAGGAATGCTTGATGTGCTCCGGCAAGCTCTTTGCATTCCTCCGCCAAGTTTCGGAGGGCCGCCTGGTTGGCGGCACGGAGCTCCGCAGCGCGCTTCTCCAAGTCAACACCGGCCTTGGCAGCCAGAGCCTCTCGGGACTCCAGTTTGGCTTGCCTGGCCCGGTACAAACCCAGGAGTCGACGCAGGAGTTGCTCCTCTTCGGGCTCGTCGCTACTGCCGGGCGCGTCGACAACCTTCAACCCGGCGGAGGCGAGAACTTCTCCATCGTAGGTCTCCCCCTCCGCGGGTGCCCTTGATGAGGACGCCCACGGGACTTGGATAAAGACCCCGTTGGCGGCCTCCAGGTAGAAGCCCGACCCGGCCGCGAGGGCGGAGGGGTCGGCGGCCGGTGCAGCGGCCGGCGCTCCCGCGGCCTCCGGGCCAGCGGTATGGTCGCCGGTCCCTTCCCCAGCCGCGGCGTCAGCGGTCGGGGCAGTCTCCTCGGCGGCTGGCTCGTCGGCGCCGGCCATTCCTTCCGCGGCGGTGCCGTCGCCAGTTTCGCCGCGCACCTCCTCCTCGGCGATGGTTTCCGTCTCCATCGGCTCCGGGGCGGGCGGTTCTGACAACAGAAGAAAAAGGAAAGAAAGATTTGTCAAGCAAATATCCAAAAAAGAAGAGTTCAAAGAAGAAAATTACAAGGGTTACCTTCGCGGGCCTCTTCAACAACTGGGTCCCTCGCCGGGGAATTCTCCCTTGGCGGCGTAGTAGTGGCTCCCGCTGGCGGAGGGCCGCTTGCGCCCTCCCTTAGCGGGGTGCTCGCCCTTGTCGGACTGCTCGCCCTTGGCGGGGTACTCGCCCTTGGCGGAGTACCCGCCCTTGGCGGAGCGCTGTCCCTAGCTGGGGAGCTCATCCTTGGCGGGGAGGGTGGGACAAGCGGCTCGTCGGGGGCGACCTCCTGGTGCTCCTGCGGCTGCGGCTCCACTTCTGCACAAGGCAACAAGACATCAATAAGGATAACAACCTCAAGCGCGCCTGTTAAACAGAAAAGTGAATACCAGACTTACGCTGGGGGCTGCGTTGGGGGCTGCTCTCCGGAGCAGCAGGCTGGTCCGGCAGGCTTGTCGCTGGCACATCACCTGTCGCCGCGACGGGCTCATCGTCCTCGATGTTAACCACAGGGATCTTGGCCCTCTTCGCCATCCTCTGGGTCAAGGTCCTAGAAGCCAAAGCAAGATTAGAACCAAGCAAGAGAAATCAAGGCAAAATCAAAGGAAATAAAAATTACAAGTACTTACTCTTCCTCCTCTTCATCGTCGGAGCTGAGGGCAGAGAAATCAAACTGCGCCTCACGTGCTCCAGCGCGAGGAGCTGGAGGAGAAGGCTCCCTCGGGCGCTTGGCGGGCTCCGGAGCTGTGGGTTGTGAAGACCCCGCACCGGTCGTCCCCGAGGACCGAGGAGCGGAAGGGGCGCCAGAGCCGCTCCGGGAAGATCCTCCTCCGCTTGTCGCTCGAGCACGGGGCGCCTCCTTGACGACCTTGCTCGTCGCGGGGGCGCGCGTCGCACGACGCCTTGGCTGCTGTCGGGGCGCCGGTGGCCTCGTCGTCTCAGCGGCCTTGCGGAGGCGCTTCTTCTGTTGTTGCGGAGGGCTTGGTGGTGGCGGAGAATTCTCCGAGGGTGAGGAAGCGTCGTCGTCGAGGTTCAGTGACCCGCCCGAATCTTCGTCGGAATCGCCCGATTCGGCGTCCTCCTCGGCGGGCTCACTGGACTCAGAGCCTTGCCCGGCAGCCCCGCTCGTCCCGGCAGGCTTCCTGGCAGGCTCCCCGGCAAACTCCTCGGGCGCAATCTTCAGCAGCTTGAGGATTTCCGCCTCCTCTGCTTGGCTCACTGCGTCCGCTGCCTCTGCTTCATCCATAGTGTACCCGAACTCGCCCGCAGCAGCAGCTGCGGCGGCCTCCTCCAGTCTGGAGGCAATGTATGCCACATCCCGGTCGGTGGTCTCCCGGGTGAGGCCCTTCTTCTCCTCGGGGTTGCGTGGCCGTTCAACCAGATTGTCGAAGAAGCCCTGCACGGTCTCCGCTGAGGGCACCAGCCAAGTGGGGACGACCCCGTGGGAGTCGCACTCAGGCATTGCCGCACGGATGGCACTGAGGGCGGTATTGTTGCATAGAGGAACTACTCCTTCCGACGGTCTAAACCACTCCGGGTGCTTGGGGTCATGCTTAAACAGCTCCCGGACCATCCCCTTCAGCTCCAAGACGGTGAAATTATAGTTCAACCCGGGGCGCAGCCTCATGCGATCTGCCGCGTTGCCGAACTCCCAGGCAGGCCTCTTCCTTTCCTGCAGGGGGGCAATGCGGCGGCGGAGGAAATCGGCCCCAACTTCACCCACAGTCAGATTGGCGGCCCGGAGGCGAAGGATCCTATTGAGGGCAATCTCCAACTTGTCGTCCTCCGGGGCCAAATCGCTCCAATCCTTGCCGCGCACTATTGCAGTCTTGCGCGGCGAGGTAAACGGCTCGGGCGCATCTTCTAGAACCCAGCACCAATCGGCTCTCCACTCCTCCCACTTGCCGCGAAGCTCTCCTTTCAAGTACGCCTCTTTCTTGTTTAACATAAAGATCCAGGAGATGCCGCCGGAGAGTGGGGATCCGGACTCTACTCTAGGCGTGAAGAAGTGGCGGAAGAGGGCTACATTTGGGTGGACCCCGACATAGTTTTCGCACAGATGTGCGAAAACGGCCAAGGTGAGAACGGCATTTGGAGTGAAATCTAAGAGGTGGAGTCCGTACGTGTTCATCACATCACAGAAGAACTCCGAATACGGAGGACAGAGACCACAATGGAAGAATGCAGCAAAATAATAGTAACCTCCCGGGAACATGTCGACGGCGATGGCGGGGAGGACTCTGGTGCGGGGATGAGCTTTCGTCTCCCTCGCCCAGAACAAGTAATACTTGTCCCGCAGCTCCCTCGCGCCGAGCCTCGGCGGGAAGACCACCCTCCTTCTCCGCATAGCTGCCAGCTTCGCCGCCTGCTCGGACTTCTCCTTCTTCGCCTTGTCGCTCTTCGCCTTGTCGCTTTTCGGAGCCATGGCGGGGGCGGCGAGGAGGGAGGCGAGGAGGTCGACGGCGCTGCGGGTGTTGGAGACGGCGGAGGAGAGGGTGGAGCTCAACTCTCAATCGACCTTTGCGGAAGTAGAGGGCGACGGGGGTTTCTGAAGATTGAAGACACAATGAAGGCAATGGAGGGAAACTACCCCTGCTTCCTCTGCTTTAAGGGGGAAGTGGGGGACGTTTCGCATTTTTCATTAAAGAAGCAGGCCACGATCTCTCCCACGACGCCGCAATCGACGCGTGCCGTTAGGGAGAGGTGCGGCAGATGCGGAGTGGGAAACGGCGCGCCGTGGGCCGCGTGTGCCCGTGCACTGTTCAGGGCCTGGCCCAACAGCGCTCGGCACCGTGTGTGGCCCAGGCCCGGGGGCTCCTGTCGGTGTACTAGAGTAGGGGTACCATAGTATCCCGACTTGTGCACGGGCAGTAGCAGCCTCCCGTGGTCTGGCTCACCACGTGCCCGCCAAAGCCCACTCTGGACCCCTTTGAAGCCATTCAAGAACAAAGTATACAAGTCAGAAGATCAAGGCCCCGGTAAGAGGAGCTTGCCGGGAAGGCTGTTCCAAGCACAAGACCATTCTATTTTTCACAAGACCCTGGCAAGAGGGGCTTGCCAGGAAGACCAAAGGATAACACTTCAGAAGATATATCGTGGCGCATCGCGCGCCACGACGGGCCCCGGAGAGCGGCAAGCTCCCGGGCCCGGCAAGGTTGCGACCCCGGCAAGGTGCTTGCCGGGGAAGGCTCACGCTGTGTGCCCGCGCTCCAGCCCATCTGGCCACGCGTCGCCCTGGAGCCTTTCCAGGGGCACGTGGCAGATGGCTGTTCAGCCTATGGTACACGGTGGCGAGCCGCGGTGACGAGGCTATCGCCGTGGCAAGCAGAGACGCATGGACGGACGCTTTTGGGGCGATGGCGACGGGCATTCAATGCCCTTGTCCCCCACCGTCAGAGTTAGGTGAAGACCACTGTTCATATACTGTTCATGCACTATTACAACTACCACCAAATTTACACTTTTACCCTCCTCTACGTTGACACCTGTCGGTGACCCCTTTGAACTATAAAAGGAGGCCCATGCACAACGTAGAGGGGGTTCGATCCCAGAAACTCGATCACTCCTACGCTCGGTGTAGCTGGCACTGTAGATCTTCAAGCTCCCGAGCCCGAGAACGCAATACAACCAAAGCAGGAGTAGGGTTTTACGCGTCCGCGCGGCCCGAACCTGGGTAAACTGCCCGCGTGTGCTCCTCGATCTGCTCTCCGTGCTCCCTCCGCTCCCTTACCGCAACGTAGAAGGGGCTCCGGTCCCGGGGGCTCCTGTCGGTGTACTAGAGTAGGGGTACCATAGTATCTCGACTTGTGCACGGGCAGTAGCAGCCTCCCGTGGTCTGGCTCACCACGTGCCCGCCAAAGCCCACTCTGGACCCCTTTGAAGCCATTCAAGAACAAAGTATACAAGTCAGAAGATCAAGGCCCCGGCAAGAGGAGCTTGCCGGGAAGGCTGTTCCAAGCACAAGACCATTCTATTTTTCACAAGACCCTGGCAAGAGGGGCTTGCCAGGAAGACCAAAGGATAACACTTCAGAAGATATATCGTGGCGCATCGCGCGCCACGACGGGCCCCGGAGAGCGGCAAGCTCCCGGGCCCGGCAAGGTTGCGACCCCGGCAAGGTGCTTGCCGGGGAAGGCTCACGCTGTGTGCCCGCGCTCCAGCCCATCTGGCCACGCGTCGCCCTGGAGCCCTTCCAGGGGCACGTGGCAGATGGCTGTGCAGCCTATGGTACACGGTGGCGAGCCACGGTGACGAGGCTATCGCCGTGGCAAGCAGAGACGCATGGACGGACGCTTTTGGGGCGACGGCGACGGGCATTCAATGCCCTTGTCCCCCACCGTCAGAGTTAGGTGAAGACCACTATTCATATACTGTTCATGCACTATTACAACTACCACCAAATTTACACTTTTACCCTCCTCTACGTTGACACTTGTCGGTGACCCCTTTGAACTATAAAAGGAGGCCCATGCACAATGTAGAGGGGGTTCGATCCCAGAAACTCGATCACTCCTACGCTCGGTGTAGCTGGCACTTTAGATCTTCAAGCTCCCGAGCCCGAGAACGCAATACAACCAAAGCAGGAGTAGGGTTTTACGCGTCCGCGCGGCCCGAACCTGGGTAAACTGCCCGCGTGTGCTCCTCGATCTGCTCTCCGTGCTCCCTCCGCTCCCTTACCGCAACGTAGAAGGGGCTCCGGTCCCGGGGGCTCCTGTCGGTGTACTAGAGTAGGGGTACCATAGTATCCCGACTTGTGCACGGGCAGTAGCAGCCTCCCGTGGTCTGGCTCACCACGTGCCCGCCAAAGCCCACTCTGGACCCCTTTGAAGCCATTCAAGAACAAAGTATACAAGTCAGAAGATCAAGGCCCCGTCAAGAGGAGCTTGCCGGGAAGGCTGTTCCAAGCACAAGACCATTCTATTTTTCACAAGACCCTGGCAAGAGGGGCTTGCCAGGAAGACCAAAGGATAAAACTTCAGAAGATATATCGTGGCGCATCGCGCGCCACGACGGGCCCCGGAGAGCGGCAAGCTCCCGGGCCCGGCAAGGTTGCGACCCTGGCAAGGTGCTTGCCGGGGAAGGCTCACGCTGTGTGCCCGCGCTCCAGCCCATCTGGCCACGCGTCGCCCTGGAGCCCTTCCAGGGGCACGTGGGAGATGGCTGTGCAGCCTATGGTACACGGTGGCGAGCCGCGGTGACGAGGCTATCGCCGTGGCAAGCAGAGACGCATGGACGGACGCTTTTGGGGCGACGGCGACGTGCATTCAATGCCCTTGTCCCCCACCGTCAGAGTTAGGTGAAGACCACTGTTCATATACTGTTCATGCACTATTACAACTACCACCAAATTTACACTTTTACCCTCCTCTACGTTGACACCTGTCGGTGACCCCTTTGAACTATAAAAGGAGGCCCGTGCACAACGTAGAGGGGGTTCGATCGCAGAAACTCGATCACTCCTACGCTCGGTGTAGCTGGCACTGTAGATCTTCAAGCTCCCGAGCCCGAGAACGCAATACAACCAAAGCAGGAGTAGGGTTTTACGCGTCCGCGCGGCCCAAACCTGGGTAAACTGCCCGCGTGTGCTCCTCGATCTGCTCTCCGTGCTCCCTCCGCTCCCTTACCGCAACGTAGAAGGGGCTCCGGTCCCATAGGTGTTCGTGGGCGGTCAGTTTCCCCGACATCTTTGGCGCGCCTGTCGGTGTACTAGAGTAGGGGTACCATAGTATCCCGACTTGTGCACGGGCAGTAGCAGCCTCCCATGGTTTGGCTCACCACGTGCCCGCCAAAGCCCACTCTGGACCCCTTTGAAGCCATTCAAGAACAAAGTATACAAGTCAGAAGATCAAGGCCTCGGCAAGAGGAGCTTGCCGGCAAGGCTGTTCCAAGCACAAGACCATTCTATTTTTCACAAGACCCTGGCAAGAGGGGCTTGCCAGGAAGACCAAAGGATAACACTTCAGAAGATATATCGTGGCGCATCGCGCGCCACGACGGGCCCCGGAGAGCGGCAAGCTCCCGGGCCCGGCAAGGTTGCGACCCCGGCAAGGTGCTTGCCGGGGAAGGCTCACGCTGTGTGCCCGCGCTCCAGCCCATCTGGCCACGCGTTGCCCTGGAGCCCTTCCAGGGGCACGTGGCAGATGGCTGTGCAGCCTATGGTACACGGTGGCGAGCCGCGGTGACGAGGCTATCGCCGTGGCAAGCAGAGACGCATGGACGGACGCTTTTGGGGCGACGGCGACGGGCATTCAATGCCCTTGTCCCCCACCGTCAGAGTTAGGTGAAGACCACTGTTCATATACTGTTCATGCACTATTACAACTACCACCAAATTTACACTTTTACCCTCCTCTACGTTGACACCTGTCGGTGACCCCTTTGAACTATAAAAGGAGGCCCATGCACAACGTAGAGGGGGTTCGATCCCAGAAACTCGATCACTCCTACGCTCGGTGTAGCTGGCACTGTAGATCTTCAAGCTCCCGAGCCCGAGAACGCAATACAACCAAAGCAGGAGTAGGGTTTTACGCGTCCGCGCGGCCCGAACCTGGGTAAACTGCCCGTGTGTGCTCCTCGATCTGCTCTCCATGCTCCCTCCGCTCCCTTATCGCAACGTAGAAGGGGCTCCGGTCCCATAGGTGTTCGTGGGCGGTCAGTTTCCCCGACATCTTTGGGATCTGGACTCTACTCTAGGCGTGAAGAAGTGGCGGAAGAGGGCTACATTTGGGTGGACCCCGACATAGTTTTCGCACAGATGTGCGAAAACGGCCAAGGTGAGAACGACATTTGGAGTGAAATCTAAGAGATGGTGTCCGTACGTGTTCATCACATCACAGAAGAACTCCGAATACGGAGGACATAGACCGCAATGGAAGAATGCAGCAAAATAATAGTAACCTCCCGGGAACATGTCGACGGCGACGGCGGGGAGGACTCTGGTGCGGGGATGAGCTTTCGTCTCCCTCGCCCAGAACAAGTAATACTTGTCCCGCAGCTCCCTCGCGCCGAGCCTCGGCGGGAAGACCACCCTCCTTCTCCGCATAGCTGCCAGCTTCACCGCCTGCTCGGACTTCTCCTTCTTCGCCTTGTCGCTCTTCTCCTTGTCACTTTTCGGAGCCATGGCGGGGGCGGCGAGGAGGGAGGCGAGGAGGTTGACGGCGCTGCGGGTGTTGGAGACGGCGGAAGAGAGGGTGGAGCTCAACTCTCAATCGACCTTTGCGGAAGCAGAGGGCGACGGGGGTTTCTGAAGATTGAAGACACAATGAAGGCAATGGAGGGAAACTGCCCCTGCTTCCTCTGCTTTTAAGGGGGAAGTGGGGGACGTTTCGCATTTTTCATTAAAGAAGCAGGCCACGATCTCTCCCACGACGCCGCAATCGACGTGTGCCGTTAGGGAGAGGTGCGGCAGATGCGGAGTGGGAAACGGCGCGCCGTGGGCCGCGTGTGCCCGTGCACTGTTCAGGGCCCTGCCCAACAGCGCTCGGCACCGTGTGTGGCCCAGGCCCGGGGGCTCGGTGTACTAGAGTAGGGGTACCATAGTATCCCGACTTGTGCACGGGCAGTAGCAGCCTCCCGTGGTCTGGCTCACCACGTGCCCGCCAAAGCCCACTCTGGACCCCTTTGAAGCCATTCAAGAACAAAGTATACAAGTCAGAAGATCAAGGCCCCGGCAAGAGGAGCTTGCCGGGAAGGCTGTTCCAAGCACAAGACCATTCGATTTTTCACAGGACCCTGGCAAGAGGGGCTTGCCAGGAAGACCAAAGGATAACACTTCAGAAGATATATCGTGGCGCATCGCGCGCTACGACGGGCCCCGGAGAGCGGCAAGCTCCCGGGCACGGCAATGTGCTTGCCGGGGCACGCTGTGTGCCCGCGCTCCAGCCCATCTGGCCACGCGTCGCCCTGGAGCCCTTCCAGGGGCACGTGGCAGATGGCTGTGCAGCCAATGGTACACGGTGGCGAGCCGCGGTGACGAGGCTATCGCCGTGGCAAGCAGAGACGCATGGACGGACGCTTTTGGGGCGACGGCGATGGGCATTCAATGCCCTTGTCCCCCACCGTCAGAGTTAGGTGAAGACCACTGTTCATATACTGTTCATGCACTATTACAACTACCACCAAATTTACACTTTTACCCTCCTCTACGTTGACACATGTCGGTGACCCCTTTGAACTATAAAAGGAGGCCCATGCACAACGTAGAGGGGGTTCGATCCCAGAAACTCGATCACTCCTACGCTCGGTGTAGCTGGCACTTTAGATCTTCAAGCTCCCGAGCCCGAGAATGCAATACAACCAAAGCAGGAGTAGGGTTTTACGCGTCCGCGCGGCCCAAACCTGGGTAAACTGCCCGCGTGTGCTCCTCGATCTGCTCTCCGTGCTCCCTCCGCTCCCTTACCGCAACGTAGAAGGGGCTCCGGTCCCATAGGTGTTCGTGGGCGGTCAGTTTCCCCGACAGCAAGGCCTGTAACACTTTGATCATGCTTTCCAACTACCCAGTTTTCATTGCATTAGTCCAATCCTCACACATTGCATGAGTAGGATCAATTAACTTGTGGGATTGGGAAGTAGATTGAGGTAGTACCTATTACCTGCATTACATTCAAACCTTTGGGAGTTACTTCTACGTTTGCTATTAGGACATGTTATGCTCGTAGATGTGGATTGGGTGAGTGTATCCATGAAAGATGTGAGTTTGTTAATTAATGGTTCAACTTAAGGTGGCAACTTTAACACACATCTGGGTGGATTGAGGCATCTGGGTATTCCAGCGATTGCCTGTTTTTCTTTTGGACCCCCACTTAGGCTCAAAGGGATCATGAGATTTTTCATACTAGAAACGTCCGTGTGCAGCCACATGCCAATATGGGCTCTGGCACAGTTGAGTAAGTTGTGGGAAACCTTTCCATGATGGGCTAGCAGATGTAGAGGGTTTGTAGGTGTACCGGCCTATCTATCTGGTTAAGGGGACCTCTTCGGAAAGACTGTGTCTCGGTCATCCATTTCTCAAACACCATGCAGTGCGAGAAACCAAATGGAGGCGATCGAGTCTTGTGGGAAAAAGTGCACAAACCTCTGCAGAGTGTACAAACTGGTCATGATTAGCCGTGTCCCCGGTTACGGACGTCTTGAGTATCTAGTACTTGGATTATCATGTGAATCTCATCATGTTACTTTAATTTAATATTGTTGGGTTTAATGATGAACTTTAATTGGGGTTGAGAGGATGTCTATCTCCTCAACGATGTTTCAACTACCATGATAGTTAATTAAAATCTATTCCTTTGAAGTAGGGAAAAATTGGCTTTACGCAAAAACTTAACCATAGAGCTTTCCACCAGCCAAATATGCATATAGTATAGCCATTATTCTGTTACTTGCATTCTCTTGTGTTACCTTGCCAGCATATTCCATGTGCTGGCCCGTTTTCGGGCTGCAACGTTTCATGTTGCAGACTTTTCAGACAACGAGTAAGGTGCCTTTTAGGTCGTGGTTCTATACTCAGTTATGTCGTTGGAGTTGATGGACTCACTTATCTTCCAAGCCTTCCGCTGTTATCGTGTTAGATGGCCTTCAGCCATTTTTATTGTAATAAGTTCATCGTTGGACTATCGATTTAACAAGTGTGTGATTGCTACTCTGTTATAAATCCTTCAAGTACTGTGCGTGTCAGCATTACTGATCCAGGGATGACACTGATGCACAGAGATCAGACTATTTGAGGTCTGGTCGCTACAAGATGGTATCAGAGCACACGCTGACTGTAGGACACGACCACTAAGCTAAAGCCCTAGAGCACTATTCACTCTTCTCTTTTCTGACTCCTCATCTTTTCTACTCTTTTAAGATGGTGGATGCAAAGAACAAGTTCATGCAACCGGATGATGATACACCATTTGGACGACACCTGAAGGAACTCACCAGATATCTAAACATTGGACTACCAAGTTTCACCGGAACCTACAATGCCACTCTACCTGAGGAGGAGCGTTGGTTGATTCAAGCCCAAGTACCAGGAAGGACGTTCGCGCCCGTCACCTCACTCATAGCATTTTCCTTTAATGCACCTACATGGAACCTAGGCAGGAGCATGGCAGCCCACATCGCTATGGGAAGGATCGGAGAAGTCTACAAGCAGGAGCTAAATGACCTATCTACCAGATTTGTGGACGCCGAGATGAGAATTGGGATATGATCAGCACCCGGAAGGATAGACCCATTGCAGCCTTCATCCAGGAGTTGAACCATCACATTCGCCGCCAGGAGCACCAGATGTGTGCAGGGATGATAGACTTGAAGAAAGCACTAAATAGGAATTTGGAGCTAGAGGAAGAAATCCAGTCTACACGCGACGGATATGAGGAGGAGATGCTAATACTTGTGGAGAAGAATGATGACTTGACACGGAAGTTAGGGATACTCATGGGGGAAGAAGACGAGGAAGAAGAACCCAAGGAGATTCCACCGGAAGACTACATCATCATCGACGACACGGATTCGGAACTCGATGATAGCAAAGATGAAGACTATGAAGATGAAGCTGGATCAGATATAATGGAATCCTCTATCGATCAAAAATTTTAGAAGACCTTCCCTTGACTAGTAGTTTTTCCATTTAGTAGACTTAGATCACTTTTGTAACGATTAGATCCGTGTAAGCCCCTGTTTGAAATTGATTGGTGTGATAAATTGTGTGTTTGCCTCATGTGCATATGGGTAGTGATTTTCCCTTAGACCTTTTTCTATTCTAATCTCTTCCCTCTACACCCATCAGATGCCTCCAAGATGTGAATTTGAGTTTCCCCCTGAGCTCACCCAGTTGATCCAGCAGCAGAACACCCTGATGCAACTTCTTGTCCAGAACACTCAGAACAACCAGAACAACAACAACAACAACAACAACCCTCCACCACCACCACCCGTGGACAACATGACACGTTTCTTAAGGTTGCAACCACCCGTGTTTGCTAGCAGCATCGAACCAATAATGGCCGATGACTGGCTATGCAAGATTGGAAGGGATTTGACCACTGCTAACTGCTCAGATGCTGAGAAGGTGCGATTTGCCGCACACCAGTTGTCTGGACCAGCCGCAACATGGTGGGAGAATTACACATCCACTTATCCCGTAGCCAATGTGACTTGGGATCAGTTCCAGCAAGCTTTTCGTACCGCTCATGTCTCAACTGGAGCTATGAGTATGAAGAAGCAGGAGTTTCGCAATTTGCGCCAAGGCAACCGTACTGTGGCCCAGTACGTGGATGAGTTTAGTACCCTATCTCGTTATGCCCCAGATGATGTGGCCACAGATGCCGCTAAGCAGGAGAGATTCATGGAATGGCTGAATGATGAGATGAGTGTACAGTTGATGGTGGCAACTTTCAATAACTACCAGGAGCTGGTTGATCGCGCCCTAATGATTGAAAGGAAGCATCAACAGATTGAAAGTCGCAAGAGGAAGTATGGGCAAGGAAAGTATAACTCTGGAGCTCAGCAGAAGCCCCGTTTAACCCCTAAAACGGTAGGACAGTTTCAGCATACCCATGGAGGAGGTATCTCGCACAATCACAATGGCACCAAGAATGGAAATGGAAATGGGAATGGAGCAAATGGTAACCAGAGCCGCCCTACACCGTCCACACCCACCAAGAGGGATTTCAGCCATGTCACTTGTTACAAGTGTGGCAAGAATGGACATTATGCCAATGAATGCCCAGAAGTTAAGAATGGGAATGGCAATGGAAGCGCCGCGAAGAAGCCCAACCCGTTCAACAAAGGACAAGTGAACCACATGACTGTGGAGGAGGTAGAAGAGCAACCAGATGCTGTTGTCGGTAAGTTTTTGGTTAAGACATTTACCGCAATAGTTCTTTTCGATACTGGTGCATCGCATTCATATATTTCAAGGGGATTCGTAAATAGACATAGGATATCCACCCGAGTTCTTAAGACCCCCATGTTAGTAAGTTCACCTGGAGCAGATTATATGGCACACCAAGGATGTTTTCAGACACCATTGATCATAGGACGCCATACTTTCCCCTCTGACCTAATAGTTCTGGAGTCACAAGGATTGGATGTGATATTAGGTATGGATTGGCTATCGAAGTATGGAGGTAACATTGACTGTGCCAGTAAGTCAATTTTGCTCACCACCCTAGAGGGAAAAAGGATTAAGTATGTATCTAGGCATTCGCCTATAAGGACTCAAGTACATTCTCTCACAGGAGTTGTTCAGGAGGAAGTGCCAGTAGTGAAGGATTATCCGGATGTGTTTCCAGAGGAGTTACCTGGCATGCCACCGGATAGAGATATAGAGTTTTTGATTGAACTTTTGCCAGGCACCGGGCCAATTTCTAAGAGACCATATAGGATGCCCGCAAAGGATTTGGAGGAGATTAAGAAACAAATTAAGGAGTTGCTGGATAAAGGATTCATACGCCCAAGTTCTTCGCCTTGGGGTTCGCCAGTACTTTTAGTGGAGAAGAAGGATGGATCGTTAACAATGGTTGTTGATTACCGAGGGCTGAACGAAGTAACAATCAAGAACAAGTACCCACTGCCGATGATCAATGATCTGTTTGATAGATTGCAAGGAGCTAAGGTATTTTCCAAGATCGATCTGCGATCAAGGTACCATCAATTGAAGATCCGGGAGCAGGATATACCTAAGACGGCCTTTACTACCAGGTACGGGTTGTACGAGTATACCGTTATGTCGTTTGGTCTGACTAACGCACCGGCATACTTTATGAACCTGATGAACAAAGTGTTCATGGGGTATTTGGATAAGTTCGTCGTAGTGTTCATAGATGATATATTGATCTTCTCGAAGGATGAAGAGGAGCATGCAGAGCATTTGCGTTTGGTATTGGAGAAGCTCAGAGAACATCAGTTATATGCCAAGTTTAGCAAATGCGAATTTTGGTTGAAGGAAGTCGGATTTCTCGGACACGTTATATCTGGAGAAGGAATAGCAGTAGATCCCGCTAAGGTGGACACTGTGACCCATTGGGAAGCACCAACAACAGTTGGAGAGATCCGGAGTTTTCTTGGACTTGCAGGATACTACCGGAGATTTATTGAGAATTTCTCCAGGATTGCAAAACCAATGACGGAGTTGTTAAAGAAGGACACCAAGTTCAGGTGGACAGAAGAATGTGAGGCCAGTTTCCAGGAATTAAAGAAACATTTGGTCTCATCACCTGTGTTGATTCTGCCAGATCAACATAAGGATTACGAGGTGTACTGCGACGCTTCACGTCGAGGACTTGGAGCAGTTCTTATGCAGGAAGGAAGAGTTGTTTCGTATGCTTCACGACAACTAAAACCTCATGAGCTGAACTATGCCACCCACGATTTGGACTTAGCAGCCGTAGTACATGCATTGAAGACGTGGAGACATTTTCTTATTGGAAACCATTGTGAAGTATATACGGATCATAAGAGTTTGAAGTATATATTCACTCAGAAGGAGATGAATCTCAGGCAAAGGAGAGGGCTGGAACTCATTAAGGATTACGACATGAGATTGCATTATCATCCCGGAAAGACTAACGTAGTAGCAGATGCGCTAAGCCGCAAGACCCATGTCAATACCCTAACAATGGAGGAATTTCCAAAGGAGTTAGCCGAGGACCTACGAGAACTACGTTTGGAGATAGTTCCGAGAGGCTATGTAGCAACACTAGAAATCCAGTCTACCCTGATGGATAAAATCCGAGAAGCTCAGAAAACTGACAAGGAGATTGCCTCAATAAAGGAGAGGATGAGCGAAGGAAAAGCTAAAGGATTTCGTGAGGATGAACACGACACCTTATGGTTTGAGGACCGCGTCTATGTGCCTAATGACCCGGAGATCAGGAAGTTGATTATATAGGAGGCCCATGATTCACCATACTCGATTCACCCGGGAAATACTAAGATGTATTTGGATTTGAAGGATATTTTCTAGTGGACCGGTATGAAGAAGGATATTTCAGAGTATGTAGCAGTTTGTGATGTATGTCAGAGAGTGAAGGCAGAACATCAGAAGCCGGCAGGATTGTTACAACCATTGCCAATACCCGAATGGAAGTGGGATAAGCTAGGTATGGATTTTATTACGGGACTACCCAAAAATCGTTCTGGCTATGACTCGATCTGGGTCGTGGTCGATCGTTTAACAAAGGTAGCTCATTTCATCCCCGTAAAGACTACTTATACCAGTGCAAAGTTGGCAAAGATATACATGACCCGAATTGTATGTCTGCATGGAGTTCCGAGGAGCATCGTATCAGATAGAGGAACCCAGTTTACCTCGAAGTTCTGGAATCAGTTACATGAAACTTTGGGTACCAGGCTAGAGTTTAGCACACCTTTTCACCCGCAGACAGATGGACAGACTGAAAGAGTCAATCAGATTTTGGAGGATATGCTGAGAGCCTGTGCACTAGATTATGGATCTAGTTGGGACGACAATTTGCCGTATGCCGAGTTTTCTTACAACAACAGTTATCAATCCAGTTTGAAGATGGCCCCTTTCGAAGCTTTATACGGAAGGAGGTGTAGGACTCCGTTGTCGTGGGACGAAGTTGGAGACCGACAGTTGTTTGGACCAGACTTAATCAAAGAGTCTGAGGAGAAGGTGAAGTTGATTCGAGATAGACTGAAGGTAGCTCAGTCCAGGCAGAAAAGTTATGCAGACTCGAAGCGCAAGGAGATAGCCTATGAGATCAGAGACAGGGCGTACTTGAGAGTATCGCCTCTGCGAGGAGTCAAACGTTTCGGAGTTAAAGGGAAGTTAGCCCCGAGATTTGTGGGACCTTACCGTGTTTTGGAACGCATGGGAGAGGTTGCCTACAAGTTGGAATTGCCCGAAGGATTGTCAGGAGTGCATGATGTGTTTCACGTTTCGCAGCTTAAGAAGTGCCATGCGGAGATGGCCGATATACCTCTTAGAGACACAGTACCCCTGGAAGCGATTCAGTTGGACAGTGACCTGACCTACGAGGAGAAGCCTGTTAAGATCCTCGAAGTTTCGAGCAGAGTTACCCGCAGCAAGGTTATCAAGTTTTGCAAAGTTCAGTGGAGTCACCACACCAAGGAAGAAGCCACCTGGGAACGAGAAGATGATCTACGCAAGGACCACCCTCACCTATTTTCTAGCCAACACGAATCTCGAGGGCGAGATTCATCTTAAGGGGGGTAGGTTTGTAACATCCCAAATTTTCAATTTGGAATATTATACATTAGATCATTATGCATATCATATTTTCTTGCTTTTGGTGATCCGAGAAAATCCTAAGCAACTCAAGGACCCTCGGAGAGAGTTGGGGATTTCTAAATTTTCATATTTGAGGTTTCTCAAATTCTGAAAATATGATCGTTTGATTTTATTTATTTTTTCTTCAAGTATTTATATCATAAAAATATGAGAGAGGGAGTAAAATGACTCTCCCAAAAATAAAGAAATACGGAAGATTTAATAAAAAGATCAAATAAGTTTTATTTGGAGTTTATTTGGATTTTATTTGAATTAGGAAAAATTGCATGTTTTCAAAAATGCATTTTAGTGCCAAGAAAATGTTCATCTTGTTCTAAATATTTTATATAGACGGTGAAAATTTGTTTTGGCAATTTCTAGATTTTATTTTATTTCCTAGAGTTATTTTATTAGCGCTGGCGTAATTGTTAAAAAAAAGTATAGGGGGACGGACCCGACTGGGCCGAGGCCCAGCCGAACCGGCCCATCGCCCCGTCGCCGCCTTCCCCTGCGTCGCCCGCCGTGGTCGACTCGGACACTGCCGCCGACCGCCATGGCCTTGCCTCCTCCCCAAGCTAGCCACCCCCCTCCTATATAAAGCTAGCCACCCCCCCTCCAACCACAGTCGCAGCCGCACCCCGCCCTCGCCGCCAGCCCCGCCGCCGCACGCCAGCCCCGCCGCCGCGCAGCACCACGCCGCCGCTGCCGCCGCGCCAGCACGCCAC